>CM061548.1:334183414-335383414 GCA_030864215.1 Capsicum pubescens | reverse complement strand
TTCACATTACTAAGAGATACGTGGATTAAAATCATAGTTTGCATGGATAATTTCACAAAATAGGATAAAATTCATACTTATACCAAAAAGAGAAATTTTGGACTCAATGGGTGGAAGGAACCCAATGATGAATATCCCACATACGTGAATTTCTTGATTTCTTAATGAAAGCTTGAAATTGGAACTTGAATTCTTGAGTTCTTGAGGAAGAAAGCTTGAATTTCTTGTTCTTGGAAAGAAACCATAATTCCTTTTCTCTTAAGAGTGGAGAGGAGAGTAAACATTGAAAACTGACTAATGATGTGAAACTATCATGTATAGGGTAATTTCAGTCATAGGGGTAGGGTTTCAGCAGAGGAAAAGACCAAAATACCCCTAGGGAAACTAAATGAAAATTGTAGAATTTTTCAGTTGATGACTTAGTTAATAGCCTGTCAACTATTTAACGGCTTATCAACCTAGTCTTCACTTTTCCTAAGTGATGTAGGATATTTTCCAATTAAGGATGACGATGAGGTTGATAGCTCGTCCCTTAGTTGATGACTTATAACCTTAAGTCGTCACCTTAGAGATAGATTTCGTAACATTCTGGTTAAGGATGATGATAAGGTTGATAGCTCATCACTTAGTTGACTGCTTATCACCTTAAGTCATCACCTTATTAACAGATGGACACTCTGAATTAAAATGAGCATAGCTTTCTACTCTAATATCGAATTAAGGTGAAATCGGATACGTTGAAAAGAAGACTCTATGATATTTCATTTGATACATAGTAGGACATCTGAATCATTTTGTTCTAGGATAACACTCATTTAAAGTTGACCTTTGTAAGATCCAATACAAAAACTCAATCGATACAAGTGTTCTCAACTCAACCTTGCTTTAAGTGCTTCCTATGAACATTTTCACCTCGATAGAACTTAACACACTGGGTAAATGATCATGATATATATATTCATATCTAAATCTTTTGATGAGTGTTTACACACGTAGGAATGATGGTTCAAACATTATCTCTCCCTTAGAATCATTTGTCTGCGAATGATAGATAGGAACTTGTTGAATTCTTAAGAGTATGGATTAATGTACACATGACATGCCTGGAAATGAAGGCTATAGATGAGCTGAAACATTAGAACTTTTATCATGAAACTGATTTCTGAGCTGACTTGACTTTATTTACTATAAGGAGATGACTTATGCTGGGAGTTTAAAACTCACTTTAAATGTCTATAATACAATTATACATATAGAACTGTGAAGTGATAACTGATGCAATAAAATTACAATAGTTACTAAGGATGGAATAAAGTATGCATCTTCTCATTTTGGAATTATACCTCAACAAGTGTAGGAATCAAAAGAAAAAGGGCTTCATGGCATCGCCAAGTACATTATGTAAGCACGAATCATGAGGTAACAAGACTAAAGTCGTACAAGGAGTATCACAATGTCTGAGCTAGAATATTTGGAAAACTAAAATCATGCACTGAACACTTATGAACTGAGTCATGACTAAATAGCTGAATCCAAAACATGATGCATGGACTAAACTGAATTTGCAACTTACATATATGCGAACAAATTACCTCATGGAATAGCCATATTAATGAATCTTCGAATAGTAAGACTAGATGGAAAGATAGAAAACCATAGGAACTTGTCTGTCTGACTGCTAAACTAAATTGCTAGCTATGCAGACTGAATTATAGTGAAATCGTTACTCAACTAGAGTATTTCTTCAACACTCTTTCTAAGAAGTTCTAATAACATTAGGGAGAAAAGAATTTTGGGCATAATTTGAATAAGATATATGCATAAGGAATTGCAACATGGCTACAACTCTATAATTATGGACTATAGGACCATAAAACATAAGCTAGGATAGAATCACCTTGACTTAGGCAATACAACTGCTAACTTTCAAGATTAGACACACTTCTCAATCACTCTCTCAACCATGCTCTTCCTCTCAAATACTAGGCTCATTTGATTCGACTTATAATTCTTATATGGGCATTGATAACTCCATTACTTAAGTCTAAATTGAACTGAATTATCTCACTATGTTTAAGCCTACTTAAAATCACAAGCTATAACACATGACACCATAGTACTAGTGTAAACTACATATTTAATATCCTATGTGCTATCAAAGCTCTTATCTCAAGAATATTACTCCTTACCATTTCAACGACTAACTTCAACCTCTTACTAGGAATTCACTAACTGACAATGCGTCCATCCACTTCTATACCAACATAAAATTCAAGCCTATCATTATAACCACATATAAACCTTTGGTCAATCAACCCACTTTGGAACTTTACCACATTCCCTAACACTTCTTGTCAATAACAACTTCCATACACTATCCCCAAGAAAACATACATAGAATTCTTAATTAACCATGATATATACTAAAAGCTTTGCCTAAATCTTCCTTCAAACTTATTACCTTATATAACAAGCATATAACAATCTTTCATCAACAAGGAACATTTACTTTCTTCCATCTAAATCATTGATCATCAATTTTTCATTGCCACTACCTTAGCATAAGGAGAGGTCACTGAAAGGTTAGAACATGAGGAATTGAAGCATGAAAGAATAACCTTGACACATAACTGAGGCCTAAAACTAGAGTATCAAAGGCATAAATTCATTATTGAGATCTAAACTGAGGACATACTTGACATAATCTAAATTTCACTGGTCATTTAGGAGTGTTGCATGAGTACCTGGAACTGAAAATACTATAAAGTATGAGTACGTGATTCATGAGCTGTATGGCCTAAGTATGGATTTTATGATTTCATGGAATATGATTCGTACTGCTGAGCAAACTAGAACTTCTTACACTAGGGACTAGGAGCGTACATGATTTTCTATAAAGTGCATGAATATGAGCTATGATCTTAGAGTTGACTTGTAAGGCTTGAGTAGGTTTTATAATGACTGAAGTGTAAAAAATTGTACCTATATAAGAAAGGTATCAGGGATCTTCCTCCTTTACTTTTTCTCTAAAACTCATTGGTATCACTATTATAATCTGAGAGCATTACTTGGTTTGTTGGTCTATCATCTGCCCCTAAGCTTTAAGCCATCATTCTATGTCTGTGAACCCCTTTAATAAAATCTAAACTGAACTGCAACCACTGTACTCTAGAGTCTGAGATATAACAATGCACATAAATAATAAACATACCTTGGAAAACTACATCTGAAAGTGTAAAACCCACTGCTAATACTTCCTTCTGAAATAGAACTCTCAACTTTCTATAGTCCCAATAGTCATCATATAATAACATAAATGCTTATTAACTTAGAATTTTTTAGAGTATCACCATACACTGAGTTCACACCATCTATAATTTCAAACTCTTCTTTCTATTTACTCAATTATCTAAGATTCAAACTTAGATTCTAACACTTGACATAGTTATTCCCAAACTTTTAATGAACTATGCTAGCTTCATTCATGAACACCCCCTTAATATATAATATCCTATATCACCTTGGGTACACCTCTAGATCATACCTACATCATCATACTTAATTTCAAATCAATAAACTTAAATTCTTGCATACATTATTTCAAGATTACTGGTTTACCTTTCATACTGCTAGTCCCATGGATACATAACCTACTAGAATCAAATAAAATCTATCCTCACTATATTGATGTTAAGCTTCTAACTCTACATCACATGATTTCATAGGATTCTGAGAAGAGATCTGAAAGCACATCTGACTTTGGCTTAGTGCATGATTTTCATGTACATGAATGAAATCCTTCAAACTCTGGAAATTAAAGGCATCGATGGGAAACTTTTTGAGCAAACATGCAATTCCATAACTGTTTATGGGTATTTTCTGAGAAAATTATATCTGTAAGGATTTAAGCTTGGCTATTTCTGTTACCCCAAGAATAAGGCAGAGTTGACACAAATAGAGTAACGTAAGAATCTGCATAAGTTTCTTAGAGAACACTTCTACTTTACGATGTGAGACATAAAAGAAGGGAAATATTTCTTAAATGCCCTATAGCCTCTTGAAGAAAAGTACTAATGTCTCTGTACCGTTCTGCAAGGCTCTACTAGACACGACTTTATAGACACCTTAGGAAACTTGAACCTTGTGCTCTGATACCAAGTTTTTCATGACCCGAGGCTACCCCCTAGTCATAACACGGTGCTTAAAACCACAAGTGATCCAAGCTAACCCATGTACTGGCATGATACTTGAGAAAATAATTTAAATTATATAAAAACTAAATTTATTGAGCGAAAACATAATCATGAGAAATCAGAAATAATGTAATATTGATAAAGTTTACAACATTATAAAACTAAAGAAAGAACTTGAATTACATGAATGACTCTGACTGACCATCTATGAAGCCTCTACTATACTGATTATAGATAACTGGGACATGCCTCTAACTACCACTAATCAATACATATGGATAATCAAAATACAACACATGAACTACAATGGACTGGAGTTCCCAAAATAGGAAAACTCATCACCTGCTGGCTGAAAGCTGAGAACTGTTTGATCCTGGTGTGTGAACTACTTTTGGAACCTACATTATGAAACAATGTAGCCATATAGACGTATATGCGGTCAGTACTTCTGGAATGTACTGAGTAAGTGGGGGTGAAATGCAATAAGTAAAACTAAATAGATACATAATCTTAAAATATTCATGCTAAGTGCAAGTAAACTCACCAAGAGACTGAAATCAACTGAAAAATAAAGTATCTTAAAACATGAGTAACAAACATAATATGATAAGCTGGTGAATCACTACACTTAGTTTTCTTAAATCTTTACTTTTGTAGAATAAGTAGAATTGAAGTTGGAAAGTGGTAAAACGTGAATACTGTATATAAATATCATGTAAAGCTGAACATGCTATAAAACTGAACTAAGGGTCATGTATGGATACTGAGCATGAATGCATGGACATGTAAAACTAAGAATGCATGACCAAGAGTAAACATGTACTGAAATATTTTATAATCTAAATAACTGAAATCTGTATAACTGAATAAGTGATATCTATACACTTGGTCATGCAAACCTGAACTGACCTACTCTGAATACTGCACTGAGATTGTGGGAGCTAGCTAAAACTGATATTCCTCAATCTGACCTATCGGGATCCAACCTATAACCCTAGTTGAAAGGGTAATGATAACTTGCCAGAGGTACCAACACATGTCTGACGATGTGGATCCACAAGGATGATATCCTAAAGGATGAGGGTGTCATCCCTAACTGAAGGGGGACCTCTCATAATCTATGGTTGTGCCTTAGGTATAGAACTTAGGGACTACTACTAGATACTCATTCCTAATTAACGGGGGAGCCGCCATCCCTGCATTCACTCGGTGCTAAGTGTTACTCCTAACTGAATGACACTATTATTATTATTTTTTTAACATGACATGGTATTGTACTGATAAGTGCTCAACATAAACATGATAATATGGATGTGATAGTAAAATCATGGCCTAACTGACTCATTCCTTGAAAATTCTGAAATGTAAGTAAACATGTAGGTATCGGGTGCTCATAACCCTCCAGCACTGAATAATACTTTAAATATGACAACAACCCTTAAAATAGTGGGATAAAGTCATAGTTTAGAGACCTAAAACATAAGACATTTTAGTTGACTGATAAAATACATGAATTTGAACAAGGGGATAAGGTAAACTTGGGAGGATAACAACTTCACATGGTTTAGTTCATAATATGATGGTTTAACATGAAATCAATGGAACATGACATGGAAAATTAAAATTTAAAATATGAAGTAACTTAATTCACATGGGAACACTTGTTGACATGGCTTGAACTTGCATTACTAAGAGATACATCGATTAAAATCATAGTTTGCATGTATTATTTCACAAAATAGGATAAAATTCATACTTATACCAAAACGAGAAATTTTGGGCTCGATGGGTGGAAGAAACCCAATGATGAATATCCCACATACCTAAATTTCTTGATTTCTCATTGAATGCTTGAAATTGGAACTTCAATTCTTGAGTTCTTGGGGAAGAAAGCTTGAATTTTTTGTTCTTGGGAAGAAAGCTTAATTCCTTTTCTCTTAAGAGTGGAGAGGAGAGTAAACATTGAAAACTGACTAATGATGTGAAACTATCATATATATGATGATTTAAGTCGTGGGTGTAGGGTTTTGAGGTGAGGAAAAAACCAAAATACCCCTAGGGAAACTAAATAAAAATTGCAAAAATTTTCAGTTAATGACTTAGTTGATAGCCCATCAACTAGTTGATGGCTTATCAACCTAGTCATCACCTTTTCGAAGTGATGTCGGGTATTTTTTTGTTAAGGCTGACAATGAGGTTGATAGCTCATCCCTTAGTTGATGACTTATCACCTCAAGTTGTCACCTTATAGATGGATTTGGTAATGTTTTGGTTAAGGCTAATGACAAGGTTGATAGCTCATCACTTAGTTGACGGCTTATCACCTCAAGTGATCACCTTATTGATAAATGAACACTCTAAATTAAAATGAGCATACGTTTTACTCCGTTATCGGATTAAGGTGAAATCAGATGCGTTGGAAAGAAAACTTGAAGATCTTTCATTTGATATATAGTAGGATACCGGAATCATTGTATTCTAGGAGATACACTCATTTAAATTTGACCCTTGTAGGATAAAATACAAAAACTCAATCAATACAATTATTCTCAACCCGACCTTGCTCTAAGTTCTTTCTTTGAACATTTTTCACCTCTATAGCACTTAACATACTAGGTAAATGATCATGACACATATATTCATATTAAAATATTTTAATGAGAGTTTACACACATAGGAACGACGATTCAAAGTCTAGCCCAAAAATGCGATGTGTTACAGCTGCATAAGCATTTGTTAGTCCAATAGACATAAGAAAAATTATAAGTGACCATATCGAGTTCTAAAAGGATGTCTTCAGAATATCACATTCTCTAACCCTGAGCTGATGATAGCCTGATCTGAGGTCTATCTTAGAGAAACGAATTATACCTAAAGTGGTCGAAAAAATCAATAATCCTAGAAATAGGATACTTATTATTTATTGTGACCTTGTTCAATTGATGATAGTTGATGCACATTCATCTTTCCTGCACACAAAAAGAGTTGAAGTACCGCATGGAGAGATGTTGGGATTGATAAAATCCTTCTAGGAGATTTTTCAACTTTTCTTCCATCTTCTTAAGCTCGTTTAGAGTCATTCTTTAGGATGGAATTAAAATAGGTTGGGTATCGGGAAAAAAAATCTATTTTAAAGGAAATTTACCTCTTGGGAGAAACTTTGGGCAAATCTTCAGGAAATATTTTTGGAAATTCATTTACCACCAGAACTGACTCAAGAGTTGGGGTTTCAGACCTTTGTATCCTTAAATTGAACAAGATGATAGATGCACTTTTTGGAAATTATTTTTATTGCCTTAAGGTAAGGGACAAGTCAATCTATAGGCACCAAGGTACTACCCTTCCACTTTATTAATTGCTCATTTGGAAACTGAAATTGGACTACTTTGTTTCTACAATCAACTTAGGAATAGCAAGAGTGGAGGAAATCCATGCCAAGAATAACATTAAAATTTGCCATGTGTAACTCTACAAGATCAATCGAGGTAACTCTGTAAAATCGTGACTAGGAAATATCACCCGTCTAGCTATGACTGAATTGCCGACTAGAGTAGAGATTGAGAAGGATTTTGAAATGATTTTGGGACTGACACTAAATTCTAATGATATATAGGGAGTCACTAAGGAACGTATGTCTTTATAAGACCCCATAAAATTTCAATTATTTTATTTTTGACCCTCCTATGTGCGTAAAGTCAATTTTTGTCTTGAATTGTGTTTAGGGATATTAAAAGGATGTTTGGGGAAAGTTTTGGATTTTTCAAAAAGAGTTCGGGCTCAATTTGGAACCCTGATATAGTAAGGGCCTACAATAAGGCCGTGTCATGGAGGTTAACTTCTGTGATATCATCATGGCACAAAGAATAATCTCCGCAATAACGGCGTGCTATGCCAGTGTCTTAATTTCATCTAGTTTTGTTTTTTTCACTTGAGGTGAGGGACTTTTAGTATTTTTACCCCTTGTACGACCTTTGAACATAAAATAAGCTTCTTTTATTTAGTTTTCAAAGATAAAAATCATCCATTCTCTCTTGAAACTCAAAACCCAAGAACATTCAAGGGTTTCATAGTGCATTCCTCATCTGGACTCCAAACTTTAAATTGACTTCAGTTTCTTATGTATATCAAGAATGTTTCTCTTTCCTAAACTTGAATTTTACATTGTGGCATTAATTGAATGAATTTTCATGTGATTTAATTATGGCTTATAAAATTGGGTTGAGGGGTTTTGGTTGTTACTGATTGAATTAATTGTCCCATATTTTGAATTAATTATTCATGCTTTAAATTATTATTTTTGGTACTACATTGGTACATTATTTAAATGGTTGAAATGGGAGACATCAATTTCCCCAAATTGGATAAATTTTTGGCTTAGAACCGCATTAACCTCAACCCACATTGTGAATTTGATTTTAATTATGGAAAATTTTGCATTAACTTGATTTTGAACTCAAAGCAATGAATTAATGGATAAATAGATATTAAAATGGATTTGGATGGTCTTGGTGTCCATTATTTGGATTTTAAATAGAACTTGGGAGTCAATGTGGTTATGTAGATTAGTTTGGAATGTTTAATTTAGCTTGCAAGTGTATTGGTATGACAATACCAAGTTGTAAATGCCTTAATGAATGACTCATGGGTTGATGATTCATTTTTTGTGCAAATTGTTTTAATTTGGGCTTAAAGGGGGTTGTGTATCTCACCGTGAAGGTATAAGTCCCGGGAAGACGAACACTAGAAACCATTTTTGCCGGCATTAGGGGTCTATATGACCGTGTGCTTGAAACACACTTGATATATATATATATATATATATATATATATATATTTGGGACAACTATTGCCCATGATGGCTTTAGTTTTTCTTGGTTCATGCAGCTAACACACACTGAGCCCTTTCAGCAGGAGGAGATGAACCCATTTATCCCATGGGTGCCTTTAGGATGGATCGAGCTACATATTCCAGGTTAATGGTTTTAAAACTGTCAGGTTCATGACCCTTACCCTATCTCGACATCTTTATATGTATATATATATATGTGTGTGATTTTGACTGATCTTGGACATGACATTATTTTATCACTTTCCTTGAGTTATATGAAAATGCTTCTCATACTGACTGTCCTAGGACGCTACATCATGAAATGATGTAGGGTCCAAAGACTTTTATTTGTCATGTGCAGTGTTAGGTGGATTAGCATGTTTGTCCAGTTGTTGTGAAGTGGTGAGCCTCCATCCTTTGGAAAGCCTTATCATTTCATTATTCTTTCTTTATTGAATCAGTATTTTTGGATTCTTTTTGGTCATAGTCAGGGGAATGTCGTGACTTAGATGTTATTTTGGTTTAGAGGCTTACGTGGATAGATATGGGTTGGTTATTCATTGATATTTAGTTTTCATTTGAAATATCTATTCATATTTTTATTACTACCTTGATTTAGCTTCTGTTTTATTAATATTATTGCGCTCTTGAGGTTAGGTTAAGGGGGTGGTCTCGGGTCCATGGAGAACATGAGATACCTATCATATCTAAGCCCTAGTTTGGGTTATGATAAGCTTGGTATCAAAGCACAGTTTATAGTCGTTGGGTATCGACAAAGCCATGTCGAGTAGATTCCCTTTTATGGGTGTGTAGCATGCCACACTTATAAGGAGGAGGCTATAAGGCATTTAGGAATGTTTCCCTTTCCAGTGTAATGAAACTTCTCTAACTCCTAGCTTTCCTACATTTGAAATCATGCCTCCCCGAAGATCTGATGTTTATAGAAATTTTTGTAGGAACTCTTTCCTACTTGAGGATAATGTGGAGGGGACTCTCCCTATGTATGAAGTGTAGATCCAGTCTAGGCTCCCAGCTTCGGATTGAACTGCTCCAAATGCAGTTCCACCTATCCTTATTAGTCCTATTTGGGCTTCTCGGGGTGGTGATACTTATGATAAACTACCTCAGAGAGGACATCTCTTATATGGAGTTTTGATGGTCTATTCATTTTCTTACTCTATTGGTGACATCTCAGTCTCATCAGTCGGATCATGTTGGTTTTTTTGCCCCTTCATTTGAGGCCACTCGAGTTGGACAGTTCATGAGGTTGAATCCCCTTACCTTTACAGGCCCTAAGGTTGAGGAGGATCCTCAGGGGTTTATGTATTAGATGGAGAAGATATTCAGAGTGATTCATGTTACTGATTTTGAAGGTGTAGATTTTGCTGCATATCAGCTAAAAGATGTAGCTTATCAGTGGTATGAGGAGTGGGAGCAACAGAGGGGTGCTGATGTAGAGAAAATATTATGGAACGAGTTTTCGAGTGTCTTTCTTGATCACTTCTTTCCTCAGGAGTTTAGTGAAGCTAAGGCTGAAGGGTTTGTGAAATTGAAACAAGGAAAGATGAGTGTGAAGAAGTATGTCTTGAAATTTCAGCAACTATCTCGTCATGCTCCCGTGTTGGTGTCTAGCCAGAGATCTAAAATGAGGAATTTTTATTTTGGATTGTCCCACGACTTGGTATTGGAATGTAAAGCTTCAATATTAAACAATGACATAGACATCTCTAGACTTATGGTTTACATGAAATAGGTAGAGGATGAGAAGAAGAAGTAGGCAAAGATGGGAAAGAAATAGAACAAGAAGTTTAGGTATTCAGAGCAGGGTGGGAGTCAACAAAATAGTAGTAGAGATGGTAGGTAGTGGAGAACAATATGAATTTGGGAAATTCTTATTCGACATCTAGTATTCCCTATCCTAAGCCTTTGGGTGATAGTAGTTTTCAGGCTAATAGTGGTCATAAAGCATAGGGTGCCCAGTGTCAGGCTAGTGGAGATCAATCAACCCCACCTTATCCTCCTTGTCATTTTTATGGGCAGCTTCACCTTAGATATTGTGAGGAGGGGAGAAATTGGTGCAATAATTATGGCCAGCTTGGTCACATGCAACGAGATTGTCTTTCAGCCAAGGTTGCCACTAGGGCTAATAAAGTTACGATATCCACATCTTCATCTCCTATGACAAAGGGTTCTATTTTTGGTACCTACACTGGCTAGAATCATCTCTATGCACTTACTACTCACTAGGAATCTGTGGCATCCCTAGATGTTATTACAAGTATGTTACAACTCTTTTCCTGTGATGGTTATTATTTGCTTGATTTGGGTTCTACCCTTTATTATGTGACCCCTTATGTGGTTGTGCATTTTGGTTTTGGTCTCAAAAGTATTTTCAACCCATTTTTTGTGTCTACTCCAGTGGGTGATTCCATAGTTTCTAGGAAAATCTATAGGGATTATGTGGTGTCCATCTTTCATAGGGAGACATTGGTAAATTTGATAGAGTTGGATATGGTGGATTTTGATGTAATCTCGGGGATGGATTTGATCTATTCGTGCTATGCTTCTTTAGATTATAGGACCTAAAAGGTTAGTTTCCATTTTCTTAATGAACTGATATTAGAATGGGAGGGGAGTTCCTTAGTGCCTAAAGAGATGTTTATTTCCTATCTTAGAGCTTAGAAGTTGATTTCAAAAGGGTGCCTATATCATCTAGTTCGGGTTAAGGATTCTGACTCGGAAAGTGCTTCTTTGTAATCTGTCCCTATGGTTTGTGAGTTTTCTGAAGTGTTTTTCGATGATCTTTTCAACTAGATTTAGGGTGCTAGATGTTTCTCTAAGATTGATTTTTGTTTGGGGTATCATCAGTTGAAAATTAGGGAGGTTGATATTCCCAAGACCGTTTTCCAATCCCAGTATGCTCACTATGAGTTTTTGGTGATGTCATTTGGGTTGACTAATGCTCCGACTGCTTTCATAGATCTTCTGAATTAGGTTTTCAGGTAGTTCTTAGATTTTATTGTTATAGACTTCATTGATGACATATTGGTGTAATCTAAGAGTGAGAAGGATCATACTAATCATCTCTGAATTATGTTACAAACCCTTAAGG
This sequence comes from Capsicum pubescens, assembly GCA_030864215.1. NCBI lineage: Eukaryota > Viridiplantae > Streptophyta > Magnoliopsida > Solanales > Solanaceae > Capsicum > Capsicum pubescens. The sequence goes on along the minus strand of CM061548.1, from coordinate 335,371,281 downwards.
ATCAGAAGTTGTATGCAAAATTTTCTAAGTGTGAGTTTTGGCTGAATGCTGTGACTTTTCTTAGGTATATGGTGTTTAGTGAGGAATCAAGGTGGATCCCTAAAAAGTTGAAGTGGTTTAGAGGTGGCCTAAACCCACGACTCCAACTGATATTAGGAACTTCTTGGGTTGGCTGGGTAATATTAAAGATTTGTGAAGAGTTTCTCTTCTATTGTTGCTCCTTGACAAGTTTAACATAGAAAAAAGTTAAGTTTTTGTGGTTCGATTCTTGTGAGGGAAGCTTTGAGAAGTTGAAGGACAAGCTGACTTCTACGCAAATTTTGACCCTGCCTGAGGGTACTGATGATTTTATTGTGTTTTGTGATGTGTCCTATGTGGGAATAGGTTGTGTTTTGATGCAGCATGGTAAGGTTGTGGCCTATGCTTCTAGGTAGCTTAAGGTACATGAGAGGAAATATCTGACTCATGATCTAGAGTTAGCGGCTGTGGTTTTTGCTTTGAAAATTTGGCACCATTATCTATATGGGGTGCATATGGATATCTATTCAGACCATAAAAGCTTATAGTACGTGTTTACTTAGAAGGAGTTGAATCTCAGGCAGAGGCGGTGGCTCGAATTACTTAAAGATTATGACATGAGTCTTCACTACCCTTCAGGTAAAGCTTATATTGTTGCTGATTCTCTTAGAAAGTTATCTATGGGAATCTTATCTCATGTTAATAAGGAGAAAAAAGGATTGGTGAATGACATTCACAGGTTGGCTAACTTAGGAGTTCATCTTTTGGACTCTAAGAATGGGGGAGTCATTGTTTAGGAAGTGGTTAACTCATCTCTTGGTGTGGAGGTGAAGGAGAAACAGGCTTTGGATTCAATACTTATGCAGATTAAGGAAGATGTGGGTCAACAAAAGGTTATGGATTTTGAGATTGGGGGAGATGGCATCTTGAGGTATCAAGGTTGGTTGTGTGTTCCTGATGTTAATGGGCTACAAGAAAGGATTTTGACTGAGACTCATGAATATAGATATATAGTTCATCTAGGTTTGACTAATATATATCACAACTTGAAGGAAATTTATTGGTGGAATAATATGAAGAGGGATATGGAAAATTGCTAAGTGTATGGTTTGTCAGTAAGTCAAGGTTGAGAACTTGAGGCCTAGTGGCATGTCTCAAGAGAAACAATTGCCTATGTGGAAGTGGGAGATGATCAATATGGATTCATTATGGGTGTTTCGTGGTCTCACAATCAGTATGATTCTATTTGGGTCATTGTGGATATAATGATTAAGTCCGCCCATTTTTTGCCTGTAAGAACTAACTTCTCAGGAGAGGATTATGCTAATTTATTCATTCAGGAGATTGTGAAGTTGCATGGTATGCCAGTGTCCATTGTTTTAGATCGAGGTACACATTTTTCTTTTCACTTCTAGCGTTCATTTCAGAAAGGTTTGGGTACACAGGTGAACCTTAACACCTCTTTCCACTCTTAAATGAATGGACAAGCAGAGCAAACTATTCATCCTTTGGAAAATTTGCTAAGGGAATTTGTGATTGAGTTTAAGGGTAGTTGGGTTGATCATTTGCCTCTTATTGGGTTTCCGTATAACAATAGTTACCATTCTAGCATTTCGATGACTCCTTTTTAGGCTCTTTATGGTAAGAGGTGTAAGTCACTTATTGTATAGTTTGAGGTTAGTGAGACTAGATTATTTTGTCTTGACTTGGTTCATCAGGCCACGAAGAAGGTGAAGGTGATTAGGAAAAGACTTAAGACTGCTCAAAGTAGCCAAAAGTTTTATACGGATGTGAGGCAAAGAGGGTTGGAGTTTGAAGTAAGTGATTGGGTATTCTTGTAGGTGTCTCATATGAAAGGAGTTATAAGGTTTGGAAAGAAGGGGAAGGTCAGTCTCCTTTATATTGGACATACCAGATTGTAAGGAGAATTAGGAATATGGCATATGGGTTAGATTTTCCTGCGAGTTTGGGCTCTATCCATCCCTTCTTTCATGTTTCCATGATGAAGAAGTGTGTGGGTGATCCTTCCTTGATAGTGCCAGTTGTGGATATTGGTGTTATGGATTCCTTGTCTTATGAGGAAGTCTCGACTGAGATAGTGGATAGGCAGATTCGTTGATTGAGGACCAAAGACGTAGATTTGGTGAAGGTTCTTTGGAGAAATCAAAAGGTAGAAGAGGCTACATGGGAAGTTAAGGAAGATAGGAAGTCCAAATACCCACTCTTGTTCCCCAGATTGGATAAAAGTTCTATGTATGAGTTTAGTTTTCCTCTTGTCATTTTCTGAGTTTGTCATTTGATTATGGTTTATTCTTGCTCTTCTCATTCTAAAAGTGTCCTAACTCATCATTCGGGGATGAGTGATCCTAAAGGGGGGGGGGATAATGTAAGACCCTTTAAAATTTCAATCATTTTATTTTTGACCCTCCCGCATGCGTAAAGTCAATCTTTTACTTGAATTGTTTTTAGGGATATTAAAAGGATGTTTGTGGAAAGTTTTGAATTTTTTGAAAGGGGTTTGGGGTCATTTTGGGATCCTAAGGTAGTGAGGGTCCGCGATAAGGCCGTGTCACAGAGGTTAACCTTCGCGATATAGGCATTTCACGGAGGATAACCTCTGCGATAATGGCGTGCTATGACAATGTTTTAATTTCATCCAATTTTATTTTTTTCACTTGGGTGAGGGTTTTTTATTATTTTTACACCTTGTGCGACCTTTAAAATAAGCATCTTTTCTTCAGTTTTCAAAGATCGAAATCATCCATTCTCTCTTAAAACTTAAAACTTAAGAACATTCAAGGGTTTCACAGTGCATTCATCATTCGGGTTCCAAACTTCAAATTGACTTTAATTTCTTATGTAGTTCAGACATTTTTCTCTTCCCTAAACTTGAATTTTATATTGTGGCATTAATTGAATAGATTTTCATATGATTTAATTGTGGGTTTTGAAATTGGGTTAAGGGGTTTGGGTTGTTATTGAATTACTTCCCCATGTTTTGAATTGATTATTCATGTTTTAAATTGATGTTTTTGGGACTGAATTGGTACATTATTTAAATGGTTGAAATGGGGTACATGGGTTTCCCCAAATTGGATGAATTTTTGGCTTGGAACCGCATTAACCTCAACCCACTTTATGAATTTGATTTTAATTATGGAAAATTTCATAGTTTAACTTGCTTTTGAACTCAATGCATTGCATTAATGGATAAATGTATAAAAAATGAATTTGGATGGGCTTGGTGGCCGTGGTTTGGATTTTAAATGGAACTTGTTAGTAAGTACGTTTATGTGGAGTGGTATGACATGTTTAATTTAGCTTACAAGTGTATTGGTATGACGATACCAAGTTGTAAATACCTTAATGAATGACTCCTGGGTTGCTAGTTGATTGTTTGTGAAAATTGTCTTAATTTTAGGCTTAAAGGGGTTGCGTATCCTATCGTGAAGGTGCAAGTCCCGAGAAGACGAACCTGCAAACCATGTTTGTCTGTGTTGGGAATGTATATGACCGTGTGCTTGACACATACTAGATATATATATTTGGGATGACTATTTCCCATGATGGCTTTTGTTTTCCCTCGAAATTTCCTCGGTTCATGCAACTAGCACGCATTGGGGCCCTTTCAGCAGGGGGAGATGAACCCATATAGCCTATGGGTGCCTTTAGAATGGATTAAGCTACACAGTCCAGGTTAATGGTTTTAAAACTCTCATAACCCCTACCCTATCCCGACATCTTAATGAATGTGTATGTATGTGATTTTGATTGAGTCTGTCCATGAAACTATTTTATCACTTTTCCTGAGTTATATGACAATGCTTATCCTACTGACCGTCCTAGGATGCTACATCATTTCATGATATAGCATTTGAAGACTTTTCTGTTGCTTCTGTGTAGCATTAGATGGATTATCATGTCTATTGAGTTGTTGTGAAGAGGTGAGCCTCCATACTTTGAAAGGCCTTATCATTTCATTATTCTTTCTTTATTAACTCAGTACTTTTGTATTATTTTTGGTCATAGTCGGGGGCATGTCCCGACTTAGATGTTATTCTGGTTTAGAGACTTACATAGATAGATATGGGTTGGTTATTGATTGACTTTTAGTTTTCATTTGAAATATTTATTCACCTTTTTATTACTACCTTGATTTGGCTTCTGCTTTATTATTTTTATTATACTCTTAAGGTTAGACGAAGGGGGTGGTCTCCGGTCCATGGTGGACTTGACATACCCATCACGGTCAGGCCCTAGTTTGAGTCATCACAGGATTTGGGATTTAATAATATAAATATGAATATGGAAGACCCTTAATATACCAGTGACTACATCATAAGAACCTTTATACTCCTATCAGGTCCGAAGGGCATAAAACATGTTCTGATGCTGACTGTCACCTGTATTAGTTGAGGAATCATGTTGAGTAGGGTGAACTTCTGGAGCTAAGCTTATCAAATGGGCCGGGTCAGGACGGTTCGACCTTGTTAGACCAGCCTAAAATGAGACCCGAATCAGTCAGACCTGACACCAGTTAAGTGGGGCGGGTAGACAAGCTGGATCGTTTGGTCCAAGGAGCCGGTGGACTGGCATAGTTTCAAAACCATTCTGGTTAGTTAAATTTTTTTAAATAGTATAGCCACAACAACCCAGATAGATTTTGGACCGTTGTCCATAATGGCTATATGGTTGTTGGCCCAATGGCCAAAACAGCCTTTGGCTGATTTTTTTTTTAAATAATTTAAAATTTTTCCTATAAATATATGACATTTTCAATCATTTTTTCCCGCAACTTACAATATCATTCTCTCAGACTCTCTCAATTTTTCTAATTCTCCTAAAGTGCTCAGTTTTAATTTATTATTTTGCAATTACAAATATCAAGTGGAAGTTCAAAAGTCTCTCAACTTTCGGATACTTCAAAAATTTGGTATTGTTGTTCCATCTCTTACTTTTAATTTTTAATTAGTGTATTATTTGTTTAATATTTTTTGTATTTTTTTGAATATTTCTCAGTTTAATTTGAAATATGGATAAATTAAGAAAAGTCGGTAAAAGTGTTAGAAATTTCTATCCCGAAAGTGGTAGTGGTAGTAAAAGACTTATTTGTTTCAGTTATGATAGAGGTAGTTCAAGTACTCGATATACTCGTGTGCCTACGGTACCAATTAGTAATTCCTTTGGGAATGAAATAGGTATAGGTGCTCACGATATGAATTTCTTAGAAGCTCAAGAAAATGATGGTATAGAAGAACAGAATGAAGTAGACGTAGTTGATTTTGGTGAAGATGATAATGATATTAGTGGTACACCCGAAGTTGGTAATGTTTTTGTTTGATCTGAATCAGTTGATATTCTTTCCCGACCTCCTGTAAGATCTGGTAAAAAAACTAGTATTGTGTGGAAAGCTTTTACTCGTGTAGAAGGAACTACTAAGGTCGAATGCAATCTCTGTCAGGAATTATATGAGCATAAGGCCTAAGGTAATAAAGGGGGTATGGGTGCGTTGATGAGACATTTGGAAAAAGAACATCCAACAGAGCTAGCTATGGTAAAAGCTAGTGGGATAGTTAGGGGACTAACTCAAACTAGATTGGACCCAAAAGTCGATAAATTACTTTAGAATTATAATAAAATGAATCGTGAAGAATTAGCAAAAGTCATAGTTGCAGGTCGTTCGCCTTTATATTTTGCTTCTTCTGAAGCTTTTATTCATTATATTCAATCAATTTATAATCCTATGTTTAAAGGTATTCCTATAAATACTTGTCGATCCGATATTTTTAGACTCTATGCATAATATGTTTATTATTTATCTTTATTATTAAAAAATCTTCCATATAGGGTTGCTCTAACTTCGAATATTGATCGTGTTGTTAATAAAAATGATTATTTTACAATTACTTGTCATTGGATAGATAGTAATTTTGCTATACAAAATTGAATTTTAGCAATTTTGTATGATTAAGACCATAGACACACTGGAAAATTTATTGTTGAATCTATTACAAAAATTGCAAAATATTATGGTAGTAAAAAAATTATGTATATCTTTTGATAATGCATCTAAAAACAAGGTTGTTGTTGACTTGTTAAAAGTTGAACTTTCTCCACTGTTATCCAAAATATTTCATGTTAAGCGTGTTTTCATAAATATAATTTAATTGGAAAAGGTGGTCTTGATTTTTTTAAGCTTGGTATTGAAAAAGTTAGGCTTGTTGTTGGATTTATTCAAGGAAATCATAGAAAAGTTAGATTTTTAGAATTTAAGAGAAAGTGTCATCAAAGTGGACTTAGATCAATGTTAATGCCTGAAGAAGTAGATACTAGATGGAATGCTACTTATGATTTTTTAAAAACTTTCCTTATAAATTTTCTATTACTATGAATTTTAATCAGTTTGTTGATTCTTTTCCTGAGTGTGTGTTACATTATTTTGATTAGACTATGATTGATGATGTTGTTAATTTTTTTTAAAAAGTTTATATAGCTACGATCGAATTTTCTGTTGCTTATTATCCTACTATTTATAATATTTTATCTTATTTAACCAATATTTCTTTATTGCTTAACAAATATAAGAATAAACCAGGTTACAAAGATGTCATTGCTACAATGATCGATAAATTTTTAAAAATATATTTATCCTCTTTCTCCAATTTACTTGGTTGGTGCTATTATAAATTCATGTATGAAATATAATACTATGTCCAAATTTACTTCTATTGTTTATTATGCTTTAGCGATAAAACCTGAAGAAGAACCTTCTTTGTTTACGGCTGTGGGTGTAATACCCCATACTTTTACCTAGCTAATTTCATCTCAAGAATGTCTAGTATTAGCTTATAAATTGAATGATGATTATTCCATGAGGAATTTTCAAGATTTTCACTTTTTGTCATGTGAGAAATTCAATAAGCTTTCCATCGATATAAGATTCGCCCAAATCCGATAACCGGGTCAGAAGTTACGACTATTTCAAGTTCCCGTTGTAAAACAACGCCATATTAGTCAGTGGCGCGCTGCTCCACAAGAGAAAATGGCATTTGGCAAATTCCAGTAGGGGTCCGCGATTATGGCGCGTCGCGCCAGGGCCCAAATATAGAATTATCCATTTTCCAGTGTCTCAACGCGATTTCTCCCACGTCGGCCAAAGTTCCAGGTCATAAAGAAAGTGGCAAAGCGATGGCCCTGCGTCGTGCCATCCCTCAATTTCCCAATTGTCAAAATCCAGTGACACGGCGCAATAGCGCCGCGTCGCACTAAAGGTCCCGTTCGGAAAATTTTTACAATTTTAAAAGACTCATCCAAGGGTTAAAAGGGTCAATTTCCTACCCCTATTTAAACCCAATAACACGTAATTTAACTATTCTTCTCCCAAAATATACTAGTTTCTCTCAAGTTTCTCTCAAGAACAAGCTAGGGTTTCTATTGGGGATTCGAATTCAAGAAGGTTTCACCGTCAATCCTCACGAAATCATGAACTAAGGTATGCATAGTATTCATTCATGGACTCCTTTCGTCTATGAAGCCCAAGAATCCCTTTTTCTAAATTCAGGTTTATGGATTTTCGTATGAATTTAATGATTGGGCTTCTCTTATTCATGTGGATAATGAGAAATTGAATTCTACTCCATGTTGGGTGATAAATTCTATGTGGGTTAAATTATTATAGATATAAATTCATGAAAACCTATGACTAAACCCTTGAATGATGAAATTAGAATTGAATCATGATGTTTAATTATTGTACAATGATGTTTACATGTACCATGCCTGCAATATGTTTGATTAAATTCCTAGATGAAGGAAAAGTGCCTAACTAGCATGATACCATGAAATCCCCATGTATGTACAAGTTATGCCTATCACATGTTTTGATGAAATGCTTCTATAAATGTATTATGGATTATGATGTTAGTTATATTTTCAAGTAAGTTATGCTTGGTCAGTTTCCTTCCATCGAGTCTTGGGGGTACTCATACCCGAAACATTAGCTGTGTGCTTAGATCCATGTCATGTTTTCACGATACTCTCAGTCAAGTTATGAATCCTTAGACTTCAGACAGTTTTATGACTCAGGAAATCTCCATGATCTTATGAACTCAGTCAGTTGTAAGAGATCAGTAGTATTCCATCAGTTAACGAAATTCCGTAACTCAGCCCATGTTCAGTTCAGTAAATCATGTTTAAAGTCTATTCAGATGGGAGTAGAAATTAGCACCGAGTGAACCCAAGGATGGGAACACACACTATCAGATGAGGGTGTGATTCTTAGAAGTCATCCTTGTATTCCAGAACTATGTAGCCAGTATAGGTTAAGACATAAACACTATCTGATGAGGGTTGATGAGGTTGATAAGCACTGTCAGATAAGGTCCCCACCATTCTCTTTTGGGGACACTATCAGATGAGGGTCACCCACAACTTGTCCTTACCAGTGGCGCTGTATTGACACCCTTCTAATTGGGGTTACAGATTAGACCCCAACTCAGCCATAATGGTATATTAGGGGCATGTCGGGTAGATAACTACTTCCCATAGTTTCATGTTACAGAATCAGGACTGTCAGATATAGTCAATGAATATCAGTAATAGAACTCAGATAGTTCTTCAAATTTTAGGACTGTTAGATACAGTCAACTCAGATACAGTACGGAACTCAAATAGTTCCATCAGATTCAGGATTGTCAGATACAATCACTCATGTTATCAGTTATATTCAGATTTAGTAATCATGTTATCACAGTATTATTGTCAGTTTTTATGTCTCATGCATGTATTCTCATGCTCATAATAGTTAGTCAATTATTATTATTGTTCATGTCTATGAACCCCATACATTCAGCCTGCCTCACATACATACCAGTATATTTAAAGTACTGACGCATTTGTGTAATGGTGTCTTATACCATAGGTTCAGAGACACGAGCTCCAGAGCAATAGTAAAATCCAGATATCTGCAGACAGAGTTAGAAGTGAGTCCTCATCTTTTGAGGACATGATTATTTCCCTATTATCTCATTAATCATTTTATTAGTTGGAGTTAGTTGGGGACATATCCCATCAACTCCTTACTCAGATAGTTCAGTCAGTTAGAGGCTTTCTAGACTATTATGTTTCATACTTCAGAATGTTCATTTTTTTGGGTATTCTATTACCCCACCCAAATGTTATATTATTCAGATCATGTTCAGTATTGAACCTTATGGCCTTTCATTGCATGTTTTCACATTATTATGTCATATTATGCAGTGTACAGGTACAAATATCAATCATGGGTTAGCTTGTGGTCCTTCGGGATCATGAGCACCGTGTAGCAATCCGAGCACCAGGATCGGGGTGTTACAGTGGGTGATGCAAATAATTACATTACTGTATTATACATTTATTATATTGATTTACTTGGTGATGCTTTACCGGTAGATATTACTCCAACTCCCTCTCCCCATCCTTCTGAGGAGACGTCATCTTCTAAAAGACAGGCATATAGTAGTTATCCTATTTTTTATGATTTAAATATTTGAAATAGGGTACCACCTTGAGCACACAGATTCGTTTGTTAGGGAAAGCTTAAGTATTATCTTAGACAACCTATAGAGAATCATAGAGAAAGGATCAACACGCTGGATTGGTGGAAGAATAATGAACGACAATATCTAGTAATTTCAAGATTAACTAGAGATATATTGCATGTTCTAATGTCAATAGTTGCATAAGAGAGATCTTTTAGTTAAGGATGAAAACATCTTGAGGACAACCGATACTCATTGGGAGGAAATGCCATGCATGTTCTTGCTATATCTTATTTTAATGATGATCAACTACCAACAAGGGACCAGGTCCCTGGGTCTTCATGAAAACACATAGCTGTAACATCTTTTTGTAGTTTTGTCCGTTAGTATAACAAATTGCGCAGGTTAGCTGTGTACCAGACATGACACCCAGCCCAATCAAAATTCTACCCTAATCATTATCTTGCTATAAATAGAAAAAAATACTTCTCAATTCTATAGTTTTTGTAATTAGATTATTCAAGAAAAAAAATAACAAAAACTCAATATTGCTCAAGTTCCAAGTTTCTTTGTGTGCTAGGAGAGTAATTGTTATTGAGTCAAGTCTTGGTTTGTATTCGAATTACTCATCTTATAATAATGATTTTCTTGTGTCTATAAAGTTCTTAGGTAGAGTTACCAGAGTTGATATTGGTAGAGTTGATCAATATTAAGAAGAGATCTTGACAGAGTTGTCAAGGAGAGTTTGTAATAAAGTTATTACAAATTTAGAGGATCTTAGAGTTAAGTTCCAATGTAGTCTGTAATCATGAGATTGATTATAGTGGATTCTTGAGTGATTGTGAGGGCAAGTCGTGATTTTTCATCCCTTGAGTAAGGTGAGAAGAATTACAAGGCAAAGACATTACCTGTATGTGGCATAGGACCTGAAGAATATAACAGAATTTTTGATAGTGAAAATGCTAAGAAAATCTGGGATTGCTTAAGGACTACTCATGAAGGAAACACTGATGTGAAGGATTCAAAATTTGATTGCTGACTACTCAGTATGAAACCTTCAGCATGAAAGAAGGAGAATCTATCCAAGATATGAATACTAGATTCACTTCAATCACTAATGAGTTGCACTGCTTAGGGGAAGTTATTCTTTTTTATAAATAGGTGAGAAAAATTCTAGGAGTTCTTCCTAAATCATGGGAAAGCAAAGTAGATGTTATCACTGAGCAATAAACCTAAAAACTCTCACTATGGATGAACTTATTAGTAATCAGAAAAGTCATGAACTCAAGAAGCAACTAGGACAAGAGAAGAAGGAGGAAAAAAGAGAAAAATCTCTGGCATTAAATTCTTACAAGTATGATTCAAGTGAGGAGGACACTGATGTTGCCTATTTGGTAAAAAGGATTGTTTGAGCAATGAAGAAAAGTGGTCAGTTTCACAAAAGAGGAAATAGCAGAAAAAAGGAAGATACAGTTGAAGTTTGCTACAAATATGGAAAACCTAGGCATTTTATCAAAGATTTCCTAATGCACAAAATGGACACGACCCAAACCAGGGCCTAGTTGTGTCGGGTATCTCAAGTCTAACTAGGACTAGATACCACCCACAACACTCTACCGTTAACCACCCTACACCCCATGTCGGATGAATTTTGAACATATAACAAGATAAAACAATAATAATCTAAAGACAATAAAGTAAGTCTATAACCATAACCAAACAGCCACAACCAAATATCCAACCATTACCAATACCAATACTAACACTAATATTGACACCACCCATGCCCATAGTAGTTTGACAAAGCCTCCAACCAGACTAAAAAAATATCCGACCGGGCCATGCCCCTGATCAAAGACAAAACCAAAATGAAAGAAATAACAGTAATGGAAGGAACCCCATAACATAAAATGGGGTATTCCGGAGTATGGAAGCTCGCTACTTCAATATGGCTCAAAGCTATCCCCGAATCCAAGTCACTGAGCAGGAGAATGGTAGTATAGTTGGTTCCTACATCACATGGGGATACAGTTCCCGAAGATGGTTAGTAGAGTGAATGACAGTTTATTGGAACGTTAGGCGGTTGGAGGATGTTCATATTTCTAAACCCAAGTTGTCTGCTTGGGAACCTATGTCCAAACCCACTCTAGACACCTAGGATAGAGCTAAACCAAAACTCTTTTTTAGGCATGAGCCTAGGATGACTCAATACCTGAGGGGATGTTGGGCCCATTAGATAACTTTTCCTGTATCTATTGACCCCAAGTCAATTACAAAAGAACCATGTTTATGAGTTGAATAAAATATATGTTTGTTTAAACCAATCCATTATTATTTGGAGTAGGGGAAGGCTTATCTTTATTTGCTTTTGTGTAGGAATGGCCCAACCATACCTTTGCATAAAGTTTAAGATGGTTACTGGACCTGACAACTTCCTGAAAGTATGGTGTAAGCATATGAGCGGAGAAGATAGAAAGATTGTTAGTACACATATCGAGCACCTGCCTTCACTCATAGAGATGGATGCCTGGCCCGAGATGATTCATGTTCCATTTTGGAATGATAACAACATGGTGTTTTGATTTGGGGAAGTAGAGTTGGTACCCACTATTGAAGAAGTTTCAATTTGTTATGAAAGACTTGATATGTGCAGAAAAAAGAGTACACCAGACAACAATGTTCTAGTCCCTAGCATGATGGATCGTCAAGATATTAAGAAAGTCTTTGCAATTAATAATGACACTTGGTTGGTAGAATGTTATGGAGAAAATATATATTTTCATGATTTGTATTTCCTATTTAGGAAGTATAACACTTCTGATAAGTTCGGTCATAAATTTGAGTCAGAAAAAAATGGAAGGAAAGGAGAGCATTAGCTTTTTGTGGTGGGTTTACTTGGAACAATGGTGTTCCTAGAAGGAGAAAATGGCACCATCAATCTGAGGGTCGTTATGGTAATAGATACTCTCTTCAACGAAATGGATTACGTTCAAACAAAGGTTTTCCATACCTTAGCCCCTATGATAGTCGCCAAAATATATCGGGCGTTAAGAATATGACAAAGTTGAGATTGTTTATTTTAAGGTTGCAACCTTATCTTGCAATGGTGGATGATGATTCACTTATTAAAAAACCCTAGAGTGGGGAAGATGGACCCTCAGACAAGGGTAAATCTCTTATCATCACAAGACTTGTGTTTGTTACTGCACAGGTTTAAGAGGAAAGAGTCTTCGGAATTTTGGTTCAAGATTTTCAGGGCATTGAGTGATGAAGATATTCAGTGGTCAATCAACTATCTTCACCTAGGAAAGTACATTACTCAGGGGAATGAATGGACTTTCCTAGTACTTCCAGGACTCAAGAGGATTCACCCTTATAATCCCATTCAGATTCTTAGACAATTTAAAATCAAGTAGGTAATACCACAAACAACACCTATGCTTAGATTCTTCACCGAGTATGATAAATTTGAAATTTCCCTACAAAAATACATGGTAGATGGGTGGAAGAGAAGAAAAACAAAGGAATTCTCCTTCCATATTGGGTATGAACCCAAAGTTATTAACACATACAAGGAATGGTTGAAGAAGAGCCTTGCTTGAGCATTGATCCCGACACCAAATGTACCAACTCAAATTGTTGATATGAAATCAGAGCATCAGATCCGACTCCACAGTCTTCAACATGAATTCAAACAAAAGTGAGATCACACACCAAAAAATGCATATGGAGGATGCCTCAACCATACGCATGTTAATAGAAGAGTTAAAGCAAGCCAAGCAAGAAGCTGATGATGCTAGACATTGCTAATCAATTTGGATAATTGCATGGTTTCTCGGATTGATAGAATAGAAAGAATGACCTACGAGAACAAGGACCAACTATGTGGGAGTCACCTAATCATCAACAGATATCACATATGGCAAGAGGTGAATAAGTCCAAGAAGGCAAAGACTAATGAAGGAGCATCTTGGAGCTAGTCTTTCTGTCCCCTGCGTGGGACCTTGTTCTTCATTTTTTGTTATTTTCCCTTTCCCTATAGATTGTATCCCTCTTATGCTACTTTTGTAGGCATCTATGTTCTTTTATTATATCTATGAAAAGTTGGGGGATAATGGATTGGCTTTAAAAAGGCATATATTTGCTTCAAAGTTTGTTAGGCCAACCCTTGTCTCAAAAGGGTCACCCCAACTAGGATACATATTTATTATAATGTTTGTATATGATATAACTGCCTTATGGGTTTATGTGCGTTTTTTTGAATCAAAGACAAATTTGTCCACTATGCTCTCGTGGATCAGTTTGCCTATGACACAATAACTCTATGTGGTTACTTCTTGTCGAATATCTTGCATTATTTGTAACATATGGGAACTAACACATCTGCCTTTAAGTTATTTTACTTTACAGATAATAAAACTACTCCGTTTTGAAATAAGCTGGCAGAACATCCTTACTTCACTTAATCAAAAGTACATAAAATCCCACCCCTAACCATCATTCAAATATGACTGGAAGTGACGAAGAAAATGCATTAACCATAGGGGACAATGTAATAGCGGAACAAAGCGAGATGACTGCTGAACTCACAAGAAAATTGGAAATGCTTCAAGAGGAGATGAACCGTATTAGAGATTTGGCTAATCTGGCCATCACTGTCAACGCTCCTTCCCTAGGAAGACACGGGCCTCCACTACAAATTTCTCCCCTCAGTATGCCTATTCTCGGGAACCATCCAAATAACATATCATCTGCCTCCGCTTCCCAATTATCCACAGATTCTATAATCAATAGTCCTCCAATTTATGCTATCTAAAACACCAATCAAGAAAATAACCCAAATGCCTACCATCCACAAAATCCATCCCTAACCCCACAAATCCATCTCAAAATCCACAAAATTCATTCCCACATCCCTAAAACCCATTTCAAACCCGCTAAATCCACTTTCAAATCTGCAAAATCCATCTCCAAATCCATAAAATCCCTCTCAAATTCCACCAAACTACTCTTAAATTCCACAAAATATCCTCAATTTCCAAAATTTCCTCCCTACCTACCACCTAACCTTCTTTCATCCTTAAAATCAAGTTACCCTTTTAATTCCTTCTCATGTCATCATATCCCCTGACATCTACAATTCTTTTCCTAACCTTGAGGTAGACCATTATGAGGAGAAGGAAAAGGAGTGGAGGACTAATCATGAAAAAATATTACTCGCCATTAATAAAGGGATTATGAGAATCAAAGAATCTTATGGGGTAGGTGATAATGATGCTTTGAGGTACGATGATTTGTCTGTGCACCCCAGATAGATCTACTAGAAGGATATAAGGTCCCTAAATTTAAAGTGTTCAACGGTACTGGAAATTCAATGGCCCATATAAGAAGGTTTTATGAACAAATGGTTGAGGTAGGAAGAAATGAAGCATTATTGATGAACTTATTCAGCTGAAGCTTAAGCGGCGAAGCCTTAGATTGGTTCACGTCTTAAGAACTGAAAAGATGGTATAGCTGGAGGGCACTGGCTAAAAGATTTCTCGATAGGTTTGCATTTAATGTTGAAATAGTCCTTGACCGATACTCATTAGACCGGATCAAGCAGAAGAATGATGAGTGTTTCTGAGACTATGCCTTCCATTGGAGAAAAGAAGCTGCTAAGGTATAGCATCCCATGTCTAAGGAGGAAATGGTATTGGCTTTTTCTTGTGCTCAGGAGTGAGAATTTT
The DNA here is from genome assembly GCA_030864215.1 of Capsicum pubescens. Taxonomy (NCBI): domain Eukaryota; kingdom Viridiplantae; phylum Streptophyta; class Magnoliopsida; order Solanales; family Solanaceae; genus Capsicum; species Capsicum pubescens. The sequence continues at coordinate 335,356,016 of CM061548.1, read as the reverse complement.
ACACTAGGATGGTATCCGCAGTCAAGACGACTTTCTCAGATTCGGTAAAAATTTGGGAATCACTAGTGGAAGGCATTCGAGCATGAAAGATTGTCAAAACCCCAACATCATTTTGTACTTCTGTGTTCCCAAAAAAGAAAAATAAAGATGTGAGTGCGGTCTTTACTGATTCTATTGCTAAATTGAAGAAGAAATTTAAGCCTAAGAACATTGTCTCCTGTCCACCGTCACCAAATCCTCAGCATGTATTCTACACCCAACCCCAATACAAAGCTCCACTTCCAAATATCCAATCCCAATACCAAACTCCACTTCTAAATATCTAATTCCAATTACAAGCTCCACTTCTAAATATTCAATCCCAATACCAATCTCAACAACCAAATATTTTACTCCAACACCAAGTTCCGCAAATAAATTATCAGTCTCATGTTTAAGCTGCCCTTCTAAACAACCAAATAAACGTCCAAGCGTATCCAAATTATAATCAAGTAGCTCCTTCCACTTATCAAAACCATTATAACCCCCAGGCCTAAACCTCAAAAAAAGACTTTCTCGAAACTTTACACCATTAGCTGAAAGCCGCACCCATCTCTTTGGAAGATTGAAGAACGCTAATCATTTACAACCTATCCAATCAAAACTTATCAATACCAATTCCCAATTTTATCGCGCTAATCAAAATTGTGCCTACCATTCGGGAGTGTCGGGACACAGTATCGAGGATTGCATTAGCCTAAAGAATAAGATTCAAGATTTGATTGATCAGAAGGTCATCAAGATTCATTTGTTGTTACTAAGTATCACCAGTAATCCATTGCCTGATCATGGGGGAGCCACTGTTAACATGGTCGAAATAGAGGGTGAATGGGTGTCTAGGAAGACCATTACTAAGGTGGTTTCAAAAAATTCCAAAGGGACATAAGGAGTGGAGAAGATAGAGAAAGTCGTAGCTACCTTAAGTGTTAATGGGAGGCCCCCATTTATAGTGATGATAGCCCAACTCAGGTATATACTCCTCCACCTAGAAAGGAATTTATTATAGAGACTTCCATCGCCCAAGGGATGACACGGTCTGGATGATGCTATATTTCTAAAAATTTGACCAATATGAAGATTCCCAGAAAAGGACAATCACTGAAGTAGAGACTGAGGAATTTTAGAGGCATATGCAACCAAAAAACTATTCAATTTTCAAGTATTTAGAGAAAACTCCAACCCAGATATCTATTTAGGCACTGTTGATGAGTTTGCAATACCACCGATAAGCTTTATTGAAGGTCCTGGATAAAGAATATGTTACCGCAGGCACGAGCGTAGAGAATCTGGCTAAATGATAGGGAATATTATGGGAAGTCATCGCATATCATTCAGCAAGGAAGAGTCCCCATTTGAGGGAGTGATGTATAACAAAGCCTTACACGTCACTGTCAGTTGTCAGGACTATGTGATTAATCGTGTATTGATAGATGGTGGATCTGATTTAACATTTGTCCTCTTTCCCCATTGGTTCAAATAGGCTATGGCTTGGGAAAAATTTGCCAAAGTCACATAAATGTGTTGGCATTTGATGGAAGGAAGAGAGATACTATAGGTGAAGTTGACTTATACATCCAAATGGGACCTACTGAATTCAAGGCTAAATTTCATGTTATGGATATCCATCCCAGTTACAACTTGCTCCTGGGGAGACCATAGATTCATGGTGTAAAGGCAGTTTTATCAACCCTTCACCAATTATTGAAGTTTATTTAGGAGGACCATGAAATAGTCATTCAAGAAGAAGGAAGCCATTTGAATCATCCTAATGGTCATGTTCTTGTGATTGAAGATAATCTAAAGGGTAGTAGTTTTTATATCGTGGAAATTATAACTGTTGTGTAGAAAGATCTGACGCCCAAAGCTCCAATGCCTGTTATCTACAAAATAATTGCGATCGTGATGTTAAGAAGTGGGTTTGATCCTGGTCGGGGCTTGGGTAAGAATTTGGAAGAAATTATTAAGCCCATTATGGTCCCAAAAAAAAACATCTAAGTATAGGTTAGGATACCAGCCAACAGAGGAGGATGAGATTGAAGATAAGTTAAAGATGAGTCTGTCTAAACCATTGCCACTACTGTACCAATTATTTACTGTGCGTGAGATGTCAAAAAATGATGGTCTTAGGGATGGGATAGGAAATATGTTCGAGGGATAAAATGTGATACTAGAAGATTTCCCAAAGAACAGTGGGGTGAGGAAGGTTGCACCAGGAGAGGCTTTGCAAAACTGGACCTCCACTCTACTCAAAACTCATCGCCCATCATAGTAGATGAAAGGGAAATCACTAATAGTTTTAAAAATCGGTGATGATCTGGAGGAGGCCCCGTGATCCACCTTTTTATATCTAAAATTTTCTTTTCACATTTTATTTCTTTCAAAAAGGCATGGGCTCGTATTTCTGTGGGTCATGAGCCATAGTCTGTAATTATTTCCCAAATTTCAATGAAAAGGCCTCCCCATATTTAAGATATTATGTTAAAATATGATTATATTAGTGTATCTTATTATCTTTTTATCATCTAACTTGGTTTGTTTATTTATTATAGTAGCAGTAACCTAAAACCTGCTAATGTTATGTCATGTCAAGGGTTAGATAAATGAATCGAGAGAAATAATGATAATTAGAAAGAAGGTGATGAGGAGCTGTTAGTGGAAGATATAGAGGAATTTGAGAGCCGAGAGAAGCCCAACCAGGAGGAAACTGAAACAATCAACCTAGGCAATAATGAGGAAATCAAAGAGAAAAGTGTCAGTGTTCACTTAGAAGAAGCATAAAAAGAGAACTCATCCACTTGGTGCGGGAGTATATTGACATATTTTCTTTGTCCTATGATGATATTCTAGGATTGAGCACCAACATCATGTCGCATAAGTTACCAATCAATCTCGAGTTTGATCTAGTTAAGCAAAAAATGTGGAAATTCAAGCCGGACTTAAGTTTGAAGATCAAAGAAGAAGTGACGAAGCAAATTCAATCTAAGGTTGTGAAGGTCACAAAATATCCATCATGGTTAGCCAATATTGTTCCAGTGTTGAAAAAGGATGGCAAGATTCGAATTTGTGTTGACTAAAGAGATTTGAATAGAGTCAGTCCTAAAGATAATTTTCCGCTGCCCAACATCCACATCCTCATTGATAATTGTGCGAAGAATGAAATACAGTATTTCATGGATTGTTTTGCTGGGTATCGTCAAATATTGATGGATGAGAAAGATGCAGAAAAGATGGCTTTCATTATGCCTTGGAGTGTTTATCATTACAGGGTAATTCCGTTTGGTCTCAAGAATGCGGGTGCAATATACATGAGGGCAATGACGATGATTTTCATGATATGATTCATAAAGAGATTGAGGTGTACATGGATGATCTAATTATTAAATCCCGCGAGAGTTCTGATCATCTGACACATCTGGAAAAATTCTCCAACAGACTAAGAAAGTATAACTTGAAGTTGAATCCTGCAAAGTGTGCTTTCGGTGTGCCAGCCGGGAAATTACTGGGGTTCATAGTTGAAGACATGTAATTTTGTCCCTCCCTAAAATTATTTTTTACCATTTTACCTTTGTCTTACCACGTACCTTCACACATGTGATAATCCCTCCACTAAAAGCCAAATAAAAAAACTCTTAACAAATTAACTACTCAACCAATCAAATTTCAACACCCTCTACCTTATCCTAACAACCTCCCACTACCCCACTCCATAGCCCCTACACCTAACCTTACCCCCCTCATGTTTTACACATACTAACAATAACATAATTGAAAAAAAAAAGAATAATATACATTCTCACAAACAGAGAAGATTCCCCACTTTTATATAATCCTCCATTTTCCAATTCATAAACGGTGCACGACACCTCACACACTAGACACTCTCAGATTACACACATAGTTACAAACATAATTCACTCATATGTATTCACACACCATCACTTACAGAATTTACACACATCACTCTTTTATATACATTCAAGTCACAAAACATACGTACTACACAACAACAATATAATACATACACTTTCATTTCCATTGACAACACAGAATACACACATACATCTCCTCTATTTCCATGAATTTAGCACACACTCACACTCACTCTTAACAGAAATAATTATCACAGACAACAACTTACTCACACACAGTGAGATCGAGAGAGGAATGAGGAAAGATTAGAAAGAGAGGGGAGAGGATCAAAGGAAAGAGAGAATACAAGAAGAGGCTGATCGGTTTGGAGTTTCTAGTGAGTTGTTCACTGGAATCGGCGTCCCTCGCTGAATCCAGTCACCCGCAGCTCCCCAAAATCCCCCACCTTTCTTTGTTTTTGGCTTTTTCTATCAAAATCTAGCTGGTAAAATATGGTATCATGGACTGCCTAGTCTATCAGAGATCTGACATGATAGAAACGAAAACTCGGCTCCAATTTTGGTAGGCTCTGCTAATAGTTAATTCAAAATCTATGATTTGAGATTTGTATTAAGGTTTTCCACTGGTTTTAAATCTACCCAGGTTGTGGTTTCTCGATACCTAGCTTATTTTATTCATTGTTGAGGTTCTCGAGGTTTAGGATGCAGATTCTATCGGGTTTAAGTGGAATAATACATCAATTTTGAACGCTTCTTCCATGGTCCAATTCTCAACTCTATTCTTTTTTATTAAAGTGATGTGGTTAATGATATGATTTGTAAGTGATGATAATTTTTGTGGATTGATTGATCAATTGAAATTGATTAATTAGTCGAGAACAACTTAAACTCAATTGAAAATAAATTGGAACGGGAATTAAAACTTGTTAAAAGTGAATATTGGTTTATATTGATTCATTGATGATTTCTTGGTTCGTAAAAGGTGTCAACTTTGTTAAGTTCGATAGTATCATGTTTTAGTCCGTGAATCATTAGGCAAAATGATAGGGGGTAGGCAAACTTAGGGATTGTGAAATTGTGAATGTTTGAAGTGTTTATTGAATGGTGTTGGTTTTCTCGCATTGAAAATATGTACTCATTTAACTGGGGAATGCCTCGAGGCCATTTGTATTTATTCACCAGGGAATGCCCCGACGTATTATGTTGGCAAAATATGATCGTGATCAAGGTCCGAGGCATCAGTAGATCATAGTCTAGGATTAGCTTAGAATAAGATTTATATTTTTGCATTTTTCTATTTGTGGGACTATATAATTTGGACTGGACATTATCTTGGTTTTGATTTTTGTTTGTTTGCTTGTTTTATGTGTTTTGTTGGTATATTCACTTCATAGCATCATACTAGCCGATATACTCTATAGAGAGTCCGTGGTCAAACCACGGGTCCGAGGGTGCCTAACACCTTCCCCTTAGTCAATAGAATTCCTTAGTCGGAATCTCTGTTCGCAAATAAGTTTAAAGAGTCAAAATTATTTTGAAAAAGGATTTCAAAAGGTGACTTGGCACACTGATTTTATGCCAAGTGCCGACTCTGAGTTTAAATGTAAAAAGAATCATTTTTCAAAATAAATTTTCATTCGTTGTCACTTAATAATAAAAAATCTTTTCAAACTTAAAATATTATCTTTTTTTGGTTAAAAAAGGGGTGTGATAGCTCTGGCGACTCTGCTGGAGATTTTTTGAATTCGAGCTTTATTTTGAGTTGTATTGGCTTAGTGTGACACTATAGGTGTATAGACGCCTTGGTTGTGTTATCGTTTGTGTTGTTTTTTTATCATTGTCGAGCGCCTACGTGCTATGTGTTTGCAGTTTTTCTCTTATGTGTTACCGCTTTATATCTGGCATCACGTGCATAACCCGAGTCATTTCTTTCACAACAAGTCCCATAGTACACGGTGTATATACGACCTCTATTTGAGTAACTCTTATTTTAGGAGGGGGGAGCCATCGGCTGGTATGGACTGGGTGGAAAGCTATCGCAACTACTATTGATCATACGCTCCCCCAAACAGCTTTGTTAGTGGACCCCAACGTAGGTCAGCCTTTAGGTTATGCTTTTTTGTATCATATAAAAACCTAGCAGGACCCACTTGGTCCTTTGTAGGAGACTTACCCTAAAGAATTCCTACATACTACTTGTTGAATCTTCAAGGGTAATAGAGTTATTTGACAGACCGATTCGAAAAAAAAACACATGCTAGAATTAAGGAAAATGCGTAGGCAAAGAAATGTTGAAAAAAAAAAGAAAAAAGAAAAAAAGAAAAAATGAGTCAAAAAAGTGTTTCATAGTTTTAGAGTTCTTTATGGTTTTGTTTTCCACAATTCAAAAATTCAAAAAGGTTTTTTACCTTTTGCACTCATTTACTCAAAAAACAAAACATCAAAAAGATTTTACCTTTGTTTCCTTTAGCAAGCATTCATAATTTGAAAATTTCAAAAAGGATTTTTTTCAACAGGAGTTTTTTATAAAAGAAAAATTAAAAAAAAAAGATGGTATAAGTTTTGTACATTTCATATAACGAAAATACCAAAAAAGATTTTTTTTTCATAGTTGTTGGTGTCAGTTTTATGTGAAGTGTCTAATTAAAAACTCAAAAGAGATTTTATTGGCATTTTTCATCATCTGTCTTTGGTCGTGTATCATAAGTCAAGGTTTAGTTTGTTATTTAATCCTTAATTATCCAATCTGGATGAACTGCGCATACCTGATTCTCTTCTTTCGGGACTGAGATATGTAGTCAGCCCTTCTAGGGTTTGATGATCTTATTTTAAAACTCCAAAAAGATTTTCTTCACTCTTCATTTAGAATAAGTGTTATACACATCTGTAAAAGAAAACTACAAAAATAATTTTTTAAAATAGTTTCAATTTCATTTTCGTATGAAATTCAGAATCGAAAACCCAAAAAGATTTTCCTTTGGTAATCATAGGTTTCATTTTGTATAGGGATTTTAAACCTAAAAAATGCAAAAGATTTTCATCAATTGTTTTTACACTTTGTTACCTCCTTTTCTTCTAAAGTTTCAAGAAAAGGAAAGAGAGTTTGTTGCCCCTTTTGCGGCCAAACTTCACGAACTACGTACACCTGATTCTTTCCTTTCGAGGGTGAGATACGTAGGCGCCCTTCTTAGGTTCGGTGATCGTTTCCAAAAAAAAAAGAAAAAAAGGTTTTGAGAAAGTGTTGAACTCTAATATGTTTGTTATCTCTTGTTAGTTCATTTAAGGTGTTTGGTTTGTGGAATTATAGCTGATTCTCCATATCACACCAAATCCAAGGGAGGGTTATTTGTGTTCAACAAGGATATAGATAGTGACATCATGGATCAAACAAAATGTCATGAAAATGAGAGTTTAAAGCAACAGATTGTGAGACTAAGACAACAGATGATGGAAATGCACCGAGCTTGGGCCAGTAGGTTGACTCCTCCCTCATTCCCCATTATTGAACCCAAAAATACCTTAAGTTTTCCATCACAATTGGAAATTCAGTTTCCTACTGTTGTTGATGCACCACAACATGCCTTAGAACTCACTCTAAGACAAAAGCATCACAATGCTTCCATCACTCATTCTATAGATCTTCGATGAAATCTGCCACATTGATAGAACCACCTATCATCTCTATTTCCGTTGCTCAACCCTTTACTGAGGCTTCCACTTTGGCTCTCTACCCAACAATTGTGTTTCCTCAATCTTCTAGTGAGTCAATGTTTAATACTCTTGATGATCACTATTATACTCCTGATCCCATATCTATGATAATTAGACCACCAAAATTTCTTACCAAGAAGTCTTACATGGCATAAGAGAAAGAGAAAATGGCTAGAAAAGTAAAGAGTATAGAAATGCTATCAAAAAAAAATCTAGGACTTGCGAATTATGAAGATGTTGCATATAAGGACTGGGGCATGTCTTCAAGTGGTAACCTTCCTCCTAACATTAAGGTATCATAATTTGAGGAACATAATGGGTACGAGGATTCTATAAAACACTTGGGATGATATTGCCATTAGTTCAGGGGGACTGACGGGAAGAAAAAGAAGAAAAATGTACCTATTATCATTCCAGGGGAAAAGCATACCTCGAGAGGTCCAACTCAAGAATATTGTTAGTCTCAATCCTGATCTTACACATCAAATCCATATACTCACCTGCAACAAGGTTCCTCTTTTCAAAATCCAAGATATTTCATTCCATTTCTTTAGTATCCTTTGAACAATGCACAATCATATGCTCATCCATCTTTCTATACAAAATGGTATGCACTGGTCCCTCAACATCATCCTCGACCCCCACATATTTACCAAGGAACTTCTAAGTCCAAGTTTCAACCATGCCTGGAGTTTGCAAAGAGAAAAAAGTCAAAGGATAATTTTACACCAAATAGGGAATCGTATGCCAGTTTATTCCAGAGATTGAGAGAGTTGGGCATGGTTACTCCTCTCCTTGGGTGTACTCTTAATCTACATCCAAGAAATTTTGATTCTCATGTATAGTGTGCTTATCATTCTGATATTCAGGGTTATAGTATTAAATGTTGTAGTGCTTTGAAAAGTGACATAGAAAGGATGATTCAAGAAAAATTGATCATAATTGAAAACATTGACACTGCTAAGGTCACACAGAGTCCTTCACCAACTCATGGTAATGTACAATATGTGGGAAGCAATGAGTTAAGTATGGGGATCCAGAACTTATTTGTTGAAGGAAATGTATTGGATAGCGATGAAAGATCTAGTCATGATGATATGCAAATCAATGGCTAAGATGTCAAGCTCGGTAATTGGGAAGTCACTCCTTTCCTTACTTGGAAGGATTGTTGGCAATTTTTTTTCCTTTCTATTTTTAGAATTATTTTAGGGTTGTAGGTCGAAATCTATCTTGTTTTATTTCTCTGTAGTCTTTGTTTAAACCCTTCTATCTTTTGTTTCAATAAAATATGGTGTCCTGTGTCATTTTGTCTTATTTTAAGTTATTTGTTTGTTTTCTTTACACAATACATTTTATGTTGGTTCTAGTGTTATGACATGCTTGTGGAATTTTCAGTCAAATCTTAAAATTCAATTTTAATCATGAAACATTAAATCAGAGGGCTAAAGTTTAAAAAGGACATCTGAGAAATAGGTAGAATGTTATGATATTTGGTGACCATGTTGAAGCCTTCTTTGAAAATTAAGGCAATTATTTTATAGAATCACCAGAATAACTTGGTCATCAATTAAAAGACATGTCTCTATTAGGTCAAATAGTGGATGCACAATCCTATATCTAGAGAAACAGGAAGATAATCAACTCCACAAAAGTATATCTCATTCGATGTGAGGGATGTACAACAAAGATATAGTTGTATGTTGTGCAAGTGCAGAAAAAGTAGTGACACATATGCTCAATTAAAGTTAATGATGTAAAAAGAGTGTGTCATAAATGATCTCCATCTTCCACTTTCATACTGCATGCTTTGTACTTATATTTTTAAGGATTTGTATGATGAAGGCATTTCGTTCTGCTATCCAAACATTGTGTTATCCTTTGTTTACCCCATTTGAGCTTTAGTGTAATTTTTTTTCATACCCCTTCTTTGGAATCAAGATAGAGTCAGCAAAGCTCAAAAAAAAGTATGGAGAAAAAATATAAAGTCAGAAAAGTTTCAAATTAAAAAAGAAGAGAGAAAAAATGTGTCAAAAAGGAAGAAAATAAATAAGTCTCAAGAAAATAGAGTCAGAAAAAGTTCCAAAGAGAAAAGAGTTAATAAAAAGAAAAAAAATCAGAGTCAAGCAAGGGAACAAATTGTTAGAACTACATGTGACCTGATTCTCGTAGGCTTCCCCACTCTTGGATCGGTCCAACCAAATAAATAATTTAGAATTACCCTGTCAAAAGAAACTGGGGCATGAGTTAATCTTTGTTGTTTGAGTCGATTCTGAAAGTTGTAATTCCCACCTCACTTTACGTGTCGTTTAGGCCTCATTCTATCTTTTCTTTCTAACTCTATCCAAAAGCCAAGTTACAACCAAAGAAAAACCTTTAGATCAATCTTTGAGAATGATAAGGCTAAGCATAAAATGCATATGATGATGCATTTCGGGAATGATTTGTCTTCCACAACATAAGGAATTAGGAGAGAAATAAAAATAAGAGAGTCTTATTGATGAAAACCTTCATGGTCACTATAAGGCGATGGTAAGTTGAGAGAGATAAAATGAGAGAGTGTTATTGGTAAAAACCCTCACGGGCACTGTAAAATGATTTTGAGTTGAGAAAAATGAAAATAAGAGAGTCTCATTGGTTAAAAACCTCACAGACACCATAGGTCAATGGTGAGTTGAGGAAAATAGGAATGAGAGAGTCTTGTTGGCGAAAACCCTTCAAGGCAACACTAGCCGAATATGGTCTCTAAATGCGATTGGCCCAAGGAAGAAACTTGATTTCAAGGTCATTAACTCAACATCAATTGATGAAAGTTTGGATGGAAAGATCAGCCAACTTAATCCAAAATGCATGTCATAATCATTTGAATTAACTGTCACTTTTTGATAAATTCATCATTTCTTTTTTTCAATGGGGACCTTCATTATCTTTTCTTTCTCCTCTATAGTTTTATTTTTGTTTTCTTGATTCAGTTATCTAAATAAAAAATCATTGTCATTTTTATTGTGTCTTTGAGTTAAGTCCATGTCAAAACAAGTGAGAAAAGATTTTAAAACTGGCTACCAACTTCTTCAATTGCACAAAGCAAGACAAAAATGCTAGCACATGAAAGAGACATGATTGTGAGCTGAAACAAAGCATGCAGAAAATTTTGTCAATGGGTAAGTTTGGGGGATTCATGGAAATACCAAAGTTCAAAGGATGTGTCCGAGGAACATAGCAACAAAAGAGATACTATGTTTGTGTTAGAGTAACTCTAAATGATCTAAATTTAGATCAATGTTGCAGTAAGTTAATGATAATGCTAATGGTTGGAAACCAGATTGAATGTGGCCAGTGCAAGATCAATTGCCTCGAAAGCCAAAGCCACAAACCATCCACCATGTTTTAAACTTACAAGTTTTTTTGATAAAACAGGAAACATTTTACCTTCAAATCAAGGACTTCAGATCATAAATATCAAAGGCTGCAATTCCTCACTTCTACAGATGTAGGAAGCAATGTTGCTTCACAGTTTTGATAATCAAATCATGGTAAGAAATCATCATCCTATATCCTTTGGAGACACACTTCCTTGTCCGGGTAATTCAAGTTTATTTATTAGGTGATGCATTTCTTAAATGGAACCTTCACTCCTAGAATCCACACATTCTAGTTGATTCCTTTTATTTGGTTTTTAGGAGATGTATTTCCTTATTTAGGTAATTTAAGCGGCATTTATAAGGAGACGTATTTCCTTGTTTGGGTAATTTATGTGGCATTTGTAAGGAGACACATTTCCTTAGGTAATTCAAGTGTCATTTGTAAGGAGATGCATTTCCTTTTCTGGATAATTTAAGGGGTATTTGTAAGGAGATACATTTTCGTATTGGGGTAAGTCAATTGGCATATATAGGGAGATGCATTTCCTTGTCTGGGTAATTTAAGTGACATTTGTAAGGAGACATATTTCCTTGTCTGGGTAATTTGAATGGCATTTGTAAGGAGACTCATTTCATTATCTGGGTAGTTTGAGTGGCATTTGTAAGGAGACGTATTTCCTTATCTGGGTAATCAAGTGGTATTTGTAAGGAGACAAACTTTCTTGATTTGGTAATTCAAATTTTACTTGTCAGGTGATGCATTTCCTAACTCAAGTATTGACTCCTAGAAAATTCACTTTCTAGTTGAGTCATTCCACTTTACCCTTAGGAGACACATTCCTTGGTGGATAATTCAAGTTCGTTAGGTCATTCACTTCCTAACATGAGCCTTGATTCCTAGAAGAGGTACCTTCTATTCGAGTCATTCCCCTTGACTCCTAGAAGATGTACCTTCTAGTCGAGTCATTCCCCTTGACTCTTAGAAGATGTAATTTCTAGTCGAGTCATTCCCCTTGACTCCTAGAAGATGTACTTTCTAGTTGAGTCATTCCCCTTGACTCCTAAAAAATGCACTTTCTAGTCGAATCATTCCCTTCCACTCCTAGAAGGTGTACCTTCCAGTTGAGTTATTCCCCTTGACTCCTAAAATATGTACCTTCAAGTCAAGTTATTCCCCTTGACTCCTAGAAGATGTATGTTCTAGTTGATTCATTCCCTTTGACTCCTAGAAGGTGTACCTTCAAGTCGATTCATTCTCCTTGACTCCTAGAAGGTGTACCTTCAAGTCGATTCATTCCCCTTGACTCCTAGAAGGTGTACCTTCTAGTCGAGTCATTCCCCTTGACTCCTAGATGTTGTACCTTCTAGTCGAGTCATTCCCCTTGACTCCTGGAAGATGTACCTTCTAGTTGAGTTATTCCTCTTGACTCCTAGAAGATGTACTTTCTAGTCCAGTCATTCCCCTCGACTCCTAGAATATGTACCTTCTAGTCGAGTCATTCTCCTCGACTCCTAGAAGATGTACCTTCTAGTTGAGTCATTCCCCTTAACTCCTAGAAGATGTACCTTCTAGTTAAGTCATTCCCTTTGACTCCTAGAAAATGCACTTTCTAGTTGAATCATTCCAATTAACCCATAGAAGATGCATTCCTTGTTTGGGTTTGTCAAGTAGTTATGATGTGACTTTCACAAATATCCTCTGATGATAAACTGGGGCAAAAAATTTAATTCCTATTGTTTGGAACTTTACTTTTCTGGCAAATGGAATCTCTCTTTATAATAATCTTTGTTTGGAATAATTTTCTTTCTAGTTTTGATATGATTTCAGGAGCCCACCTGAAGAACAGGGAGAATAAATGGGAAGTCGAGCAATAAGGTGAAGAAGTTGAAAGGTTAAGTTATCTTTCTAAAAAAAGTTGAAGAAGTTAAAAGTCAAGCAACAAGGTGAAGATATTAAAAGTCAACAAATTTAAGAAATAGTAAGTCAGGAGTCCACTTGGGGAACCGGGTGATGAGATTGAAAGATAAGTAACAAGGTGAAGAAATTGCAAGTTAGGAGCCCACCCGAAGAACAAGGGGGGGAGGGGGAATTACAAGTCAGGAGCCCACCAGGAGAATAGGGTAATGAAATAGCAAGTCAAGAGACAAGGAAAGCCTCATAGATAGGACTTTTGTAATTTTATTTATGTTTTTAACTTGTAATTTTCATTTTTGATGTAATGATAGAGCCACAGACCGGAACCTCGACGGGACCTCACTCAACTCTCCAACTAGTTGTCCTTCTTCCTTCTGTTTCTTTCTTTGAATAATGGTCGGGTCAAAATTCTATCTCATTGTCTACTTCTTTGTCTGAAAACACGTTGTGTTTACACCCAAAGAGGGGCATGATGTAGACACATAATTGTATCCCTCCCCAAAATATTTTTTTTACCATTTTACCCTCGTTTTACCACGTACCTTCACCCATGTGATAATCCTCCACTAAAAGCCAAATAAACAAACTCTTAACAAATTAACCACTCAACCAATCAAATTTCAACATCCTATACCTTATCCTAACAACCTACCGCAACCCCACCCCATACCCCGTACCCCCTAACCTTACCCTCTCATGTTTTACACACACTCATAATAACAGAATTAGGAAAAAGGGGAGAACAATATACACACTCACAAACAGAGAAGATTCCCCACTTTCATATAATCCTCCATTTTCCAATTCATAGACGACGCACAATACCTCACATACTAGACACACTCAGATTACACACACAGTTACACACACAATTCATTCATATGAATTCACACACCATCACTCAAAAAATTTACACATATCACTCTTACATTTTCAATTCAATTCACAAAACATACATACTACACAACAACAATACAATACACACACTTTTATTTCCAAAGACAATACAGATTACACACATACATCTCCTCTATTTCCATGGATTGAGTACACACTCACACTCACTCGTAATATCAATAATTATCATATACAGCAACTCACTCATGCAGAGTGAGATCAAGAGAGGAAGAAGGAGAGATCAGAAGGATATTGGAGAAGATCGAAGAAGAGAGAGAACACAAGAGGATGCCATCTGATTTGGAGTTTTCGGTGAGTTTTTCACCGGAATTGGAGTCCTTCGCTGAATCCAGTCACCCGAAGCTCGCGCAAATCCCCCACCTTCCTATGTTTTTTGGCTTTTCCCATCAAAATATAGATAGTGAAATATGGTGTTTTGGGCTTCCTGGTCTATCAAATCTTCAGCGTGATAGAAATGACAACTCAACTCCGATTTTGGTGGGCTCCACTAACGGTTAGTTTGAAATCCCTGATTTAAGATTTGTATTAAGGTTTTCCACTGGTTTTGAATCTGTTTGGATTGTGATTTCTCTATACCAAGCTGATTTTGTTCATTATTGAGGTTTGAAGGTTTTGGACGCGGATTCTATCGGGTCTAAGTGGAATAATACATCAATTTTGAAAGCTTCTTCCAAGGTCCGATTCTCAACTCTATATTTTTAATTAAAGTGATGTGGTTAATGATATGATTTGTTGGTGATATGATTTTTTATTCTGTGGTTGAGCAATGCTAATTGTTTTGGTTTGATTGATCAATTGAAATTGATTAATTAGTCGAGAATGACTTAAACTCAATTGGGAATAAATTGGAATGAGAATTGAAAATTGTTAAAAGTGAATATTGGTTTATGTTGGTTCATTGGCGATTGCTTGATTCGGTAAAAGCATCGACTTTGTTAAGTTCGATAGTATCATATTTTAGGTCATGAATTGTTAGGCAAATGATAGGGGGTAATAAAACTTAGGAATTGTGAAATTGTGAATGTTAGAAATGTTTGTTGAATGGTGTTTGTTTTCTCGCATTGAAAATATGTACTCATTTAGCTGGGGGAATACCCTAAGTCCATTTGTATTTATTCATCGGGGAATGATCCGACGTATTATATTGGCGGAAGATGATCATGATCAAGGCCCGAGGCATCAGTAGAGCATAGTCTAGGATTAGTTTAGAATAGGATTTATATTTTTCTATTTTTCTATTTTTGGGACAGTATAATTTGGACTGGACATTACCTTAGTTTTGAATTTTGTTTGATTAGTTTGTTTATTAGTTTTATGTGTTTTATTGTTCTATTCACTTCATAGAGTCATACTAACCGATATACTCTACGAAGTGACCTTGGTTGGACCATGGGTCTGAGTGGTGCCTAACACCTTCCTCTCGGTCAACAGAATTTCTTAGTCAGAATATCTGTTCACAAATCAAGTTAAAGAGTTAAAATCATTTTGAAAAAGGATTTCCAAAGGTGACTTGACACACCGATTTTATGCCAAGTGGTGACTTTGAGTTTAAATGTAAAAAGAATTCTTTTTCAAAATAAATTTTCATTCTTTGTCACATAATAATTAAAACCCTTTTCAAACTTAAAATTTAATCTTTTTAGGGTAAAAAAGGGGGTGTGACAATAGTTAGCAGGAGGGGCATCTAGCTAGACCTATCTAAGATCAAGACAATTCAGGATTTATCGCCACCGAGAACCAAAAAAGATGTTATGAGTTTCCTGGTTTGACAGAAGTACATTACCCATTTTTTTCCCAATCGACAATCGTATGTGAGCCAATTATCAAGATGTTGAAGAAAGATGCACTAAAATAGTGGACAAAAATATGTCCAAAGGCTTTTGACAGGATCAAGGAATATTTTTCTTCTCCACCTATTTTGGTTCCACCAAGGAAGGGAAGTCCGTTGTTAGTTTACCTGTCAGTATCAAAAAATGCTTATGGATGTGTCCTTACATAATGATACCGGTAAGAAAGAGAGAGAAATCTACTACTTGAGTAAAAATTTTACATCGTATGAAGCTCGCTACACTCTTGTAGAAAGGACGTGTTATGCTTTGACTTAGGCCGCACAAAAGTTGAGGCATTATTTATCATCGTACACAACATATCTCATTTCTAGAATGGACCCATTAAAGTATATATTGTAGAAATACATGCATACAAGAAATTTAGCCAAGTGGAAAATATTGTTGAGTGAGTTCGACATTGTGTATGTGACTCAAAAGGAAATCAAGGGAAAAGCCTTAGCGAATCATTTAGCTAAAAATTCGGTCGATAATGAGTATGATCCACTTCAAACTTACTTCCCAGATGAGGAGATTTTATTCATGGAAGAAGACATTGCAGTGATCTACCCCGGATGGAGACTGTTCTTTGATGAAGTGGTCAACTTCAAAGGTTCAGGAATCAGAGCAATTTTGGTGTCAGAAATAGGCCAACATTATCCAAAAACTGCTAAATTGCACTTCTCGTGTACCAATAACATGGCTGAATGTGAGGCTTGCATCCTAGGTCTCAAGTTGGCACTTGATATAGGTGTTCGTGAATTAATAGTCATTAGAGACTCAGATTTGCTATTTCACAAGGTACGGGGGGAATGGGTAGTAAAGAACTCCAAGATTACTCCTTACGTGGAGCTAGTGCAGGATTTATGTAAAAGATTCAAGAAAGTTGATGTCAGACATATCCCAAGGATACAAAATGAGTTTGTTGATGGTTTGGCTACTATATCCTCCATGATTCATCACCCATATCAGAGTAACATTGATCCTTTGGAAATAAGCTTGAAGGAACAACCTGCATATTATGCGCACGTCATAGAGGAACCTAATGGAAAGCCATGGTACTATGATATTAAAAGGTATTTAGAATTTGGAACGTATCTTGAGAAGGACAACAACAATCAAAGAAGACAATCTGGCATTTGGCAAAGAATTATTTTCCAAGTGGGGAAATCCTTTTTAGGAGAACTACAGACTAAGGATTCATAATATGTGTCGATGCCGCTGAAGCTATAAAATAAATAAAGCAAGTACATGCCAGAGTCTACGGGGCCCACATGAATGGGTTTTCCCTTGCTAGGAAGATCCTGAGAACTGGTTACTTCTGGATGACTATGGAAAATAATTGTAGCAAGATTGTGCAAAAGTGACCAAAATGCCAAATACACAGAGATTTAATTTGAATGCCTCCACACGATCTTTATTTGATGGTTCACCTTGGCCTTTCATAGCTTGGTGTATAGATGTTATCATACCAATAGAGCCACTAGAGTCAAATGAACATAGATTTATTTTGGTTGTTATTGATTACTTTACTAAGTGGGTCAAAACTGCTTCATATAGAGCCGTCACCAAGAAGGTAGCTGCAGATTTTGTTAAGAATAACTTGATTTGTCGATTTGGTGTGCCAAAATAAATCATCATAGATAATGGGGCTAACTTGAACACTCAGTTGATGAGTGAGATTTGCGATCAGCTCAAGGTTATTCATCGTAAATCGACTGCATATCGTCCACAGATGAATGAAGCCGTGGAAGCCGCCAATAAGAATATCAAGAAAATCTTAAGGAAGATGGTCGAAAATGATAGATCATTGCTTGAGATATTGCCTTATACTCTACTAGGGTATCACACAGCAGTTTGAACTTCAAATGGAGAAACCCCTTATCTAATTGTTTATAGGAATGAAGTTGTGATAACCTCTGAGGTTGAGATACCTTCCTTAAGGATTATTCCAGAAGCTAGATTAAGTAACGAAGAATGGGTTCACGCTCGCTATGAACAAATCATGTTGATTGATGAGAAGAGAATGGTTATTGTATGTCATGGTCAGTTGTATCAACATAGGATGCTCTGTGCCTTCAACAAGAAAGTAAGAACTTGAACATGTTAAGTCGGACAATTGGTTCTCAAATGGATATTTTCGCACCAAGAAGAGTACAATGTCAAGTTTGCTCCAAATTGACAAGGACCTACATAGTTCACAAGGTACTATCTGGAGGGCCCCTGATCCTATCTGAGATGAACGGTCAAGAGTCGACCAAACCAATCAATTCTGATGCGGTAAAGAGATACTATGTTTGAAGAATGTTTTAGTTTTGTTTCCTTGGTTTATTTTTAATCGCCTTTATGATAGTATTTGTTTCATGATATGTAATTGCCTAGAATGCCTTTCCTAAATGTACGAACTACGTTTGATCTAAATTTCCAAGAAAGGGATATGTAGGCGGGCTATGTCAGCGTTGGTCAACCCCTTAGGAGAATTTGTCCTTTTCTTTTATGTATGAACTACGTGAAGACATAAATCCCCAAGAAAGGGATACGTAGGCGGTCTATGTCGGCTTTGGTAACCCCATTATATTTTTCTATTTATCCCTAGTGTAGTACAAAACTACGTTTGACCTAATTCTTACTTCAACGGGATACATAGACGCCCCAATGGATCAGTCATATAACCCCAAGAAATGGAAACTAGGGAAGAATTTTTTAGAAGGAGTCTCAAAAATTCACAAGAGGAAGATCATCATTAAAAAAGAAGATAAAGACCCGCGAAGACCGTCGATCCTCTCAAGCCAAGGTCATCTCCAATAGTATTAAACTGGGGAAGAAATTTTGATGAGGTCCTCAAAATTTCAACTAATATAATGGAATATATTTCAAATGCCCCCAACACCAGAAGTCAAAGTCAAGCTTTAGAAATCACCAGCTACGACAAAGTCTAGATAGACTAAATCTCTTGCTATGAAAAGACTTTTTGAAGAAATCCTACATAAATGAGGATGGGTTTTGGAAACCCCCGCCGGATGTCGAGCATAGCTGAACCTCAGGAAGAAGACATTCGTTGAGATAGTACATGACATGACTGGCAGAGACTTTCTAAAAGCTTTTAAAGAATTTTCTGAGACTAGTTTTCTAAAAATTAAGACCTCTTCATGAAATCTATACAAATATTTTTACTTAGTAATTGCCTAGGAATCTATTGGAATGGGGATTTAGAGTGGAAGTCTCAACATGACAGAGCTAGTGAGGAGCAAACCAAGGATCGAAGGAGGTCAACACGGAGTAGTTTTACTCAAAACTAATCATTTTTTTGTGGATATAGGGATCAATACACAAAAAATGAGAATGTTCTTCAAAAAATCCCCAAGTGAGTTCGAAGCCACACCAAAGCATATAATGCTCAAGAACAGTATTTTTTGGGTAGCCCCAAAAACAGGTTTAATACCCACTTATCGAGGGCCTTTTGAATTCTCTATCTCATTTCTTGAGACCATGAAAGACAAACAAAGGTGCCTTATCTTCTTTATGAATATTGTATTAAGAATTTTCCTAAAAATTAGTTGCTATCAAGTAGCGACTTTGTGTCTACTAAAAATTTACCATGAGCGTAGGTATGGTCAAAGGAGACAACCCTATAAGGCCGTAACCAAAAGATTGCTCAAGAGAAGGGAGAGAAAAAGGTCATCCCCAAATCCTCCATGAGGTGACTCCAACGGTATTCGAGAAACTCCTCAAAAAGGAATTTTACCCATTGGTTCACATTCGGTGGATTTATCTTTTAGATGCTTATCCAAAAGAAGATGATAAGCTAAGTTATTCAGATTAGTCATTTAAATTATCATAAATATTGATTGTGGTCACCAGTGAGAGCGACATTGTGTCTACTGACTGTCTACCATGAGTACAGGTACATATATAAAGTAAAAACACAAACAAACGGACTTAGGTGAAACTATTTCCACTGCCAAAAGGGGCATTTATCTCATTCCATTGCCAAGAGGGATATTTCATCTCATTCCATTGCCAAGAGGGACATTGCATATCATTTCACTGCCAAGAGGGCCATAACATTAAATATCTGATGACATGATAGATAGCATACACTGGCGTCGAGGATATCATCAACATTAAATATATTATGACACACGCGATAGCATACACTGGCTTCGAGGATATCATCAGCATAACATATCTGATGACACACAAGATATCATACACAAGCATCGAGGATATCATCAACATTAAATATTTGATGACAGTCGAGATAGCATATACTGGCATCGAGGATATCATCAACATTAAATATCTAATGACATGCGAGATAGCATATGCTGGCATTGTGGAATCATCAGTAGTTAATATCTCATGACACATGAGATAACATACATTGGCATCGAGAATATCTTTAGCATTTAATATCTGATTACACATGAGATAGCATACGATGGAATCGAGGATATCATCAGTATTTAATATCTGATGACTTAAGATAAAGCATACGCTGGCATCGAAGATATTATATGAATTTAATATCTATTGACATGTGAGATAGTATACGCTGGTGTTGAGGATATCATAAATATTTAATATCTGTTGACATGCGAGATACCATACGTTGGCCTTAAGGATATCAATATTTAATATCCGTTGACACGTGAGATAACATACGCTGGCGTCGAGGATATCATCAGCAATTAATATCTTATGACACGCGAGATAGCATACGCTGGTGTCGAGGATATCATCAGCATTTAATATATGATGACACACAAGATAGCATACGCTGGCATCGAGGATATCATTAGAATTTAATATCTATTGAAACGCGAGATAGCATACGTTGGCATCAAGGATATCATTAATATTTAATATCTGTTGCAATGCGAATAGCATACACTGGCGTCGAGGATATCAACATTTAATATCTATTAACACGTGAGATAGCACATGTTGGCATCAAGGATATCATAGCATTTAATATCTACTGACACGCAAGATAGCATATGCTGGAGTTGAGCATATCATAGCATTTAATGTTTGTTGACACGCGAGATAGCATACACTGGCATCGAGGATATCATCAATATTTAATATCTGTTGACACTCTAGATAGCATACGCTAGCATCGAGGATATCTCATCATGAATCAGTATTTGAATGCATCAAAAACATGTTATTTGGAAAACATATGATATTTCTTAGAAATTTACAATTTTAGGATCATCGATAAGTCATATTATTTGAAGTAGGATAGTGTGCAAGATTAACTATGAGTTGGTAATCCACAGTTCATCCATAAGTCACAACAATATCCTAATCGGATAGTGTTCAAGGTTACTCAAAGATTGATAGTTTGAAGGTTATCCATAAGTCGTAAATAAATCCTTACCGGAGAATATATGATATTATAAAATTGATAATTCCAAGGGTTCTCTATAAGATTCATCATATACAAGATCGATTATGTGTAGGATTACCCAAAGACTAGCAATTTGAAAGATATCTATAAGTCTTATTGTATCCAAAGTCGGATGATGTGCAGGAATACCTGAGAGCTAGCGATTAGAGGGATATCTGTAAGCCATCTTTTATCCAAGGTCAGATAATATGCAAGATCCCTAGAATCTAGCAATTCAAAGGATATCTATAAGTCTCCTCGTATCCAACATCAAATAATATGCAAGATTATCCAAAGATTGGCAATTCAAGGGAAATCTTAAGTCGTAGCGATACAAAAGATGCACAAGACTTACCCGAGGTCACCTATAAAGAATCTTGTCAATAACCAGAGAAGTTATCATTACACATATAACCATCATTATAGGTGACCAAAAGGGTTGCCGCATCGGCATAAGATTACATGGTTGCAGGGACTATTCTGCATAAAGTATCGTCGGTGTCCAAAAATGACACCCCACTTTGAAGACATATTCACTTGGAAAATAAGATAATTATAAAACAACAAAGAGTATTGTTGTGTCTGTTGTTGCAAGTTATTTCCTTCGAAATAGATACATGAAAAGATGACTTCACTTTTTAGGCAACAACTTACGTGGAGATATGGTAAAAGACTATATACCCCTTTCGTGAATTATGTTTAGAACTAATGATATTTAATTTGAGACATTGTTGAGATCATTCGAGAGGATAAAAATATCAAATCAAAACCACATGTGCGGATGACTCTAGAAAGCACACAACACAATATGGAACTCTTTCTTAGCAGCAAAACGGGACATAGTCTAGAGAGAGACGTCAAACTCCTTGGACGTGAGCTAAAGGATGATCGCCACCAACATCAAACCACACCCCTATTAGAAGGCATGTGGGTATTTTGGGATATTCTAGTTTCAGCTTCTCCTTTAAGATATTTCTAAACTCATCCCAATGGTAACCTTTTCTTACTTTCAAACTCGAGTGACAACATAATTAGAGTTTTGGAAATTATGTCACGGTAAGTTCTTGCCTATGGATTTGAAGGATCCCACATTAATGGTTAAGCGGTTACAAGCCTTTTTCACCACTCAATCAACTTGTCACCCATCTCGAGCCAAAGATCGTCTGGAATAAAAGACTATCTTTTCTACTGATCGAGTTGAACTACAAGCAGTTTGATTCCCTGAGTCTCGGGGGTATATAGGCTAGTTTATTTGTTGACAAATTGCCTGCATTCCAACCTCCCCCCAATCCTCTTCTTTCCCAGCTTTTCAGTTTTACTAAAACTCAAAAATCGGGATAAAATGTGAATTTCTTGAAGACCGTGTTTAAAATCAAGATTTATGAACTATAAGTGAACTAAATTCTCATGTAACCTAATATATGTAGGAAACCCAATACCAGGGCCCGGCCATAACACCACCAAACTCATGCAAAACCAACCACTTTCAAAATGAATTTATGGTTGGACAAAAATTAGGAACGTCAAACTCTCTTTGCCCAGGGTTACTTACATCCACCCTACCCAAAGGAAGGGGAAAATTATTGACACCTAATTTTTTTCCTCCACAACTAAGTTTAATTTCGAGTTTCTTTGATTTTAAATAAAGTTATGAAATTTATTTTATCTGAATTAAAAACTTTTCAAAGTTTTTATCAGGGTAATTTTGTCATTTAAGTAACGATTATATATTATCGTATTCAATTATACAAAATTATATAATTTTGTTACTTAAATATTTAGTTTACGGAATATCGGATTTCAATCAAGGCCTATCTTAAAAATAAATTCAAATGATTTAAATATAATTTATTCTTGAAATATTTTTTTGGAAAAATATTTTTTTGATCTTTATTAAATAAAGAAGGCCGGGACTAAACAAGATATCTATTTGTATCAAATTTTAATTTAATTTTGGCCATAATTGAAATTAAATTGGGTGCAATTGCAATGCAATTGGCCAATTAATCTTTAATTTGGCCAAAAATTAAATGAAATTGACCAACGCCTAATCTATTTGGGGTTATTTTATAAATAACCCCCAAAATTACCAAAATATCATAATCTACCCAAAATAAATACATAACCCATTCCAATTTTAACCCAATACAAAATATCCCAGCCAGTCTATTACCACAATAATATTAGCCCCACACCTCCATTGCTCCAGCCCAATAACACACCCTTGCCAAGCTACCCAGCCTAAATAATTTAAAACCACCAGCAGCCCTAAACTAAACCAATTTAAGCCCACCAAAGCTACAATCCCGACCCAATTTTTTTCCCTTCTTTCTTTTTCTTTAACAATAAGATGCAACAACGGTTGTATCAATTTCAACGAACAACATCGGTCAAAGAACCCGACATCAACTCTAAAAACCTGAACCCTGCTTCGATCAAATAATGATGACCCGAGTTCCAACTTGAATTCATCTGACAACCCAACAGCCATGACCCTGCTCTAATTCACAACAAAACCCGACCCGTCAAGCCGATAATTAGAAAAACAACAACAACCGCAAAAATCCCAATCCGAAAATCATTTCAAATTTTAAATATTTGTATAATTTTCATACAATTGGTTTCCAACTCAACCTTATCTTTAAAATTTCAAATTCCTTAAAATGTCCCTTAAATCCCTTGTCCCACATCGGTAGAAACAAGGTTGAGCTCAAAATTTTCCTTATATATAAGCTCATTCTTGAGGTAAAATGGAAAGAGGCTGGAGAGGTTGAAAATTTTTGGAGAAAATTTAGTCCATTTTTAAGTAAAGAAAAAATTCTTGTTTCATAAAATTGGTCGGCTAATCGAAGTTCTCGAGTTGACGGTGACGTTTCTCAGTGGTGGTTGATTCCGACGAAACTTGTAGTCTCATTTTGCTTCCTTGAAATAGGTGAACATGCCTCTCCCTTTTATTTGTATTTTTATTACTGATTTACGCTTCATCTCTTTCTCCGTTGCAATATTTATTTAGTCGCAATTATGAATGAGGTTGGGATTGTCTGTTGTACAGGTTTTGATGGCCATAGGATTTGTCTGTGATAATTATTATCTTTATGTCATTATTTTAGTTAAAGCTGCTTTATACTATTGTTTGTGTTGATTCTTATTCACTATTTTAGCTTCATGTTATTATGTTTTAGGCTATTGTTATCATACGAATCAAATGATATTTTATTATGTTTGTAGGTTGTCATTTCACTTAGTTTTGTCAATCTAGTGCAAAAGCTTTATTTTTTGGTTCTAGTATGTTGTTTGTGGCCTAATCGTTGCTCGTTGTGGTTTCAATTTTATTGTGTTAATTCAGGTTCATTCTTAGTTCTTGGAAAAATTGCAATAGTTGTTCAAGTTTTTTCCTTTAATGCATAGTCGGACCATTTGTTTCTTGATCTTTAATGTCAATGAAAAAGATGGAGTCAGTTTATATGCCAAAATTTCAACCCGAAGATCCCTTTGTTTGTGACTTAATCGTTGTGGTTTTGATTTTGTTCGGGTTCATTTTTAGTTCTTGGATAAATTGCTTTAGTTGTTCAAGTTTTCCTCTTTGATACATAGTCGGGCTGCTTCTAAATGTTCCTTGACCTTTAATGTCAATGAAAAAGATGGAGTCGGTTTATATGCCCAAATTTTAACCTGAAGGTCCTTTTGTTTGTGGCTTAATCATTGTGGTTTTGATTTTGTTCGGGTTCATTCTTAGTTCTTTGGAAAAATTTCTTTAGTGGTGCAGGTTTTCCTCTTTGATGTGTGATCCTTAATGTCAATGAAAAAAATAGAGCCCGTTTATAAGCCAATAATTCAATCCAAAGAGCCCTTTATTTTGTGGCTTAATCGTTGCTCGTTGTGGTTTCGATTTTGTTGTGTTAAATCGGATTCATTTTTAGTTCTTTGAAAAATTACTTTAGTTGTTCAAGTTTTCCTCTTTGATGCATAGTCAAACCGCTTTTAAATATTCCTTGACCTTTAATGTCAATGGAAAAGATGGAGTCGGTTTATAAGCCATAATTTCAACCCGAAGGTCCCTTTGTTTATGACTTAATCGTTGTGGTTTTGATTTTGTTTGGGTTCATTTTTAGTTCTTTTGAAAATTTCTTTAGTTGTGCAAGTTTTCCTCTTTTATGTGTATCCGAACCTTTCCTAAGTGTTTCCTTGACCCTTAATGTCAATGAAAAAAATAAAGTCGATTTATAAGCCAAAAGTTTTAATCTGAAGATCCCTACATTTTGTGGCTTAATCGTTGCTCGTTGTGGTTTCGATTTTGTTGTGTTAATTCGGGTTCATTTTTAGTTCTTTGAAAAATTTCTTTAGTCTATGTTTTCCTCTTTGATGCATAATTAGACCTCTCCTAAGTTCTTCTTGACCCATAATGTCATTGAAAAAGATGGAGTTGGTTTATAAGCCAAAAGTTTTGACCCGAGGATCCCTCTATGACCCTATGCAAAGTTTCCTTTGTACTCGCAAAATAGATGAAAGAGGTGGAACAATCTGAGTCAATTAATTTGTCTCTTCTAAGGCACTATCCAAACTTTCTTTAGAATTTGAGTTTTTTGTTAGTCCAAAGGTTTAATCTGCGCGTTTATGTTGAACTAAATAAAAAAAATTGTACATTTTTATATTGTTAAATAAGAATATGTGGATGTTTTTTATATGTGCTAAAGCATTCGTTTCAGTCTTGGTGTTTTACTTTTCTTTGTCTTTATTTTGAAGTTGTCTCTATGCCCTAGAGTGTTATTTTCTTTTTATTCAAGTTAAAATGTGAGAATCTTTGAAATTTGTTATTAAGTTGAAATTGCATATGAGTTCGACTTGTCAAAATGATTGCAATTTGTTATATCCTAAATGTCCTTCTTTCGAATTCTTTTGGAATTTTGAGCTCATTAATATGTTGAAAGAGTTTGAAGCAACCATGTTTGATCTTATAGTCCTTATTTCTTAGAAATTCTAGTCTTTATGTCTTCTTTTGGATGATTAGAAACATTAATTTTCTAGGCTCATATTTAACCCAAGTGATTCATTTTGAGGAATGTGTGTGCTTAGTCTATAAAATTGGTTGTTTGATGAATACTTGCGGGATGGATTCTAATCTTTTTCTTTTTCTTCTTTAGTTAACATGTAAAATGTTGAGTACAAAATGTACTCTTCTTATGTGCATTTCGACGGTGGGCCAACGTGGCCCATTTCCCTTTCAAGTCTTCCCCTCGAGCCTATCAAACTAGCCTGATTATTTGGAGAAAAAGTTGTCGCCAATGGGAGGAAATGGGGTTAAAGTCTATTTTTTAGCTAAGAGACATGAAAAGTCTCATTTATTTTATTGCTTTATTTATCATTATGCATCTAGTTATTTATTTATTCATTCATTTGGGCCTCGAAGACAAAGTTGTAAATTAATACAAGTTAAGTCGATTGTGGGCCAAAAGGTCCCAAAAAGATAGTTTAGGACAGGTTATGGGCCAAAGCTCTATATCTAGATTAGGACAGGTGAAGATGGGTCAAAATTCCAATTAGATTAGGACAAGGCTGATAGATTTGGGCTTAAGAGCCTAAATAACATATTTCTCCCCTCTTCTTCTTTTTTTTCTATGCTTATTTTCTATTTTACTTTAATTTGCTTAGAACTAGTTAGATTTCCAACAAAGTCGTTAAAAACTGATTTTTCATAAACCTAAAAAATATTCTTTAGTCAATATCTTTTCAACAATCAATTTTTCTTTTAGAAGTTAGTCAAAAGAATTATTTTCAAACAATCCGGATAACCGCAAGTTAGCGGACATTTTAGGTGCCTTAAAAACCTTTCTAAAATGTTAATGAGAACCGTTTACCTAGAATTTCAAAACTTAAATGATTTTTTCTATTTTAATCATTTGAGTAATCCATAAAGATTTTCTTGATTTTCCTAAATAAATTAAGTGGAGACTCTAAAAGTCATATTTTCGCAAAACACCCCCGACCATAGCCAAAACCAAAACCAAAGAAATAACAATAATGGATAGAAGCCCATAACATGAAATGGGGTCTTTTGGAGTTTGGAAGCTCACCACTTCAATCTAACTCAAAGTTGTTCCCGAATCCAAGTCACTGAGCAGGAGGATTGGTAGTAAGGATGGTTCCTAAATTGAGTGGGGATACAGTGCTCGAAGATGGTTAGCGGAGTGAACGCTAGCATGTAACTCAGGGATAAAGATAAAATAATGCCGTCATTCAAAACCAAATCGAATAACCATATGCAATCACATATATACATAAATTTATCATGTCGGGATAAAGAACAATGTTTAGCATGCATTTAAAATCTTAACCTGGATTGTGTAGCCTTGTCGTCATAAATCCACCCACGGGCTATATGGGTCTAGTTTAACCTCCTGAACAGGCCCAGTGTGTGTAGCTGCACAAACCAGAGATATCACGGAAGGCCGGGGAGTCCCGTGTACCCTTTGCCCTTCATGATACATATATACAAGTATAAACTTGGGGGAGTCCCATGTACCCCGCAAGCATAAGGTTGCCAAGACCAACCCTCATGTCAACAAACATGAGTTTTCAGTGTCCGTCCATCGGATTCACACCTTCACGGCTAGCTATCACCACTATCCATTATTTCCCCATTAAAAGCTTTTACACATAACCAAACCACCAATTCCAAGAGTCAATTGTTAGGCATTATAAAATGGTATCGTCATACCGACTATAGCTTGCAAGCAATTTTACTAACCAACACTTAGGGGAGTCTTTCTACCCTGTAGACTCCACAATTAAAATCACTTGGAGGATTCCTTCATACCCCACAAGGTTTTTAAAGCCAGCCTTAACCATTTAACCATTTTGTTCTATGCATTAGTTTCAAGAATTAGTCAAACCAAACACTTTAGGGATTTCATTGTACCCCTAGTTCAAATTCCCACCTTTTTAATAAGTACTAACCAGTTTAACAAAATAAGATTGGGGTTATAACCATTTAAAGTGTCACAAGTTTAAAGAAATTTACCACTATCAAGTTCAACCACCATACCCATGCAACCACATATTCAAAACCATAATTAAAACAAGGAAAATCATAATTAAACCATGAGAAACAATATTCATCCATGAAAAATCAAATACCCCAACCTTTATTTTAAAACCACAAAAATACCATGAAAACCATACATTAAAATATATGTCTCGAGTAAAATAACAATGAGGGAGGAGTAACATGCCTTAGAAACCAAGAAGCTTGGAGAGAAATCTCCCTTGAAAGCCTTAATTGATTAGCTTGATGAAACCCTAGCTTTTGCTTGAACAGAGAGTTTGAGAGAGAATTTGAGAGTGTTTTATTCGGAATAATGTGTTGATAAAGTACCAAATGATGTTTTAAGCCGTTGATCAAAGGGGATTAAAGTGGGAAATGTCCAGAATACTCCAAACTTAAAATATTTAAAAAGGTCGCATATGGCTATGAGTTGACCCCTTGACTCGTGACCACAACCTACGACTTGTACCCTTGAGTTGTCACCAAGACAGTGGGTTAGACACCTATACATTGTCCACCATACGACTCCATGATCACACATGTGACCTGACTATACAACTTGTATGGTCTAGTCGTATCCAAGACTGAACCCAAGGGATTGGACACTGGACAACATACTACTCTACCTTACCCCTTGTAACCTATCCCCACGGCTCTTAGTGAGCCACTCGTATTCAGAGCCAAGCCAAGCCACTAAGTTACCTATTTGATTAAAGAGCATCCTAATGACTTGTCACTACACCTAATAACTCGTACCACTAAGTCGTTACCAAGACCAAAAACCCAACCACCACCCCCATTGGATACCTAATGACTAGGGTCACCTGACCCGTACCTACACCATACGACTCATATGATGAGTCGTCACTAGGAAAGTGAGCTCCAAGCTGAAGAATTTTCCAAGGGACAAAATCCAAGGTGTTTCAATTCTCCTTCACTTGGATCATTCATTCTCGAATGATGGGACAAGGCAGTGACTAGCACGAGTAAACCCCTAAACATCTGTATGCTTACCTTTAAGACAAAAAATAGATTGCCAAGGAATTCACAATCTACCTCTAACAAAGACAGAAAATAAAGATGTTAAGAACAACACATACCTCAAGAACAATTTTCCAGAACGGGGAATAGGAATGGATACTTAGACTTTATGTCCTCTTCAGCTTCCCATTTAGCCTCTTCGACCCTGCGGTTCCTCCATAGAACCTTTATTGAAGCTACTTCCTTGGTCTATAACCGATGAACCTACCGACCCAAGATTTCAATCAGAACCTCCTCATAATATAGGAAATCTGAAATACCAATATCCTTGATAGGCACAATTTGCAATGGATCACCCACACACTTTCTCAACATAGAAACATAGAAGACCGAGTGAATGGAGCTCAAACTACAAGGCAACTCAAACTCATACGGAACATTGCCAACCCTTCTCAAAACCAAGTACGCACCGACATACCGGGGACTAAGCTTCCCCTTTTTTCCCAAACTGCATCACTCCCTTCATGGGAGATACCTTCAAGAACACCCTATCCCCAACCTCAAACTCTATCTTCCTATGACTCGCATCCGCATAGGACTTTGATGACTTTGGGACGCTTTAAACTTATCCTAAATCACCTTCACCTTCGCCATGGCTTGGTGAATCAAATCCGAACCAAACATCTCTTCCTCACAAATCTCAAACCACCCAATAGGAGACCTATACCTCTTACCATACATGGCCTCAAATGAATCCATCTCAATGCTAGAGTGGTAGCTATTTTTATACGCAAACTAGATAAGAGGCAAATGCTCAACCCAACTATCACCATAGTCAATGATGCAAACTCGAAGCATATCTTCCAAAGTATAAATAGTTCTTTCTTCTTGTCCATCTGACTGTGGGTGGAAAACAGTACTAAGACTCACCTTGGTCCCCAAACCTTTCTGAAACAACCACCAAAAGTGCGAGGAAAATTGTGTACTATGATTCAAAAAAATGTGAAAAGGTACCCATTAAACTTGATAATCTCTTGGAGGTACAACATTGCATAATCCTCTGTCAAAAAATTAGTCCTCACTGGCAAAAAGAGAGCAGACTTAGTCATACTATCCACGATGACTCAAATTAAATCGAACTGATTTCGAGACCGAGGAAGATCATAATAAAATTCATATTGATTACTTCCCACTTCCACACAGGCAGCTAAATTTCTTGATACAACTCTCTGGGCCTCAAGTGCTCAACGTTCACTTGTTGGCACACCATGCACTTAGCCACAAAACTAGCCACATCCTTCTTCATATTGTTCCACCAACATATCTCCTTAAGGTCATGATACATTTTCGTTGAGCCAGGATGAATAGCATAGCACAACTCAAGCGGCTCATCTAAGATCCTCTCTCAAGATCCATCCATATCTACAATGCACAACCTCTCTTGGTGCCACAAGATACCATCACCTATAACCTCAAAATCTATTACTTTCTTCGCACCTAAATGACCCTTGATCCTTATCAAGATAGGATCTAACACCTGCTTCTCTTTCACCTCAACAACCAGGGATGACTTTGCCACCTCCTGAACAAACACACCACCATCCACAGAGTCCAAGAGGCAAACTCAAAGGTTAGCTAAACGGTGAACATATTTCACCAATTCTTGATTTCTGTCATCTATATATGCTAGAATCCTCATAGAAAACCTGCTAAGAGCATCAGTAGCCACATTAGCTTTACCTGGATGGTAGTGAAGACTCATGTCATAATCCTTAAGCAACTTAAGACATCTTCTTTGCCTGAGGTTAAGCTCTTTCTGGGTAAACACATATTGTAGGCTCTTATGATCTAAAAAGATATCCACATGCACTCCATACAAATAGTGATGCCAGATTTTCAATGCAAACACCACAACAGATAACTCCAAGTCATGATTTGGATATTCTTCTTATGCACCTTCAACTGTCTAGAGGCATAAGCTACCACCTTTCCATATTGTATCAACACGCAACCAAGCCCCACACGCGACGCATCAAAATAGACTACAAGACCATCAGTGTCTTCAGGCAAAGTCAAGACCGATGCCGAAGCTAGCTTATCCTTCAGCTTCTCTAAACTACCCTCACAAGCATTAGACCACAAAAACCTTATCTTCTTCTAAGTTAACTTAGTCAACGCGGCAGCTATAGTCAAAAAACTTTCCACAAACCTCCAATAATAACTAGCTAAGCCCAAGAAGCATCGAATATCGATTGGAGTCATGGGTCTAGGCCATTTCCTAACAACTAGGACTTTCTATGGATCCACCATGATCCCTTCACTATAAATGACATGCCCCAAAAAAGTGGCAGTATTCAATCAGAATTCACATTTAAAAAATTTAGCATAAATTACTGATCCTTCAGGTTCTGTAATACAATGCAGAAGTGATCCGCATAATCCTTCTCACTCTTAGAGTACACCAAAATATCATCTATGAACACAATGACGAACAAATCCAGAAACTGACGAAAGACTCTATTCATCAGGTCCATGAATGCCACTGGGGCATTGGTCAATCCAAAAGACATAACCAGAAAGTCAAAATGCCCATACTAGTATGGAAAGCAATCTTAGAAATATCCACCTCCCTAATATTTAGCTAATGATACCCAGACCGAAGATCAATCTTGGAGAAAAACTTAGCATCCTAAAGTTGATCAAACAAATCATCTATCGTTGGAACAGGGTACTTATTATTTACCGTCACCTTATTCAGTTGTTGATAATCAATACACATCCAAAGAGAACCATCTTTCTTATGCATGAACAACATCCGTTCACCATACCAGGACACATTAGGAGGGATGAAATCCTTTTCTAAAATAGGACGAGTGTCCGGAATAAGATCAATCCAAAAATCAATCTCCCTATCGGGAGGGACACTAGGAAGGTCGTCAGGATAGACCTCAGGGAATTCATTCACCAGCTGGATGGAATGTAAAGAAGGACCCTCCGAGTTAGATCTTTAACCTAAACCAGATAATAGAGACACCCATTGGAAATTAATCTTTGAGCTATAATATATGATATGAACCTCTCCTTAGTAGCTAGGAAACTACCCTCCCACTCAATAATCAACTCATTAGAGAATTTAAAGTTGGTCTGATGGGTTCGACAGTCTAAAGAAGCATAGCATGAGTGAAACCAATCCATCCCTAATATGATATCGAAATCAACCATGTCTAATTCAAACAGATCCACCAAAGTATCCCGACCACTCATAGATACCAAACAACCCCTATTGACTCTTCTAGCCCCTACGGAGTCACCCACTGAGGTAGAAATAGGATAAGGGTCCGAAATACTCTTCTAGCCCCTACAAAGTCACCCACTGGGGTAGAAATAGGATTAGGGTCCAAAATACACTCGAGATCAAAACTATAATGCACAACCATAAATGGGGTCACATATGAAAGAGTGGACCCCGAATCAAGTAAATAGTAGACATTATGGGAAAAGAGTTTCAACATACCTGTAATGACATCAGGCAATGCCTTGGACTCCTGATGCATAGTGAGAGCATAGAGTCAGTTCCAACCAATGTCGGAGTCAGATGGTGCACCCTTTGGTGTCAGAGCAAATAAAGAGACAACTGGAACCTTATTTTCCCCAAAAGCAACCTTGGCCATAAGAGAGTTTCTAAGCATGTGCCTTAGCTGGCCATGGTTGAAGTACTTATAATTTTTCTTCATCATAGTAACCCTGATAGAGCTGACCATAAAATCTGTAGTGAAGATAGGATGGAT
The DNA here is from genome assembly GCA_030864215.1 of Capsicum pubescens. Taxonomy (NCBI): domain Eukaryota; kingdom Viridiplantae; phylum Streptophyta; class Magnoliopsida; order Solanales; family Solanaceae; genus Capsicum; species Capsicum pubescens. Next base: position 335,323,173 of record CM061548.1, on the reverse strand, counting down.
CTGATTGGGCTCTACTAGCCTAAGATAAGGAACCCTGTGCCCTATAATTTTTTCCACCATGAAAACTCCTGTCACTTGACGGCTTTGGGTAGGGAGAACTAGCCGTCGAGTAAGAACCAAAATTGCCCCACTTCTTTTTGGACCACTTTCCACCATCTCTGTCACTCTGCTGTTAGCCACTATCCTGCTCGAAAACTCTAAACTTCTTGTTCTACCTCTCCCTATCTTTGCCTTTTTCTTCTTCTCTTTCTCAACCTATTGCATGTACACCACCAACTTAGAGATATCTATTTCCTTGTTCAACAAGGAAGCCTTACTCTCTAAAATCAAGTCTTGGGGCAACCCGAAAGCAAACTTTCTCATTCTAGCCCTCATGCTAGAAACCAATTGTAGAGCATACCGAGACAACTGGTGAAACTTGAATGTATACTTCTCGACTAACATTTTACCTTGCTTCAGAGGAACAAACTCTTTTTCCTTCACTTTCCTCAGTTCTTTAGGAAAAAATTGGTCAAGGAAAGAACTAGAAAAATCACCCCCAAGGCTGACTCAACATCATCACCCCTTGATTGGTCCCATTTCTCGTACCACTGATAGTCCATATCTTTCAGCTGGTTGGCAGCAAAGTCCATGCCCTCCATATTAGCGACATGCATAGCACGAAAGATCTTTTCTATCTCATCAAGGAAACCTTTAGGATCCTCATCGACTTTAACTCCAATAAAGGCTAGAGGATTTAACCTCATAAATTGGCCAACCCTTGTGGAATCAAAAGAAGGAATAACAAAAGCACCACGCTCATCCTGAGAAGCTACCAACTGTGCTAATATATGACTGACGAAACTCAGTATTCATCACATCATCTTGAGGAGCTCGATAAAGACTGGATGGGACTGGTGGAATTCTAAAAGGTCAATCAGGAACTGGACCTCTAGACCAAGTCTGGACCTCATAGGTAGGATGTATCCTATAAAAATTATCCTCGGGTGGGATAGAGAAGTTTTCGTGAACTTTAGATTGTCTGGGAGGCACGACCTAAAAAGTGAACAAATGGGTATTAGAGAAGATTTTAGGACCTTAGACTCTATAGACAAAAAAAGAACACAAGAAAGAGAAACATTCCTAAATGTCTCGTAGCCTCTCTCTTATGATTGTGGCATTCTACACATCCTCAAAAAACACTCTACTCAACACGACTTTGTGGACTCCCAATTGACCATGAACCTAGGGCTCTGACACCAATCTGACATGACCCAAACCAGGGCCTAGTTATGTTAGGTATCTCGAGTCCAACTAGGACCAGAAACCACCTACAATACCCCATCGTTAACCACCTTACACCCCATGTTGGATGAATTCGGAACATATAATAAGATAAAACAATAAAAATCTAAAGATAATAAAGTAAGTCTATAACCATAACCAAACAGCAACAACCAAATATCCAACCAATCCCAATGCCAATCCCAATGCCAATGAAAAGACCAATACCAACACTAATATCGACACTGCCTATGCCCATAATAGTCTGACAAAGCCTCTAACCAGATTCAAAGATTATCCAATCGGGATATGCCCCCAATTATAGCCAAAACCAAAACCAAAGAAATAACAATAATGGAAAGAAGTCCATAGCATGAAATAGGGTATTCCAGAGTATGGAAGCTCACCACTTCAATCTAACTAAAAGATGTCCTCGAATCCAAGTCACTGAGCAGGAGGAATGGTAGTATGGCCAGTTTCTGTATCATGTGGGGATACAACGCCAGAAGATAGTTAGTAGAGTGAATGTTATCATGTAACTCAGGGATAAAGATAAAATAATGTCATCATTCAAAACCAAATCGAATAACCATATACAATTACATATATAATATATATACCATGCCGGGATAGGGAACATGGTTTAGCATACATTTAAAATCTTAACTTGGATTGTGTAGCCTTGCCATAAAAAATCCACCCATGGGATATATGGATCTAATGTAACCCCCTGAATGGGCTCCAGTGCGTGTAGCCATATGAATCAAAGATATCATAGAAGGTCGGGGAGTCTCGTGTACCCTTCGCCCTTCATGATACATATATACAAGTATAAACTTAGGGGAGTCCCATATACCCCGCAAGCATAAGGTTACCTAGACCAACCCTCATATCGGCAAAGATGAGTCTCCAGTGTTCGTACATTGTACTCACACCTTCACGGTTTGCTATCACAACCCACCATATTGCCCCATTAAAACCTTTTACACATAATCAAAACACCAATTCCAGAAATCAATTATTAGGCATTATAAAGTGGTATCATTGTACCGACTATAGCTTGCAAACAATGTCACCAACCAACACTTAAGGGAGTCTTTCATACCCTGTAGACTCCACTATTAAAATCACTTGGGGGATTCCATCATACCCCACAAGATTTTCAAAACTAGCCTTAACCATTTAACCATTTTGTTCTATGTATTAGTTTGAAGAAATAGTCAAACCAAACACTTTAGAGATTCTATTATACCCCTAGTTCAAATTCTGACCTTTCTCATAACTACTAACTAGTTTAACAAAACAAGGTTAGGGTTATAACCACTTCAAAAGTAAAAAATTTAAAGCAATTTACCATTATCAAGCTCAACCACCATACACATGCAACCACATGTTCAAAACCATAATTAAAACAAGGAAAACCATAATTAAACCATGAGAAATAATATTCTTCCATGAATACCAAACTTTATTTCAAAACCGTAGAAATACCATGAAAACCATACATTAAAACATATTCCATGAGTAAAACAACAATAAGGGAGGAGTAACATGCCTTAGACATCAAGAAACACACAGAGAAATCGCCCTTGAAGCTTTAATTGATTAGCTTGATAAAACCTTAGCTTTTGCTTGAACAGAGAGTTTGAGAAAGAATTTGAGAGTGTTTTATCAGGAATAATATGTTAATAAAGTCCTAAAGAATTTTTTCAGTCATGGTATCAAAGGGACTTAAAGTAGTAAATGTCCAGAATACCCCCAAATTAAAAGTTGTAAGAAGGATGTATGTGGCTACGAGTTGACCCCTTAACTCGTGACCACAACCTATAACTTGACCCTTGAGTCTTCACCAAGACAGTGAGTTGGACATCCATACACTATCCACCATATAAATCCATGATCTCACTCATGACCTGACCATATGACTCATATATTCTAGTCATATCTAAGACAGAACCCAAGGGATTGGACACCAAACAATATATGACTCAACCCTACCTTTCATAACCTATCCTCATGGATTTTAGTGAGCTACTCATACTCAGAGCCAATCCAAGCCACTAAGTTATTAATTTGATTAAGGATGATCCCAATGACCCGTCACAACCCCTAATGTAATACCCCGTATGTACCCTCTGATGTCACATGATGCTCAAGACTATAAATAGCCCTAAGCTAACCCATGATATCTATATAGATTGAAACCCACATGAAAAGTGAATTAACATATATAGAAACTGAAGGTAAATGATTTCATAACTTAATGAAAGTCTTTAACTTAGACATCTTAAAAAAACTCTTTGATCGTAAAACATACACAGTCTGACAAACATCTACTAATGAATAGAGAGACACTGTGATAGACCCTAGCTGACCCAAACATAAATGGAAATCAACTAACTAAAATGCTTGCATCACTAAAAAGAAGTATGATAAGATATGTATTCGTACTATGAGGACTTACCAAAAGTCGAGATATAGGTGATGATGCCCGTGGTCAATCGTGCGGCTAGAAATGAGCACCAGAACCTACATTATAAGAAAATGTAGCATATAGACATATATGTGGGTTAGTACCTATAGAATGTGTTGAATATGTGGGGGTGAATGAAAAAGTAAAACGAAACTGAATATATATGTATACTTTTTAATAATGCATGCTAAGTGTAAATGATCCACCTTGAGCTTGATAAAAATAAAATATTGTAGGATCATTAAACATGAGTAATGAAGCATGTGAATAAACATAGTGAGCCATAACACAGTTTCTAAATCTTTACTTTTGTTCTTTCTAATGGGAGATTCTTCTAACCGACATAAACCATGTAAGATACCATGGATTCCAATGTCTTACCCATGTTTGGGAGAGTTGTTCTACCCTTTCCATCAAAATAGAACCTTATATTAAGTGATCACTGAACTTCATCCATATTGGGAAAAGCTTAACCTATGGGATCTCGTAGTTTCCAGGAATTTAGATATGCTCATCCACATTCCCTTCTCTGTGCTAAATACTACTCCCAGAATACTTATATCTTATACATAATAAATCCACCTTAAAATAGCATAAGGGCTTATAAAAATAAAAACCAATTATGTTTCTCTTTACCTTAAATCATAATCAAGATGAACAATTATGGATTCCATGTCTTATCTTTAGATTAAAAGATTAAGATTTTCTTTAAATCATATTATAACACATAGCAATGGGACTTAAGAGAATAAACACAATTCATAACAAAACATTATGCTCACTAATCACCATGAATCTTTAAAAAATATCTCAGTCAAGATAACGAAATTCAAATCACAATATAATTCTCACAAGTAAAAACAAACATATATGTAAACCTTCTTACACTTAAATCTTTCAATCATATAGTAGAGTCATACTTCAAGAATATCGTTATTTAGGTATGAACCCTAATTCAAAACAAGTAAATTCAATCTCAAAATCATGCACTTTGTGCACAAGGATAGAAGAGTAACCTTGTTCATAAACCACACATATCTTAAATTTCTTGACTTGTGAAGAGAGTTTGGACCTTTGGACTTGAAAGATGAATTTGTGTAAGGAATCCTTATCTTGATGTTCTTAAGGATGAGAAGAGAGATAATATTGTTAATTGATTGAGGAATAGAGGAAAGTAATGCCTCTTTGGGGGTTATAGGTCGTGAGTTGGAGTTATAAGATGGAAAAAGACCAAAAATCCCTTAAACTAAACATTGTAGAATTTGGTCACCAGTCTTCACGAGTCCACCATACGACTCGTATGGTGAAGGTACAAATGAGTCTTATTACTTATAAGCTTGGCAGAATTAAGATGGTATACACTGTTTATCATACGATTCAAAAAATACCACTATTAAGAACATGATATGACTTGTATCCCTCCACTCATAACTTGGACAGAATCTTAGAGAGCCTACACTGATGAACTCACAACTTTCCTTCATACGACTTGTACCATTCTTGATGACTTCTATAGTCAACTCGTAACTTGAATAGAACTCATATCACCCCACTCTGGCATGTGTATGACTCACTATATATGACTCGTATAAAGTATGTACGACTCAAAAAATTGAGTCTTATGTTAGACAGTGGCCTCCAGACATGGGGTATTACAATATCTCCCCCTTGGCAACATTCGTCCTCGAATGTGGTTCACCTAGGATCTGGAATTTGGAAAAGAATCAACATCTCTGCACTAAATTTACAATCAAGCTTACCATTACCACAAGGACTCAATTTCTCACAACATAAGATACGATACAAAATCACTTAAACGGACTCTAAGAGAAAGAAATTGTTGGAAATAACACTTTACCATAGGTAGGATCCGAGTTGGAGGAAAAGATATGAGGATACTTGTTCATCATGTCTACGTTAGCTTCCCAAGTGGCCCCTTCAACCAGTTGATTTCGCTAAAGAACTTTTACTAACTCTACTTACTTATTCCTTATCCTTCAGACCTGCCTATCAAGTATCTCCATAGGAATCTCCTTATATGACAAATTATCTTTGACCCCAATACTCTCGAGAGGAACTATTTAGGATGGATTTCCAATGCACTCTTAAGAATCAAGACATAGAACACTGGGTGAACAACAACTAACTCTGGTGGAAGATTCAATTCGTAAGAAACCTCTTCTACATGCTCCACTACCTAATACGGACCAAATAAATTAGGGACTCAACTTTTCTTTCTTTCCAAATATCATTATTCCTTTCATAAGTGACACTTTTAAGAACACCCAATTGCCGACTTCAAATTTAAGCTCTCTCCTTCTTACATCAGCATATGATTTTTGACGACTCTGAGCAGTTATCAACCTCTCACTAATCAACTGAACATTTGTCATAGCTTCGAGAGCATAATATAGACCAATCAAAGCCACTTTACCAACCTCAAATCATCCTATAGATGATCTGCACCTACGCCTATACAATACATCAAATGGAGCCATCTGAATGGTAGAATGATAACTATTGTTGTAATAGAACTCAATCAAAGGTAGATGGTTATCCCTATCACACCCTTTTTTTTACCAAAAAGATTGAAATTATGTTCGAAAAGGGTTTTTATTATTAAGTGACAAAAGATAAAAAAATTGTTTTGAAAAGAATTTTTTTTACAATCAAACTCAGAGTAGCCACTTAGCATAAATTGAGTATTCCAAGTCACCTTTGGAAATACTTTTCAAAATGTTTTGACTCTAATAACTGATTCACGAACAAAGATTCCAGCTAAGGAATTCTATTGACCGAGGGGAAGGTCTTAGGCACCCTTCGATCCCGTGGTTCTACCATGGTCACTTCGTGGAGTATATCGGCTAGTACGATACTATGAATGTATAAATCACATAAAACGCAGAAAAATAATCAATCAAACAAACAAAACAAAATAATGCCCAAAAATATAGTATCCAGTCCAATTTATTACAAACCGAGAATAAAAATTATTAAAATTAAAACCTAAACAATTCTAACTATCCTAGCTATGCTTTACCCGATGTCTCAGGCCTTGATCATGCGCCGTATTCGAATACAACTTCCTCGGGGCATTCCCCCAAAAAAATAATACAAATAACCTCGAGGCATTCCCTGGCCAAATGAGTACAATTGATTCAAATGCATAAAATAAAACCATCCAACAAATATTTTCAGCATTCAACAATCCACAAGTCCTGATTTTTGCCTACCCAACCTAAGATTTGCCTATTCATTCTTGACATAAATCATAATACTATCGAATTCGATACAATGAAAAATTTTTCCAAATCAAACATCCATCAATTAATCCAAATAAACCAATGCTTGCCTTTTATCAAATTTCCAATCCCCGCCCCAAAATGATTGCTTTTAATTCTTAATGAGAAATCATTTCATTACACAAATTATAATCCAATGGAATCAAACAAATCAAACAAGTAGCATTTTATCAACCAAAACATGATATTCAATCCAACACATCAATTATAATAAGTGATGAAATAAAAAGAGAAAAGAGTATAGTTGGACCTCGATTGAAGCTTTTTGTGCCAAATTATGTGATCGAAAGACAAAGCTGGGTCCAAAAACTCCCGATTCGAACCTCAATCACTAACCAAACCAACTCAGTATCGAAACTACCACCCAAAAAAATTTAAAACCAATACCAGTAGACTCAATATAAACCTTGAATCACAGATTTCAAATTCAAAATCCATTTTACCTAAATTCGATGATTATTTTGATGGGTTTTGTTGCTTGGATAGTACCAAAAGTGATGGAATGATCGGTCTTTGAGATTTTGGTGGAGGTGAAGCTGGTTTTTGTCTCGTCAGAGCTCCAGTGAGTGCCAACAGTGACTAAAAATAGAGAAAATCTAGTGGCTGTAACAATCTCCAGCAAGGATTCACCAGAAAAATATCTCTTCCACTCCTCTCTTGATCATACAGTCTTACTATATCTTTTGTTTTTCACTCTCATCCCAATCTCTCTCACTCAGTTTCATCTTTTTCCTATTTTGCTCCTATTTTCACATGTGTATGGTGCACCTGGGTATGTGTGTAGAGCTGTATGTGTACGTGATCTCTATCAGTGTGTATATATATCTATCCTATGTAATTCCCCCATTTTGTGTGTATATATCTGAGTGTGTTTGTGATGTAATCTGTATAGCTGTGTATGTAGATTGTTAATTGTTTAAACTGTGGGGGTGATAATGGTGAGTCCATTTTTGTACAGTGATGTGTATGTAAGTTGTGTGTGTTGAGTATGGTGAATGGAAGAAAAAGGAATATGGTGAGTGTGTATTATGTATTTTTCTGTCCGATGAGCTGTGTGTATATGTAATTTCCCTGGAAGATGATGGAATCGTGTATTTGTATATCTATATGGGTGTATGGAAAATGTGAGAGGGGTAGCCTAAGGGGTAGGGAGGTTGGTTAGGGGTGAGGTGGGGGTAGGGGTGGGGTGGGGAAGTAGTTTATTTTAATTGGGTGGGTTGTTAATTTGTTAGACTGATGTGTTAAAGTTGTTAGGAATTTTGTTATTTTTAGATTTTTATGGAAGAACTATGGAATGGGTGAGGGTATATGATAAGGTTAGGCAAAAAATGGATAAAATGGGTGTTCGGGAGGAATAACATTAGGTGTCTACATCATGCCCCTTTTTGAATGTAAACACAAAGTGTTTGCAGACAAAGAAGTAGAAAATGAGATGAAATTTTGACTCGATCATTATTCGAATAGGAGAAATAGAAGGACAGAGTACGACTGAGTCTTGATTTAGAACATCCTACCTGCCCAAGTTGTGAGGAAATCAAGTCACAGGTATCTCAAGGGTTGGAAAAGAAGGGACTATATTGAGTTGGAGAGTCAAGTGAGGTCTTGTCGAGTTTTCGATCTGTGGCTCTATTATTACATCAAAAAATGAAAATTACAAGTTAAAAAAGATAAATAAAATTATAAAAGTCCTATCTATGTAGCTTCTTTTGGACTCTTGACTTGAGTTTCTGATGCTTTCAAAATTGACAAAATCTCTGATCTTCTTTGGGTTGAACTTGAGAATAGATTTTTTCTCCATACAAAATTTGATGTTGGAGATGAATTCACAAATTGACCATGTTCTTTCGGTGTTACTTCTAAACCTTGATCCTGAATTTGAAAATCTTCACCCTTTTCTTTGGGCGGGCTCCTGACTTACAATTTCTTCACCTTGTTGCTTGAGTTTTTATTTCATCACCCTGTTCTCCAGGCAGGCTCTTGACTTGCTATTTTTTAATCCTTTTATTGTCAATTTAATCACCCTATTCTTTGGGCGGGCTCTAGACTTGTAATTTCCTCACTTTATTTACTTTCAATTGCTTCACCTTGTTGCTTGATTTTCAATCTCTTAACCTTGTTTCTTGACTTTTAATTTCTTCACCATGTTCTTTAGGCAGGCTCCTGACTTGCACTTTCATCACCTTGTTCTCCAGGCGGGCTCCTGACTTGCCATTTTATCACCCTTTTCTTCAGGTGGGCTCATGACTTGCAATTTCATCAACCTATTCATCAGGCGGGTTCCTGACTTGCTATGTCATTACCCTATTCTTCAGGTGAGCTCCTTCCTTGTAATTTTATCACCCTATTCTTCAGGCGAAAAAAATCAAGTTCATCACCCTGTTCTTCAGGTGGGCTCCTAACTTTCAATTACATCACCCTATTTTTTTGGCGGGTTCTTGATTTGCCATTTCATCATCCTGTTCTTAAGGCATTCTCCTGACTTGCCATTTCATCACCATGTTCTTCAAGTATGCTCTTGACTTTCCATTACATCACCCTATTCTTCAGGCGGGCTCCTGACTTTCAATTTTATCACCCTGTTCTTGAGGTAGGCTCCTGACTTGCCATTTCATCACCTTGTTCTTGAGGCGGACTCCTGACTTTCCATTTCATCACCCTGTTCTTCAGGAAGACTCTTAACTTTGAATTTTATCACCCTATTCTTCAGGTGGTCTCCTAACTTTCCATTTCATCACCCTGTTCTTCATCCAGGCACCTGACTTGCTATTTCATCACCCTGTTCTTTAGGCGGGCTCTTAATTTGCCATTTCGTCACTTTGTTCTTCAGGAGGGCTCCTGACTTTCAATTTTATCACCCTATTCATCAGGCGGGCTCCTGACTTTCTATTTCATCACCCTATTCTTTAGGCGGTCTTTTGACTTGCCATTTCCTCACCCTATCCTTCAGGCGGGATCCTAACTTGCCATTTCATCACCCTATTCTTTAAGCGGGCTCCTGACTTGCCATTTCATTACCCTGTTCTTCAGGTGGGCTTCTGACTTGCCATTTCATCACCCTGTTCTTCAGGCGGGCTCCTGACTTTTGATTTCACCACCCTGTTATTCAGGCGGTCTACTAACTTTCCATTTTATCACCCTGTTCTTTAGGAGGGATCCCATCTTTCCATTTCATCACCCTATTCTTCAGGCAGAGCTCCTTACTTGCCATTTTATCACCCTGTTCTTTTGGCGGGATCCTGACTTACAATTTCATCACCCTGTTCTTCAGGAGGGCTCCTGACCTTCAATTTCATCACCCTATTCTTCAGGTGGGCTCCTGACTTACCATTACATCACCCTATTCTTCAGGAGGGATCCTGAGTTTCCATTTTATCACCCTGTTCTTCAAGCGGTCTCCTGACTTACTATTTTATCACCCTGTTCTTTAGGAGGGCTCCTGAATTTCCATTTCATCACCTTGTTCTTCAGGCGGGCTCCTAACTCATAATTTTATCACCCTATTCTTCATGCGAGCTCCTAACTTTCAATTTCAAACTAGAACAAGTGTTATCTCAAACAAAGATTATGATAAAGAAATATTCCATTTTACAGAACAGTGAAGTTCCAAACAACAGAAATTAAATTTTACCCCAGTTTATCATCATATGACTTTTGTGAAAGTCACATCATAACTACTTAAAAACCCCAAACAAGGAAATGCATCTTCTATGGATTAATTGGATTGATTCAATGAGAAAGTCTATTTTCTAGGAGTCAAAGGGAATAACTCGACTAGGAAGTACATCTTCAAGGAATAAAGGCTAATGACTCGACTAGAAGGTACATCTTATAGGAGTCAAGGGGAATGACTCAACTAGAAAGTACATCTTTTAAGAGTCAAAGGGAATGACTCGACCAGAAGGTACATCTTCTAGGAGTCAAGGGGAATGTCTCGACCATAAGGTACATCTTCTAGAGTCAAGGGGAATGACTAGACCAGAAGGTCCATCTTCTAGGAGTCAATGGGAGTGACTCAACCAGACGGTACATCTTCTAGGAGTCAAATGGAATGACTCAACTAGAAGGTACATCTTCTAGGAGTCAAGGGGAGTGACTCGACCAGAAGGTACATCTTCTGGAGTCAAGAAAAATGACTCGACTAGAAGGTCCATCTTCTAGGAGTCAAGGGGAGTGACTCGAACAGAAGGTACATCTTCTAGAAGTCAAGTGGAATGACTCGACCAGAAGGTATATCTTCTAGGAGTCAAGTGGAATGACACAACTAGAAGGTACATATTCTAGGAGTCAAGGGAAGTGACTCAACCAGAAGTTACATCTTCTAGGAGTTAAGGCTCAATTTAAGAAATGTATCACCTAGTAATTTAAAATTAAAATACCTGGACAAGGATGTGTGTTTCCAAGGGATATAGGATAATGAATTTTTACCATGATTTGATTATTAAACCTGTGAAGAAACATTGCTTCCTCCATTTGTAGAAGTGAGGCATTGCATCCCTTGATATTTGTGCTCTGAAGTCCTGATTTTAAGGTAACATATTTCATATTTCATCAAAGAAAACTTGTGAGTTTAAAACATGGTGGCTGGTTTGTGGCTTTGTCTTTCTCAGCAATCGCTCGTGCCCTCGTCAAATTTAACCTTGCTTCCAACCATTAGCATATATCATTGACTTACTACATCATTTACCCAAACTTAGATTGGTAAGAGTGTCTCTAAAACAAACACAGTATCTCTATTTTGCCAGGATTCTCAGATAAACCCTTTGAACCTTGGTATTTCCATGAGTTCCCTGACTTTATATTGACAAAACTTTCAGCATGTCTTATTTTAGCTCACAATCATGTTTTTTTTTCTTGGTTTGTTCAATTGAAAAAGTTGGTAACTAGTTTTGAAATATTTTCTCACTTGTTTTGACATGGACTTGACTCAAAGACACTAGAAAAATGACAATGATTTTTTCTATTTGGATAACTGACTCAAGAAAACAAAAATAGAACTATAGAGAAGAAAGAAAAGACAATGAATGTCCCCATTGAAAAAGAGAAAAGAAAAATTTATCTAAAAGTGACAGTCAACTCTAATGATTATGACATGCCTTTTGGATTAAGCTGCCTGATCTTTCCATCCAAACTTTTACCAATTGTTGTTGAGTTAATGGCCCTAAAATTGAGTTACTTTCTTAGGACAATTCGCATTTAGAGACCTCATTCTGCTAATGATGCCTTGAAGGGTTTTTGCCAACAAGCCTCTCTCATTTTCTTTTTCTCAGCTCACTATTTCCCTATGGGGTCCGTGAGGGTTTTCACTAATGAGACTCTCTTATTTTTATTTCTCCCAACTCACAGTTGTCTTACGGTGCTCGTGAGGGTTTTCACCGATAAGAATCTCTTATTTTTATCTCTCTCAACTTGCAATTACCTTATGGTGCCCATGAGGGTTTTCACCAATAAGACTCTCTCATTTATATTTCTCTCCTGATTCCTTATGCTGAGGAAGACAAGTAGTTCCCAAAAAGCATTATCATATGCATTGCATGCTTAGACTTATCATTCTTAAAGATTGATCTGAAGGTCTTTCTTTGGTTGTAACTTGGCTTTTGGATAAGGTTAGAAAGAAAGGATGTCATGAGGCCCAAACGACACTTGAAGTGGGGTGGGACTTACAACTTTTGGAGTCGACTCGAACAATGGAAATTAACCCATGCCCCAGTTTCTTTTGACTGGGTAATTATAAATTGTTCATTTGATTGGAACAAGCCCAAAGTAGGTCAGCCTACGTATCTCACCCCTAAGAGAGGAGAATCAGGTCACACATAGTTCTGACAAATTGTTTTGCTTGATTCTGATTTCTTTTTTTTCTGTTTTATTGACTCTTTTCTCTTTGGAATTTTTTTTCAACTGTATTTTTCTTTACGCTCATCTTTTTTCTTTATTTTTGACACACTTTTTTTCTTTTTTTTTGACTATATTCTTTTGCTCGACACTTTTCTTTTGAGATTTGCTGACTTTATCTTGATTCCAAAAGAGGGGTATGAAAGAAAATAGAACTAAAGCTCAAATGGGGAAACAAAGGATTACACAACGTTTGGATAGCAGAATGAAATGAATTCATCATATCAATCCTTGACAATGCAAGTACACATCATGGAATATGAAGTAAAAGATGTAGATCATTTGTGACACTTTAACAACACTAACTTCAACTGAACATGTGTGCCACTTCTTCTTCTACACTTGTCAAACATACAACTCTACCTTTGTTATACATCCCTCAAATTGCTGCTTTTGTGGCGCTGATTATCTTCTTGTTTCTCTTGATATAGGATTGTGCATCCCCTACATGACCTAATTGAGATGTGTTTTTCAATTGATGATCAAGTTATTCTTGTGACTTTCAAAATAATTTTCTTAATTTTGAAAAAAGGCTCCAACATGGTCATCAAATGTCTCAACACTCTTCCTATTTTATCTGGTGTTCTTTTTCTAAATGTAGCATTCTGATTCAAAATTCATGCTTAAATTGGATTTTAAGATCTACCTGAAAATTTCACAGGCATGTCATAACACTAGAACCAACATAAAATGTATTGTGTAAAGAAGACAAACAAACAACTTACAATAAGACAAAATAACAATGACACCACACTTCATTAAAAGAAAAGATAAAAGGGTTTAAACAAAAATGACAGAGAAACAAAACAAGATAGATTTCGAACTACAACCCTGAATAATTCGGATAACAGGAAACAAAACAAAATAAAACAAACTACCAAAACCCTTCCGAGTAAGGAGAAAAGTATCTTCCCAATTGCTGAACTTGACATTTTAACCACTGGTTTGCATATCAGTGTCTTCCGACTAGTGTTTCCACCCCTGTCCAACATATTTCCTTCAACAAATAAGTTCTGGATCCCCATTCTTAACTCATCGTTTCCCATGTATTGTGCATTACTGTGCATTAGTAAAGGATTCTGTGTGACACTCATGGCGTCAATGTTTTGCACTGTGATTAATTTTTCTTGAATCATCCTTTCTATTTCTCTTTTCAAAGCATGACAATTCTCAATACTGTGACCCTAAATATCAAAATGATATGCACATCGTACATTAGCATCAAAATTTCTTGAATGCGGTTTAGGAGTATACCCAAGAAGAGGAGTGATCATGCCATATTGTAATAATTTCTAGAACAGACTAGTATACGATTTTCCAATTGGCGTGATACTATCCCTAGGATTCTGTCTCTTTTCATTATTTGACTTGGATCAAACATTGGTCCTACAAGGGCTCAGATATGTTTGTGAAGTTGGAAGATGACTTTGAGGAGTTGGTGCGCGCCATTGTAAGTAAGAAAGGGCTTGAACATATTATTGTGGACTATATACCGAATATAGAGGTAAGTAAAAAGAGTATAATGGATTTTGGGAGTGGTTGTAAAGAGCTTGGGTATGAAATTGGGCTTGATACTGAGGACAATGATGACATTGTCTTCTTGGATGTTCCCGTTGTCCAACTATAGTAACAGCTGCATCTCCCTTATTTTCATCTCTCCAGTTTTCTTTAACTGATTGCAATATCATCCCAAATGTTTCACGGATTCCTCGAGTCCATCATGCTCCTCAAATTTTGATATCTCAAGGTTCTGAGGAGGGTTAACACTTGAAGACATGCCCCAATTTTTGTATGAAACATCTTCTTTACCCGCAAGCCCTAGGGAACTTTTCATATCATTTTCTGCACTCTTTATTTTTTCAACTATTTTCTCTGGCTCTTCTGGTATACTAGGTTTCTTGTTAAGCAATCTTGGTAGTTAAAGTAGGCTCAAGAGTATAACAATGATCACTAAGAATATTGAACATGGGTCCACTAGTAGAAGGGGGAAGCACAACCATTGGGAGGCTAGCCAATGTGGATGTCTCAGCAAAGGATTGAGCAACAAAATCATAAACGACATATGGTGTTATGAATGTAGTAGGCGTATGCTGAGAAGCTCGAGAAAAAGTGGTAGAAGTATTGGAATGTAGTTGAGGGATAAATTTTGAGACATAGTGTGGTGCATCAACAACAGTAGGAAACTTCCTTTGCTATTTTGGTAAAAATCTCACGGTATTTGTAGAATCAATAGTGGGAAATGAAGGAGGAGGCAACCCACTAACCCAAGATCGGTGCATTTCCATCATTTGTTGCCTTAGTCTCCTAATCTCTTGCTTTAAACTCTCATTTTCCTGACTCTTTGTTTGATCCATGATGTCATTCTCTATATCCTTGTTGGACACGACTAACCCTTCCTTGGATTTGGTGTGATGTAGAGGGTAGCCAAAATTCCACAAACCAACTACCTTAAACTAACTGAATAAGAGATAACAAATGTGTTAGAGTTCAACATCTTCTTCTTTTTCAAAATCTCTTTTATCTTGCGAAGATCACCGAACTCAAGAAGAGCGCATACGTATCTCACTCTCTTGAGAGGAGAATCAGGTGGGCATAGTTCGTGAAGTTTTGGCACAACATGTTCGATCAAACTCTCTTTCTTCTTATTCTTTTTTAAAAAAAACTTTGAGAAGAAAAGAAAATAATAAATTATCAAAAAATTACAAAAAAATTTTTTGAATTTTTCAATTTTAAACTCCCTATACAAAATGAAACCTATGATTACCAAAGAAAAATCTTTTTGAATTTCATATGAAAATAAAACTTGAAACTATTAGAGGAAACTTTTTTTATAGTTTTCTTTTGAAGATGTATATGAAACACCTACTCTAAATAAAGAATGTAAAAAATATTTTTATATGTTTTAAATAAGATCACCGAACCCTAGAAGGGCTGCCTACGTATCTCACTCCCGAGAGAGAAGAATCAGGTGTGCGTAGTTCGTCCAAATTGGACAACTATAGATTAAATAACCAACTGACCTTGACTTAAGAGACACAACCAAAGACAGACGAGGAACAACGTCAATAAAATCTTTTTGGGTTTTTAGTTAGGCACTTCACATAAAACTGACACCAACAACTATGAAAGAAAAAAATCTTTTGTTGGTATTTTCGTTAGATGAAATGTACAAAACTTCTACCGCCTTTTTTTGAATTTTTCTTTTATAAAAACTCCTATTGAAAAAAAATCTTTTTTTTTAATTTTCAAATTATGAATGCTTGCTAAAGGAAACAAAGAAAAAATCTTTTTGATGTTTTGTTTTTTGATTAAATGAGTGCAAAAGGTAAAAAATCTTTCGAATTTTTGAATTGTGAAAAAATAAAATTCATAAAGAACACTAAAAAAACTATGAAACTTTTTTTTCCAAACTTTTCCTTGCCTACACACTTTTCTTTAATTCTAGCACATGTTTTCCCCCAAATCAGTTCATTGAATGACCCTATAACCCTTAAAGATGCAACAATTAGCACGTAGGGATGCTTTAGGGGTGAGACCCCTACAAAGGACCAAGTGGGTCCCGGTAGATCTCAATATGATGCAGATAAGCATGACCTAAAGTCTGACCTACACTAGGTTCATGATCTTGGGTGTATTTATACGCCTAAGCACCATAACTTATCCATATTTTAGCTCAGTTTAGAGAACAAAGTGCCTAGTTTCTTATGTTTTTACTCTACTTCTATGTAATTGAGATAACCGATGTGATAGGCATTAATGAAGTAGATGAAGACATAATGGGACTATGGAATGTGGATGGTATATGACACAAGAGAGAGTAGCAGTCTGGACCAAATGTGGTGCCTAGAAACTATGTGCAAGACTAGTTTGTCATTTATAATTAGTTCAGGGACTTAGAAGGCAATTATGAGAGAAAAGATTAATAAAAGGCTTAATGCTGAATTTTTATTCATTATTGAATTATTCTGTATTATTTTGAGAGAGGAGAGAGGTGGCTTACACTAAGGGAAAAACGCTATTCATCTTCTCTACCAGGATCGTCTTCTAGTTTTTGGTATGATGAATATTTCTATTGTGATTTCCGTTTTACCCATGAGTGGCTAAGTTTATTAGTTAGGGTTATGGAAGCCTTGTAGCATACAATCTCACTTTGGGTTTTGAATTCATTATGCATTAATTTGTTTACATCATACTCTCTTATCTTATCTTGAATTCTCATGGTTGCAAACATAGAGGATATGCCTTAAAACACAACTTGTTCGAAAGAAAGGTTGATGTTCGAAAAAGAGAGTAGTGACAAAAAAATAGGATTTTCAACCCCTATTTCATATGTTAATGCCTTAACAAGATTAACTACTTAGAGATTTCATATTATTTTTGGTAAACGTTTTTTATTCAAGAAAACTAAAGTGAATTAGTCCTTGATGGTTGAGAAACACTAGGATTATGTTATTAAATACAATACATTTCTCTATAATCACGATGCATGTATGAATTCATAAAGCCAATAGTTAGAAAGTATTGAAAACTACAAGGTGGACATAACCCTAGCTTGCTATTTCTCTGAATTTGAATACTACTACACGTATTTCATCTTGTTAAACTGAAACCATTAATTTGTGAACTGAATCAAATCCCCCCTATTTATTTTACGGAAATGAAAGATTAAAAGTCAACTAATCTGCATACAACTTAATTATCACCGTATTCCCTGTGGGATTCGACCCCAACCTAGTTGGGTTATATATTTGACAATGGCCTCTTACTCTCTCGTAACAGAGGTGTAATTTGGGCGTATCAGTTCACTAACAAGGCTGTTTGGGGGAGCATGTAGTCGATAGTGGTTGTGATAGCTTTTCACCCACTCCATACCAACAGACGTCTCTCCCCCCTAAAATAAGGGTGACTCAACTATAGGTTATGTACACAACGTGTACTACAGAACTTATTGCAAAAGAAATGACTCGGGTTATGCAAATGATGCCAGATTTAAAGCGGTAACACATATGAGTAAAGACTATAAACATGTAGCAAGTAGGCACCCAACAATGATAAAACAAATACAAACAATAACACAAACAACGTTTATACACTATAATGTCAAACTAAGACGATACAACTCCAAAAATAAGATCGAATTTGAAAATTCATCATTAGAGTCGCCAGAGCTGTCACACCCTTTTTTTTACCTAACAGATTGATTTTATGTTCAAAAAGGGGTTTTATTATTAAGTGACAATAGATGGAAATTTGTTTCAAAAAGGAATTTTTTACAATCAAACTCAGAGTCGCCACTTGGCATGAATTAGGCGTGCCAAGTCACCTTTGGAAATCCTTTTTCAAAATGGTTTGACTCTAAAACCTGATCCACGAATAGAGATTCTGGCTAAGGAATTCTGTTGACTGAGGGAAAGGTATTAGGCACCCCTCTATCCCATGGTTCTACGAAGATTTCTTCGCGGAGTATATCGGCTAGTATGACACTAGGAATGTATAAACCACACAAAACAAACAAAAACAATCAATCAAATAAACAAAATAAAACAAGTCCAAAATATAGTGTCCAGTCTAATTTATTACAAACCGAGAATAAAAATTACTAAAATTAAAACCTAAACTATTCTAACTATCCTAGCTATGCTTTACTTGATGCCTTGGGCCTTTATCATACATCGTCTTCAAATGCAACTTCCTCGGGGTATTCCCCGAATAAAACAATACAAATAACCTCGGGGAATTTTCCGGCCAAATGAGTACAATTGATCCACATGTATAAAATAAAACCATTCAACAAACATTTTTAGCATTCAACAATCCACAAAGTCTTGATTTTTTCCTACCCAACCTAAGATTTTCCTATTCATTCTTGACTTAAAACATAATACTATCGAATTCGATATGATGAACAAATATTCCGAATCGAACATCCATTAATTGATCCAAATAAACCAATACTTGCCTTTTATCAAACTTCCAATTCCCGCCCCCAAATGACTGATTTTAATTCCTAACGAGATATCATTTCATTACACTAATTATAATACAAGGGAATCTAACAAATCAAACAAGTAGCAATTCATCAACCAACATATGATATTTAATCCAACACATCGAATATAATAAGTGATGAAATAAAAAGAGAAAAGAGTAGAGTTGGACCTCGATTGAAGCATTTATTGTGCCAAATTATGTGATCGAAAGACAAAGCCGGGTCTGAAAACTCCCAATTCAAACCTCAATCACTAACCAAACCAAATCGGTATCGAAAATGCCTCTCGAACAAATTTAAAAACCAGTACCAGTATCCTCAATACGAACATTGAATCATAAATTTCAAACTTGAACTCTATTTTACCCAAATTTGATGATTGTTCTGATGGCTTTCACCACCTGAATAGTACCAACCGTGACAGAGTGATTGGGATTTGTGATTTTGGTAGAGGTGGAGCTGTTTTTCATCTTACCGGAGCTCCGACGAGCTCCAACAGTGACCAAAAATAGAGAAAATATAGTGGATGTAATGATCTCTAGCAAGGATTCACCAGAAAAATATCTCTCCCACTCCTCTCTTGATTATGAAATCTCACTATTTCACCATCTCTCCTATTTTTCACTCTTGTCTCGATCTCTCCCACTCAGTTTCCTCTCTTTCCCTATTTTGCTCCCACTCCCGTGTGTGTATAGTATGTCTGGGTGTATGTGTGGAGTTTTATGTGTGCTTGATCTATATCAGTGTGTATGTATATTTGTCCTCTGTAATTCCTCCATTTTGTGTGTATATATAAAAGTGTGTGTGTGATTTTATCTATATAGCTATGTGTGTGGATTGTTAATTGTTTAATCTATAAGGGTGATAATGGTGAGTCCCTTTTTGTACAGTGAAGTGTGATGTGTCTATGAATTGTGTGTGTTGAGTATGGTGAATTGAATAAAAAGGGAAGATAGTGAGTGTGTGTCATGTATTTTTCTTTCCAGTGAGCTCTGTGTATATGTAATCTCCCTAGAAGATGATGGAATTATGTATTTGTATATCTGTGTGGGTTTGTGGAAAAAATTATGGGGAGAAGCCTAAGGGAAGAGAGGTTGGTTAGGGGTGAGGTGGAGGTAGGGGTGGTGTGGGGAAGTGGTTCATTTTGATTGGGTGGGTTGTTAATTTGTTAGGGTGAGGTGTCAATATTGTTAGGAATTTTGTTATTTTTTGCTTTTTATGGAAGAATTATGAAATGGGTGAGGGTGTATGATAAGGTGAAGTAAAAAAATTGATAAAATGGGTTTTTGGGAGGGATAAAATTAGGTGTCTACAATCCCAACTTCCTTTAAAGTCTAAAACACACCCCCTCAACATGTCTTCTAATGTCTGAATTGTGTATTTAGCTTGACCACTGATCTGCGGATGAAAAGCAGTACTAAGCTTAACTTTTCTACCAAGGCCCTTCTGAAAAAGACTGCCAAAACTATAAGGTGAATTGCCTACTTCTATCTGAAATAATGGACAAAGGTATCCCATGAAGCCTTAGTAACTCACGGATATACATTCTCCCATAATCCTCTGTGGTATCTGAAGTCTTGATAGGTAGAAAATGGGCCGATTTAGTCATTCGGTCAACTATAACCCAAATTGAATCATGTTAATATCTAGTGCGAGACAACCCTGTGATGAAATCCATATTTACTACTTCCCACTTCCTAGTAGGGATACTAATCTCTTGCAACATTTCACCCAGCCTCTAGTGTTCAACTTTAACTTATTGAAAATTGGGGCACTTGGCTACAAACTCAGCCATGTCCCACTTGATACCATTCCACCAATAAATTTATCATAAGCCATGATACATCTTAGTAGAACCCGGATGAATAGAATACCTTAAACCATGATCCTCGGCTAGTAACCTTTCCCTCAACCCATCTACATTTGAAACACAAAGCCTACCTTGGTAGCGAAGTACACAATCTCCTTCTTGGGAGAAAACCTCAATCTTCTGCTGCAGGATTGCTTTCAATATTTGGCTAAGTGTGGGATCATTTCTCTATTTCTCCTTCACTTCCACTACCAAAAGATGATTCCAAAACATTCTGAACTACTACTGTCCCATCAACAGTATCAGCAAACATACCCCCAAATGGCCCAATCTATGCACTTCTTCAGCCAACTCTCGCTCTTTCTTCTTCACATTAGACACACTACCCATACACAACCTACTTAGAGTGTCTGCCACTATGTTGGCCTTACCCGGATGATAAAGCATATTCATGTTATAATCTATAAATAATTCTAACCACCTTCTCTCATAAAGATTCAACTCTATTTGATAAATACATACTGAGGACTCTTAGGGTCAGTAAGAACATTAACATGCACACCATACAAGTAGTGTCTATAAATTTTCAAGGAGAATACCACATCAGTTAACTCCAAATCGTGAGTTGGGTAAACCTTTTCATGATTCTTAAGTTGCCTAGAGGTATAAGCTATCACTCACCCATTCTGCATTAACACACTTCCTAACCTAACTTTAGAAGCATCACAATACACCACAAATCCGTTTAACCCCTACAACAGAGCTTACACTGGTGCTGAAGTCAATTTATCCTTCAACTCTTGGAAACTCTTCTCACACTTATCTGAACATATAAACTTCACTTTATCTTGGGTTGTCTTAGTAAATGGCGTAGCTATTGAGGAGAACCCTTCAACAAATCTTCTATAATAACCAGCCAAACCCAAAAAGCTCCTGATATCGGATGGAGTGAAGGGTCTAGGATAGTGTTTCACTGCATTAGTATTCTAAGGATCTATATGAATACCAGCCCCTGAAATGACATGCCCCAAGAAGGTAATAAATTCCAACCAGAATTCACAGTTACCAAACTTTTCATATAATTAACGGTCCTTAAGAGTCTGAAACACTATTTTCCAATGTTCTGCATGCTCTTCCTCACTCTTGGAATACACCAGTATGTCATTTATAATAAAAATGACAAACATATCTAAGTACTGCTTGAAGAACCTAATCATCAAACCCATAAAGGTTGCAGGAGCATTTGTTAGTCCAAACGACATAACCACAGACTCAAAATGGTCATACCTTGTTCGAAAAGCTATTTTTTGAATGTCTTGCTCCCTGACTTTCAACTGATGGTATCCCGATATAAGTTCAATCCTGGAAAACCACTGGGCACTCAGAATTTGAACAAACAAATCATCGATTTTAGTAATGGGATACTTGTTCTTAATGGTAACCTTATTTAGATGTATTTAATCAATAGAACGAAGAGGGTTGGAGCACCCCACGGAGAAACACTAGGCCTGATGAAACCTTTATCTTAGAGGTCCTTACACTGCTCCTTTAACTCTTTAAGTTTGGTCAGATCCATACAATATGGAGGAATAGAGATAGGCTGAGTATTAGGAAGAAGATCAATACCGAATTCTATTTGTCTATCTGGAGGTACCCCTGGCAAATCTTAGGGGAAAACCTACAGGAAATCATTGACTACATGGATTGATTGAACTATTAGGGATTCAGACTTAGTATATTTAACTCAAAATAAATGATAGATACACCCTTTTGATATTAACTTTCTGTCCTTAAGATAAGAGATGAAACGACATTTGGGAGACATAGAACTACCCTCCTATTTGAAAACTACTTAATCAAGAAATTAAAACTTCATCATGTGGGTGAGACAATATATTTATGCATATCATAAATGGAGACAATCAATGCCTATAAGAACATCAAAATCTACCATCTCCAACTCTACTAGATCCGCTAGTGAGATCTTTTCGAGGACGGTTGATGTTGGGTGTATTTATGCATTCTATCCTATTTACCCTTATTTTAAGGATGATTCATGTGATTAATGTGTTAATAATGTGATAAATGCACATTTAAGTGTACAAGTATGTGTTTTCAATGTTTAATGGTGTTCTCACACAAGTTTTTATTCAAATTGATCATTTAGAGTTCAACCGAGAAAACTAGTGTTACTAGCTTGAGCTAGGTACTTGTCTAGTCTATTGTGTTGGGTTATAATGTATTTTAATGAGTTTATAAGATTTTTATAATGTATTTATATGTGAAACAACTTGTTGACAATGTTTAAGGATCAATTGGATCAAGTCAACAGTCGGAACAATGAGTTAAAGATAAAGTAAAATTTGCCTATGCTTAGCTCGTGTTTCTAGTTCATCATTTTGGGTGTTGTGTTATTTTGAGATATAAATTATTGTATTTAATGATATAGTATGCTTCATGAATGCATTATGATGATATATGAAGGATATACAAGCTTCAAATCAAGCAGAGACAATTCAAAAAGGCTTGGAATGGATCACGGAAGCACAATACGCAACTTGATGCAAAATTTTATACATGAAATATCTTGGGAGAGTGTAGGAGCGTGGAAGGTCAATTGGAGCATGATATGGACCAAAAACTTCAGAAGAAATCCAAAACAGTAAACTCTCGCGATAAGGGCGCGTCTCGACCAGCACCCGGTTTTAGGCCTCGCGACGCAACCCCTACTCCCGTTTCCAGCCTATACGTCGTGAATTTCATTCCTTTTTGCACAAATCACAATGTGAGGTCCACTTTAGAAATGGCCAAGAATGATAATTGAGTCCTACACATCTTGGGACTACTTGGACACTATATATACATCTTTTTACTTGTTATTATTCACTTTTGGACGTCTTGGACTAGTTGTAGGGCTACTCAACATTTATTTTAGGGTTTATCTCTCTTTACTTTAGTTTCTTTCATGGTTTGTATCATCAATACAAGGGATTGGATGATGAATATTTCCATTAAAGGCTAAAACTCCTTTTCCGGGGTTAAGGCCAAGATCATGATTACTTTTGTTTTGAATTAAGTTTGTTAATCTGCTTATCATCATTGGTTTTTTTTTATGCTTGTTTAAACTATTTTAAGGATTATCTACCCTTAGAATATATCAATTGTCAACCTTGTGAACTCGGGAGAGGGAATAGGGTGATAGAACATGGGGATAAGCAAAGTATGGTTTGTATTCTTTTATAAAATAAGGAATCCAAATTAGCATCTAGGATAGGGGTGTACTTAGAAGCCTTACTTAATTAACATGTCAGATGATAGCTTTAAATCACTTAGTTGGATTATTAAATCCCCACTCAAAGATGTAGTTGTAATGTCCATATTAGGTAAACGGTTAGAGGTCGGGAGACCATGATCATGTGATTAATCCTACGAATCAAAAACCAAGATAAGCAAGCAAACAAATGAAGTTCAATAACATAGTAGGATTGTTTGTAAGACTTAACGTTGGGCTTCTATCCATTGATTGTCCTAAGTCATCACTTTTCTGCATTAGTTTAGTTTCTTTTTAGTTTACAAATTTAAAACTATATTGTTTACTTTTTCTCAATCGTTAAACTAGAATTGGATATGTGGAAAATGCAAGTCTCTGAGATATCGATACTTGGACTTTCTTGAAGCCACTTTACTACTTGATAAGATCATGTACACTTGCGTGTGCGCTTGGGCGCTGTCAAGTTTTTT
The DNA here is from genome assembly GCA_030864215.1 of Capsicum pubescens. Lineage (NCBI taxonomy): Eukaryota > Viridiplantae > Streptophyta > Magnoliopsida > Solanales > Solanaceae > Capsicum > Capsicum pubescens. Next base: position 335,298,706 of record CM061548.1, on the reverse strand, counting down.
GGCGTTGTTGCTGGGGATTTGTAATTAGGCAAGTATCTTATTTTTAGTTTAGCTAGATTGAGTTGTAAATAGTTTTTGTTTTTTTATTTCTTTTTATCACACTTCTTGACATGGCAGCTTGGGATAGATGGTTTTCAAGTGATGATTATTCTATATGGTGTATGGTTTGTGGTCAAAGTGGTCATGCTGAAGATATGTGTGCTGTCAACCCCGATTCAGTAATGTTTGTTGGCTATGATGAAAGGCAAAATTATATAAACTACTGCAATCGAACAGGGCTGAATCAATCATAAATACTATTATGGATCAACCAGCAGCAGTTTCAGCAACAACAACAACCAAACATGCAGGCCACAACTCAAATGAGCAATTTGAAAGAGTTGATGAAATAAATTTTAGCGTCTCAAAATGAGTTATTGTCATACATGAAGAACCAAAGGGAGGCTGCATAACAAGTGACCTCCAACCAGTTGTAGATAAAGTTGTTGATAATTCAAGAAAGTCTGAGTACTCGGAAACTAAAATTGTTGAACAGGTTGAGGAGATACCACTGCCACCATGTCTAAAATGTCTAAGCAAAGAAAAATATGAGTAGGATATTATCCAGTTTGTCGTAAAACTTCCACCATGTCTACAGTGGCTAAGCAAACAAAAATACGAGGAGGACATTAGCCAATTTGTGGAGCAAACATAAGAATCACAACCACTCAATTGTCATCTTTATCTTGAGACTGAAATGGAGAAGGTGAATAAAAGTGAGTGTGTAGTAAAGAGTGTAAATATTGAAGTAGGATTGCTTGGGCCTCATTTAAAGCATTTTTCTACATTATGTTTAGATGATATCTTGTATGTAGAATCATCTAAGATAGTGGAAGAGTGTGAAGATGAGGAACAAGAATCCTATATTCTTGATTTTACATCAAACAAGCAACATAAAAACACACCTCACTTCAAGGCCGAGTGGTTTAATATTTATCATCCATTACTCGGTTCCTTAATCTTTGTACCACTACCCTCTAAGCGAGGCAAACAGATAAATGCAAAATTGAGGGTGAAATTCATATCCTTAAGGTGGAGGAAAAAGTTGATATGGGTCGTGCCGCGACACTAAATTAGGCACTTCTTGGGAGGCAACCCAAGATAAGGTATGTTTTCTTTTTATTTTTAGTTTTTTTTTTACTTCATGTAGTTTTTGTTTTTGTTGAGTCACGGGTTGATGGGAAGTCTGAGTACCAAAAACTTGAGCTAAGAAGCATGAAAAAAACTGAGTGTGGGGTCCATGGATCTCCTTTATGTGTGAATATGCTACTAGCTGGGCCTAGAGGCCTCGGGGAGTATTTCTATCTCTTACTTTAAAAGTTCACTTTGGGGACAAAGTAGATTTTTAAGTGTGGGGTGGGGAAATTCCCAAATTTTGGCTCAATTTAAAAAATTGTGTAGGATAGTTGAGTGGTGCTATTTTTTATTATATAATGCAAGTGTTTTATTTGAAAAAAGCATATTGATTGAGTGAATTACAACTTTTGAGACTATTAGGCTTATGTTTTTGACTCTTGTACTAGTGGCTTAAAATTTGAATTAATGCTATTATTTGGTTGGGAGTCTATGATGATCCTATTAAGTTGAGCATGTTCCATGTGCGTGTGAATATTTTGTATATTCCTTGTTGCATGTGATGTCTAAAACTTGTCTGGTGTGTGTGTGAAGCAAAATAAAGAAAGTGGGTTTAGGAGATGATTTAGGCATTTCTTTGATAGCCTTGTGTTATACCTTCTATTTATCTTACCTTTGTCCATTATCCTAGTTATCCCCCATTGAGACTTTAGTTTTTTCTTGGATAGCCTTATATGTAGCCTAATTTCCTTCTTTGATAGACCATAATTTGATCCAAAAAAACTTCTAAGTGAGTTAATTGAAAAAAATATATAAATTAGAATGAGTAAGGAGTTTAAGAAATAAGAGAAAAAAGGTGAAATTGATGCCCCGAGGTAATTGTTATTGGTATTAATAATTGATGTGTGGTGGATGATTGTGATGTAAATAATGTTATAAATATTTCCATGGTTGTGAAAAGGGAGAAAAATTGATTCATGTGGTAGTAAATTATGCGTCCACCAAGTGTTTGTGAAAATGCTTAAAAGAGATGGGGAAAAAACAAAAAAATGGGGTAGACAAAAAATGGTGTAAATTGGTTGTTGGAGATTGGTTTTAAATGCATAATGTAGTGTATTAAAGAACTTAGTGAGGTTAGTTACTATTCCAAAATAGTTCCAACCTTTCCCTTAGCCTACATTACAACCCGGAAAAGACCTACTTGATCTTAAACTTTCCATTCGACTATTAGTGGAGCATTACACTAAGGGCAAGCCTATGGTTCATTGTGTGTGACTTGTGAATTCCTTGTGAGAGTGGGTATAATTTGATTCTTGTACCCATCATGTTATAATTTGCAGTTATGTGAGTGATTATGGGTAACTCTCTTGTTCTGAGGGGAACATGTTTGATGAATGTGGGTGATTTGTATGATGTCCTTGATCGAATAATAAGCATAATTTTGCCAAATAGGTGAGTCAATTATTGAGGATAGGATGTTTTGAAGTAGATTTCATGAGCTATTGATGCTCAAAGTGAGGAATTGTTCGAGGACGAACAATGCTTTAAGTGTGGGGTGGTGATGTTGGGTGTATTTATGCATTCTAGCCTTACTATTCTAGCCTATTTAGCCTTGTTTTGAGGATGATTCATGTGATTAATGTGTTTATAATGTGATAAATGTGCATTGAAGTGTCCAAGTATGTTTTTACAATGTTTAATGGTGTTCTCACACAAGTTTTGATTCAAATTGATCATTTAGTGTTCAACCGAAAAACTAGTGTTACTAGCTTAAGCTTGGTGCTTGTCTAGTCTATTGTGTTGGGTTCTAATATATTTTAATGAGTTTCTAAGGTTTTTATTATGTATTTAAATGAAAAACAATTTGTTGACAATGTTTAAGGGTCGATTGGATCAAGACAAGGGTCGGAACAATGAGTTAAAGATCAAAGTAAAACTTGCCTATGCTTAGCTCGTGTTTCTAGTTCGACATTTTGGATATTGTGTTGTTTTGCGCTCTAAATTATTGTATTTAATTCTATAGTATGATTGATGAATTTATTATGATGATATATGAAAGATATACAAGCTTCAAATCAAGTGAAAATAACTCAAAAAGTCATAGAATGGATCACGGAAGCACAATACGCAACTTGATGAAAATTTGTATACCTCAAATGTCTTAGGTGAGTGTGGGAGAGTGGGAAGGTCAATTGGCGCATGATATGGACCAAAATCTTCAGAAGGGAATCAAAATAGTGACCCTTCATGATGAGGCGCATCGCGACCTCCAGAACCCATTTTTAGGCCTCGTGACGCAACCCCTACTCCCATTTCCAGCCTGCATGTCACGACTTTCATTCCCGTTTGCACAACTCGCGATGTGAGGTCCATTTAAGACACGGACAAGAATTCTAATCGAGTCCTACACGTCTTGGGACTACTTGTACTCTATAAATACATCTCTGTACTTGTTATTATTCACTTTTGGATGTCTTAGACTAGTTGTGGGGCTGCTCAACACTTCTTTTAGGGTTTATATCCCTTTACTTTAGTTTCTTTCATGGTATGTATCATCAATAAGGAATGGTTTGTATGCTTTTATAAAATAAGGAATCCAAATTAGAATCTAGGACAGGGATGTAGTTAGAAGCCTTACTTGATTTACACGTACGATGATAGCTTTAAATCACTTAGTTGGATTATTACATCCCCGCTCAACGATGTAGTTGTAATGTCCATATTAGGTAAATGGTTAGAGGTCGGGAGACCATGATCATGCGATTAACCCTACGAATCAATAACCAAGATAAGCAAGTTAACGAATGAAGTTCAATAACATAGTAGGATTGTTCGTAAGCCTTAACCCTTGGCTTCTATCCATTGATTGTCCAAATTCATTATTTTGTTGAATTAGTTTAGTTTTTTTTTAGTTTACAAATTTAAAACTATATTGTTTAAATTTTCTCAATCGTTAAACTAGAATTGGACAGGCGGCGAACGCAAGTCCCTGAGAGATCGATACTTGGGCTTTCTTGAAGCCACTTTACTACTTTATAAGATCGCGTACACTTGTGTGTTTACTTGGGTGCTATCAACGGTAATAGGACACCCCCTATAGACTCTTCTAGCAACAACTGACTCACCCACTGGGGTTGAAACTGAGCAGGGTTTGGAGAGATTTTCAGGACCTACTCTAAAATTTACTGCAACTAATGGTGTTAAATAAAAGAGATTCGATCCCAAGTTTAACAATACATATACATTAAGGTGATAAGTATAAAGAATACCAGTGACAACATCTGTTGAACTCTCCTACTCTTGATGAGATGGTAAACCATAAAACAAATTTTGTCACTGACTGCCACCTGTACTGGATGAAGCGCCCTGTGGAGGAACTGGGTGGCCAGGCTGAGCTGGTGCATTAATAACCTGAGTCTGAAGATGAATTTCCCTACTTCCCAACATATCTTACGGACACAACTTGATCTTGTTGCCCAACTTCCCACAACCATAGCAACCCCATTTACCCATCAAACACTCACCAGGATCGGTCCTGCCACACTTAGCACATGTCGGGTAACTGGGCCTCCTGACTACATTGTTCTGAGACTTGGAATTCAAAGTCCTGTCCCACTGCTTCTGCCTGGTCTTGGGTGTAGACACGTAATTTTGTCCCTCTCGAAAGTTGAATTTACCCATTTACCCGAATTTACCATACACCCTACCTCATTTTAATAATTTTTTACAACATTACAAAAATAACCAACTTTTAATAACAAATGCATAACAAAATAACAACTTATCCACCTCATACCTTATCCTAATGACCCCTACCCCTTACCCCACCCCTATACCCCTAGATCCCCTTCCCACACCCCAAGTCATATTTTTTTATTGTCTCTATACACACTCTCATATACAGGGGAATTCACATACACAATGGGGCGAACATTAATACACACTACATCACTTTTCCATTGGATATACACACACAGTGATAAAAACACACACTCACACACATACCAATGAAAAGAGGGAGAGAACATTCCATTCTTTTCCTTCTCATATTCACGCACACACTCCATCTCACAATACAAAAAAATACACACACAATCGAAGAGGGGGGAAATTATAGGGAAGAGGGAATGAAAACAGTAGTATACAAAGAGAGAGATAGAGAAACAATACGAAGAGGAGAGATTGATAGAAAAAAAGGAAATCAGGTGAGAAAAGAAGGAAAATAGAGAGTGAATCAGACTTTTTTGGTGAGAGCTCATCGAAAAACAATGAAACTTTGACCCACCTACTAATCTTCATAATTGCTAAGCTCTTCGGAGCTCTGGAAAAGAGAGAACAATTAAACCAGTCCCATGTTAACCGAAACTCACATCGAAAAACCACCCTCTTTAATGTTTTCAGCTCAAATCTCATCAAAAATTATAAGCCGACGACTGGAGTGACATAATCCGAGCCATTCCAGTCTATCCGACTAAATCCCGCCAGAAAATAACCAAAATCCTCTGAAAAATATGAAATATTCTCAAAACTAATTCCCTTATTCTAGATTTTGGCGAAATAATCAAATCTGATTTGGGTTTTTCTTTGTGATGTCAAGTGGTAAGAGACTATTTGGGGTCTATTTTGGTCATTTTTGAGGTTCGAATCTAGGTTTTAGACGTGGATTCTATCGGGTTTAATCGGAATGATAGATCGATTTTGAAAGCTTCTTCTAAGGTCCAATTCTTCAACTCCTTCTCTTCATTTTACTTAATTTGATGGGTTGATGATGTCATTTTGTGGTATGTTTGAATATGTTTTGAGCTTTTTTAATTGTCCTTGTTTGATTGGTTGATTTTATATAAGAATTGGATAATCATGGGATCGAGAATGAAGTGGGGCGGGAATTGAAAAATGATAAAGAAAAATATTGGTTATTTTGATTCATTGATGATTGTTTAATTATGAATAATATCATGATGGATTGAAATTGGTAGGCAAACAGTAGGCCGAGTAGGCAAATTTAAGAATTGTGAATTGTCGGATGATTTGAAATGCTTGTTGAATGGTTTGTCTTATCGCATTTGACTCAACTATATTCATTTGGTTGGGGAATGACCCGAGAAAATTTGTATTTTTTATCAGAGAATGCTCCACGATATTTTGTACTCTAAAGATAGATCATGATCAAGGCCTAAGGCCTCGGGTATATCATAGTGTAGGATAGATAGAATAGTTTAGGTTTTTATTTCAATTTGTAATAAATTGGACTGGACATTAACTTTTGGATTTTAGTTTGAAAAAGGTTTTCCAAAGGTTATTTGGCATACCTGATTTATGCCAAGTGGTGACTCTGAGTTTAAATATTAAAGAATCCTTTTCGAAATGAACTTTATCTTTTGTCACTTAATAATAAAAACCCTTACAAACTTAAAATTGATATCTTTTTTGATAAAAAAAAGGGTGTGACATCTCTGGATACTCTGCTGGGGAATTTCAGAATTCGAGCTTTATTTTTTTGAGTTGTATCGGCTTAGTTTGACACTATATGTATATAGATACCTTATTTGTTTTATAGATCGTGTTATTGTTTTATCATTGTTGAGCGCCTACATGCTACGTGTTTACAATTTTTCTTTTATGTGTTACCACTTTATATCTTGCAGCATATGCATTACCTCGAGTCAATTCTTTCGCAACAAGTCCCAGAGTACACATCATATTTACAAACTCTAGTTGAGTCACCCTTATTTTTGGAGGGGGAACCGTCGGACGTATGGGGTGGATGGAAAGCTCTCGCAGCCACTATCGACCATACACTCCCCTGAACATCCTTGTTAGTGGACTCCAACTTAGGTCAGCCTTTAGGTCGTGCATATTTTCATCATATTGAGACCTAGCAGGGCCCACTTGGTCCTTTGTAGGAGACTCACCCCTAAAGCATCTCTACGTGCTAATTGTTTCATCTTTGAGGGTAACAGGGTCATTTGATGGACTGATATGGGAAAAAACTTGTGCTAGAATTAAAGGAGAGTGTGTAGGCAAGGAAAGGTGAAAAAAAAAAGTGAGTCCAAAAAAAGAGTTATGTAGTTTTTTAAAGTTCTTTATGGCTTTTGTTTTTCGCAGTCCAAAAATTCAAAATGATTTTTACCTTTTGCATTCATTTGTCAAAAACAAAAACATCAAAAAAAAATTCCTTTTTGTTTCCCTAGTAAGCATCCATAATTCAAAATTTTCAAAAAAAGATTTTTCCTTCATAAGAGCTTTTTATAAAAGCAAATTTAAAAATGATAGAAATTTTGTACATTTTGTATATTGAAAATACCAAAAAGATTTGTCTTTCCTAGTTGTTGGTGTCATTTTAAGTTAAGTGTCAAATTGAAAACTCGAAAAAAAAATTATTAATATTTTCTTTCATCTGTTTGTGGTTGTGTCTCTTACATTAGGGGTCTGTTGGTTCTTAAATCTTTACTTGTCCAATTTGGACAAACTACGAACATCTGATTCTCCTCTCTCGGGAGTGAGATACATAGGTAGACCTTCCAGGGTTCGGTGATCTTATTTTAAAAAATTTAAAAAGATTTTATTCACTCTTCATTTAGGGTAGGTGTTAAATGTACATCTTTAAAAGAAAACTACAAAAATATTTTCTTTAATATTCTTAGGTTTCACATGGTATGAAATTTAGAACTGAAAATACAAAAAGATTTTTATCAATATCTTATGAAAATAATGATAAAAGGGAAAAAAAGAAGAAAAAAAAAATCCTCTTCATTTTGGATTAATTTTTTGCATGCATGCATTGCTTCAATAAAAAAATATAAAAAGATTTTCATCTACTTTTGAAACTTTGTTATTTTGTTTTCCTCTAGAATTTCATAAAGAAAAAAGTTTGTTTGGCCATTTTATGGCAAAATTTCATGACCTACGCAACCCCCCCCCCCCCTCTCAAGGGTGAGATACATAGGCGCCCTTCTAGGGTTCGAGGATCTTTTCAAAAGAAAAAAAGACAAAAAGAGTTTTGAAAAAGTGTTGAACTCTAACACATTTTTTATCTCTTGTTCAGTTAGTTTAAGGTGGTTGGTTTATGTCATTCTATCTGGTCCTCCACATCACACCAAATCACAGGAAGGGTTAGTTGTGTCCAACAAGGATATAGAGAGTGACATCATGAATCAAACAAAGAGTCAGGAAAATGAGAGATTGAAGCAAAATATTAGGAGACTAAGGAATCAAATGACAGAAATGCACCAAGCTTAGGCCAGTGGGTTGCCTCCTCCTCCATTTCCTGTTATTGATCATGCAAATACCTTGAGTTTTCTACCAAAATTGCAAAGTCAGTTTCCTACTGTTGTTGATGCACAACAATATGCCTCAAAATTTATTCATATCCAATTGTATCCCAATACTTCCACCACTCTTTCTCTAGCTCTTTAGTATAAGTCAGCTACATTCACAACACCACATGTCGTCTGTGATTTTGTTGCTCAATCCTCTACTGAGGCTTCTATATTGGCTATCCTCCCAATGGTTGTGCTTCCCCAGGCTTCTAGTGAATGCATGTTCAATACTCTTGATGATCATTGCTATACTCCTGAGCCTACTTTTAAGTTAATTGGACTACCAAATTTTTTTAACAAGAAGCCTAACATGACAGAGGAGGTAGAAAAAATGGCTCGAAAAATAAAGAGTGCAGAAAATGCTATGAAAAGTTCCCTAGGACTCGCGGGTAAAGAAAATGTTTCATATAAAGACTGGGGCATGTCTTCAAGTGTTAACCTTCCTCCGAGCCTTAAGATATTGAAATTTGAGAAGCAGGATGGACATGAGGATTCTGTGAAACACTTGGGATGATATTGCAATCAATTAAGGAAAACTGGAGAGAAGAAGAATTAGGAAGATGGAACTGCTATTGTAGTTGGACAACGGGCACATCCAATAAGACCACGTCGTCGTTACCCTCAGTATCAAGCCCAAGTTCATACCCAAGATCTATATAATTACTCCCAAAATCCATTATACTTTATTTCCCTACCTTCATACCTAGTATATAGCGAACAACCATTTGTTCAACTCCCTTTATATTCACAATGGCGCGCACCAACACCTCAAAGTCACCCTTCAACTCCACAAACATATCAAAGACCTTCTAGACCCGATATTCTATCCAAGTAAAATAATTAAAAAAGGCAAAATCCTAGGGATAGTTTCACGCTAATTGAAGAATCGTATGCCAGTCTGTTCTAGAGATTAGTACAATGGGGCATGATCACTACTCTCCTTGGGTATACTCCTGACCTGCATTTAAGAAATTTTGATCCTCATGTACGATATGCATATCATTCTGATGTTCAGGGTCACAGTATTGAGGATTGTCATGCTTTGAAAAGAGAAATAGAAATGATGATTCAAGTAAATTGATTGTAGTGCAAAAAATTGACACTACGAGCGTCGCACAAAATACTTCACCAATACACAGTAATGCATAATATGTGGGAAACAATAAGTTAAGCATGGGGATCCATAACTTATTTGTTGAAGAAAATGTGTTGGACAGTGGTGGAAGCTCTAGTCATGCTGATATGTAAACCAGTGGCTAAGATGTTAAGATCAACAATTGGAAAGTCACTTCTTTCCTTACTTGAAAGGATTGTTGGTAGTTTGTTTTGTTTTCCTTTCTGTTTTCTGAATTATTTAGGGTTGTAGTTTAGAATTTATCTTGTTTTGTTTCTCTGTCATTTTTGTTTAAACCCTTCTATCTTTTCTTTCAATGAAATGTGGTGTCCCTTGATTGTTTTGTCTTATTTTAAGTTGTTTGTTTGTCTTCTTTACCCAATACATTTTATGTTGAATTCTAGTGTTATGATATGTTTGTGGTATTTTCAGCCAAATCTTAAAATCAAGTTTTAATTATGAAACATCAAATTGGAGGGCTAAAGTTAGAAAAAAAAGCATCTGAGAAAATAGGTAGAGTTTTGAAGCTTTTGGTGATCAAATTGAAGCCTTCTTTAAAACTCAAGGCAATTATTTTGAGACTCGCAAGAATAACTTGGTCATCATTTGAAAAACATATCTCAAATAGGTCAAATAGTGGATGCGTGATCCCTATATCAAGAGAAACAGGAAGATAATCAGCTCCACGAAAACATGGGTCAGTCGATGTGAGGGATGTACAACAAAGGTGGAGTTGTATGTTTGACAAGTGTAGAAGAAGAAGTGGCACACATGCTCAGTATCACAAATGATCTTCATCTTTCACTTGATATTGAATGATGTCCACTTGTATTTTTTAAGAATTGATATGACAAAGGCATTTATTTCTGCTATCCAAATATTGTGTCATCCTTTATTTACCTCATTTGAGCTTTAGTTCTATTTTCTTTCATACCCCTCTTTTGGAATCAAGATAGAGTCGTCAAATCTTAAAAGAAAAGTGTCAAGCAAAATAATAGAGTCAGAATAGTTTCAAAGAAAAAAAAAGAAAAAATGTGTCCAAAAAGGAATAAAAGAGAAGATTGTCAAGAAAAATAGAGTTAGAAAAAGTGTCAAAGAGAAAAAGAGTCAATAAAAAAATGAAATGAATGAAGAAAAGAAATCAGAATCAAGAAAAAGAACAAGTTGTCAGAACTACAAGTAACCTGATTCTCCTCTCTCGAGGGTGAGATACGTAGGCTGACCTACTCTAGGCTCGAACCAACCAAATAAATAATTTAGAATTACCCAGTCAAAAGAAACTATGGCATGAGTTAATTTTTATTGTTTGAGTCAATTCCAAAAGTTGTAAGTCCCACCCCACTTTAAGTATCATTTATATCATTTCTTTCTAACTCTATCCAACAGCTAAGTTACAACCAAAGAAAGACCTTCAGATCAATCTTTGAGAATGATAAGGTTAAGCATGCAATGCATATGATGATGCATTTTGGGAACTACTTGTCTTTCTCAGCATAAGGAATCAGGAGAGAATAAAAATAAGAGAGTTATATCGGTGAAAATTCTCATGGGCACCATAAGGTGATGGTAAGTTGAGAGAGATAAAATGAGAGAGTCTTATTGGCAAAACCCGTCACGGGCACCGTAAGACAATTGTGAGTTAAGAGAAATGAAAATGAGAAAGGCTCATAGAGTGTTATTGGTGAAAATTCTAATGAACACCGCAAGACTATAGTGAGATGAGAGAAATGAAAATGAGAGAGTCTCATTGACGAAAATCCTCACAGGCTCTGAGATTGAGAGAAATGAAAATAAGTGAGTCTCATTGGTGAAAACCCTTACGAACACCATAAGATAATGGTGAGATGAGAGAAAGAAAAATAAAAGAGGCTTGTTGGAGAAAACCCTTCAAGGTGTTACTAGTCGAATGAGGTCTATAAGTGCAATTGAACTAAGGAAACAACTCTGTTTAAGGGCCATTAAGTCAACAAAAATAGGTAGAAAGTTTGGATGAAAAGATCAGGCAGCTTAATCCAAAAATGAATGGCATAATCATTAGAATTGATTGTAATTTGTAGATAAATTTTTCTTTTCTTTATCTTTAAAAGGGGACATACATCATTTTTTCTTTCTTCTCTATTTTGCTGCTTTTGTCCTTTTAAGTCTGTCATTCAAAAAAATCATTTTTCCATGTCTTAGTGTCAAATAATTGTAAAAACAAGTGAGAAAAGATTTCAAAACTGGATACCAGCTTCTTTAATTACACAAAGTAAGACAAAAGGCCAGCACATAAAAGAAACATGATTGTAAGTCGAAACAAGACAAATAGAAAATTTTTTCAGAAAACAAGTTTGGGGAATCAAGGAAATACCAAGGTTTGAAAGATTCATTAGGAGACATAGTAAAATGGAGATACTGTGTTTGTTTCGGAGTCACTTTTAATAATCTGAGTTTGGATCAATGGTGCAACAAGTCAATGACATATGCCATTAGTTGAAAGCAAAATTAAATAGGATAAGTTCAAGAGAAATCTCCTCAAAAGCCAAAGCCTCAAGACAACCACCATGTTTTAAACTCACAAGTTTTCTTTGTATGAAACATGAACACTTTCTACCTAAAAATCAAAGGCTTTAAAGCGCAAATATCTAGAGGTACAGTTCCTCATTTCTACAAATGCAAGAGGCAATGTTGTTTTACAAGATTGGTAATTGCAATTACGGTAAAACTCATCATCTTGTACCCCTAAGAGATGCATTCTCTAATTTGGTTCTTTCATGTCTCATGGATAGGAGGTGCACTTTATAATTTGAGCTATTAATCCTAAATGATGCACTTTTAGTCAGAATCTCTCACTTTTAATGTTAAGAGATAGACTTGCTGGTATCGATCATACAATTTTATCCTTATAAGGTGCATTTATTGATCAGAATCTTGATTCATCTTTGCATTATGCATTTTTAAAAGTAGTCGTTATTGGGTTTGACACCTGCAAAATCTTTTGATGATAAACTGGGGCAAGAAGAAAATTTAGTTCTTGTTATTTGAAACTTGACTCAGATCCTCCTGAAAAATAGGATTTTATTTTTCAAAAAAATGAAGTATTTCTCTATTATAATCTTTGTTTGGGATAATTTTTGTCTAGTTTTGACTTTTATTTTAGGAACTCACCTGGAGAACAGGGTGATGAAATGGTAAGTCAGGAGCCCTCCTGAAGAACAGGGTGATGAAATTGCAAAGTTAGGAGCCCGCGTGAAGAGCAGGGTGATGAAATCTCAAGTCAGGAGCCCGCCTGAAGAACATGGTGATGAAATTGCAAGTCAGGAGTCCACCTGAAGAACAGGGTGATGAAATTGAAAGTCAAGAGCCTGCCTAGAGAACAAGGTGATGAAATGTCAAGTCAGGAGCCCGCCTGAAGAACAGGATGATGAAATTACAAGTCAGGAGCTCGCTTGAAGAACAGGGTGATGAAATGACAAGTTGGGAGCCTGTCTGAAGAATACGGTGATGAAATTGAAAGTAAGGAGCCCACATGGAGAACGGGGTGATGAAATATAAAGTAAGGAGCCCGCCTAGAGAACAGGGTAATGAAATCGCAAGTCAGGAGACCGCCTAAAAAATAGGGTGATAAAATTAAAACTCAGGAGCCCGCCTGGAGAACAGGGTAATGAAATTAAAAGTCGGGTGCCCTCCTAGAGAATAGGGTGATGAAATTACAAGACAGGATCCCTCTTGATGGACAGGGTGATGAAATTGAAAGTTAGGAGCCCTCCTGGAGAACACAGTGATGAAATTGAAAGTCATGAACCTGCCTGAAGTACAGGGTGATAAAATTGCAAGTCAGGAGCCCGCCTAAAGAATAAGGTGATGGAATTGAAACTCAGGAGTCCGTCTACAAAACAGAGAGATAAAATTAAAAGTCAGGATCCCACCTGGAGAACAGGGTGATAAAATCACAAGTTAGGAGGCCGTCTGAAGAACAGGGTGATAAAATTAAAAGTCAGGAGCCCGCCCGAATAATAGGGAAATAAAATTAAAATTCAGGATCTCGCCTGGATAATAGGGTGATAAAATTGCAAGTCAGGAGACCGCCTGAAGAATAAGGTGATGAAATTAAAAGTCAGGAGCCTTCCTGGAGAACAGGGTGATGAAATTGAAAGTCAGGAGCCCATTTGGAGAACAGGGTGATGAAATTAAAAGTCGGGAACCTGCCTGAAGAATAGGGTAATGAAATCATAAGTCGGGAGCCTACCTGAATAATAGGGTGATGAAATTAAAATTCAGGAGCCCGCCTAAAGAATAGGGTGATGAAATTGAAAGTGAGGAGTCTGCCTGAAAAATAGGGTGATGAAATTAAAAGTGAAGATCCTGCCTGGAGAACAGGGTGATATAATTGCAAGTCAGGAGACCGCTTGAAGAATAGGGTGATGAAATTAAAAGTCAGGAGTGATACCAAGTGGTCCAAAAAAGGCCCAAAACTGCCACAAAAATGTCACAAATAGTCCACAAGAACAAGACACAAAAATGGCAACAAGATGACAACACAAGAACATTCAAATTGTAATAGATAAAATGAATAGATAGATTGACAAAGGAGCGTATAAACTCTAAGAACCCTGAGATATATCAAATATAAGAACCCTTACAACCACGCAAACTATCACCATTCTCTTACGTAGACATAATAGGGGTGTTACCTCCTCTATTGCCAATGTTTTGAACCATCGATTGCAATACAAGTGATATCCACACTTGGTGCCCTCATTTCGGTTTGGTTGCTATTCAAAGCCCTGCAGCTAAAGGTATTACACTCCTCACACTAGAGAGAGTTTTTTACAATATTTCAAAGTCTTACATCAATAAACAACCAACTATGAAATGAACCCTATAGAGCCTACTTATAGTTATTACAAAATGAAGACCAAAATAACCCTAATGCCCTTAATGAAAGGAGCTCATATGGAGTATAAGGAAATGGCACAAAATGACCAAAACACTGTTAAATAGAGTGGCGGTTTTGGCGTGTTTTAAGGATCTTCAATGCTCCAAAAACTGTGAGCCATGAAGTATGGTCAAAACTATGAGCCCTCAAGTCTTTAATCCTTCAAGCAATCTTCCACACATGGCCTTGTTTAATGGCATGCTCAAAACTGGTCCTCCATGCTTGTTCTTGTTTACTTGAGGTGACCAAGTCTTGAGTCTCTATGTATTGGCCTCCAAAGATGTCATCAAAAGCTAATTTGTCCATTTGGCTCATATCAAGGAGCCTACCTAGAGAATAGGGTAATGAAATTAAAAGACAAGAGCTCGCCTGGAGAACAGGGTGACAAAATTGAAAGTCAGGCACCCGCCTAAAGAACAGGGTGATGAAATTGCAAGTCAAGAGACCTCCTGAAGAACATGGTGATAAAATTAATAGTCAGGAGCCTATCTGGAGAACAGGGTGATGAAATTAAAAGTCAGGAGCCCGCCTAGAGAATAGGGTGATAAAATTCAAAGTCAGGAGCTTGCCTGAAGAATCGGGAGATAAAATCGCAAGTCAGGAGCCTGCCTAAAGAACGAGGTAATAAAATCACAAGTCAAGAGCTCGCTTGAAGAATAGGGTGATAAAATTGTTAGTTAGGAGCTCGACTGGAGAATAGGGTGATAAAATTAAAAATCAGGAGCCCGCCTAGAGAACAGGGTGATGAAATTAAAAGTCAGGAGCTCGCCTGAAGAATAGGGTGATAAAATTACAAGTCAGGAGCCTGCCTGGAGAACAAGGTGATAAAATTTCAAGTTAGGAGCCTACCTGGAGAATAGGGTTATGAAATTAAAAGTCAGGAGCCTATTTGAAGAATAGGGTGAAGAAATTTCAAGTCGGGAGCCCACCCGGAGAACAAGGTGGTAAGATTGAAAGTCAACAGACTAAGAAGTAATCAGTCTGGAGTTCGCATGGAGAATAGGTTGAAGTAACTGCAAAGTCAAGCAACGAGGTGAAGAAATTATAAGTCAGGAGCCCGCTTGGAGAATAAGGTTTTGATGTTCAAATTCATGGTCAAATTCAGAAGTACCACCGATAGAACATAGTCAATTTGTGAGTTCGTCTCCAATATCAAGTTTTGTATGGAGAAAGAATCTATTCTCAATTTCAACCCAAAGTAGATTAGATCTTTTGTCAATTTTGAAAGCATCAGAAAATCAAGTCAAGGGTCCAAAAGAAGCTGCATAGATAGGACTTTTATAATATCATTTATCTTCTTAAGTTGTAATTTTTATTTTTGATGTAATGACAGGGACGCGGACTAAAACCTCGATAGGACCTCACTCAACTCTCCAACTCGATGTAGTCCCTCTCCTTCTAACCCTTTGAGATACCTGTGTCTTGACTCCTACATAACTTGAGACAGTTAGAATGCCCAAAATCAAGATTCAATTGCACTTCTTCCTCCTACTTCTTTATTTTGAATAATGGCCGAGACAAATTCTATCTCGTAGTCTACTTCTTTTTCTGAAAATACTTTGTGTATACATCAAAGAGGGGCATTATGTAGGCATGTAATTTTGTCCCTCTAGAAAGTTGAATTTACCTATTTACCCCACTTTAACATACACCCCACCTTATTTTAATAATTTTTCACAAAATGACCAAAATAACCAACTCTCAATAACAAATGCATAACAAAAATAACAACCTATCCACCTCACACCTTATCCTAACAACCCTCTACACCTTACCCCACCCCTGTACCCCTAGACCCCCTCCCACACCCAAAGTCATATTTTTCCACTGTCCCTACACACACTCTTATATACAAGGGGAATTCACACACAAATTGGGGTGAATATTAATACATACTACATCACTTCTCCATTAGATATACATAAACAGTGATAAAAACACACTTACACACAAACATACACCAGTGAAAAGAGGGAGAGAACACTTCATTCTTTTCTTTTTCATATTCACACATACACACCATCTCAAAATACACAAATATACACACACCATCAAATTATACATACAATCAAAGAGGGAGGGAAATTATAGGGACGAGGGAGTGAAAATAGTAGTATGCATAGAGAGAGATAGAAAAATAGTGAGAAGAGGAGAGATTAATCAGAAAAAGGGAAATCAGGCGAGAAAAGAAGGAAAAAAGGGTTAATCAGACTTTTTCAGCGAGAGCTCAACAAAAATCATTGAAACTTTGACCCACTCATAGCTCTTCATCATTTCCAAGCTTGCCGAAGCTTTGGTAAAGAGAGAATGGTAAAACAAATTCCATCCCGACCGAAACTCATACCAAACAACCACTCTCTTCCCATTTTTAGCTCAAATCTTGCCAAAAATAGTAAGTCGGCAACCAGAGTAACATAATCTGAGCCATTCCAGTCTATTCCGACCAAATACCACTGGAAAATGACCAAAATCCTCTAAAAATACTAAATATCCTTAAAACTGATTCCCCCATTCCAGATTTCTGTGAAATAATCAAATCCAATTTGGGTTTTGCTTTGCGATATTGAGTGGTTTGAGGCTATTTAGGGTCGAGTTTGGTCGCTGTTAAGTTTTGACTTGAGGTTTTGGATGTGAATTCTACTGAGTTTAATAAGACATCGATTTTGAAAGTTTTTTCTAAGGTCTAATTCTTCAACTCCTTCTCTTTATTTTACTTAATTTGATGGGTTGATGATGTGATTTGTGGTATGTTTGAATAGGTTTTGAGATTTTGTAATTGTATTGGCTTGATTGGTTGATTTTATAAAAGAATTGGTTAATCATGGGGTCGAGAATGAAGTGGGGCGAGAATTGAAAAGTAATAAAGATGAATATTGGTTAATTTGATTCATTGATGATTGTTTAATTCGTAATAAGTTTTGATGTTGTTAAATGCAATAGTATTATGATGGGTTAAAATTGATAGGCAAACAGTAAGTCGAGTAGGCAAATTTAGGAATTGTGAATTGTTGGATGATTTGAAATGTTTGTTGAATAGTTTGTCCTTTCGCATTTGACTCGATTGTATTTATTTGGCTGGGGAATGCCTCGAGGAAAATTATATTTGTTACTAGGGAATGCCCCACGATATTTTGTACTTAGAAGATCGATCGTGATCAAGGCCCGAGGCATCGGATAAAGCATAGTGTAGGATAGATAGAATAGTTTAGGTTTTAATTTCAGTAGTTTTATTTTGGTTTGTAATAAATTGGACTGGACATTAACTTTTGGATTTTTTTTGTTTGGTTTGTGTGTTTTATGTGGTTTATTCACTTCATAGTGTCTACTAGCCGATATACTCCATGAAGCAACCATGGTCGAACCACGGGATTGAGGGGTGCCTAACACCCTCCCCTCAGTCAACAGAATTTCTTAACAAGAATCTTTGTTCGTGGACCAGTTTTGAAAGAGTCGAAAATCATTTTGAAAAGTGATAAAAGTGATTTTCAAATGTGACTTGGCACACCAATTATGCCAAGTGGCGATTCTGAGTTTAAATGTAAAAGAATCCTTTTTCAAAATAAATTTTATCTCTTGTCACTTAATAGTGAAAACCCTTTCAAATCTTAAAAATAATCTATTTTTGGAAAAAAAATAAAAAGGTTGTGACATTGGGTGCAGAGGCACTGCTGAAGATAGAGAAGTCATTGATGAGTGACCCTGAAACTGCAAATGATTTTCCCCTCCAGGCCTTGGCTAACTAAACTCAAACTGTCCAGTCCTAGCTCTCTTATTTCTCTTCTCTTTCTCCTTCAACTTTTTTGCCTCAATCTGTTGAGCATGAGTCATCAACTAAGAAATGTCCATGTCTCCAATCAGCATGGCAGTCCTACACTCTTTAACCACCAAATCATACACCCAGTAACAAACTTACTCATACAATCTCTAGAGTCAGATAACAACTCGGGAGCAAGGAGGCATATTTGGTTACATAAAAGCATGAGTTAAGGTAGATAGAGACAACTGTAAGCACGATATACATGAAATAAATGATGGTTTCTAACTCCTTTTATATCCTTTTACTCATAAATATGGAACGCATCATATTCATGATGAAGACTCTATGTAATGTGGCTTGTCTGACTATATTACACTCTATAAAACCTTAGGCTCTAATACCAAGTTTGTAATGCCCCGAAAGTACCCCCTAAATGTCACACGGGGATCAAGACTACGAATAGACCTAAGCTAACCCCTGACATCTAAATATATTGAAACCCACATGAAAAGTGAACTAACATATATAGAAACTGAAGGTAAACAATTTCATAACTTAATAAAAGTCTTTAACTTAGACATCTTAAATAAACTCTTTGATCTTAAAACATTCATAGTCTGACAAGCCTCTACTACTGACAAGAGAGCCACTGGGACAGACCCCAGTTGACCCAAACATAAACAGAAATCAAATAACTAAAATACTTGCATCACTGAAAATCCTGAAAAGCTGGGTCCTCGGACCATGAGGATTCACCAAAAGTCAGGATGTAGGTGATGATGCCCGTAGTCAATTATGTTGCTGGAAACGAGGACCAAAACCTACATTATAAGACAATGTAGCACATGGACATATATGTGGGTCAGTACCTCTAGAATGTACTGAGTATGTGGGGATGAATGCAAAAGTAAAATGAAATCGAATATATATGTGTACTCTCAAATAATGCATGCTAAGTGTAAATGACCATTATTGAACTTGTATAAAATAAAAGACTGCATGATCATAAAACATGAGTAATGAAGCATGTGAATAAACTTAGTGAGCCATAACACTTAGTTTCTAAAGTCTTTACATTTGTTCTTTCGTATGGGAGATTCTTCTAACCGGAATAAATCATGTAAGCTACCATAGAGTCCAACATTTTTCCCACATTGGAGAGAGTTGTTCTACCCTTTCCATCAGAATAGAACCTTATATTAAGTGCTCACTGAACTTCATCCATATTTGGAAAAAGCTTAACCTAATGTGGTTTGTAGTTTCTAGGAATTTAGAATACACTCATCCACATTCCCTTCTCGGTGCTAAATATTACTCTCGGAGTACTTATATGCTCATACTTAAGAAATTCACCTTAAAATAGCATAAGGGTTTGTAAAAATGAAAAATAATTATGCTTCTCTTTACTTTAAATCATAATCAAGATGAACAGTTATGGATTTCATATCTTATCTCTAGATCAAAAGATCAAGCTTTTCTTTAAATCATCTTATAACACATAACAATGGGACTTAAGAGCATAAACTTCTTGTAAACTCAGTACTTGCACTTAGGACTTGGATTTCATGTTTGTTTGATAGAAATTCATAACAAAAAATTATTCTCAATAATCACCTTGAAATCTTTCAATAATATCCCTGTCAAGATAATGAAATTCAAATCACAATATAAATTTCACAAGTAAAAACATACATAAAGGTAAACCTTGTTTCACTTAAAGCTTTCAATCACAGAGTAGTGTCATTTTTCAAGAATATGGTTATTTGGGTATGAAACCTAATTCAAAACAAGTAAATTCAATCTTAAAATCATGTACTTTGGGCACAATGATGAAAGAGTAACCTTGTTCATAAACCCCACATACCTGAAATTTCTTGACTTGTGAAGAGAGTTTGAACCATGGGACTTGAAAGATGAATTTGTGTGAGGAACCCTAATCTTGATATTTTTTAAGGTGGGGGGAGAGATGATGTTGTTAATTTATTGAGGAATAGAATAAAATAATGCCTCGTAAGGGGTAATATGTCATGGGTTGGCGCTATAAGAGAGAAAAGGACCAAAAAGCCCTTCAACTGAACATTGGTCATCAATTTTCATGAGTCCACAATACGACTCGTATGGTAAAGGTACAAATGAGTCTCATTACTAGTAATCTTGGTAGAATCCAGATGGTATACACTGTTCATCATACGAGTCAAAACCTATGACTAGTAATATCATAATACGACTTGTAGCCCCCCACTCATAACTTGGATAAAATCTTAGGGAGCTTACACTGATGAACTCATGACTTCTCTTCATACGACTCATATCATTCTTGATGACTTCTAGGGTCAACTTGTAACTTGAACAAAATTCACATCACCCCACCCTAACATAGGTATGACTCACTATATACGGCTCATATGAAGTATGTACGACTCAAGGGATTGAGTAGTATATTGGATAGTGAATTCCAAACACGAGGTATTATACCTAACAACTCATACCACCAAGTCATTACCAAGACCAAAAACCCAACCACTACCCACTATACACCTAATGACTATGGTAACCTGACCAGTACCCACACCATATAATTTGTATAATGAGTCATCACTAGGACAATGAGCTACAAGCTCAAGAATTTTCAAAGGGCCAAAATTCAGGGTGTTTCAAAAATGGATTATAAAAAATATCTAAAGTCTGAAGGTGACAAAGGTAAGAAGAATGACAAGTTCCCTGAAAAGTCATGAAGAATGGTTGCAGTTGATTATGCAGTGAAACAAGCTTTAGCTGTCTAGGGAGATTCATCAAGTGAATCTGAGAAGGATGAAAATCTTGAAGATATTTTTATGTTGGAAATGAAGGATGATAATTTCACCTTTGACTCATTGTTTGCTCTTATGGAAAAAACTAAAGATGAAGAAGAAAATGAGGTAACTATTTCTGACTTTAAGGAAAATTTAGATAACTTCTCTGCTAGAAAGATAAAGAAGCTTGCAAATGCGTTGATTGATAATGTGTGTGAAATGACTGCTGAGAAAAGTATGTTAGAAGAGAAAGTAGAAAATCAAGAGCTTGAATTAATTGCTTTAACTCTCCAGATATATGAAATAGATGAACATATCACAAAGTTGAAATTTGAAAATTCGAGAATAATGAATAAACTGAAGAAAGTGGATGATTCTGATGGTAAAGGGAAGAAAGAAGCCTCAAGGATTCAGATTGAGATTGAAGAAAAATTAAGGGATTCTTAAAATCATCTCATTACTGCACTCAATAAGAATGAGAAACTAGAACGGGACCTGGTCTGTATAAGAGAAGAACTTAAGAAATCACTAAAATGGACCACATCCTTATAAATCCTTTCTAATTTAACTAGTCATGGTGTCAATAATGGTAAAGGCCTTGGATATAAGTATAAAATCCAATCACTTGGGTCTCAAGGAAAAGTTGTTCATGGTATAGAAACAAGGTCCACAGACCTCTATGCACTCATTGTGGAATAGATAGGCACTTGAAATAAAACTATAAATATGGATTAGAGCTATAATGAGCAGTACTAGATACATCCAGTAGGAGAATTATTACCCTAAGGGTTCCATACCCTTGAAAAATATGAAGAAGAACTCTCTACCTAGATGGGCCAAGAAATATTTGATCATACCTTTATCTTTCTTTTGGGGACTCAAACTCAAGTGGGTTCCCAAATCTAACAAAAGACTATGTTTACTGGTAGGAGAAAGAGAATGTCGTCAAAACTGGTTCATGGATAGTGGATATTCAAAGTATATGATTGAGAGGACTGATTTTTTTCTCTCTCTTAAGACATTTCAAGGTGAAGGTGTCCCTTTTGGAAATGGTAAAAAAGGATATATCCATGGTGTAGGAAAGATTGTAAAATCACCTGATCAAGCAATAGAAGATGTGTACTATGTGAATGGACTCAAGTTTAGTCTTCTAAGTGTTTCTCAAATCTGTGACAAAGGTAATAAGGTGAAGTTCTCATCTGATGAATGTATTGTGTCAAGCTTGAAGTTTGGGAGAGTTATTATCAAAGACAAGAGGTTTAAAAATATATATGTGGCAGATTTAGAGTCTATAGATAATGGGAAATTAACATGCTTAAGTGTTCAAAGTGAAGATTTTGATCTATGGCACAGAAGGCTGGGATATGTAAGTTCTTCTTTGCTGAACAAGTTGATCTCAAAGGACCTGGTCTTTGGCATGCCAAAGCTGAAATTTTCCAGACAACAAGGTTTTTGATGCTTGTGTTAAGGGTAAACAAACCAGGTCTTTATTTAAGCTGAAGAAGTAGGTGAGTACTTCTAGACCTCTTGAGTTGTTGCATATGGATCTATGTGGACATGTTAAAGTACAAAGTAGAGGAGGAAAGAAGTATGTATTTGTCATGGTGGATGAATACTCCAGGTTTACCTAGACAATGTTCTTGAGAACCAAGGATGAAACATACGAGGTTCTAGTAACTTTTTCCAAGCAAATTCAAATGAAGCTGAATTGTAAAATTGTTGAATTTAGATCTGATCATGAAACTAAAATTTGAGTAGTCCCAAGTTGCAGGATTTTGTGCTGAATATAGAATCAGTCACAATTTCGCTACTCCTAGGACTAGTTAGCAAGATGGAGTTGTTGAAAGAAAGAACAGAACCCTCATAGAGATTTCCAAGACCATGTTGATTGATAGTGGGCTTCCAAAGAGCTTCTCGGCAGAAGTTTTTAATACTGCCTGTTATGTGATAAATAGGTGTTTGATTAGATTTCTACTAAACAAGACCGCATATGAGCTTGTTCTCAATAAAAATCCTAATCTTGACTACTTCAGACCTTTTGTGTGCAAGTTCTTTGTGCTAAATAATGGGAAGAAGGAACTAGGAAAGTTTGACTCCAAAAGTGATGAAGAAACATTTGTGGGCTACTCCTCAACAAGCAAAGCATATAGAGTTTTTAATAAAATAACTCTGTGTGTAGAAGAAAGTATACATGTGATCTTTGATGAGTCAGTAAAGATAGTGAACCAAGTGATGATGAAGATTCTGAAATTAAAGAACTCATTCATATTCAAAGGAATAATATTGCAGAAGATAATGGTCAAGGACTAAATGATGCAATTGGGAATGATGAAGATAATGGTGATCTAGGATCTCATTTACAGACCCATACTCCAGTTAAAGAACATAAAAAATTGTCTAGTAAAAATCTTTAGGGACCTGGTCCTAGTTGAACTCATCTCAGAAGATCAAACTGGAGGCATAACTCTTCTCACCCACTTGAGAATATTAAAATTTTTGAATCTGGAGTTCAAATAAGAGATTAATCTAGAAATTTCATGGAATTCTTAGCATTTTTGTCCCGAATTGAGCCCAAAAATATGAAAGAAGATCTGAAAGATGTTGACTGGATCAATGCAATTCAGGAGAAGCTTCAGCAATTTGAAAGAAGTAAAGTTTGGCACCTGTTCCCCAGACCTATTGTCAAAGTAATTATTGGGACCAAATGGATGTACAGAAACAAGCAGGATGAACATGGATCTATCAACAAAAATAAAGCAAGACTAGTTGTTCAAGGTTATAACCAGGAGAAAGAAATTGACTATGATGAGACATTTTCCCCTGTAGAAAGGATAGAGTCTATTAGAATTCTTATTACATTTGTTGGCCACATGGGGTTCAAACTCTTTCAAATGGATGTCAAAAGTGCTTTTTTAAATGAAAAAATAAAGGAAAAAGTCTATGTCAAGCAACCTTCAGGATTTGAAGATGCAGATTTTCCTCATCGAGTGCTTAAATTGGACAAAGATCTTTATGGTTTGAAGCAAATACTAAGAACTTGGTATGAGAGACTCTCAAAGTTCGTTCTAGAAAATTGCTTTAAAAGATGGAAAATTGGAATATTCTCTTTTTAAAGTCCAGAGGTAGAAACTTACTAATTGTTTAGATATATGTGAATGACATAATCTTTGGAGCTACTTCAGAATCACTATGTGAAGAGTTTGCAAAGCTAATAGGGTGTGAATTTGAAATGATCATGATGGGTGAATTGAGTTTCTTCCTAGGCCTGCAGATCAAGCAAACTTCTCAAGGGACAATGATTTGTCAAAAGAAGTACATCAAGGAGATACTAAAGAAATACAATATGGAAGATGCCAAACCAATTGAAACTCCAATTCGAACCATCTCAAAGATGGACAGTGATGAACCTGGTCCTTCAGTTAATGAGATCATGTATAGAAGGATTATTGGATCCTTACTATATCTCACTGCAAGCAGGATAGATATTGTATTTAATATGGGAATGTGTGCCAGATTTTAGGTTTGCCTAAAGGAGTCTCATTTGAAAGATGCAAAAAGAATTCTTAAGTATCTGAAAGGTACAAGGGACCTACTCCTGTACTATCCATCTGGAGATAGTTTTGATCTAATAGGCTATGCTGATGTTAATTATGCTAGATATTTGGTGAATAGAAAAAGTACCTCGGGAATGGCTTAATTTTTAGGTTCTTCTTTAATCTTTTGGGGTTCTAAGAAGCAGGATTTAGTTGTGTTATCTACTGTTGAAGATGTGTATGTGGCTGTAGCTACTAGTTGTGCTCAATTTTTATGGATCAAACAACAACTAAAGGATTTTGGGATTGTCTCAGACATTATCCCTCTGATGTATGACAATACAAGTTCCCTTAACATGGCAGTACAGCATTAGAGGATCAAGCATATCGATGTATACATGTATGGGAATAAATTTGGAAGAGAACAGCTGAGACAGCCATAAATTTAAAGATTCACTCAAGAAAGAGAGGAACCTAGTCCCATCTCTCAGGTTGATAGGGGGAGGCATGTTGTATAGTGACAAGGGGAACATTCTTTGACAAGGGAAAGCATGGTTCATAGTGATAGGGGGGACATTCATTAACAATAGTGATGATCACTCTGATTGAATGAGTGAATGAATTTTGATGCTCCAAAATCTATGGTTTGTCATCATCAAAAAGGGGGGAAAATTGCTATATCTTATTTTGATAATAATTAGCTAACAACAAGGGACCAGGTCCCTGGGTCTTAATAAAAACACACAACTGTCACATCTCTACTCATTTTTATTTGTTAGTGTAACAAACTGCGCAGGTGAGTTGGGTAGCGACAGGACACCTGGCCCAATCAAAATTCTACCCTAATCATTATCCTACTATAAATAGAAAAAAATACTTCTCAATTCAATAGTTTTTGTAATTTGGTTATTCAATAAGGAAAACGGCAAAAACTCAATATTGCTCAAGTTTTTATCTGTGCTGAGAGAGTAATTTTTCTTGAGTCAAGTCTTGGTATGTATTTGAATTACTCGTCTTATAAAGAGTTATGCTTTTCTTGTGTTTGTAGAGTTCTTAGGTAGAGTTACCTGAGTTGATATTGGTTAGAGTTAATATTGAGAAGAGATCTTGACAAGTTGTCAAAGAGAGTTTGTAATAGAATTATTACAAATTTAATGAAGCTTAAAGTTAAGTTTCAATGGAGTTTGATTACAATGAATTCTTGAGTTCTTGTGAGGGCAAGCCGTGGTTTTTCCTTCCTTGAGTAAGGAGGTTTCCACGTTAAATCATTGTGTTCTTTACTTTTCTACAAAGTTTTACTTCCTTACTTCTTTATTGCTTGTATCTGACTCTATGAGACCTAGTCCCTTATAAGGTGGTGCAACCCCCATATTTTATCAGTTCTAATTTTCTTTAGAGACTGGATTAGAGCAGAACGAAGAAATCAAGGAATGGACGTGGAGTCGATAGACGAACAAGATCTTGAAGAAATTATGACTTCAAGGAAGAACTCAGTACAATCAAGTCCAACGCATGGCTTTGGCCCTATTGATTTTGACAGTCCTCGGCCAATTTCCATTAATATTAACATAAATGAGTTAGAATAAATGACGCAAAATTTGTAGAATTGTCAATTATTCATTTAATCAATTAAATTTTTTATTTTTTAATTAAAGTGAGATCTAATTGCAATCTTGTAACTTATAATTTTGAATCATTTTGCAATCAATCAAATACAAGATTCATTCACTCTTTACATATTTTTATCATTTAAATTGAATATATAATATGAATTAAATACTTTTAATATATTACTTTCAAACTTTACATAAAATAATAAACATATATACTTACAATGAAAAATAATGTTAGCAAATATTACTTAAACTACTAGTATTGACATATAAAAATTCTATATAAGTTTATCTTTTAAGTAGCGCATGTTAATATTTGAATATGGTTAAGTATTATTAGATTAAGAAGTATGTATTGTATGAGTATATATGTTTGTATATTTTCTAAAGTAGTGTATATTGTATGTATATGCACGTGTATATTTTGATAGTAGCATAATATGTAATGCATATATGTGGTATGTATATTGTTTCATGTAGTATTTTAAGTAGTATATATTGTATGTATATATGTATGTATATTTTCAAAAGTAGTATATATTGTATGTATATAAACGTGTATATTTTGTAAAGTAGTATAATATGTAATCTATTTATGTTGTATGTATATTGTTTCAAGCAGTATTTAAGGTAGTATATATTGTATGTACATACACCGATATACGTGTATATTTTTTAAAGTAGTATAATAGATAATGTATATATGTTGTATGTATATTGTTTTCAAGTAGTATATATTGAATGTATATGTCTGTATATGTTTTTTAAAGTATTATAATATGTAATGTATATATGTTGTATGTATATTGTTTAAAGTAGTAAATATGTAATGTATATATGTGTGTATATTTTTAAATTAGCATAATATATAATCAATATATTTTGTATGTATATTGATTAAAGTAGTATATTAAGTTGTATATATTGTATGTATATATGTGTGTATACTTTTAAAAGTAGTATAATAAGCAATGTATATATGTTTTATTTATATTGTTTAAAGTAGTAAATATGTAATGTATATATGTATGTATATTTTTTAAAGCAGTAAATATGTAACGTATATATGTTGTATGTTTATTGATTAAAGCAGTATTTTAAGTAGTATATATTGTATGTATATATGTGTATGTTGTCAAATTTCAAATTCAAATTAAAACATACAAACTTAAATAATTTGATAACATTACATGCTTAGATATTCATAAACAAAAAAACTTAACTTAAATTGATAACATTACATAATTGAAATTTAAAACTATACAAACTTAAAATCTTAAATTGATAAAATTACATAAATAGAAATTAAAACAGCAAACTAAGTTATCCTAACTAACTCCTAGTCAAATATTGAATGTATGTGTGTATGATCCTTAAAATAGCATGTTAAATAGTATATATTGAATGTATATAGTTAAAAAACCATCAAAATTCGAATTAGGCCCTTTTTATGTTTGGATAAAATTCGAGTCGAGTTGACCCGACTCGACTTAGTTAACCGACCAAAAAGGTTGGTTGGCCAGTTCCAGGTCGGCCGCACTAAAAATACTGTTGTTCCTAGCACGACCCGACCCATTAATAGGTGCGACCGAATCGAGCTTGGTTACAAAAGATGGACTGGTGCAGGGTTGACTTGGACCAGCCCAGTTGATAGATTTAGTTGGAGCTGCTGAAATATTGTACTGAGTATGTTGACGAGCATTTCCACCCTTTTGATTGTCATCTAGGCACTTCTTCAAATGATGCCCTGGCTTGCCGCACCCAAAACAATTCCCACTACCAGCCATAAACCCTTCTTGGTGATTCTTACCATATGTAAAGTGGATTAGTATATCTAGTAGTGACAGAACCCTGGGACGTAGAACTTGGTGCCCTATTCTGATCCTCTTGCCTAAACTTAGGCACTGGAGCACTAGCAGAAGATGGGAATGGAGCTTAAGATTTCTGGCAAAATTGAGAATGATTTCCACCATCCGATCTCTATTGAGAGAAATTTAAACTACCTATTTTGGCCCTTTTACTCTCCTTTTTCTTCACCTTAACTTTATTTTCTTTAATTTATTGAGAATGAACCATTAACCTGGAGATGTCCATCTCCTTAACCAACATAGTAGTTCTACACTCTTTGACCACATCCTCAGAAACACTAGACACAAACTTACTCATGGGGGCCTGGAGTTAGAAACCATAGCAGAAGCATACTTTGTTAGTTGAGTAAACTTAAGAGAATACTCCTTCACACTCATGTTACCCTGCTTTAGATTTATGAATTTATCTACCGTAGTATCCCTTAACTCATGTGGGAAGAACATATCCAGAAATACAATAATAAACTCATCCCATTCTATCCTCCTTCCACTACTTGAAATAGGTGTGATCCACTCCTTGCAACTGATTAGGAGCCTAGTCAGCACTCTCAGTTAGAGTAATACCCATGATCTAAGTAACTTTTCTAAATACTATCCAAGAACTATTATGAATCCTTTTCATACTTCGACCTAAAGAACATCAGAGGATTCATCCGAGTGAAGTGACTGACTCCGGCTGCAACCATATTCACTACTCGGTTGGTTGATTCAATAGGGTGCTAGTTATTCTGGGTCTTCATGGACTGAGCAAAGCTTGTGAAAAGAAAACCTAAATTCAACGGGGGAGATTTTTTCATTCAGAAAGTTTGTTGGAGTTGTTGGTGGTGTTTGGTGATTCCCATTCCTCCTTCTACTAGTTCTCTTGGGAATCATATTTTTTAGTAAACGAGTAGAGCACAAGTTAGAAGAAGGTTTTAATAGAGTCCGTACTCCTTTGCAGGATATGAACATGAAAGAAGTGAATTTTTTCCTAAAATATGTTATAGCCTCCTACTCATAAGTGTGGCGTGCTTTATATCCATGAATAAAACTCTACTTAATGCGGATTTTGGACATCCTAGAATAATTTAAACCTGATACTCTGATATCAAGTTTGTCACTATTCGAGACTACCCCCTAGTCATAACACGAATATTAGAGTCACAACTGACCCCAAGCTAACCCATGGCCTGGCATGGCACTAAGTATATTGAAATAACTAAAAATCACTGATGCAAAAATAATGAGTCTAAATAATAATTTGGGAAAATAAGACCCAAGTGACACTATCTGAATAACCATAAAGCTGAAAATATAATCCATCTTTGTAATGCCCCAAAACCTGATTTTTGGGATGCCACACGGTGCTCCGAACTACAAGTGGATCTGAGCTAACCCTAGCTGCCTTTTCTAAATCCGAATCTCGAATTCGGGAAGGTATGAATGAAAAATCATAATAAATGCGGAAACTATCTGAATTATCAAGGTATATCTGAATCATACTAATCTCAAAAGTCTGATAAAGAAATTACTGAAAATTTGAATAATGTAACTGAGATCTAAAACTGAGTCTAGTAGTCCAACAACCCTCTACTAACAAAATCCAGAGAGACACTAGGACAGGACCCAACTAACTAAAACTGTTTGAAATGAATACTGAAACATCTATTAATAAACTGAAAAAATGAATAGCTAAGTCCCCAAACTATGAGGACTCACCAATTGCAGAGATGTATATGAGATGCCCGGAAATCACTCGCGTTGCTGCGGCTGAGCACCTGAACCTACATTATGAGACAATGTAGCACATAGACATATATGTGAATCAGTACTTTGAGGATGTACTGAGTATATGGGGATGAATTAAATAAGTAAACAATGTCATCACAGTTTATAAAACCATGCATGCTAAATGTAAATGACTCACATAGGCTTGAGTAAATATGAAACCTGAAGATCATACATCATGAATAGTAAAACATGGACTACAATTCTTGTGAGTCACAACACTTAATTCTGAAATCTGTATTCTGTTCTTATTCTCAAATCATTTAGGCTAAGTGAAATATGAAAACTTATTCTGAAAATCTTTACTGTTAGGGAGGTTCTCTTAACTACTACTAAAAAATGGGGAAAACCGACCAAAAGTGGTCGATTGTTCCCAATTTCTGACCACAAAACCGACCAAAGTGTGTGGTCGATAAATTAGTGGTAGTCTTTTAAAAATCGACCACAAGTGGTCGATTTTTTTAAAATATATATATATATATATATATATATATATATATATATATATATATTTAAATTTTATTATTATTTAATTAAAATTGGAAAAATGATTTTTCTAAAAAAATTCAAAAAACCCGACAACAATTGGTCGGTTTTCTATTCAATTAATTAATTTATTTATTAGAAAACCGGTCACTTGTAGTCGGTTTACTATTTAATTAATTTATTTATTTATTAGAATATCGACCACAAGTGGTCGGTTTTCTGCAAAAAAAAATTTAAATAACCAACCACTAAAAAAATAAAAATCAACAAATGGTTCAACATGCAATACAACAACGACAACAGCAAACCAAATGTAAATACTTTCAAAAGTGTACAACACAAACAAAATGTCCAACAAAAGTGAAAGTGTAAAAACTACAACAATAGTTTCAAAAGTGTACAAACTACAACAAAATATCTAAATTCAAAGTACAATACATACAAAAGTCAAAAAACTAAAACTCATCTTCATCAAATTTATCCTCGTCGTCTTCCATATCATCATCTGTGCTGATATCATTCAGGGAGCGTAGACCTTTTGCAGGCTGAACTGCATCACCAGGACACGGAGGAATAATTCTTGTAATCTGAATGAAAGAGCTGAACTGCTCTTGCAGCATCCTGATTTGTGATGATGTTTTCTCCTCCTTTTTCTGCGCTATCACACTCTATTCAGCAAGCTCTTCAGCGAGTTTGGAAACCATATTTTCTAGTCTTTCAATGGTTTCTCTATCAATTGAAGAGTTAGAGTATGTAGGGCCAGAAAAATACCTAATATTCTAGCCAAAGAAATTTTTGTGGTATCCATAGTAATGGCCTCTAACTGCAGGACCCACAACTTTATCACATAAATCCTCCTCTATATGTTGGGGTAGTGGGTCATTCTGACTTTCAGGAGGCTGAGTACTATGATACTCACTAACGAGTTGCATATATTTGTCCTATATTCAAAGTAAAGTTAAAATTAAAAGTCAAAAAATATTAAAGTACTTATACTTGAATAATATCAACTTTGAGAAAAAGATTCATAAATTCAAAATTTAATTCTTACATGGGCAGCTTTTGCACGAGGTTCAACCCAGACATCTTCATCAATTGGGTTCTTTTTTTTTCAGATGAGTCTCCTTGATAGTTCACCCTGTGGTATGCTCCTACCCTTTTCTTTTTCCTGCATATGAAAAAATTATCAATGTTCAAATAATTAAAAATGTATATAGAAACAAACAATTAAAACTGTAAAAGTTACATACCATTTTTTCCTCCACAACAATTATACTTTTGGCACCTGCAATATATCAGGAGCCACCCCTGGATGATGCCCGAGCTTTTTTTCCTTTGCCCCTCAGCAATTGGTATTCTTTGCTATTCTAATAGCGAATATACTGTTTCCATAAGGGTTCACTATTCCAGTTAGGTCGTACCAAGTTGGTTCGGGCATAATCCAACAGACCGTTAAATCTAGATCTACATCTTCTGAAAAAGTTCCTCTTTATAAGACATGCATTTGCATCATCCCATCCGTAAAATTTCTACAACAAAAGCAAAAATATAATATTCAATATTTTGTTCTAACAAAGTGTTAAGTAGTCGATAAGTTAAATCCTTAAATTAAATTCTTGAAACAATCTTTCCCTGTCAATTTTTGAATCATTTTGCCAACTGGTCCAGTAGCTGTTGAAGTTCCAACAAATGCATTTTCTCTCAGTTTGTCCAACTCCACCATTCGTCCTAAACCTACGACACAAGATCAAACAGTAATTTCATATAGCATAATAATATAGTAATGAAAAAATAAATAATGTTATTAAATTTAAAAATCTTACCCTGTTGCATATAGAGTAAGATAACGCCTCCCAAAATCATCTTTGTTGCCTGGCTGCGGAGTAAGTAATGGTGGACGTACTGGCGTGGGCGGATCTGAAGCACCGGATCTGAAGCACCAGATGGAGTGCCTTCAAGATAAAGATCCAACAACCCACTAGATTCTGCAGAACCACTGTACGAAGCTGTGTGACTGCTATAGGAGGTTACTGACGATGGTAGTACTCTAGATGGGCCATCGGTAGTTCGATAGTACTGTGATGGCGGCGGCACAGTGATAGGAGTAGAATGAGTCGTTGTAGACCCATGAAGTGTCCCCACATGCGTAGGAGTAGGAACCGAATGCTGAGTCGGCCTAGATTATGAGGGTCGTGATGTCGCATCAGCAAACTGACCCTCAGATATATGAATTCCTGTCAGTCGTCTATACGGTGGAGGTTATTTTTTCTTTTTTGTTTTCGTAAGAACAACTTTTTCCTTACCTTTGTCACCTCTGCTTGACATCTAAATTATGTAAAGTTAACAAGTAGTTAGTTCCTACAAAATGAATATATAAGAAAACTTTACAAGTAACTAATTTCAAGTTACTAATTCATATTTCAAATCGCTCCAACAACACGAAATAGAAAAGAATATTTTTATTACTATATAAATCATGAAAAAGCGAAAACAACAATCTTAAATAGTATATTACATATCAATCTTAAACAAGAAACATAAAGGTAAATATATAGTACAAAGCATAAAGACATAATCAATACATAATATATACAACTTACACAGACTAATCCTCCTCTTCAGAAGACTCTCTACTAAACCATTCACCCTCTTCGGAAGTTTTCTCATCTCCTACCCACTCATCCTCTTCTTCCGCAATATTAACTTCTTCAAATATATTTTTCGGGTGATTTAAAGTATCCACTAAGTCAATGTCCACTAGCTGGTGATCAATCTGCATTTCATTTTGATACGCAGTCTCCAACATATTCTCAACTTCCACCCGTCCTATAGGCTTTGTTTTGATTACAGCCCACCAATAAGACTTATCACTGCACAACGGTTAAGGAGCATAATACACTTGTTTAGCATTTTGCGCTAGAATAAATGGATCGTAAATAAGATACGACCTATTGTGCTTCACTTCAATGATGTTATGCTCCTTATGTACTCTTGTTCCTATTGTGCTTGGATCAAACCACTTAGATCGAAAGAGGACTATTTTTTTTACTGGGAAACTAGCATACTCCAGTTCTAAGATCCCGTGTATGATGCCAAAGCAATCAACATCATCATCACCCTCAACACAAATACCACTATTGTTTGTTTTCCTTGTTCTATAGTGTTCTTCGATGGAAAACTTAAACTCATTTACTGTGTAATGGGACATTGCATGAGATTCAACGGAACCAAAGAAATTTCTCTCAAGAACTGATCGTATGCAGCTGCATTTGGTGACTGGTGTACCTAAATATATTATACATATATATGTTAGTTGAGGAATGTGTAAATGTTTAAAATTTGTAGAAATATTAATACACTTACGAACCTCATATGTAAACCATGTTGCAAAGGATGCATACACTTGATTTTCGTGGAATTGAGTCTTAAATAAACTGAAGATCCAACTGCGAAACACAATTAGTTTCCTTAAGGAAATGAATAAATAAATAAATAAATAAATAAATAAATAAGATATGTTAAAATTTTAATCTCTTCACTTCAGAAAGGGCTCAACTTCTGGGCAATTCAGCAAGACATACAAAGTTGTTGATTTGCGCTCCGTGGGAGTGAGCCGACGAAATATGGTCTTTTTAGCCTTACAACCAGATTGATTGAAAATTAATATCGGTTGCAAATGAGGCTCATTCTCATTGTCTTGATGATGATTCGATCGGTTTCTTGAACAGCCAACTTTATCAAGAAAGTAGTATGAACAAAATTGAGACATTTCTCTTGCAAGATATGCCTGAACTATAGAGCCTTCCACCCTATGTTTTTTTTTTGGACCCCTTTTCAATTTTCCAATTGCCCTGCATAATCTTAAGATTAGATGTTTACTCTATTTAAAAAAGATATGTATGAATTTAAATATGTTGCAATGCTTACCATTCGAATGGATACATCCACCTAGTTTGAACTGAACCGCCTAGCCGAGGTTCAAGCACAAGGTGAATGGAAAGATGTTCCATCGCAACAAAAAATGTTGGAGGAAAAATTTTCTCCAGCTTGTTGGTGATAACAACAATATTACTTTCCATTCGCGCCAGATTTTCTTCTTTTAATGTAGTGGAACATAAGTCTTTAAAGAACAAACAGATCTTTGCTATTGGTTTCTATATGTTTTCAGGTAAACCAATAAAAGAAATTGAAAGTAATTGCTCCATGAAAACATGGCAATCATGGCTTTTCATCCCATGCAAGATTCCTTGTGCCATATCAACCCTCTTTCCCAAATTTGAGGCATATCCATCGGGCATCTTCAAACTTTGGATCCACTCACATATTTAACATTTTTGGTCCAACTTGAATGTAAAACTAGCCTTGGGCTTAAGAACATTGTCATTGGGCCCCTCCTGTAAATGTAATTATCTGTGTTTGCAATATTCTAGTTAGTCAAGTCTAGCCTTAGGATTATCCTTTGTTTTGCCGGTGATATCCATAATTGTGTTGAACAAGTTTTCAAAATAGTTTTTCTCAGTATGCATGACATCAACATTATTTCTAAGTAAATTATCTAGCCAATATTCTAACTCCTAAAATATACTCAGCTTAGTCCAGTTATGAGAAACGCCATATCCATCAAGCCTGTACAATAGTTCTTCGCTGGCTTTAGGCAAATCCTGAACTATCACCTAGATGTCATCACCATACAGCCTTGGAGGTGAACCATCAAATTCCCTTCTATTCCTTGTGAATGCATTCTTTAGTCTCCTAAATTCATGAATTTCTGGCAAGAAACAACGATGACAATAAAGCCATGAATTTTTCCTGTCATGCCTCAATGTGAAAGATTTTATTTTTTCCACACAGTATGGACAAGCCAGCTTTCCAGCTGTTATCCACCCAGACAACATTCCATACGCAGGAAAATCATTAACAGTTCACATTAGATATGTACGCAGACTGAAATTCTATTTAAGTGAGATGTCCCAAGTTCCAACCCCCTCATGCCATAAAATTTAAAGTTCATCGATCAAATGTTGCAAGTAGACATCTATTCCGCTTTTTAGATTACACGGGCCAGGAACAACATAATTTAGAAATATATATGGACTAGTCATCAATATTTCAGGAGAAAGATTAGAAGGGGTGATAAATACAGGCCAAAAGAAATATGGCACAGCACCAACTGAAAAAGGAGAGAACCTATCCGCACATAATCCCAAATGAATATTTCGTGGCTCAGCTGCAAAATCTGGATATGTTGCATCAAAATGCTTCCAAGACTCTCCATCGGATGGATGACATATAACACCAGTAGGCCTTCTATTTTCACTGTGCTATCTCATATGAGGAGTTGAGCAGTTTAAAACATACAACCTCTTCAATCTTGGTATTAGAGGTAAATAATGCATCGCCTTAATAGAAATTTGATTTCCACTAGAACCACGCTTATATCGAGGGTACTGACAAAACTTATAGGACTCTAGGTTAGCATCTTCCTTAAAGTATAACATGCAACCATTTTTACAACAATCAATTCTAATCAAAGAGAGACCTAACTTTGACACCAATCTTTTTGCCTTATAGAAAGAATCAGGAACCTCCAAGCCGGGGTTAACTAACTCTTTAATAAGGTCTATCATTGAGTCCATTCCTCCTTCAGCAATATTCCAGTCAGATTTAATACTTAATAATCTAATAGCAACAGAACAACAAGAGTGCGAACATCCGTCAAACAAAGGATGACTAGCAGCATGTAATTGTTTATAGAATTTGCCCGCTTCGCTATTAGGAACATCTTTGACATTTTCCCTAAAGTCGCCCTCGTGTTGCATCCCAAAAGCATCGTGCACCATTTCTGTCATCCTAGTATCTTGATATTTATTATGCCTTGCATACCTACTACTTTCTCTAACAACAAAGTTATTTTGCGCAACATCACCATGAATACCATGCAATCTTAAAAAGTCCTCGTGAAACCCCCTTCTATAAAGATGTTCCTTTACATCTTCTTCATTTACAAGATTTATACCATCACATCTAACACAATGACAACAAATAGCCTAAAAACATGGCCAAACATCAAGTGTCTTAGCATGTTCAACAAATTTTTTAACACTTTCAATAAATTCCTCCCTAATACCCATTCTATTAACATTGTTCCATTGATATATCCAGCTATAATCAGGTTTCATCTACGCAATCAATCAGATTCAACTAATTAGATCAAGTCACAAAAATTCAATTATCAACAAACATAACCACATTGAAAAAAAACACTTTTAAAGTCCCTACACTTAATCGTTTTCAACCTACCAAGTCACCAAACATAACCACATTCAACATACCAAGTCACCTTTAAAGTTCCCACACTTAATCATTTTCAACCTACCAAGTCACTTTTAAAGTCCCTACACTTAACCATTTTCAAGTAACTAAGTCACCAACCAAACCACATTCAAAGAAAAAAATCTCATTTAAAGTCCCAACACTTAATTATTTTCAAGTAACTAAGTCACCAACCAAACCACATGAAAAAAAGATCCCATTTAAAGTCCCTACACTTAACCATTTTCAAGTACTAAGTCACCAACCAAACCACATTCAAAATAAAAAAAAAATCCCCTTTAAAGTCCCTGCACTTAACCATTTTCAAGTAACTAAGTCACCAACCAAATCACATTCAAAATAAATAATCCCCTTTAAAGTCCCTACACTTAACCATTTTCAAGTAACTAAGTCACCAACCAAATCACATTCAAAATAAAAAAAGAATACCCTTTAAAGTCCCTACTACACTTAACCATTTTCAAGTAACTAAGTCACCAAACAAACCACATTCAAAATAAAAAATCCCCTTTAAAGTCCCTACACTTGACCATTATCAAGTAACTAAGTCACCAAACAAACCACAATCAAAACAGAAAAATCCCCTTTAAAGTCCCTACATTTAACCATTTTCAAGTTACTAAGTCACCAAACAAACCACATTCAAAACAAAAAATACCCTTTAAAGTCTCTACACTTAACCATTATTAAGTGACTAAGTCACCAACCAAACCACAGTCAAAACAAAAAAATCCCCTTTAAAATCTCTACACTTAACCATTTTCAAGTGACTAAGTCACCAACCAAACCACATTCAAAATAAAAATTCCCTTTATAGTCCCTACACTAAACCATTTTCAAGTGACTAAGTCACTAACCAAACCACATTCAAAATAAAAAAAAAAATCCCCTTTAAAGTCCCTACACTTAACCATTTTCAAGTAACTAAGTCACCAAACAAACCACATTCAAAATAAAAAATCTCCTTTAAAGTCCCTACACTTAATCATTTTCAAGTAACTAAGTCACCAAACAAACCACATTCAAAACAGAAAAATCCCCTTTAAAGTCCCTACATTTAACCATTTTCAAGTTACTAAGTCACCAAACAAACCAAATTCAAAACAAAAAATACCCTTTAAAGTCTCTACACTTAACCATTTTTAAGTGACTAAGTCACCAACCAAACCACATTCAAAACAAAAAAATATCCTTTAAAATCTCTACACTTAACCATTTTCAAGTGACTAAGTCACCAACCAAACCACATTCAAAATAAAAAATCCTCTTTATAGTCCCTACACTTAACCATTTTCAAGTGACTAAGTCACTAACCAAACCACATTCAAAATAAAAAAAATCCCCTTTAAAGTCCCTACACTTAACCATTTTCAAGTAACTAAGTCACCAACCAAACCACATTAAAAAAAAAAAATCCCCTTTAAAGTCCCTACACTTAACCATTTTCAAGTTACTAAGTCACGAACCAAACCACATTCAAAACAAAAAATTCCCTTTAAAGTCCCTATACTTAACCATTTTCAAATAACTAAATCACCAAACAAACCACATTCAAAATAAAAAATCCCCTTTAAAGTCCTTACACTTAACCATTTTCAAGTAACTTAGTCACCAACCAAACCACATTCAAAACAAAAAAAATCCCCTTTAAAGTCTCTACACTTAACCATTTTCAAGTTACTAAGTCACCAAACAAATCACATTCAAAACAAAAAATCCCCTTAAAGTCCCTACACTTAACCATTTTTAAGTTACTAAGTCACCAACTAAACCACATTCAAAACAAAAAAAAACACTTTAAAGTCCCTACACTTAACCATTTTCTAGTAACTAAATCACCAAACAAACAACATTCAAAACAAAAAATCTCCTTTAAAGTCTCTACACTTAACCATTTTCAAGTAACTAAGTCACCAACCAAACCACATTCAAAACGAAAAATCCCCTTTGAAGTTCCTACACTTAACCATTTTCAAGTAACTAAGTCACCAAACAAACCACATTCAAAATAAAAAATCCACTTTAAAGTCCCTACACTTAACCATTTTCAAGTAACTAAGTCACCAACCAATCCACATTCAAAACAAAAATCCCTTTTAAAGTCCCTAGACCATTTTCAAGTAACTAAGTCATCAAACTAACCACATTCAAAACAAAATATCCCCTTTAAAGTCCCTACACTTAACCATTTTCAAGTAACTAAGTCACCAACCAAGCCACATTCAAAACAAAAAATCCCCTTTAAAGTCCCTACACTTAACCATTTTCAAGTAACTAAGTCACCGAACAAACCACATTCAAAACAAAAAATCCCCTTTAAAGTCCCTACACTTAACCATTTTCAAGTAACTAAGTCACCAAACAAACCACATTCAAAACAAGCAACAACAAAACCAACAAGATGTCAACAACAATGCTAGTGAATCGAACAAGGTCACACACGGCTTCACTAGACTTCAATATGAACAATAACAAGAAGATAATAACTTACCTTTTCTTGGCCTAAATTAAAGTGAAAGACACAAGCGGTCACCGAAAAAAATAGCAAAGCAATCCTTATACCGATTTCGAAATCTGTCAAATAGTAAAATTATTACAAAGAATAATCTTTCACTTAAATTATTACAATAATTTAGTAAAGGAATAGGAATAAGATTTCTCCCCATAAAAATTCAACAATTAATGAGTAAAATGGAGAAATAAGTGTCAAGACTAACCAAAATTTAGGTAATTCAAAATCAAATTAATGTAGGAACAAGCCTAAAATTAGCTAATTCAATCTCAAATTCCTAAAATTAGCTAAAATCTAGCTAAATAAAACAAATATCCAAATCCTAGAACTCAAACCACAATCAATTGATGAAATTAATACTAAGATATTTGTATGTAGACCCTTAACATTTCTAGATATTAAAAAACGAGTTTGTGGATACTAAAATAAGCTAAATTTAGTTAATGAGTTGTAGTTAATTGTTACCTTGCCCAAAATCGAAAGCTAAGATGGAATAGTTCCTTGAAAATTTGATTAAAGCCTAAGTGAATCCAAGAAGTTGAGTAAAAACTTCCTTGAAAGAGAAAGAACAACGGAGATTGAAGGGTTTAATGATAAAGTGTGAGATTTACAGAGTTTTGGCGTATTCTTGTTGTTTTGGACGGGTGAAATAAGGGATTTTGGGTCTGTTTTTGTGTTATTATTATGTATTATGGGTCGGGTCGGGTTATTCAAATTTTTTTAAAAAAAATATTACAAAAACCGACCACATGTGGTTGGTTTTCAAAAATAATTACAGAGTGGTTGGTGATTTTTGAAAACCGACCACATGTGGTCAGTTTTCGTAATATTTAAAAAAAAAATTAAAATTAAAATTTAACAAAATACAATTAATAAACTAATAAATTACAAAAATAAGTTAATAAATTAAAATTATTTTTTAACAAATTAAAATATTAATAAATTCT
This sequence comes from Capsicum pubescens, assembly GCA_030864215.1. Lineage (NCBI taxonomy): Eukaryota > Viridiplantae > Streptophyta > Magnoliopsida > Solanales > Solanaceae > Capsicum > Capsicum pubescens. Next base: position 335,258,634 of record CM061548.1, on the reverse strand, counting down.
ATAATATTTATAACAACATTCAATTAATTTAATACAGTTCGTATATATATAAATACACAATACATACACTATGTATGAGAACGGGACAACATCTAATTAAGTTAATACAATTCGTATATATATAAATCAGATAAGTAGTTATTTTATCATCACATTAACACGAGTAGTATATTTCCTCAATCGTATAATAAATTCAATGAATTTTACAAATTACGATAATTTTTTGGTTAATTAGCTTTTAAATACAATATTATATATATATATACACCTCGTAATACTACTCTTATGTTATTACAACTTCAACAATATACGCGTGTCTACATTGACCCAAAATAGTATATCTACTTCCTCAATAGTATGATATATTTATCAATGTATCATTTAAACTATTTTGATATATAGATTCAGTTATCTAGCTTTCGATTACTACATACGTTACTACACGAGATATACGTATATATACATATATTCAATTGTCTATCAGCTTTCACATACATACTATAAATATCACATACACAATTTTACTATCCCATAATAATATACAACGTATTTCACAAATACTCAGATGAATTATAGATTACATTATCTTTTGTCATTAATATACCTTTACTATATAATATTATATACTATATATATACATACACACACATATACGTACCTTATCGACTATATCAAATTCTAAATATGTACTATATATATATCACACGCCTACACAAGTATATTATCCAATAATATAAGGTGATGTGTTTCTAATAAATACTCAGATGAGTGATCCATTAATTATATTTGATTAGCTTAATATGCTAGGTTTTGACTGCATCGTTCATCAATCGATCACGACATGATATATATATATATATTTATATAGATATATATTCATATATATGAACTCTTGTATGGGGCGGAGTGTTGGCCAGTTAAGCACATTCACATCCAAAAATTGAAGGTGGCAAAAATGAGAATGTTGCGTTGGATGTGTGGGCTTACTAAAGGGGACAGAGTTAGGAATGAGATTATCCGGGATAAGGTGGGAGTGGCTTTGGTGGAGGACAAAGTGATTAAAGGAAGGCTGATATGGTTTGGGCATGTGATGAGGAGGGGCGCGGATGCCCCGATTCGAAGGTGTGAGAGACTAGCGTTGGATGGCTTCAGGAGGAGAAGAGGTAGGATGAAAAAATACTGGAGAGAGGTGATTAGACATGACATAGAGCAGCTTTAGCTTACTGAGGACATGACCCTAGATAGGAAGGCGTGGAGGTCGAGGATTAGGGTAGAAGGCTAGTGTTAGTGTGTGGGTTGTAGCTAGCAGTCAGGAGAGTTCTTGTGTAGCCGGATTTAGTAATAATAGGACAATGTACATAGGTGTCTTTGGTATGTGAGTGTATGTCACTACTAGGTGGGTGTCCTATTTTCTATTGCTTAGTTCCTATTTTCTTATTTTGTGTTGCTCTTATTTCCCGTATTTCATATTTCTGTGATTTTATTCTATTATTTCCTATTCTTTATTTCGGTTATGTCATCCATCCCCTTGTTTATTATCCTTTATCTTGAGCCGGGGGTCTATCGGAAAGAGTCTCTCTACTTCTTCGGAGGTAGCGATATGGACTGCGTACATCTTACCCTCCCCAGACCCTACGTTGTGGGAATACACTGGGTTTGTTATTTTTGTTGTCGTTGTTGTATATATATAAACTCTTGAATGCGTATATATATAGCACATCCACAAGTATATTACCTTATAATAGAACACGTTCATTATATTCTAATGAATTATCGGTTATATATTACACTATTATGACTAAAATAGTAACAATATCATTATCTCAACGGTATGATATATATATATATACACATATTCATTATACAAAGATTATGCATGTTTAACGTCATTTAACGTATATACGCAGAAAAATATTTATTTTATATATTGAAACATAAGTAAAAGATAAAGATTATGTTTAACGTAATTTATTTATTTTATTTGATATATTTTTTAGTGTAATTTTATCACAATATTTAAGAATGATTGATTTTTATTATTATTATACTGGTTATCGACTACGTGTGATCAGTGTAATTTCAAAAATTATATATGTATATATATATATATATATATATATTAAATTATATATATAATTATTTTTAATGAAACTAATATATATATTTGATTACATATATATAATTATTAGTTACTAAAAATAATTTACTTTTAAATTTTTTTTAGTTCAAAAATCGACCACTAGTGGTCGGTTTTTTTAAATTATTTTTTTATTTTAATTAAAAAAACGACCACAAGTGGTCGGTTTTTTAAAAGTATTTTCTTTTTTTAAAAAATTAAAATCAACCACTAGTGGTCGGGTTTTTTAAAAATAAATTAAAACAGAATTTTTAAAAACCGACCACAAGTGGTCAGTTTTTAAAAATATTTTTCAATTATATTTTTTTAAAAAAAACTACCACTAGTGGTCGATTTTGTTATTTTTTTAATTTTTATTTTTAAAATAAATAAGTATTAATATAAAAATTATTGAAATAATTATTTTAATTTTTTAAAATATAAAAGTGACCACATGGGGTCGCTTTTTTTAAGAAAAAAATTAAAAAAATCGACAACTTGTGGTCGGTTTTTTCCGACCACAATGTGTGGTCGGTTTTTCAGTTTTTTTTAGTAGTGAACCGACATAAACCATGTGAGCTACATGGAGTCCAACGTCTTGAGATCCTAAGGAAGAAACCTCACGTTGGGGAGAGGTATCATACTTTTGCCAGGAGTATAACCTAATCCAGGTGATCGATCACAAGCTAAATCTGTCATCCATATAGAAATGGAAAAATCTGATAATCTGTACCTACGTTGGCTAAGTAGTCTTGTGGATGATAGGACACGCTAATCCCATACTTCCTTCTCGGTGCTAAATATTACTCCCTCTTAAAATATTCATGCTCAAAACATTGGAAATCCACTTTTTTTAAAACTAGCATAAGGGTTCATATGAAAAACCAATTATGCATTTATATGAGTAAATTTGTAAATAAAGCTAATCTGACTTCTGTAAACTGTAATAATCGGTAAAGTGGATTCCAAAGCTAAACCAGTGATCGAAAGATTAAAGCTTTACTGAAAAACTATAAATAATTTGCTCATAAGATGCTTAAAGCATCATCTTTCTTAAAAACATAAAATCAATCTTGAGAAAATAATTCATGCTTCAATCTCATGTTAAACATCATAATATTCATGCTTGGTAATGTAAACATTCATAACTCAACTTAAAATCTGGAAATTTCAGCAATATGCATGAAAATATGAACAAAATCATGTAATTCAACTTCTAAATCATTGAAAATCTCATAAGCTTGTAAACAACATTAATGGGTATAAACCCTAACTTCAATTTTATGGAAACTCATATAAAATTAAGTAAATTCATAATTAAAATAAGTTTTGGGCAAAAGGATGAAAGGAGTGTCCTTGTTCATAACCCCACATACCTTAATTGGTGATCTTTGATGAAAAACTTGAATCTTGAATTCCTATTAATGCTTTGATGATAAATTCTTAGAGCCCTTGTGTTGGGAATCCTCATTCTTGAATTTTTTTGGAGAAATAAATGGAGGAATTTGAATTCCTTGGGGAGAAAGTTTTATGAACTAGGGTTTTGCTTGAGAGAGATTTGACGAAAAATGGATGTAAAGTGCTTTGAAGGGGTTTAATTCACTGTTTAAGACGGATTGGGGCTGGGAGAATGACCAAAGTACCCCTTTTTAATTATTAAAAGGACTGAATAACGCATATTTTGTCAAACTGGGTGGCCACCGCAATGTGCCACTATCGTGGTGGCTCACTGGAAATTAACAAATAAAAACTGGGCAGACTCCGCGGCGCGGAGCCATCGCGGTGTCCCTTTGGAATGCCATTTTGGCACATGGCGCGACGCGTCATTATCGCGCTGGACCTCTGAAAATTGACGAATGGGAAATTGACCCTCTCCGTGATGTGCCAATATCATCGAGGGCCATTGGAAATTGACAATCGTCATTTAAACCCTCTACGCGACGCGCTAGTGACCGAAATGATGGTGTTTTGCAATTGGATCTTAAAATAGCCATAACTTCTTACCCCGATTATCGGATTTGAGCGAATCTTATATCGTTGGAAAGCTTATTAAATTTCTCACACAATGGGGGGTCTAAATCTGGAAAATTCCACACGAAATAATTATCACACTTTAGAAGCTAATCCTTAACATTTTTGGGACGAATTTAAGCTAGGAAAGTTTGGGGTATTACAATATCTCCCCCTTGGGAATATTCGTCCTCGGATGTGGAGGGTTAAGTTGAGAATATTGGGGAAATCTGGGGCTATAAGTTATCATGCACAACTGAATTAACTAAATGATTGATTCTCAACATAATGAGCTTACGGAACTGATCTATAAGTGCATGAGTTCACACAAAAATAGCTATATAGCTTAATATGAGATTAGAAAAGAACTGAATTAAGGAAGAGTATTACCTTCATCTAAATTTGAGTTTGCGGAGAAGAGGTGAGGGTACTTGGCTCTCATATCTTCTTCTGCTTCCCGAGTAGCGCCCTCAACTGATTGATTCCGCCAAAAACCTTTGACCAAAAAAACTTTCTTGTCCCTTAGTCTACGGATCTGATGATCTAAAATCTCAACTGGGGTCTCTTCGTATGAGAGGTTGTTCTGGATATCTGAGCTTTCTAAAGAAACTACAATGGTGAAGTCACCGATGCACTTCTTAAGCATAGAGACGTGAAATAAAAAATGAATGGCTGACAAGTCTGCGGGAAACTCAAGCTCATAAGCTACTTTCCCAACGCGACTCAGAATTCTATAAGGGCCAACATACCGGGGACTAAGCTTCCCCTTCTCGCCAAATCTCTTTACCCCTTTCATGGGTGAAATATACAGATACACTAAATCGCCAACCTCTAACTCGAGGTCCCTTCTTCTCACATCTGCATATGATTTCTGATGACTCTGGGCTATTTTCAATCTTTCTCTGATCAACTTAATTTTCTCCACAGCTTCAAATACTGCATCAGGTCCAAGCAAAGCGCCTCGCCCACTTCAAACCAACTTGTGGGTGAGCTATATCTCCTCCCGTAAAGAGTCTTAAACGGGGCCATCTGAATGCTAGAATGGTAACTGTTATTATAAGCGAACTCAATCAACGGTAACTGCTCATCCCAACTACCTTGGAAATCAAGAGCACATTCCCTCAATATATCTTCTAGAGTTTGGATGGTCCTCTCTTCTTGACCATCTTTTTTAGGGTGAAAAGCTGAACTAAGATGGACTTGGGTACCAAGACCCTTCTGAAAGGATCTCTAAAATTGGGAAGTAAATTGAGTACCCTTATCTGAGATGATAGACAAGGGAACTCCATGAAATCTGACCATCTCTCTGACGTACAACTTAGCATAATCTTTAGTTGTATAGGACGTGTGAACTGGTAAAAAATGGACTGATTTAGTCAGCCTATCTATAATAACCCAAATTGAATCATGCTGGCAATGCGAATGGGGTAAACTAGCCACACAATCCATATTCACTTCTTCCCACTTCCAAGTAGGGATGCCAATCTCTTACAACGTACCACCAGTTGTTTGGTGTTGTACCTTAACCTGTTGACAAGTTGCATATTTAGCTACGAACTCTGCAATATCTCTCTTCATACCATTCCACCAATAGATTTCCCACAAGTCGCGGAACATCTTGGTAGCACCTGGATGAATAGAATAATGTGCACCATGAGCTATAGCCATAATCCGCTGTCTCAAATCATCAAACATGGCACACACAATCTACTCTGGTATCTCAACACGCCATCTTCCCCTTGGGAGAAAACCTCTACCCTTTGGTCTCTCACTGACTCTTTCAGTTTTACCAAACTAGAATCCATTTTTTGCTTCTTCTTCACTTCCGAAACTAGGAAAGATTCGGAACTACTCTGAACCCAAGCATTCCCTTCAGCTGAATCAACTAACCTAACACCCAATCTAGCCAAACGATGAACTTCTCGCACTAGCTTTTTCTTATTATTCTCCACATGGGTACCCATAGACAATCCACTACATTAGCCTTGCCCGGATGATACAACACGCTCATATCATAATCCTTCAACAATTTAAACCATCTCCTCTGACAAAGATTCAACTCCCTCTGGGTAAACACATACTGCAAACTCTTGTGGTCCATGAACACATCAACATATACACCATTCAGATACTGTCTCCAAATTTTCAACGCAAATACCACAATAGCTAATTCAAGGTCATGGATTAGGTAATTCTTTTCATGAAGCTTAAGTTGTCTAGAGGAATAGGCTATGACCTTACCTCTTTGTATCAACACACAACCCAAACCAACTCTAGAGGCATCACAATACACCACAAAACCATCTGTACCATCGGGTAATGCTAAGACTGGGGTTGTAGTGAGTCGAATCTTCAACTCCTAAAAACTTTTCACGCAGGAATCTGACCACTGGAACTTAACTTTATTTTGGGTCAATCTAGACATAGGGGATACAATAGACAAGAAACCCTCAACAAAACATCTTTAATAACCAACTAGACCCAAGAAACTTCTAATGTCTGACAAAGAGATAGGTCTAGGCTAATTTTTTATGGCTTCTGTCTTTTGGGGATCAACTCTAATACCATCGGTGGAAACAATATGACCTAGAAAGGTTACTAATCTTAGCCAGAATTCACACTTGCTGAATTTGGAGAACCATTGATGATCTTTAAGAGTTTGTAAGACAATTCTAAGATGATCTACATGGTCATCCTCACTACGGGAGTATACAAAGATATCATCTATGAATACTGTCTAAAACATGTGTAGATACTGTTTGAACACTCGATTCATGAGGTCCAAAAAAGCTGTTGGAGAATTTGTTAGCCCAAAGGACATGACTAGAAACTCAAAACAGCCAGAACGGGTTCTAAAAGCTGTCTTTGGAATGTCACACTCCCTTACTTTAAGCTGATGATAGACGGATCTAAGGTCTATCTTTGAGAAATAACTTGCACCTTGGAGTTGGTCAAAAAAGTCATCAATTCTAGGAATAGGGTATTTGTTCTTGACTGTGACCTTATTTAGCTGATGATAGTCAACGCACATTTGCAAAGAACCATCTTTCTTTCACACGAATAGGATTGGAGGTCCTCATGGAGAAACACTAGGCCTTATGAAACCTTTATCTAAAAGATCTTTGAGTTTCTCTTTCAACTCATTAAGCTCTGTAGAAGCCATATGATATGGAGGGATAGAAATAGGCTGAGTATCTGGGAGAAGGTCAATACCGAATTTTATTTCCCTATCGGGAGGTACCCCTGGGAGATCTTCTGGAAAAACTTCAGGAAATTCACTGACCACTCGAACAGACTGAAGTGTTGGAGTCTCAGACATAGTGTTTTTGACTTGAACTAGGTAGTAAATACAACCTTTGGATATCAACTTTCTGGCCTTAAGATAAGCTATGAAATGACTCTTGGGAGACACTGAATTACCTCACCACTTAAAGACTAGCTCATTTAGGAACTGAAACTTCACCACACGGGTGCAATAATTTATAGAGGCATAACAACAATGGAGCCAATCCATACTAAGGATAAGATCAAAATCAACCATATCTAACTCTATCAAGTCTTCTAACATGACTTTATGAAGGACAGTGGTAGGACAAATCTTATAGATTTGTTTAGAAACAACTGACTCACGTACTGGAGTAGAAACCAAGAAGGGCTTAGGGATCTTTTCAGGATTTATCTCAAAATTTAAAGCAACTAGCGGAGTCACGTAAGAAAAACTCGACCCAGGGTCTAACAACACATAAACATCAAAATAGAGGACACAAAGCATACTAGTAACAACGTATGGCGAACTCCTGGCCGGATGGTAAGGCTTAAAACTGATTCTGACACTGACCGCCACTGGTATTGGATGATGCAGCCTGAAGAGGAGATGGGCAACCTAAAGGAGCTGGTGCACTAGTAGCCTGAGTCTGAGGACAAACATCCTTGTTTTCCTATTTAGAAAGCGGGCACTCTTTGATTCCATAACCCGGCGGGCCAAAACCATAGCAACCCCTCCGTCCAGCTGAATACTCACCAGGATAATTCTTACCACACCTAGCACACTGAGGATAGTTGGGCCTGCCACTCATACTATTTTGAGATCTGGACATAGAGGACTTACCCAACTGTTCTTGTCTATTTTGGGGTGCCAGAGCACTGGTTGAATAAGGTGCATGCATAGATGAACGATTTTAAAACTACAAATGATTTCCTCCTCCAGACCTATTCTGACCATAATCAAACTTCCCCTTTCTAGCCTTTTTATTTACTCTCTCTCTTTTCCTTATTTTTTTTTTGCCTCAATCTGCTGGGCATGCATCATCAATCTAGGGAGATCCATGTATCCAATGATAATAGCAATCCTACACTCCTTAACTACCAACCCAGACACACCGGTCACAAACTTACTCATACTTGACCTAGGCTCATCCATCTAATTAGGGGCATACTTAGACAAATGGTTGAACTTGAGGCAATACTCTTTCACTGTCATTGAGCCTTGCCTCAGGTTATGAACTCTTCTATCTTAGCTTCCCTAATCTTACGCGGGAAGAACTTGTCTAGGAATGTATCCTAGAAAATCTGCCAAGTCATGAGAGCTACATTCTTCCCTCTACTTTTCTTCCACATCACTACCCAATCATAAGCAACATCCTTCTGCCTATAGGATTCCAATTCTACACTCTCTTCTTAAAAAACATGCATAATTTGGCTAATCTTATTTACCTCATCTAGATAGAGCTATAGGTCCTCTCCTGCCTTCGATCCAAAGAACTCTGGCGGATTTATCCTCATAAAATATCAAATTCTGGCTATGGCTAAGTCCCCATCTTACTGAGGTGGGGTTGCAGCCTGCCGATTTCCCTGAATGTTAGCTATCACAGCTTGGGCTAGTGCCTAAAACGCAACCCAAAACTCTACTTGTGACACATACTCATTTAAAAGATCTTCGGGCTGAGATGGTTAGTTAGCATTTCTGTGTGAGTTAGCTCAACGAGGAGGCATTTTCTATCATGTGAAAGCATAAGTTAGCAGCAAATAGAGATACTGAATACATGATAGATCATGAAAGAAGAGATGATTTCCTAAAATGCTCCATAGCCTCTTGCTTATACATGTGATGCACTTCACATCGATGATCAAGACTCTAGGTAATACGGCTTGTCTGACACCCTAAGACTCTCTAAACCTTAGGCTCTGATACCAAGTTTGTAACGCCCTAAAATTTGATTCCAGGGATGCCACACGGTGCTTCGAACTACAAGTAGTTCTGAGCTAACCCTGGATGCCTTTTCTAAATCTCAATCTCGAATTCAGGAAGGTATGAATGAAAAATCATAATTAATGCAGAAACTGTCTGAATTATCTGGGTATATCTGAATCATACTAATCTCTAAAGTCTAATAAAACAATTACTGAAAATCTGAATACTGTAACTAAGATCTAAAACTGAATCTAGTAGTACGACAAGCCTCTACTGACTAAATCCAGAGAGTCCCTGGGACAAGCCCCAGCTGACTCAAACTGTTTGAAATGAATACGAAAACATCTATTAATAAACTGAAAACATGAATAGCTAAGTCCCCGGATTATGAGGACTCACTAACTGCAGAGATGTAGATTAGATGCTTGAAAATCACTCACACTACTATGGCTGAGCACCTGAAACTACATTAGGAGACAATGTAGCACATAGACGTATGTGTGGATCAGTACTTTGAGGATGTACTGAGTATATGGAGGTGAATGGAATAAGTAAACAATGTCATCACAGTTTATAAAATTATTCATGCTAAATGTAAATAACTCACATAGGATTGAGTAAATCTGAAACCTGAAGATGATACATCATGAATAGTAAAATATGCAATACAATTCTTGTGAGTCACAACACTTAATTCTAAAATTTGTATTCATTTCTTAATCTCAAATAATATTGGCTAAGTGAAATCTGAATACTTATTCTAAATTCTTTACTGTTAGGGAGGTTCTCTAAACCGACATAAACCATGTGATCTACATGGAGTCTAAAGTTTTGAGCTCCTAAGGAAGAAACCTCACATTTTGGAGAGGTGGCATACTCTTGCTAGGAAGTATAACCTAATCCAGGTGATCGATCACAAGCTAAAACTGTCATACATATAGAAATGGGAAAATTTGATAATTTATACCTACGTTGGCTACGTAGTTTTTTGGAAGATAGGGCATGCTAATCCCACTCTTCTCGCTTGGTGCTAAATACTACTCCCTCTTAAAATCTATATGCTCAAAACATTGAAAATCCACTTTTTTAAAAACTAGCATAAGGGTTCATATGGAAAACCAATTATGTATTTATATGAGTAAATCTATAAATAAAGATAATCTAAATTCTGTAAACTGTAATAATCTTTAAAGTAGATTCCAAAGCTAAACTAGTGATCGAAAGATCAAAGCTTTACTGAAAAACTATAAATAATCTGCTCATAAGATGCTTAAAGCATCATCTTTCTTAAAAACATAAAATCAATCTTGGAAAAATAATCCATGCTTCAATCTCATGTTAAAACATCATAATATTCATGCTTGGTAATGTAAACATTCATAACTCAACTTAAAATCTGAAAAAATTAGCAATATGCATGAAAATATGAATATAATCATGTAATTCAACTTCTAAATCATTGAAAATCTCATAAGCTTGTAAACAACATTAATGGGCATAAACCCTAACTTCAATTTCATGAAAACTCATATAAAATTAAGTAAATTTGTAATTAAAATAAGTTTAGGGCACAAGGATGAAAGGAGTATCCTTTTTCATAACCCCACATACTTTAATTGGTGATCTTTGATGAAAAACTTGAATCTTGGATTCCTATTGATGCTTTGATGATAAATTCTTAGAGTGCTTGTGTTGGGAATCCTCAATCTTGAATTTCTTTGGAGAAATAAATGGAGGAATTTGGATTCATTGGGGAGAAAGTTTGATGAACTAGGGTTTTGCTTGAGAGAAATTTGACGAAAAGTGAATGTAAAGTGCTTTAAAGGGGTTTAATTCACTGTTTAAGATGGATTAAGGGCTGGGAGAATGACCAAAGTACTCCTTTTTAAATATTAAATGGACTAAATAACGCATATTTTTTTGAACTGGGTGGCCACTGCAACGCGCCAGTATCACGGTGGCTCACTGGAAATTAACAAATGAAAATTGGGCAGACTCCGCGGCGTGGAGCCAATGTGGTGTCCATTTGGAATGCCATTTTGGCACATGGCATGACGCGCCATTATCGCGTTGGACCTCTAAAAATTGATGAATGGTAAATTGGTTCTCTCCGCGATGCGCCAATATCACAGAGGGCCACTGGAAATTGACGATCATCATTTAAACCCTCTACGCGACGCTCTAGTGACCGAAATGACGGTGTTTTACGACTGAAACTTAAAATAGCCATAACTTCATCACCAGTTATTGGATTTGAGAGAATCTTATATAGTTGGAAAGCATATTAAATTTACCACACAATGAGAGGTCTAAATCTAGAAAATTTTACACGAAATAATTATCATTCACTTTAGAAGCTAATCCTTGACATTTTTGGGATGAATTTAAGCTAGAAAAGTTTAGGGTGTTACAATTTAATTGTACGAAAGCCTTTAAATAAAATAAGTTGCAAGGACAATACCCAAGCTAACTCTAACTTTATGAAACTAAAATAATAATTAAAAAATAAATAAAATACTGATACTAGTACTCGAATGATGAGTATTCACCGATGTATAACTCTTGATATGGTGGGGGTCATTCCATGCTTGGTATGGTTGTTGAACATCTAAACCTATATTATAAGATAATAAATCACAAAGAGAAGTATGCAATCAGTACTTTGAATATACTGAATATGTGAGATATACACCACACTATGTTAGCTAAGAATGCTGAAAATAACGTAAGAAGCTGAACATGAACTAAAATTTGTAGGCTGATGCAATAACCCGATAATAATCATGAAAAATAATATAATTTACTAAAATAACTAAATATAAGGTCATGTGAGGTCTAATACTGAACTGTGGGAGCTACTATTAACTGACAAACCCCATCTGAGCTAAATAGGGCCCGACTAGTAAACCCAGATGGATGGGTGTTTAGTACCATGCCAAGGGTATGAACACGGGTTGATATGGATCCACTAATATAATGTCCAAAGGACAATAATTTCAACCTAAAGTGGCAACGTAGTTTTAGGACTTGGGTAACAAGAACTCGTATCCTCTCTATGCTAAGTACTACTCCTAACTGAAAGTAAACTGATATACTGAAATCCTTAATAATATTGATATTTTGAAATTGAAAGGTGGATGCTTTACCTGGAAGTATTCTATATCATAAATACTGAAAGAATAATGCTCAACTGATAATGTATGATACCCTAGGTCATCAGGTGTTCGCAACCCACCATCTAAGAAGAATGCAACTATTATCATAATTTCATAAACTGAGTGAATTTAAAAAATTTAATAACTCAAGACCAAAATCATAAATTTCATAATATAATTAGGATTTATGATCATGAACATGTAATGGTACTAAAATCCATTGTAAAACATAGATTACAACTCAATAATATCAAGGGACAGAGATATTAAGAAATTCACTACATTTATGAACCCTAAGCTTTGAAGAGGAACTGAACTGATGAATTTAGTTAACTTTAGGACTCAACGGGTGGAAGAAAATCCATTTATAAAATCCCACATACTTAGAGATTAAAACCCTGAAGAAATCTTTCAAATTGGAAGACTAAATAAGATGAACCATAACCCTATCTTGGGGAAAGAAATCACCTCTTTTCTCTATGGTAAAACTAAGCGTTGGATGTTTTTTTGAGTAATGGGGGCTTAAGTTAATATTAACCTTAATAATTAGCCCTGGAATAACTTAAACAACATAGTTTTCATGTTAAAAGAGTGCAAAAAGAATGATGTGCCCTTTTAAATTCATAATTAGAAAGTTGTTCGAAGGCACGTACTAGACTTTTCCACCATCGTGGACCCACCTACGACCGTAGGTGGTTCTCGTGGTTAAGAGAAGAATGTGAGCCTTATGGACTCCACCAGATGAGCCTTGGTATAATTGTGGAACCTACCTATGATCGTACCTTGATTCGTAGATAAAGGTTCCAATCAGAACAACTTTAGAAGTAACGATCGTACCTAAGATCGTGGTTTCTAACCATGGTTGTGGTTCTCTCTCATGGTTAGAAAGCATACTTGTTAACTTTCAGATGTTTGGGGATTTTTGAATCAAACGAGAGCATTGTACGGTTGTACAATCTCACTAAGATCTTACCTATGGTCGTAGGTTCTCACTTTAGGATAGTGTTTCACTAAAATAGCTATAACATTTTACTCATATATCGTATTAAGTCAAAATTAGATTCTTTGAAAAGATAATTAAAATATCTATCATTTGGTGGGTTTTGAGCTTAAATAAAATTTAGAATCTAGAAGTTATTCTCATTTGAATCTAACTATCAAAAGATACTTCTCAAGGAATCAATTAGTAAGGAAGGTTTGAACTTGGCCAAGAGTTAGGAGTTACTTGTGGCATTAATGCATTTCTAAATCACTTACTATGCCATTAAAACATGATGTTGGATCATAAATTTTCTAATCTTAGCTTGAATTTATGAGGTGTTACATATCTGCAGACCAATTACAGAAAAGGAAGTTCATGATGTTGTCTTTAGTATTGATGGTGATAAAACACCAAGTATTGAAAGTTTTTACAACTTGGTTTTTCAAGAAGGCATGGAACATTATTAAAGATGACATTAGTTAGTGGATTCAAGGTGTATATCTAAATGGAAAATGGAGGAAAAATGGTGGAGAGAAGAGACATACCAATTTAGAAAGTGTACTCTTAAATTGGAAAGTCTACTCTTTTTAAAGGGAACTTCACTAATTCTCTCACGCTGGTGGGAGAAGCGATCTTATAAGTGTTTATAATGAGAAACACTAACTCCGCATGGATAGTGAGGCAAGATCAAGGTGGTTCCTCGCACCGTCGTCATCGTCACTCACTCGTCTCGGCTTCGGCTTCAGCTTCGAATTTGGATTTATCAAATGATCGATCGATGAGATCTAAGTTTTTAGACAAAATTTATTTGAAACTTGTTTACAAGTGAAATTTTTAATCCAAAATTTGAAAGTATTATTTTTCTCCAAGTGCGGGCGTATTTTAAACTCTATGCAGACACATACACAACTCATCATGAAGGGATGTGACCATTCGAGGGAAAAGGCATATTGTTTCACGTTGTAGGGTGACCTGCGGGCGCAGAAACAGCATAGGTACGTGACCTGTGGGCGTAGATGTAGCACAGAAGCAACTGGAATATGCCAAATGTCACCTACAGTCATAGAACAGGCATATGTCTAGCACAGACTGGGAGCAGGGACGTGACTGCTGCTGAAAAGGTGCCTTTCTGCTAAACCAATACATCCTTGCTAAAAGGATACAATAAAGGCTATAAATACCTGATATAATCCTCAGGTATTAGAATAATTTTTGACAGCAAAAACACTCTTCTTCTATACAAAAACTCTGTGTTATCATTAAGTTGTTGAGTGAGTTCGAAGAATCCAACAATTTGAGGTACCACTATTGTTCGGATTGAAGGCCATTTTATCCTGGGAGAAAGATTCCATAACCTCGGGTACAGTGAGGGGAATTATTCCTTAAGGACACTCCATGGAGTCGGGGGACTTGGCCTTAAAATTTTGTTTCATCTTATTTTTGAAAGTTAACATACTTCTTGGATAGATTGTTTATAAACTTGTGTTGAAGGTTTAAGGAAATTCATAAGCGTTGTAGTCTTAGGCTTGAACTTGTCTTGAAGTTACTGTAGCATGTATATACAGATTCTTGTACCCGAAAATGTTGTAAATAACAATCTTAAGGAATAATTATTTTGGAATCTGTATAGCTTTTTTTTGGAGATTAAAGCTTTAAGCTTTCTACTCCATTTGAACTTAACTAGTGATTTGAAGACATAAAATCTTCATCACAAGTTAAAGATCACTCGGTTGATGATTGGAAGTCATAAAAACTTCAGCGTTAACTAGAAACAAGAAGTGTTTAAAGTTGCTACAACTTTGTAGTAAGTATTTCGATATACTAAAGGTACTCTCTTGTTGTGATAGGAAAATGACTAATGACAGTCAAATGCAAGATGCTGTAACGACTATGGGGGCAACTAGTATTTCCACAATAAGTCGCGCGAATGCTCCACCCGTGATGGCACCAGCCAAAAAACCTAAAAAGTACGCGGGTATTGACTTTAAGAGATAGCAGCAGAAAATGTTCTTCTACCTCATCAATCTCTGTCTTCAAAGGTTCACAGTTGAGAAAGCTCCCGAGATTCCTGAGGGAACCTCTAAAAAAGATTGTTTCGTGATTGTGGAGGCTTGGAAACACTCAGATTTACTTTGCAGGAATTACATCTTGAGTGGTCTCCAAGATGACCTTTATAATGTGTACAGTGGAACAAAGAGATCGAAAGAGTTATGGGGAGTGCTAGAATGGAAGTACAAGACGGAGGATGCAGGAACTAAAAAGTTCTTTGTTGCAAGATTCCTGGAGTATAAAATGGTAGACAACAAGTCTGTTGTTTCCCAAGTGCAGGAACTACAAGTGATCATCCATGATCTCTTTGTGAAAGGTATAATTTTGACAAATACCTTTGTTGAACCATTTAAAAATGGTATTAATATTAACTTAACCTTTCTTGTAGGTCTGATCGTGAATGAGGCGTTTCAAGTAGCAGCAATAATAGAGATGCTACCGCCTTTATGGAAAGACTTTAAAAACTATTTGAAACACAAACGTACGGAGATATCAGTCGAAGATCTGATTGTACGACTACGCATTGAAGAAGATAATAAGGCTGGAAAAAGAAGGTCAAGAGGTAATTCTGTAATGAATGGAGCAAATATTGTAGAAAATGACCAAAACAACTCTAAAAAGTGAAAGAATGTTGGAAATAAAAGCAATCAACCCAAGAAGAAATTGAAGGAAAAGTGCTTCCACTGTGGCAAGATTGGCCACAAGTCTACGGATCATCGTGCCCCAAAGAAAGCGAAGAAGAAGGACGAAGCGAATTTGGCTGAGTCTATGAAAGAAATGGATGATCTGTGTGCTATGCCTTCCAAATGAAACATGGTGGGAAATCCTAGCGAATGGTGAATGGATTCTGGTGCCACCCGGGAAGTTTGTGCTAACAAGGAGTTGTTTCCAATGTTTGCTCTGGATCAAGTAGAAGAAAATATCTACATGGCAAACTTCGCTATTGCAAAAGTAGAAGGAACAGTAAAAGTGTGCTTGAAGATGACTTCCAGCAAAGTGTTGACACTTAATAATGTCTTGTATGTTCTAGATTTACGGAAGAACTTGATTTTAGTTTCACCTCTATACTAGAATGGATTCAAATATGTATTTGTTTCCGGAGAAATTGTACTTAGTAAAGGAGAAGTGTATGTAGGAAAAGGCTACCTCAATGAGGGCCTATTCAAAATGAATGTAATGAATGTTGAAATCAATAAAGGTTCAATTTCTTATTACTTGCTTGAGTGTTACAATTTGTGGCATGAACGTTTAGGCTATGTTAATTACAAAACATTACGAAAACTGATTAACTTAGAAGTTTTGCCAAACTTTGAGTGCAATAAATCAAAGTGTAAAATATATGTGGAATCAAAGTATGAAAAGCATCCTTATAAGTCCGTTAAAAGGAATTCCAATCCCTTAGACTTAATACACACGGACATTTGTGATATGAAGTCAACACCATCACGTGGTGGACAAAAGTATTTCATAACTTTTATCAATGATTGCATGATATATTGTTCTGTCTATTTGTTAAATAGTAAGGATAAAGCAATAGATGCATTTAGGAAATACAAAACTGAAGTTGAAAATTAGTTAGAGAAAAAGATAAAAATGATAAGAAGTGATAGGGGCGGAGAATATGAATCTCACTTCACTGAAATATGTCTAGATAATGGAATTGTCCATCAAACTACGACCTCGTATTCACCTCAATATAATGGAATTGCGGAAAGGAAAAAAATGAAATTTGAAGAAAATGATGAATACCTTACTTATAAGTTCAGGTTTACAGCAAAGCTTGTAGGGGAGGCTATCTTACAGCCAACCGAATACTCAATAGATTTCCCTATATTAAGACAGAATCAATTCCTTATGAAAAATGGAAAGGAAGGAAATCCAATTTGAAATATTTCAAAGTGTGGGGGTGTCTAGCAAAGGTCCAAGTTCCTATGCCTAAAAAGGTTAAGATAGGACCTAAGACGATAGACTACGTGTTCATAGGATATGCTAAAAGTAGTAAAGAATGTCGGTTTTAGGTTCATAAATCCAAAAATCTGGATATTAATGAAAATATGGTAATTGAATCAGATAATGCTGAATTCTTTGAAAACATTTACCCGTATAAAACTAGACAAGAACAGTCTAGTGAAGGGTCTAAACGACCTCGAGATGAACCAAGTGAGAATGTACATAATGATGAGAATCCAAAATGTAGTACACATGAAAGAACATAAAGTTTATTTGGATCGAATTTTGTAAGTTTCTCTTAGAAAATGAGCCTCAAACGTTTAAGGAAGCGACGGCATCTTTGGACTCATCATTTTGGAAAGAGGTAGTCGATAGTGAGATTGATTCAATCTTAAGCAACCATACGTGGGAGTTGGTTAAACTTCCACTAGGAAATAAACCTTTAGATTCTAAATGGATCTTCAAAAGGAAAATAAAAATTGATGGTACTATTGATAAGTACAAGGCAAGACTTGTTGTAAAAGTCTTCAAACAAAAGGAAGGCCTTGATTACTTTGATACATACTCACCAGTAATGAGGATAACATCAATTCGGATGTTAATTTCCTTAGCGGCAGTATATGGTCTTGAAATCTATCAAGTGGATGTGAAAACAACATTCCAAAACATAGAATTGTCGGAAGAAATCTGCATGGAATTGCCTGAGGTTTTCTTGGTCCAAGAAAGGAAAATAAGGTTTGTAAACTTGTTAAGTCACTTTATGGACTAAAACAAGAACCTAAAAAATAGCATGCAAAGTTTGACCAAACCATATTGGCAAACGGGGGTTCAAGATAAATGAAAGTGATAAATGTGTTCACATTAAAGACACTCCAAATCACCAAGTCATTGTGTGTTTGTATGTGGATGATATGTTGATCATCAGTAGAGACATTTCTGACATAAATGTAATGAAATGAATGCTCGAGAGCATGTTTGATATGAAAGACCTTGGAGTTGCAGATATGATCTTAGGAATAAGAATTCATATAACTCCACAAGGGTTGGCATTGTCACAGTCTCATTACATCAAAAAGGTACTTGACAAATTCAAGTATATGGAATTTGATATTTCCAAAACTCCATTGGATGTGAGCTTTGCACTTCGAAAGAATGAAGGTGAAAGTGACTCACAATTGGAGTACGCAAGAGTATTGGGATGCTTAATATATATAATTAATTGTACACGACTAGACATAGCATGCACTATAAGTAAGTTGAGTCGGTACACGAGTAATCCTAATAAAACTCATTGGATGGAAATGAAAAGAGTTCTGGGGTATCTTAAATATACTCAAGAATACGCTTTGCATTATAATATATATCATGTGGTACTTGAAGGATATAGTGATGTAAATTGGATCACCGGATCAAAAAAAGTAAAATCCATGAGTGGATATGTATTTACTATCGGTGGAGGAGTAGTCTCTTGGAAATCATCCAAACAGACTTGTATTGCTCGCTCTATAATGGAATCTGAACTTATCGCATTGGATAAAGCCGGTGAAGAAGCAGAATAGCTCCAAAATTTCTTGGAAGATATTCCTTATTGGCCCAAACCAGTGACACCAGTATGTATACACTGTGATAGTCAAGCGACAATAGATAGGGCAGGGAGCATGATGTACAATGGAAAATCTCATCATATAAGACGGGACATAATACCGTTAGAGAACTTCTCTCTAGTGGAAATATCACTGTTGACTATGTAAAGTCAAAGGATAATGTGTCAGATCCACTTACAAAAGGCCTATCTAGAGAAGGAGTTGAGAGAATATCCAAGGGATTGGGTTTAAGACCTAGGACAAGTCAGCATGGCAGTAACTCTACATAGCAGACTTGATATCCCAAGCGCTAGGTTCAAAAAGATCAAACAAAGTTGTGTCTGACAGGATCAACATTGTCAATACCCAACCCATTCTTATGATGTAGACAATATTTAGTAAACAAGGATAAGACTTAAGGTGAAAAGTCTTTTAATGATTATCTAAATTTGGCAGATTTGACCAAATAGTTTAATATATAGGATTGAACGTTTAGGAATCACCTATGTGAGGGAAAAGTGGAAGCCATTTCAAAGAGAATATTAAGTTAAGGCCTATTATCTAAGCGCTTATGAAACCAGGACATGTTCATGGCTAAAAATAACAAAACTGAGAGAACCATAAATAGTAAAAGGCTGGTAGTGTGACATATGTTGTCTAGGTGTAAATTAAAGCTCGACAGTTTAAAGATATCAAATCTACTGATTGACCAGTGCATCCGATGCATGTTCACTACGAAAAGTTCAAAGGGAAACCTACTTATCCAGATGCAATTAGCCTTTGCTAAATGATCACATGTTTGTCCGTAAATTTCTTTAAAATATAGCCATTCCCCATTTATGTGGGGGATTTTTGGGTTCAAGGTGTATATGTGAATGGAAAATGGAGGGAAAATAGTGGAGAGAAGAGATATACCAATTTAGAAAGTGTACTCTCAAATTGGAAAGTCTACTATTTTTAAAGAAAAGTTCACTAATTCTCCCATATTGGTGGGAGAAGTGAACTTGTAAGTGTTTATAATGAGAAACACTAACTCCACAAGGATAGTGAGGCTAGAACAAAGTGGTGCCTCGCACTGTCGTCGTCGTGGCTAGATCGACTCGGCTTCAGGTTTGGCTTCAGCTTCGGATTTGGATTTGTCAAATGATCGATCGATGAGATCTAATTTTTAGAAAAAATTTATTTGAAACTTGTTTACAAGTGAAATTTTTAATCCAAAATCTGATAGTATTATTTTTCTCTAAGTGCGGGCTCATTTTTTACGCCATGCGGATGCATACGTAACTCATCATGAAGGGATGCGACCATTCGATGGAATAGGCACATTGTTTCGCATTGTAGGGTGACCTGCGGGTGAAGATGCAGAGAAGGTATGCGACTTGTGGGTGGATATGTAGAGCAGAAGTTACTGGAATATGCCAAACGTTACCTGCGGCCGCAGAATAGGCGAATGTCCAGCACAGACTGGGTGCAGGGACGTGACTGCTGCTGAAAAGGAGCCCTTCTGCTGAACCAATACATCCTCTCTAATAGGATACATTAAGGCTATAAATACCGGATATAATCCTCAGGTATTAGAATAATTTTTTACAGCAAAAACACTCTTCTTCTATACAAAAACTTTGTGTTATCATTAAGTTGTTGAGTGAGTTCGAAGAATCCAACAATTTGAGGTACCACTATTGTTCGGATTGAAGGCCATTTTATCCTGGGAGAAAGATTCCATAACCTCGGGTACAGTGAGGGGAATTATTCCTTAAGGACATTCCGTGGAGTTGGGGGCTTGGCCTTAAAATTCTGTTTCATCTCATTTTAGAAAGTTAACATACTTCTTGGATAGATTGTTTATAATCTTGTGTTGAAGGTATTAAGGAACTTCATAAGTTTTCTAGTATTAGGCTTAAACTTGTGTTGAAGTTAATGTTGCATGTATAAACAGATTCTTGTTCCCAAAAACATTGTACATAACAATCTTAAGGAATAATTATTTCGGAATCTGTATAGCTTGTTTTTGGAGATTAAAGCTTTAAGATTTATACTTCGTTTGAACTTGACTAGTGATTTAAAGACATAAAATCTTCATCACAAGTTAAAGATCACGCGGTTGACGATTGGAAGTCATAAAAACTTCATCGTTAAACTAGAAACAAGAAGTGTTTAAAATTGCTGCAACTTTGTAATAAGTATTTTGATATACTAAAGGTACTGTCTTGTTGTGACAGGAAAATGACTAACAATAGTCAAATGCAAGACACTGAAACGACTGTGGGGGCAACTAGTATTGCCACAACAAGTTGCACGAATGCTCCCCCGGCGATGGCACCAGCGGAGAAACTCGAAAAGTTCGCGGGTATTGACTTTAAGAGATGGCAGCAGAAAATGTTCTTCTACCTTATCACTCTCTGTTTTCAAAGGTTCAAGGTTGAGAAAGCTCCGGAGTTGCCCAAGGGAACCTCTAAAAAAGATCACTTCGTTATTGTGGAGGCTTGGAAACACACAGATTTCCTTTGCAGGAATTACATCTTGAGTGGTCTCCAAGATAACTTTTATAATGTGTACAGTAGAACAAAGACATCGAAAGAATTATGAGGAGAGTTAGAATGGAAGTACAAGATGGAGGATGCAGGAACTAAAAAGTTCTTTGTTGCAAGATTCCTAGTGTATAAAATAGTAGAAAACAAGTCTGTTGTTTCCCAAGTGCACGAACTGCAAGTGATCATCCATGATCTCCTTGCGGAAGGTATGATTTTGACAAATAACTTTGTTGAACCATTTAAAAACAGTCTTAATATTCACTTAACCTTTTTTTTAGGTCTGATCCTGAATGAGGCGTTTCAAGTAGAAGCAATAATAGAGAAGCTACCACCTTTGTGGAAAGACATCAAGAACTATTTGAATCACAAATGTAAGGATATGTCAGTCAAAGATTTGATTGTATGACTGTGCATTAAAGAAGATAATAAGGCCGCAGAAAGAAGGTCCAGAGGCAATTCTGAAATAAATGGAGCAAACATTGTAGAATATAACCAAAACAACTCTAAAAAGTGAAAGAAAGCTGGGAATGAAAGCAATCAACCCAAGAAGAAATTCAAAGAAAAGTGCTTCAACTGTAGAAATATTGCCCACAAGTCTACGGATTGTCGAGCTCGGAAGAAAGGGAAGAAAAAGGACCAAGCAAATTTAGCTGAGTCTAAGAAAGAAAGAAATGATCTGTGTGCTATGCTTTTCGAATGCAACATGGTAGGAATTCCTCGTGAATGGTGAATGGAGTATGGTGCCACCCGCTATGTTTGTGCTAAAAAGGAGTTGTTTTCGACGTTTTCTCTAGCTCAAGTAGAAGAAAAGATCTACATTGCAAACTCCGCTATTGCAAATGTAGAAGGAATAGGAAAAGTGTGCTTGAAGATGACTTCCAGCAAAGTGTTGACACTTAATAATGTCTTGTATGTTTTGGAGTTACGGAAGAACTTGATTTCAGTTTCACTTCTAGATATGAACGGATTCAAATATGTATTTATTTTTGGAAAAATGGTACTTGGTAAAGGAGAAATGTATGTAGGAAAAGGTTACCTCAATGAGGGCCTATTCAAAATGAATGTAATGAATGTTTAAATTAATAAAAGTTTAATTTCTTCTTACTTGCTTGAGTCTTACAATTTGTGCAGTGAACGTTTAGGCCATGTTTATTACAAAACATTATGAAAACTGATTAACTTAGAAGTTTTACCAAACTTTG
This sequence comes from Capsicum pubescens, assembly GCA_030864215.1. Classification (NCBI taxonomy): domain Eukaryota; kingdom Viridiplantae; phylum Streptophyta; class Magnoliopsida; order Solanales; family Solanaceae; genus Capsicum; species Capsicum pubescens. The sequence goes on along the minus strand of CM061548.1, from coordinate 335,235,862 downwards.
AGTGCAATAAATCAAAGTGTCAAACATGTGTGGAATCAAAGTATGCAAAGCATCCTTATAAGTCCATTGAAAGAAATTCCAATCCCTTAGACTTAAAACACACGAACATTTGTGATCAGAAGTAAACACCATCACGTGGTGGGAAAAAGTATTTCATAACTTTATCGATGATTGCATGAGATATTGTAATATCTATTTGCTAAATAGTAAGGATGGAGCAATAGATGGTTTTAGTTAATACAAAACTGAAGTTGAAGATCAGTTAGAGAAAAAGATAAAAATGATGAGAAGTAATAGGGGCGGAGAATATGAATCTCCCTTTGCTGAAATATGTGTAGAGAATGGAATTGTCCATCAAACTACTGCCCCGTATTCACCTCAATATAATGGAATTATGAAAAGAAAAAAATAAACTTTGAAGGAAATGATAAATACCTTACTTATAAGTTCAGGTTTACTGCAAAGCTTGTGGGGAGAGGCTATCCTTACAGCATACTGAATACTCAATAGAGTTCCCTATATTAAGACACAATCAATTCCTTATGAAAAATAGAAAGAAAGGAAACCCAACTTGAAAGATTTCAAAATATGGGGTGTCTATCAAAGGTCCAAGTTTCTATGCCTAAAAGGGTTAAGATTGGACCAAGGATGGTGGACTGTGTGTTCATAAGATATGCTAAAAGTAGTAAAGCATTTCAGTTTCTGGTTCATAAATCTGAACATCTACATATTCATGAAAATACGGTAATTGAATCAGATAATGCTGAATTCTTTGAAAATATTTAACAGTAAAAAGTAGACATGGACAGTCTTGTGAAGGGCCTAAACGACCTCGAGATGAACCAAGTGAGAATGTACATAATGATGAGAATCCAAGATGCAGTACACATCAAAGAATGTCAAATTCTTTTGGATCGGATTTTGTAACGTTTCTCTTAGAAAATGAGCCTCAAACGTTTAAGAAAGTGATGGCGTATTTGGACTCATCATTTTGGAAAGAGGCAGTCGATAGTGAGATTGATTCAATCTTAAGTAACAATACCTAGGATTTGGTTGATCTTCCACCAGGAAATAAACCTTTAGGTTCTAAATGGATCTTCAAAAGGAAAATGAAACTTGATGGTACTATTGATAAGTACAAGGTAAGACTTGTTGTAAAAGGATTCAAACAAAAGAAAGGCCTTGATTACTTTGATACATACTCACCAGTAATGCGGATAACGTCAATTTAGAAGTTAATTACATTAGCAACAGTATATGATCTTGAAATCTATCAAATGGATGTGAAAACAGCATTCCTAAATGGAGAATTAGAGAAAGAAATCTACATGGAACAGTCTGAGGGTTTTGTGGTTCCAGAAATGGAAAATAAGGTGTGTAAACTTGTTAAGTCACTTTATGGACTAAAACAAGCACCTAAACAATGACATACAAAGTTTGACCAAACCATGTTGGCAAACGAATTCAAGATAAATGAATGTGATAAATGTGTTTACATTAAAGACACTCCAAATCACTAAGTCATTATATGTTTGTATGTGGATGATATGTTGATCATTAGTAGAGACATTTCTAACATAAATTCAACGAAATGAATGCTCGAGAGCATGTTTGATATGAAAGACCTTGGAGTTGCGGATGTGAACTTAGAAATAAGAATCCATAGAACTCCACAAGGTTTGGCATTGCCATAGTCTCATTACAATGAAAAGGTACTTGACAAATTCAAGTATATGAAATTTAGTATTTCCAAGACTCCATTGGATGTGATCTTTTCACTTCGAAAGAATAAAGGTGAAAGTGACTCACAATTAGAGTATGCAATAGTATTGGGATGTTTAATGTATATAATGAACTGTACATGACCAGACATAGCATGCACTATAAGTAAGTTGAGTCGGTACATGAGTAATCCTAATAAAACTCATTGGGTGGAAATGAAAAGAGTTTTGGGGTATCTTAAATATACTCGAGAATACGTTTTGCATTATAATAAATATCCCGCGGTACATGAAAGATATAGTGATTCAAATTGGATCACCGGATCGAACGAAGTAAAATCCATGAGTGGCTATGTATTTAATATCGGTGGAGGAGAAGTCTCTTGAAAATCATCCAAACATACTTGTATTGCTCGCTCTACAAAAGAATCTAAATTTATTGCATTGGATAAAGCCGGTGAAGAAGCAGAATTGCTCCAGAATTTCTTGGAAGATATTTCTTTTTGGCCCAAACCAGTGGCACCAGTATGTATACACTGTGATAGCCAAGCGGCAATAGTTAGGGCAGAGAGCATGATGTATAATGAAAAATCTCGTCACATAAGACGGAGACATAATTCTATTAGAGAATTTCTCTCTAGTGGAATTATCACTGTTAACTATGTGAAGTCAAAGGATAATGTGTCGGATCTACTTACAAAAGGCCTATCTAGATAAGGAGTTGAGAGAACATCCAAGGGAATGGGTTTAAGGCCTAGGACAAGTCAGCATGGCAGTAACTTTACCTAGCAGACTGGATATCCCAAGAGCTTGGTTCAAAGAGATCAAACAAAGTTGTGTCTGACAGGTTCAACATTGTCAATACCCAACCCTTTCTCATGATGTAGACAACGTTTAGAAAACAAGGATAAGACTTAAGGTGAAAAGTCTTTTAATGATTATCTAAATTTAGCAGATTTGACCAAATAGTTTAATCTATAGGATTGAACGTTTGGAAATTACCTATGTGAGGGCGAAGTGGAAGCCGCTTCAAAGAGAATGTTAGTAAAGGCATATTCTCTAAGCGCTCATGAAAACGGAATGTGTTCATGGCTGAAATAAATAAAACTGTGAGAACCACAAATAGTAAAAGGTCGATTGTGTGACATGTGTTGTCTAAGTATATATTAAAGCTCAAAGGTTCAAATATATCAAATCTACTGATTGACCGAGTGCATCTGATGCATGTTCAATACGGAAGTTCAAAGGGGAACCTACTTATCCAGATGGAATTAGCCTTTACTAAATGATCACATGTTTATCCGTAAATTTCTTCAAAAGATAGATATTCCCTATTTATGTGGGGAATTATTGGGTTCAAGGTGTATATGTGAATGGAAAAGGGACGAAAAATCGTGGACAGAAGAGAGATACCAATTTAGAGAGTGTACTCTCAAATTGAAAAGTCTACTCTTTTTAAAGATAAGTTCACTAATTCTCCCACATTTGTGGGAGAAGAGAACTTGTAAGTGTTTATAATGAGAAACACTAACTCCACATGGATAGTGAGGCTAGAAAAAGGTGGTGCCTCGTACCTTTGTAATCGTCTCTCCCTCGGCTCGGCTTCGTCTTCGGCTTCGGATTTGGATTCATCAAATGATCAATCGGTGAGATCTAATTTTTTAGATAAAAAAATTTTGAAACTTGTTTACAAGTGAAATTTTTAATCCAAAATCTGATAGTATTATTTTTTTCCAAGTACGGGCATATTTTTTATGCCATACAGATGCATACGCAACTCATCACGAAGGGATGCGACCCTTCGAGGGAAAAGGCACACTATTTCGTGCTGTAGGATGACCTGCGGGCGCAGACGCAGCGCAGGTATGCGACCTGTGGGCGCAGATATAGCGCAGAAGCTACTGGAATATGCCAAACATTACCTACGACCGTAGAATAGGCGTATGTCCAGCACAGACTGGGCGCAGGGACGTGACTGCTGCTAAAAAGGTGCCTTTTTGCTGAACCAATACATCCTTTATAAAAGGATACATTAAAGGCTATAAATACCTGATATAATCCTCAGGTATTAGAGTACTTTTTTACATAAAAAACACTTTTCTTCTATACAAAAACTCTGTGTGATTATTAAGTTGTTGAGTGAGTTCGGAGAATCTAATAATTTGAGGTACCACTATTGTTCGGATTGAAGGACATTTTATCCTGAGAGGAAGATTCCATAACCTCGGGTACAATGAGGAGAATTATTCCTTAAGGACACTCCGTGAAGTCAGCGAACTTGTCCTAAAAATTCTGTTTCATCTCATTTCTGAAAGTTAACATACTTCTTGCATAGATTGTTTATAATCTTGTGTTGGAGGTGTTAAGGAACTTCATAAGTGTTCTAGTCTTAGGCTTGATTGAACATGTGTTGAAGTTATTGTTGCATGTATATACAGATTCTTGTACCCAAAAACGTTGTAAATAACAATTGGATCATAAAGGAGTTTTTTTTTTAGAAGAATTAAATCTTAAAAGCAATGAATAACATTGTTGTTACCCTAGTACCATGGATATATCAACCTGAAACCATGAAATATTTTAGACCTATAGCATGTTGCACTGTCCTTTATGTGATCATATCTAAGGTTATCATTGGTAGATTTCAAAATATGTCAAAGATGTAGTGGGGCTTAGCCAATCTGCTTTTGTACCCGGTAGACTCACCACTAATAATATTGTGCTAAGTCATTAGCTAATCAAGGGTTATACTAGAAAATAAATCTCTTCTAGATGCATGATAAAAGTAGACCTCAAACGGCCTATGACTCTTTTTAATAGAGTTTTATTGAGCAAGTTTTGCATGAATTAGGCTTTCCACATAAAATGACTAACTGTATCATCAAGTGTATATAAACAATGAGCTATACTTTTCTTGACAATGGACAGTTGATGGATACTATAAAAGCTAGATGAGGGGTTGAAACAATGGATCCTATGTCCCCTGACACATTTTGGTTGGTTATGGAGTATCTTAATAGGTACTTAAAGGGGTTGAAAAATAAAACAACTTTTTCCTATCATTCTAGATGTAAGAAACAGATTATTACTCACCTATGATTTGGAAATCACTTATTACTATTTTCTAGATGTGGTCTAAGTTCACTCTTATGCCTAAAGAGATGATTTGACATGTTCTCTACAGCCTCTGGTTTGAAAGCTAATATGGCTAAAAGTCAAGTATTTTTTGGTGTGAAACCAAATGACAACAACAAATCTTGCAAGCACTAAAGTATGAGAAAGGACAACTTCAATTTAAATATTTAGGGGTGCTTTTTTCTACCAAGAGGTTTTTTGTGCAACAATGCAAGCTTCCAGTAGAAAAAATACATCAAAAATAACACCTTAGATGGCTAGGATCTTGTATTATGCAGGGAGGTTGCAACTCATACGATCTGTACTTTTTGGTGTTCAAACATACTGGTCCCAATTATTCTTAATGCCTAAGAAGGTTATTAAGCTTGTAGAAACTACTTGCAGGAGTTATCTTTGGGCAGGAGATTCGGAAATTACCAAAAAAACTCTTGTGGCTTGGAAGAAAATTTGTCAACTGAGGAGGGCAGGAGTTCTTAACTTAATCAATCTCCAAATATAGAATACAGCAGCAATATGTAAACTGTTATGGGCTCCCAGTAAACATAAGATTAGGTTGTGGATTGCTTGGGTACATCACTCTATTATAAGGCAGAACATCTTAGATAGTTATTAGGCTGTGGATTTCTTGGGTACATCACTCTATTGCTTGGGAGATATGACTTAGATAGTTATCAAAGGAAAGTTCATGATAGCTAAAGCTTACGAGAAAATCACAAGTAAAGTTGATAATATTCCCTGGACTAAACTGATTTGCCACAATAATGTAGAGCCTAAGAATGTATTTATGCTGTGTGAGTATGTATGGTAAGATCTATACTAAGGATAAATTTTTGAAGTGGAGCATCAATATGGATACTGTTTGTGTTTTCTATCAAACACATCTTGAAACCAGAAATTATTTGCTCTTTGAATGTGTTGTGACTGGTATTTTGAAATGTTATATAGATGTGGAAAGGCTGGAAAGATTGGAAGAATATGTGGAAATGGGTGGAGAAGAGATGATTCCACCCGAGAGGTGATTTTGAAAGCTAGCCTGGCAATAATTATGCATGCTATCTGGATAGAGAGAAGTAGAAGGATTTTTCAATTTTTCAGAAAACAAGCACTGAATTGGACGAGCTAATTCGAGGACTTAAATTAATGCTATGCATTAGAGTTTGAACCAATCCTAAATTATTTGATTATATTGGCAAACTTTGAGGTTGTTGGTGGAGATGATCTGTTGATTAGCTTTGTAGTGAGTTTTAGTTGCCAAAAAAAATAAAAAAATTTCACCTTGTAATTAATAAGTGACAAATATACATAGGGAGAATACTCACAAAAATACTGAAGTTTGATCGGATTATCAGTTGAGCATATTGAACTTTGCGGGGGTCTTATTATCCCCCACCCCCAGACTTTATTTTGTATTTTAATAGCATATATCTTTCCACTTGGACCATTGCGTGTAAGTCACGTGCATTGAGCGCGTGAAAGTGTTAAAAAACGTTATAAACTTTTTTTTTTGCCAAACAGCCCCTCAATTTTCTAATATGTAAAAGTTTTATATTTTTTAGTTATTTTTTCATTATTTCTCTTCTCTCTTCTCTCTTCTCTCTTCTCTCTTCTCTCTTCTTTCTCTCTTCTTTCTCTCTTCTCTCTTCTTTCTCTCTTCAACAATGGAGTTTTCAACAATGGTTGCTCCATTGTTGAATTGAAATTGAACAATGTACTACACTTCCGTTGAAGACTCCATTGTTGAAGTCAATTATTTAGGAGCAGTAATTAACTTCTATAATTGAAAACTTTCTTCAATTATTGATGTCAATTTTCAATTGAAATTATTGAAGTCTTCAATAATTGACTTCTCCGTTGTCAATTGAAGTCTTCAACAATTGAATTCTATAACGTACTACACTTCCGAAAGTTAATTTTATTTCGATTGGTACTCCACTTGTATTTCTAGTACTATTGTTTAATTCCGGAAGTGACTTCAATGAAAAAAATTCTGGAAGTCTTGAATTGTTCAATTTCAATTCTGGGGTCTTCCGGAAGTCTTCAATTCAACAATTGAACAACTTTATTCCGGAATTGTTCAATTTCAACTTTCTTCAATTGTTGTGAGTATTCTCCCATTGAAATTATTGAAGTTTTCAATTATTGAAGTCAATTATTGAAATACCATGTACTGCTAGTACCAATACTATAACGTATTTCCATTGTTGAAGTCAATTATTGAATACTCCATTTCTTCAAATTTTATTAATTTAGTTCGATTTGGTGAAAAAATTGCGAAAAAAAATTATAAGAATGGACTTGAAATTTGAAATTGACTCAATGAAATCATTTGGAATTTGATTTGTAAGAGGAATTTGAGTTGTGGAATCTTTAATATGGTTGTAATGGTGAAAAATGTTGAAAAGTGATAAGATGGAGAAGAAAGAGTTCGTGTACTACACTTCCTACCGTCAAAATTGGGTATAACGCTTTGGGGGAATTAATTTCACTTTAAAAAAGTCTGGGGGGGGGGGGGGGGGAGTTCAATATGCTCAACTGGTAATCCAGTCAAACTTAAGGTATTTTTGTGAGTATTCTCCCAATATACATACATGTATAAAAATATACTTATATTATTTTTATTAAATCTTATGAATACCGAAAACTAGAACATTCTTAATTTCTCTTTTGGCTGGTTTCTTAGGTCTCAATTTCAAAATCCTGATATAATTATTAAGAATGGTACTCTAACAACAACAACAAAAATGTTTGTGCATAATTGAAAGTTGGTATTACTTATTAGTTTCTTTTTTAAAAGGAATTTCGTCTTAAAATTTTGAATGTGAAAACGTACAAAAGTACTTTTGAGGATCCACTAGATATATATAGTGACATGACTAAGTTAAGAAAAGAATTAGGGCCATGTATGAATTCCACCAACTTGCTACTCCATTCTTATGTAAAAAGTATTTTACCTTCCTTTGTTTATATATTTATGTTTATTAGCATGTTTTTTTGTTAAAGAAAAAAAAAAAAGAAATCACGAGATCAAACGCAGTACTTACGGTACACGCACGTCAAAATTTCACATGGATTCACAAACTAACTTATTGATTTTGTATTAATAACAAAAATATTTCAACTTTTCTTCTTAAGGAATAATAAAAGAAAATTTTCCTAAATAATTGTTCTCTCCAGTACACTACTATAATAATAATAATAACATACTCAATTTAATCCAACAATGTGAGATATGTGGAGGTTAGAATGCACATATACCTTATCTCTATTTTCAAAGTGGAGAGATTGTTTCTAATAACCCCTCGACTCAATAAATAATAGTCTAGAAAAAAGAAGTAACCAAAATACAAACAATATATAATCCTTTAGTGATCTACATCGAATAAATATCAAAGGAGTGTAGAGAAGCACAAATTTAATAAACAATACAAGTTGTGTGGTATTTTCGACATCAACAATGATAATTATTACCTCAGCTCAATCTTAAAACAAATTGAAATCGAGTACATATAAATCTTTATTGTTATCGTCACTCATTTAAATATGTCTCAATTTAATTACCCAAAATATCGATACAGTACGTATCTAAATGTGCATACCTAAATATATTCTAGTTTAGTTCAGATTCACTACAAATTGAATGATCTTATGCTATTGTTCACTCGCTGAAATTCTTCTTTTTTCTATCCGAACTTATATATAAGAGACGACAATGTAGCAAACTCACTCCTTCCGTCTCATTTTATGTGGCGTCATTTCTGTTATGAATAGGACAGAAATAAAGCAAACCACGAGTAGAAAGAAAACAAGAATACACAGATTTACGTGGAAACCCTTGCGGAACAAATCACGGACAGAGGCAGAGGATGTTTCACTATAATGAAAGGAGAAGAGTACAATGTGGAGAATGAGTATTTTTTGGATACACAAAACGACCCACTAAATGCACTTATATAATATGTGCATACAAATAAGTCCTAGGCCCAAAAAACATAAAGGTCTACGGGCCTATCGGCCCGATCCCTATGCTACCACCACAAACCCCATTAAAAATCACAAACATGGGTCACACCGCGAAACTTTCTAGGCCGGATCAACAAAATTTGAGTCACAACTCTAACAATCTCCACCTTGACACGAATTCTAATTCATAACTCAAATCCATTTCAAGACAAACTCTTCACCTCTTCCACAAAAGCCTCTAATGGAACATCTTAACAGCTAACACTAACCAAGTCCAAGCAATGCTGAAACTTGGCACTTGGTAGTGTCTTGGTCATCATATCAGCAGGATTATCATGAGTACTAATCTTTCTCACCACAATATCACCACGAGCAATAATTTCACGTACAAAATGATACCGAACATCGATGTGCTTTGTCCCCTCATGAAACATCTAATCTTTCGTAAGGAAGATAGCACTCTGACTGTCGTAAAAGACAATAGTAATTCGTAAGTCTTTGTTGAGTTCACCAAATAGACCCTTCAACCAAATAGCTTTCTTGAAAGCCTCTGTAATAGCCATATACTCTGCCTCAGTATTTGACAAAGCAACCGTAGTCTGTAAGGTAGCTTTCCAACTAATAGCACAACCACCAATGGTGAAAACACAGCCTGTAAGGCATCTCCTTTTATCATGATCTACAGCAAAATTAGAATCAACATACTCGATTACTCCATCTCTATTTCGCCCAAACTGCAAACAAACATCAGCAGATCCATGCAAGTATCTAAAAATCCACTGAAATGCTTTCCAATGTTCTTTGCCAGGACTTGCCATGTATCTGCTAACTGCACTGATGGCATAAGATAAATCTAATCGGGAACACACCATCGCATACATAAGATACCCAACAGCACTAGAGTATGAAACTCGAGACATATAGTCACGCTTATCATCTATTTTTTGAGATAAAGTGACCGAGAGTTTGAAGTGAGCTACCAATATAGTACTTACAGGTTTGGCATTTTGCATTTTGAACCTGTGAAGCACTTTTTCAATATATCCTTTCTGACTCAAGTATAACTTACAATTCTTTCTATCCCTCGGAATCTTTATGCCAAGAATCTTCTTTGTTGCTCCTAGATCCTTTATATCAAACTCCTTACTAAGTTGAACTTTTACTTTTATTATCTCTCTCATATCCTTTGCTACAATCAACATATCATCAACATACAAGAGAAGATACACGAATAAACCATCACTTACCTCCTTTAAGTAGACACAACTATCATAGTTGCTCCTCTGAAACATATGAGAGGTCATAAAAGAGTCAAACCTCTTATACCACTACCTGGGCGACTTCTTTAAGACATAAAGAGACTTTTTTAGCAAGCATACATAGTCCTCCTTTCCTGAGACTACAAAGCCCTTTGGTTGCAGCATATAGATGTCCTCCTCAAGTTCTCCATGTAAGAATGCAATTTTGACATCCAACTGCTCAAGCTCAAGATTATGGATGGCCATAATACCAAGCAATGCTCGAATCGAACTATGTTTTACAACTGGAGCAAACACATCTATGAAGTCGATACTTGGAACCTGACTGTACCCTTTAGCAACTAGTCTTTCTTTGTACCTAGCATCTTCAATTCCCGATGTTCCTTCTTTCTTTTTGAATATCCACATGCAACAGACAACTTTCTTATCTTTAGGAAATCTCACCAGATCCCATGTGCCATTCTTATGAAGTGCTATCGACCGAAATCATCACAACTAACTGCCTCTGAGTAAGAAGAAGAATCTTTACCGGAATCAATACCTTCTGCTACACTCAATGCATAAGCAACCAAATCAGCTTTAGCATACTTCTGAGAAGGTCTTATATCTTTTCTAGTCCTATCTTTAGCAATAGAATATTATGGCACCACTGGTGGTGAAGAAAAAATAGTATCACTCTGTATCTCCGGGCTAGACTGAGAAGTATGCACTGGTATAGACTCTGCTCCAATCTGCAATTCAACATGGGTGTTTGACTTTTGCTAATTCATGTCACTAAGCTCATCTGGGGGCGAAGCACTAGATTCGGAAGGAGCCCGAAGCATTGCAGTTTCATCAAACACAACATCCCTGCTAATTATAACCTTTCTACTTTCTGGACACCAAAGCTTATAACCTTTAACACCAAGCTAATAAACCATAAATAAGCAATTAACAGATCTAGATTCCAACTTTCCATTATCAATATGAGCATACGCAGGACATCCAAATATCCTCAAATTAGAATAACTAGTAGGAGTACCGGACCCTACCTCTTGTGGAGTCTATTTATCAATCGCGACTAAGGGGGAGCGGTTAATAAGAAGGCAAGAAGTGAAAGCAGCTTCAGCCTAAAAAGACTTGGGTAAACCAACATTAGAGATCATACAACGCACCTTCTCCATTATAGTCCTATTCATTTGTTTGGCCACACCATTCTGCTGCGGAGTATGACAAATTATCGGGTGCCTCACAATTCTTTCTGACTTGTACAAAGCATTAAATTCATTAGAACAGAACTCTAAACCATTATCGATCCAAAGGCATTTTACCTGCTTCTTTATCAACTTTTCAATCATAGTCTTTCACTCCTTGAAAGTAGGCAACATATGAATCTTTTGCTTCAGAAAGAACACCTAAACTTTTAGGGAATAGTTGTTAATATTAGTCAACAAGTAATTAGTGCCTCCTCTAGAAGGTACTCTAGCAGGACCCCAGAGATCAGAATGAATGTAGTCAAGTATGCCCTTAGTTGAGTGAATGCCTTTAGTAAATCTAACTCTCTTTTTCTTCCCAAAAATACAGTGCTCATAGAAATCCAATTTGGTAATACTCTGCCCATCAAGAAGTCCTTTCCTACTTAGTTCAGCCATCCTGTTTTCACTCATATGCCCCAAGCACACAAAGTTTAGCAACATCAATTTCTGATAGAGGGGAGGTAAAAATAGTTGCATCACCTATAACAGTAGAGCCTTGCAGGACATACAAATTTGCAGACTTTCTATGTCCCTTCATCACAACAAGAGCACCTTTACTAACCTTCAGGACACCACCTTCACTAGTGTACCTATAACCGTTCGAATCAAGGGAACTCAAGGAAATAAGATTTCTCTTCAGGTCTGGGACATACCGCACATCACCAAGTATCCACACAACCCCATCAAATATCTTGATCCTAATTATTACAATACCAGCTATCTTATAAGGTATGTTATTTCCCATCAACACAGCACCTTTAGAGACTGTTTCATATGTTGTAAACCAATCCTGATTATGACACATATGAAACGTGCAAGCTGAATCAAGAATCCAATCCTCATAGAGTTTGGAGTTACCATCAGAAACTACTAAAAATTCTCCATCACTACCGCCATCTTCCATAAAATTGGCTTCACCGAACTTCTCTGGTTGGTTTCCCTTAGGTTATGAAGCTTCTTTTTTCTCTCTATTATGTAGCTTCCAACACTCAGATTTGATATGGCCCTTCTTCTTGCAGTAATTACAGGTTTTGTTTCTATTTCTGGATTTTGACCTATTCCTGTCATCACCCCAGAATCCACTCACGAGTACTTCATTCTCGAATAATTAGACCATCTTCTTGAGTCTTCGAACCATTCACAAAATGTTTTATCTTCTCCTTAGAGAACAACGCATCATAGACTTCATCAATAGTCAGGGTATCACGACTATATAAAATTGTATCCCTAAAGGTCATGTATGATACAAGCAACGAACACAATAAAACCAATACTAGATTTTGCTCATCGTACTTAACCTCCAGAGTCTCTAAATTAGACACCATTTTCTTAAATACAGATAAATGATCCTCCAAGGACGCACCCTCAAACATGCGATGGGAATAAAGTCATTGCTTAAGATGCAACTTACTAGTTAGGATCTTCATCATACAAAGCGATTCCAGTTTCAACCACAACGCAGTGGCTGTGGTCTCCTTCAAAACATCCTATAGAATCTAATTAGATAAATGAAGGTGGATCTGAGATAGAGCCTTCTGATCCTAACAGTGTTTGTCCTTATCCGTCCACGATGAGGGAATCTTCTCAAAAAGCATCATCCAAATCTATCTGCACAAGCACAGCCCGCATCATAACCTGCCATAACAAAAATCTGGTGTTGTGATCCAACAACAGAATATCATACTTCATGGTTGCTATCCTTGAGAAAACAATCAAACAGGCTTTGATACCATTTTGTTAGAAATCGGGCTGAAATAAAGCAAATCACAAGCAGAAAGAAAACAAGAACACACAGATTTACGTGAAAACCCTTACAGGAAAAATCACGGGTAGAGATAGAGGATGTTTCACTATAATGAAAAGAGAGGAGTACAATGTGGAAAATGAGTATTTTCTGGATACACAAAACAACCCACTAAATGCACTTATATAATATGTGCATACAAATAAGCCTTAGGCCCAAAAAACATAAAGGTACATGGACCTATCGGCCCGATCCTTACGCTACCACCATAGACCCCATTAAAAATCACAAACATGGGTCGCACTGCCAAACTATTTAGGCTAGATCAACAAAATTTGGGTCATACCTCTAACAATTTCCTGTTTAATTTACCTCAAAAAGAATGTCAGGTTACTATAAAGAAAAACCTCATCTTTGCAATTGACCACCTTTTACTTTTAATATAATGGTTTAAAACCACACAAATATTTATAGATTATTTTTTACCACAAGTTTTATTGTTTTTTGAGTTTAGTAAAATCTGTATTTTACAACAAAAACTTCAAGCACATGTTCAAACTAAAGTATGGCAATCAAATGAATTTGTAACTCTATATTCACAACTTTAAACTTTCAAAAATAAGTTCAACCCAACTTATGAACAACCAAAAATAAAGTTCAAATTATTTTCTAAAAAATAGCAAAATCAAATGTTTAAAAAGAGATGAATAACGGAAGATTCAAGTTCACCGAATTCACTGTATGTCCTTAAAAAAATTATTTCCCTCAACTACCCAAGGTTATGGTATACATCTTTCCTGGATAAAATGAATCACTTCGATAGAATAGTGGTACCTCAAACTCTGTTGAACTACAAACATACTCGACGGAAGCAAATCACTCTAGAGTTTTTCAAGAAAAAAGAGTGTTTTTACATCAAAATTTTATGTATTTACCCGAGAAAAAAATTAGATATTTATAACTATCAAGATGTTGCTTCATGAAGAGAAGCAATAATTCAGAACAGTGCACCTCTTCATAAAGGTGCAACTTTTCAGAAAAAATGCAACTTTTTAGAAAAGTCACAACCCATTGGAGAGGTCATAACCATACAAACTAAGAAGATGACTATTCAAATTGCATCCTTTCTCTTGATGTCTTTTCGAAGACCACATATTCATTTTTTATTACACCTCTGAAAAATCTAATAGTCCTCCACAAAAATGGGAAATGACTATTTTATCAAGAAATATATAGACAAGTGTGTGATCTACAAGTAAAGACTAATTACATCTAGATAAGTAGGTTTTCCTTTGAACTTTCCATAGTGAGCTTTAATCGGATACACTCGGTCAATCGGTAGATGTGATATCTTTGAACCATCAAACTTTAATGTATACCTAGACAATACAAGTCACACGATCATCCTTTTACTATTTTTAATTCTCAAAATTTTGTTCATTTCAACCAAAACACTTTCTGATTTCCTGAGAGCTTAGAGAATAGGCCTTTACGATATTCTCCTTGAAGCAGCTTTCACTTCACCCTCAAATAGGTGATACCTAAATGTTTAATCCTATAGATTAAACTATATGGTCAAACATGCCAAACATAAAAACTATTAAAAAGATTCACACCACAAGACTTATCTTGTTTCCTGAACATTGTCTTCATCAAGAGAATAGATTGAGTAATTGATAATGTTGAACCGTCAGTCACAAATTTGTTTGAAATCCTTGAATCTAGTTCTTGAGATCTTTAATCTACTAGGTGGAGTTATCACTGTGATGAATTGTCCTAACCATAAGCTCATTCCCTTCGATGATCTCTCAACTACATCTCTAGATAGGACTTTTGTAAGTGGATCAGACACGTTATTCTTTGACCTCACATAGTCAATTGTGATAATTTCACTAGAGAGTAGTTTTCTAACAGTATTATGTCTTTTTCTTATATGATGAAATTTTTGTTATACATCATGATCCATGTCCTACCTATCACAGCTTGACTGTCACTGTGTACGCATACTGGTACCAAAAGTTAGGCCAAGAAGGAATATCTTTCAAGAAATTTTAAAGTCATTCAACTTCTTCACTTCTTTATCTAACGCGATAAATTCTGATTTCATTGTTGATACAATTTGGATTATTTCTAAGAATTTTACTAGAAGCCAAACCAAGGAGCTTCAAAGGATTCAAGGATAAATCATGAAGTGAGATGTACTTGAAAAAGTCTTTTTACCATCAAGAGGGTGTCATTTGATAATGATTGTACTCACATTGGGTCAAGGATCTTTGGAAGAGCCAAAGGAATGCAAAAAAGGGCTAGAAAGCCCCTTGGGATGGACATGCGCCCAAGGTTCTTTGAATTTGCCTTGGACCAACTCTAGCATTTCAAGAGCAGGTCAAAATCGTCCCTAGTGCGCCTGGGATGCACCTCAACTACTTCAAATCCACTCAACCAGATTGTGTGGGCTTTTTCTTACAATCAGGTCACTTTTTGCCCCTGAAATGTGTAATAATTAGCCCTAAACTTTAAATACTTGGGACCCTACATTATTTCTTAGTTTTTATTGATTATTGATAAATGTTTCTCCATTGAGTTAGATAATTGATAAACTTTTATTGAAACTTGGATTAGAAATGTTGTTTTTTATGGCGATTATCTCCCTCCTGGTCACCTAAGAATTAGGTATTTGATTAAGATTGTAGTTGAGGGTATTAGGGTTTAATATATTCTTTTGTTCTTAATTACTTATTTGTGTCTAATTTCTATCTTTATTGATTATCTCTACTTTTGTATCAATATTTCACTTTCATAGATTGATCTTTATTATTTGGTATCACATCCAAACTTGATTTCGTTCCCACAAAGTCAAACATGGATCTAGTCGTCTTGAAAATTTGAAAATCAAAGAAACATTACTATTCACGTTTTTAGGGTTAGGTCAAAATTTGAGTCCTTGATTTTAGTGTTTTGTTTTATTTCTAGTGTTATATTCTTGTTCTCTAACACTATAGGAGTCTAGAAAATGAATTTAAGCTAAATCAAAGCTATATTGAACATTCAACCTTTGATGAAAGCTTGGGTTTAAAGAAATTTGAAGTGGTTGCAAGAGATGAAAATTTTGGTAAATAATTTGAGCTAATATATGTTTGGAATGAGTTTAGAAGATTTAAAAGTGACTAGATTCAAAATTTCAACTCATTCCGAGCTAAGGTAAGGAAATTGAAAAAGTTGGTGTTCTTGGTATTCATGGAAAAATTGCTATCTTCATGTTGAAAACACAGCAAATGATGAGTGTTTGATCCAAAAAAGGGAAGAAAAAGAGTGAAAAAATGCTTGTACTAAAGCATCGCCAAAGGTTCCAAGAATATGGCAAGAGAAGAGTACAAGTGGGACCACTAGAGGGGTAAAAACGACATTTCAAATGGATTGGCCGGTTGATCTGCGCCCCATCTACCCTTGGTCTGCATTGAAGCTACTGCAGCAACCCAAAATCATATCCAACCAGTAAGCCAAGGCACTCCTGCATCTAGGGTACGCTAGACATACGCCCAACCTTCTAGAGTAAGTCCCCAAAATGCAAGTCGAGTCATTCCAACGCATCTCAAGCCTCCAAAATACATTTCAAACTCTCTGATTCCACTTTTTCTCAGGTTTGATTCTTATAGTTTCATTTCAATCCTTATCAATCATAAACACCCTCTTTACTCTCTCAAATTCCCCATTCAAAGCACAAGCTAGGGTTTCTCAAAAGTGGTCATCTAAGGGATCAAGAGTTGATTTCTCCCCATAATTCTCTGTACTTTCAGGCATGTTACACTTCCCCAAGTCTTATTTTATCAAAATCATATGTTTATAATTGTTCCTATGTGATTTTATTGAAGATTTTAAATGTGGGTTGAAGGTTATTGAACATTATTGAATTATTTATTTTTTCCATGGATTTTATGAATAATGTGTGATTTAAATTAATGGTTTTGAACATGTGGGATGCATTGGCATGGTGAATAAACTAGGAGGTCATGGATTCCCCTAATTCCGTGAATGTGGATAATTAAATTGGTATAACCCCAACCCAAACTTATGAAATTGGCTTTGAATATGAGTATATTTGTATTGAACTATTTTTGGGAACCATTGCATGATATAAAGAGGTTATTGAAACATAATAGTTTGATTTAATGAACAAATGGGGTCATGGCATCCCCCCACACGATTTAATGAACAAAGGTGGTTATTTTCCCCAAGTGAATGGAATTGTACTGGTATGATGATGTTACCTTGCAAGTGTAGTTGGTATGATGATACCAACAGTGTATGCCTTAAGGAATATTGTCGTTTAATTAAAAGAGAATGTGTGAAAAAACATTTTAACTGGGCTTAAAGAGGGTTGTGTAGCTAGGACATGAAAGTATAGTTCCCAAGGGACCAATAATGAAAACCCCATTTATCGGTGTGGGAGTCTAAAAGGACTGGGGTTCGAGTCCCCTTGCTTATGACCGGGTGGTTAGAGTCCTCCTTGTTAACTGATCGGGTGTTCATGTCACCCTTGATATATGACCGGGTGATTCAAGTCCCCTATGGTACATATGTTTTAACACCCCAGGTTTTTGGTCCTTGAAATTTTTTGAAATTTTATCCTCACTGTCCTGGCATGACTCCTCCTATGAGTCTTGACGGGTCCTAGGGACCCAATTGTACCTAAACAGTAAGTGTATAACTAAGTTCTGGTCTAGGTACAAGTGGCTCACTAAGAGTCGTAAGGACTCGTTACGAGTCATTGGGTGCAAATAGTAGGATGTCCAGTGTTTACCCTAAATGGGTTTTTTGATAACAACGACTGGACCCTACGAGTCATAGGGTCCCATTACGAGTTGTATTAGTTGAGTCATAGAGTCAACAGATTGTGAGTGGCCTTGAGGATGTCTTGGCTACAACTCGTGGTGACAAGTCGTAATGAGTCTCTATGAGTTTTATAGTGACCCATAGTCACTGACGAATCCATGAGTTGTATAGGGACCCGTAGTCACTGACGACTAAATTTTAGTTTTAAAATTTAGGGCACTTTTGACAATTCCCTTCTTACCTATTTAAAATCCCACGTTTATAAAGAACTTAAGGGGGTTATTTCTCATTCATAACGTACTTAAACACTTCCAAATCTCGCTCAAGTCCCTCAAGCAGCCATACTTAGGGTTTCCAAGAAGTAGGTCATCCAAGGGCTCAAGGGTTGAATTCTTTCTATGAAACTTAGTATTCAAGGCATGTTACTCTTCCCTAATTGTTAATTTGTTAAAAGCATAAGTTTTGAAGTTTTGATCATATGGTATTGGTGTTGGTTTTGAAAACACAGGTTGAGGGTTTTGAACAACTGTTGTTAATATGATATTTCATGTTTTTCCCTGCACGGATTACGTAAATGGTTGTTTTAAAATCAATTTGGCATATGGTTATGGTGAATAAATTAGGGGATTGCGATTTCCATAATTGTTAATAAAAAGTATGCATATTGAACTACTCTTGAACTATTGCATAAAGTGAAAAGTCAATGAAGCGTAATGGTTTTGAAATTGAACTATATGAGGTTGTATGATTCCCTAAGCAAATTTATAATTGAACCAAGGGGCGCTATGAATGTTACCCAATAATGAAATTCTTTCGATATGTTGATGTTACCATGCAAGTATAGTAGGTATGATGATACCAACAATGTATTCCTAAATGTGTATCTTGGTTTAATAAATAGGAATGTGTGACAATTATTTTAATTGGGCTTTAATGAGGGTTATGTAGTTGAGTCGTGAAAGTTGAGATTTTTGACATTGACGATATTATTGGGTTTGGTTAGGTGCAAAAGGGCGGTCTCCAGTCTGTGATGGACAACAGATACCCATCACAACCAAGCCCTGGTTCGGATCATGACAAAGATGGTATTAGAGCTAGTTTAGGTGTCATTGGGTATCCATAAAGCTGTGTCAAGTAGAGTTTTTTTTATGGGTGTGTAGAATACCACACTTATAAGGGAGGGGCTATGAGGTATTTAGGAGTGTTTCCCTTTTTATTTTTTTATTTTGAGCTATATACTTGAGTCTAAGGTCTTGAATCTCCTTTAATTCCTGCATGTTTGCTTTTTAGATCTTGCCTCCCAGAAGATCTGATGTTCATGGAAACTTTTTTGTACCATCTAAGGACAATATGGATAAAGTTCGGCCTACTCCAAGAGTTCAGACTTGGTTTAGGGTCGCTGCTTCTGATTAGCCTGATGGAGCTCCATCGGTTCCCCCATCACTCCTCAGGAACCTCTAGCTAGCATGACTAATACTGAGTTTTAACAGTCAATTCATTTACTTACCTAGTTAGTGGCCTCCCAGACTGAGCGTGTTGCTTTTGTTTCTCCATCCTCTGAGGCTACCAGAGTTGGCCAATTTATGAGGTTGAGCCCTCCTAATTTCACTTGTTCTAAAGTTTAAAAAGATCCATAAAATTTCATTGATGGGATGGAAAATATTTTTTGTGTGATGCATGCTACTGATATGGAAGGTGTAGAGTTCACAGCTTATCAATTGAAGGATGTAGCATACCAATGGTATGAAGAGTGGGAGCAGCTTAGGGCGATGATGTTGAATCCTCTATGTGGGATGACTTCTCTAGTTCTTTTCTTGATTATTTCTTTCCTCAGGAGTTGATGGAGGCAAAGGTTGAGGAATTCATAAATTTAAAGCAAGGCAGTATGATAGTAAAGGAGTATGCCTTGAAACTTCATCATTTATTGCATTATGCTCTAATTAATATCTAGCATGAGGGATGGAATGAAGAATTTGCCACTGGGTTGTCTTATGAGTTGATCTTGGAAAGAAAGGCTACCTTGTTGAATAATGACATAGACATCTTTAGACTTGTGGTGTATATGCAACAAGTGGAAGAAGAAGAAAGAAAAGATAAGTGAAAGGTAGAATAAGAACTTTTACTGCTCAGAATAGGGTGGAGGTCATCAACAGAGTGATAGAGATGGTGAAAAGTGGTTCGAGAATAAATGGGGAAATTCTGGTTCCCACTCTACAACTAGTGCTCCTTATTCAAAGTTGTCGGGTGATCGTTGTTCTCAGTATAATAGTGGGTTTAGAGTACCAAGATCCCAACCTCAAGTTAGTATGGCTCAGTCAACTCTATCATATCCCATAGTAGATTTTGTGGTCAGGTGCATCATGGTGTTTGTGAAAAAAGAGAGAACAAATGTTTTAGATGGGGTTAGATAAGTCATATGCATAGGGATTTCCCTTCTAAAGCTACTTCTAGGGAAATAAGATTCATGTTGCTACTTTATCAGCTCCTGTACCAAAGGGTGTTACTTTTGCTTCTAGCTCTGACACTGAATAGAACTACTTGTATGCTCTTGCCACCCTCTAGGATTCTGAAGTATCCCCTGATGTTTTACTTGTACGCTCAAACTCTTCTCTTATGATGTATATTGTCTACTTGATCCCGGGTCTATCCTTTCTTATGTGACCCCTTAAGTGGCTTTCCATTTTGGTTTTGATCCTGATAGTATTTTGAACCCCTTTTTTGTGTCCACCTTGATGGATGACTCTATTATGGATAGAAGATTCTATAAGGGTTGTGTCATATTGGTCTATGGTAGGGAGAACTTGGTGGATCTGATAGAGTTGTACATGTTAGACTTTGATGTGATTTCGGGAATAAATTAGTTGCATTCGTGCTATGTGTCTCTTGATTGTTGGACCAAAAGGGTCAATTTCCATTTCCCAAATGAGCCAGTGATCAAATAGGAAGGTATCTCCCTAGTACCTAAGGAAAGGTTTATTTCATATGTTAGAGCCCAAAAATTGGTTTCTAAAGGATGACTCTAAAACTTAGTGCATGTTAACGATTCTAAATCTCAAGATCCTTCTTTGTAGACTGTCCTTGTGGTCTGTGAATTTCTTGAGGTGTTCCCTAATGATCTTCCCTGTGTTCCTCCTGACAAGGAAATTGATTTTGGGATTGATCTTTATCCAAAAACTCATCCTATTTCTATCCCTCCTTACAAAATGACTATGGTTTAGTTGAAAGAACTCAAAGAGCAGTTGAAATATTTTCTGGATAAGGGTTTTATCCACCCTAGTGTCTTCGTGGGGCACTCCTGTTCTTTTTTTCAATAAGAAGGATGGATCCTTTTAGATGTGTATTGATTAGTGCCAATTAAATAAGGTGACCATGAAGAATAAGTATCCCCTTTTGAGTATTGATGATCTGTTTGATCAGCTTCAGGGTGCCAAGTTTTTTTCTAAGATTGACCTTTAGTCGGGTTATCATCAGTTGAAAATTAGGGAGGTGTATATCCCTAAGGCTGCTTTCCGAACCCTATATGGTTATTTTGAATTTTTAGTGATGTCCTTTGGTTTGACAAATACCCCAACAACATTTATGGAACTTATGAATTAGGTTTTCCATTAATTTCTGAACTTTTTTGTGATTGTCTTTATTGATGATATTTTGGTGTATTATAAAAGCAAGGCAGATCATGTCAATCACCTCCACCTTGTGTTGCAAACCTTGAATGATCAATGGTTGTATGTAAAGTTCTCAAAGTGTGAGTTCTGATTAAATTTTGTGACTTGTCTAGGATATATTATTTCTAGTGAAGGGATCATGGTGGATCCATAGAAGGTTGTGGTGGTTAATAAGTAGACTAGATCTACGACTCCAACGACATTCGGAGCTTTTGTGTTTTGCCAGTTATTATAGAAGGTTTGTGGAAAGATTTCTTCTATTACTTCCCCATTGACTACCTTGACTCAGAAGAAGGTGAAATTCTTATGGTTTGATGCTTTTGAGGGTAGTTTTGAGAAGTTAAAGGATAAGTTAACTTCGGCTCTGATTTTGACTCTGCTTGAGGGCAACGATGGTTTAGTGGTATATTGTGATGCCTCCCAGGTAGGACTGGGTGGTGTTGATGTAGCATTACAAGGTGGTTGCTTATGCCTCTAGACAATTGAATGTTTATGAGAAGAAATGTCTGACTCATGATTTTGAATTGTTAGCTATGGTTCTTGCATTGAAGATCTAGCGACATTATTTGTATGGGGTCCATGTTGATATTTATTCTGATCATAAGAGCTTGCAATACATATTCACTCAGAAGGAGCTAAATCTCATGCAAAGGAGGTGGCTTGAGTTATTTAAGGACTATGACATGAGTCTCTACTATCATATAAAGTAAAGCTAACATGGTTATTGATGCTCTTAGCAGGTTTTCCATGGGAATCTTATCTTATGTGGATGAAAAGATACGGGATTTGGTGAAGGATATTCACTATTTGGTTAATCTAGGAGTCCGTCTCTTGGATTTTGGAGATGGTGGTGTAATTGTTCAAGAGGTGGAAAAGTCATCTCTTGGTGCTGAGGTGAAGGAGAAATAGATGTTGGATCATATTTTAATGTAAATTAAGAATGATGTAGGTAGGCAGAAGGTGAAGATTTTTTAGATCGGTGGTGATGGTATCTTGAGGTACCAAGGTAGATTATGTGTTTTTTATATTGATGGGTTGCGAAGAAAAATTTTGGCTGAAGCTCATGAGTCGCATAGTTCGACAAAAATGTATCATGATCTTAAGGAGATTTATTGGTGGAATAATATGAAGAGGGATATGGTAAATTTTATTGCTAAGTGCATGGTGTGTCAGTAAGTGAAGGTGAAGCACTTGAGGCCCGGTGGATTGAGTTGGCAATGTGGAAATGGGAAATAATTAATATAGATTTTGTCACCGATCTTCTGTGGTCTTACCAGCAATTTGATTCGATTTGGGTCATCATGGATAGGATGACTAAGTTTGCTCACTTCTTGCCAGTGAGGACTAATTTTTCTTTTGAGGATTATGCCAAGTTGTACATTGAGCAGATTATGAAGTTGCCTGGTACTCCAATTTCCATCATATCTGATCGAGTCACTCAGTTCTCATCTCACTTTTGGAGGTTGTTCTAGTGATGTTTAGGGACTAAGGTAACCCTTAGCACCACTTTTTACCCGCAGATAGATGGTCAAGAAGAAATGACAATTCAATCCTCGAAAAATATGGTTCGGGTTTGTGTATTTGATTTTAATGGTAGTTGGGTTGACCACTTGCCCCTCATAGAATTTGCCTACAACAAAAATTAACACTCTAGCATTGATATGGCCCCATTTGAGGCCTTATATGGTAGGAGGTATAGGTCTCCTATTAAGTGGTTTGAGGTTGGTGAAAATACGTTATTTCGCCATAATTTGGTTCACCGAGCCATGGAGAAGGTAAAGGTGATTTAGGATAGAAGTTGACCTCCCAAAGTCATCAGAAGTACTACGCAGATGTAAGGCGAAGGGAGTTGGAGTTCAGTATTAGTGATTGGATGTTCTTAAAGGTGTCTCCTATGAAGGGAGTGATGCAGTTTGGTAAGAATGGAAATCTTATTCCTCGTTATATTGGTCCATACTTTGTTTTGAAGAGGGTTGGTAATGTTGCATATGAATTAGAATTGCCTTCTAGTTTGAGCTCCATTCACCCAGTGTTTCATGTTTCGATGTTAAGAAAGTGCATGGGTGATCCTTTGATGGCCGTTCCTTTGGAGGAGGTGGGTATTTTGGATTCCTTATCCTAGGAGGAAGTCTCGATTGAGATTTTAGATCGGCAAGTCCGTCGATTGTGGACCAAGGATGTGGTATTGATAAAGCTTCTTTAGAGGAACCAAGAGGATGATGAAGCTACGTGGGAAGCCGAGGAGGACATGAAGTCCAAGTATCCATTCTTGTTCCCCACGTTGGGTAATTGGACTGGAGGTATGTGTATTCTTTAACATCTAATTTTTTGTCTTTGTTAAAGGTAAGTTGGTTATATTGGAGTCAAATCCTACAAATAAATATCTTGTCCTATCATTCGAGGATGAATGATCCTAAGGGGGGAAGTATGTAACACCCCGGGTTTTTGGTCCTTGAAAATTTCTAAAGTTTTATCCCCACTATCCTGACTACGACTATCCTACGAGTCGTAGGGGGTCTTGATGGGTCTTAGAGACCCAATCATAGCCTAAAAAGTAAGTATGTGACTAAGTTCTGATCTGAGTACGAGTGGCTCAGTAAGATTTGTAAGGACTCATTACAAGTCGTTGGGTGCAAATCGTAGAATGTCTAGTGTTTACCCCAAATGGGTTCTGTGTTGACTACGATTGGACCCTACGAGTCATAGGGTCCCATTACGAGTCATATTAGTTAAGTCTGATGGGTCAGCACATTTTAAGTGCCCTAGAGGATTTCTTGGTTGCGAATCGTGGTGACAAGTCGTAATGAGTCACTACGAGTCGTATAGTGACCCGTAGTCACTGATGACTAAATTTTAGTTTTTAAATTGAGAGCACTTTGGACAATTTCCTTCTCACCAAATTAAAACCCCATGTTCATAAAGCACTTAAGGGGGTTATTTTTCATTCATATGTACTCAAACACTTCTAAAGCTCTCTCAAGTACCTCAAGCAGTCATACTTAGGGTTTCTAAGAAGTAGGTCATCCAAGGGATTAAGGGTTGAATTCTATCTGTGAAACTTGGTATTCCAGGCATGTTACTCTTCCCTAATTGCTAATTTGTTAAAAGCATATATTTGGAAGTGTTGTTCATATAGTATTGATGTTGGTTTTGAAAACATAGGTTAAGGGTTTTGAATAACTGGTGTTTATGTGATGTTTCATGTTTGTCCCTGCATGGATTACGTAAATGGTGGTTTTAAAATTAATTTGATGCATAGGTATGTGAATAAATTAGGGGATTGTGATTTCCCAACTTATGACTTTTGAAATGGTTATGAACTTAGCCCCATATTGTGAAATTGGTTTTTGAATATGAAAAGCATACATATTGAACTACTCTTGAACTATTGCATAAAGTGATAATGGTTTTGAAATTGAACCCTAAGAGGTTGCGTGATTCTCTAAGCTAATGTATAATTGAACCATGGGGGCTATGAATGTTCCCTAAAAATGAAATTGTTTTGGCATGTTGATGTTTCCTTGCAAGTGTAGTTGGTATGACGATACCAAAAATGTATGCCAGAATATGTATCGTGGCTCAATGAATGGAAATGTGTGAAAATTTATTAATTATGCTTTAATGATGGTTATGTAACTGAGTCGTGAAACTAGAGGTCCCGAGAGATCAATACTCAAAACCGCAATTACCGACGCGAGGGTCTATATAACTGGGTGCTTTGAGTCCCCCTTATTATTATTATCGTATGACTGGAAGGTTTGAGTCTCCAATATTATATTACTTGATTTGGTTCTTGTGTCACTTTGATATGCCAGGAAATTTGAGTCCCTCATAGTGCATATGCATATCCTTTGGTTTATGTGGCCACACGCACTGGGGCCCTACCATCAAGGGAAAAGTTGGGCCTATATAGCCCATGGGTGACTTCGTATGTTATGATGGTTGAGCTACACAATCCAGGCTAAAATATTAATGTGCATGTTAAGACTTGTCCCCTATCCCGGTATGTGATATTTAGATATATATATATATTTATGTAAAGGCATACGATTATATGTATTGGATTTTGATTGGTTTTGAATTGATATTAATGGCATTATTTAATCCCCTATACCTAATTTACATGCTAGTGACCCAACCACTGGCCATCTCCGAACGTTGTATCCCCATGTGATACAGGTCCCAGAGATACCTCTACTTTTCCTATGAAGAGTTAGGTGGATCGACTTGGTTCATTGATTCGTTGTAGTGAAATGGTGAGCTTCTATTCTCTAGAAGACTTAGACATTTCATCAGTTATTAACATAGATTAGAATTGAGAGTTTTTATTATTATTATCATTATCATTGTCATTTTTATCTTTTAGAGTCGAGGATGTCACAATCAAGACTGGGTTTTGGTTCTTTTATTAGAAGGCTTTGTTGGATTATTATGGACTTGGGTGATGTTGGTCACTTGTTTTAGCTGGTTACTGGTTATCGGTCATAGACTTATCTTTTATTCTTTAATCTTATCATGTGCTATCTTGTTATATATTTGGAATTCATCCGATATTACGGATATTGTGTTGTTTGGTTAGGTGCAAAGGAGTGGTCTCCGATCCCCAGTGGACTTAAGATACCCGTTATGATCAAGCCCTGGTTTGGGTTGTGACATATGTACATATGATTATTTCTCTTATTCATGTGGTTATATGTACTTGGGGACTTTCAGTAGGGAGAGTTGAGCCCATATTGCTCATGGGTACCTTTTTATGATGGTTGAGCTATACAATCCAGGCTAATGTTGTAAAGTTCATGCTAAGCCTTGTTCCTTACCCCTACATGTTATATTTATGTATATGTATATGCATATGATTGTGTGAAATGGATTTGGATGATATTAAGCTATTGATCATGGTATTATTTTATCCCTCCCCTGAGTTACATGCTATCTCTCAACCCGCTAACTATTTTTGGATGTTGTATCCTCACGCAATGCAGGATCCAGAGACACTTCTGCGTTTCTTGTGCAGTGATTGGATTTTCGAGTTATCGGCAATCAGCTTAAAGTGGTGAGCCTCCATCTTTCGAAAGGTCGTTATTCTTGGTTTATATTTATCATAGACTTTTATTTAGAATTATTTTGGTTATCATCGGTGCATGTCCCGACATTGTCATGATTCGTTTTGCCATAGAGGCTTTGTGGATTACTATGGACTGGATATTGGTTGTTGATGTATCTTAGACTTTTTGAGTTTACCTTTATCTTTATTATATGTTCAAAATTCAGCCATTATTAGTGTATTGTGTTTTGTACGACTTGGCGAATGGGGTGGTGTCCGATCCACGGCACACTTGGAATGCCCGTCATAGCCAGAACCTGGTTTGGGTCATGACAAAGTTGGTATCAGAGCCTAGATTCATGGTCAATTAGTTGTCCACAAAGTCATGTTAAGTAGAGTTGTTTTATGGGTGTGTAGTGCGCCACACTTATTAGGGAGAGGTTACGAGACATTTAGGAATGTTTCCTTTTCTTGTTGTTCTATTTTGGGCTATAGAGTCTAAGGCCTTGAATCTCCTCTAATTTCCATTTATTCGGACTTCAGATCATGCCCCCTAGAAGATCTAATGCTCGTGGAAACTCTTAAGTCTCTCTTGAGGATAATGTGGACGGAGCTCGTCATACTTATAGGGTACAGACCTGGTCTAGGGGTCCATCTCCTTATTGCCCTCGTGTAGTTCCACCAATTCCCTCTAGTCATCCTCGGATACCTCAAGCCGATGTTTTTAGTACTGAGTTTCATTATTCGATCCTTTTGCTTACCCAGTTAGTGGCTTCTCAGACTGAGCGTGTTGCTTCTGTTGCTCAATCTTCTGAGGTTATTAGAGTTGTCTAGTTTATGAGGTTGAGCCCTTCGACTTTCATAGGTTGAGAAGGATCCTCAAAATTTTATTAATGAGATGGAAAAGATATTCAGAGTTATGCATGCTTCTGACTCTGAGGGTATTGAATTTGCCGGATATAAGTTAAAGGATGTGCCATATCAGTGGTATGAGGAGTAGAGAAGATAAGGTGAGATGATGTCAAGCCAGCTATATGGGATGACCTTTCTAGTACTTTTATGGATCGCTTTCTTTCTTAGGAGTTGAGAGAAGCGAAGGCCGAGCAATTCATAAAATTGAAATAAGGCAGAATAACTGTTAAGGAGCATGCCTTGAAATTTTATCAGTTATCTTGTTATGCTCTAGAGTTAATGTCATCTATGAGGGAGAGGATGAGAAAGTTCACTTCGGTCTTGTCTTGTGATTTGGATTTAGAGTGCAAGGTCGCCTTGTTGAACAAGGATATGGATATCTCTAGATTTGTGGTGTATATGCAACAGGTTGAGGAGTAGAAATGAAGCAAGTTGAAATAGGGGAAAGGAAGATTAAGAAATTTAGGTATTCTGAATAGAGAGAAGGTCATCAGAATAGTGGTAGAGATCTCGGGCAGTGATCTAAGAAGAAGTGGGGAAATTCTAGATCTTATTCCACGGCTAGTGCTTTATATCCTTAGTCATCTAGTGATCTTTTCTTCTAGAAAGATAATGGATTTAGGGCACAAGGTGCCTAATCATCGGCCAACGAAGCTCAGTTGGCCCCATCTTATCCCCTTGATCGCTTCTATAGGTAGGTGGATTGGGGAGTTTGTGATAACAGAAAGAATCAGTGTTTTAGGTGTGGTCATCTTGGTCACATGCAGCGTGATTGTCCTTTATCTAACGTGTATATTGGGCTAATAAGGTTTTGATTTCTACTTTTTTATCACCGGCACTAAAGGGTGCCGCTTCTAGTACCGGCTCTGGCTGGAATCGTTTGTATGCTCTTGCCACCCATCAGGAATTTGAGGTTTCTCATGATGTTGTCACTAGTACATTACAATTCTTCTCTTGTGATGTGTATTACTTACTTGATCTGGGGTCTAATCATTACTATATGACCTCTTATATGGCTATTCATGTTGGATTCGATCCTAAGTGTATTTCAAACCTCTTTTCAGTATCACCCCAGTGGGTGATTTTATGGTTGCTAGAAGAGTATATAGGGGTTGTGTGGTATCTATCTGTGGTGGGAAGACCTTGGTGGATTAAATAAAGCTGGATATGCTATATTTTGATGTCATGCTGGGGATGGATTGGCTCTATCGTGCTATGGTTCTTTATTTGTAGAACCCAAAGGGTTAGTTTCCAATTCCCGAATGAACCTGTGATTGAGTTGGAAGGTAGCTTTAGCACCTAAGGGAAGGTTCATTTCTTATCTTAGAGCCATGAAATTTATTTCCAAAGGGTGACTATATCATCTAGTTTGGGTTCAGAATTCTAATTCTGAAGGTTCTTCATTACAGTTTGTCCCCGTGGTTAGTGATTTTCCCAAAGTGTTTCCTAACTATCTACCTGGTATTTCTCCCAATAGGGAAATTATTTTGGGATTGACCTTCTACTGGATACCTATCATATCTCTATCCCTCCTTATAGAATGTCTTCAACTAATTTGAATGAAAGAAAAGATGTAGTTGAAAGACCTTCTTGATAGGGGTTTTATTCACTCTAGTATTTCCCCATGGGGTGCTCTTATTCTTTTTATGTGTAAGAAGTATGGCTCCCTTCAAATGTGTATAAACTACCGCCAATTGAATAGGTGATACTAAAGAATAAGTACCCACTTCCTAGGATTGATGATCTCTATGACTAGTTTCACTGTGCTAAGTACTTCTCTAAGATGATCTTCAGTTGGGTTATCATCATATGAAGATTAGGTAGGTGGATATCCCTAAGACTCTTTTTTGAACCCGTTATGGTCATTTTGAGTTTTTGGTGATGTCCTTCAGTTTGACTAATGCCCAGGCGGCATTTATGGATCTTATGAACCGAGTATTCCATCATTTTCTTGACTTGTTTGTCATTGTGTTCAGTGATGATATTCTTGTATATTCATAGAGTGAGAAGGATTATGCCAATCACATCCATAGAGTATTACAGACCCTTAAAGATCAATGTTTGTATGCTAAATTTTCCAAGTGTGAGTTCTGGTTGAATGTTGTTAATTTTCTGGGTCATGTTGTTTCTAGTGAGGGCATCATGGTAGATACACAGAAATTTGTGGTGGTTAAGAAGTAGCCTAGACCCACGGCTCCAACCAACATTTGGAGCTTCTTGGGTTTAGCCAATTATTATAGAAGGTTTATGGAGAGTTTCTCTTCGATTATTATCCTATTGACTAAGTTAACTCAGGAGAAGGTGAAGTTCTTATGGGTTGATACTTGTGAGGGTAGTTTTGAGAATTTGAAGGATAAGTTGACTTCGACTTCAATTTTGACCCTATTTGAGGGTACTTATGGTTTCATTATATATTGTGATGCATCCCGTATGGTACTTGGTTGTGTTTTGATACAGCATGGCATGGTGGTGGTGTATGTTTTATCTGCAAATGAATTTATAAAAAAAGGTGCAACTCTTCAGAAAAGGTGCAACTCTTCGAAAAAGTCATAACACATTAAAAAGGTCATAACCATTCAACTGAGAAGATGTCTATTTAAATTGCATTCCTTCTTTTGTATTCTTTTCGAAAAAATATCTATTCATTTTACATTCACACCTCTTAAAAACCTAACAAGTTTCAAAAGTATTCATTTATTTCTTAAATATCGTACAAAGTCAAACGGTGCCACATAAAATAAAATGAATAAAATGTATAGAAGTAAAAATTTATATAACCAACCAACTGAATTACTGGGATTTATGTTGTCCTAATTTTTTTAATTAACTAAGAGTAATTGTAATAGTAAGGGTGGGAGTGAAGTAAAAAGAGATGATCCCACTCTTTTTGAAAGGGTTCTTGTTATGCATAAGTAAAAGGAGTGACAGAGAGAGACTAGTCCAAGCCTTTCATTGGCTTCCTTTTCCTTCTTGGGAACAATATACTAATCAATTTCTTCTCCTTCTTAACTTCTTCGTAGCGTTAAAAAATAGCCAATAAGCATTAAGAGAAAATATTGTTAGATTTGAATAAATATATTGAGAGTGCTGATAAATAATAGTTAGTGTTTTTAATAAAATATTTTGACAAGCACTTCTTTTTTTCAAAAAAAATCTAAATACTTAAATTAAATCTTTTTATAAAAAATATACATTTAAAAGTATTCATAATCAATAAACGCGTAGATAAGTAAATAATATTTATAAGCTAGTTTAACCAGCTTATAAGGATTAGTAACAATTATTGAATAATATATATTTCCCCTGCTTCAATTTTTGTGACAAGGCATTAATTGACATGAAGTTCAAGAAAAAAATAAAACTTGTGTTTTAAAACATGTCATAACATCATCAAAGAGTGACGGAATGGTAAGTACTCCTCCATTCTTAATCAAAGGTCTCAAGATTGAGCTCTCAATATAGATTCACCCTTGAAAGGGAGTACTTTAACCCCCATAGTGAGATATACCGACACGAATCTGAATTAGTCAGGCTTCAATATGGATAAATTCAAGACTTTAAGTCACCGAATACTCATATTTTCACAAGTCTAAAGACTTAAAAATGATAAGATCAGATCCGATTAAATTTGAATGAGTCAAAATAGATTGAGTTAATAAATTAACGGATCTATAACTCAATCGACCCAACACTAGTTTATCAAGTTTTAATTTCCTGCTTTATTTAGTTACCTGACAAAAAAAAATTTTACTAGCTATATATCAAATTTTAATAAAAAGTCTTTTCAAAAATATTTTATAAAAAAATTTCATGTGTCAAAATTGTCTCTGAATTAATGAATGGATGAGTCAGTAACTCACTTAAATTCAAATGGATCGGATGAATCATGTTTTTATGGACTAATTTGTTTTCCACCAGATGTTATCAAGATTGAAATAGTATAAGTAAATTTATTCACATTAAATATTTTCAGAAGATCAATAAATGCAAGACATGTATCTTTCACCTGCTTGCATATATCACATAACTATGATTAAGCAATTCATATACAAATAAATATTTCTTTTACTATTAAGACCCCAACTTCTCAAAAAAAAACAGAGAAAAAAAGAAGAGCTATATAAGGAGAAAAGGACCTAGAAAGTTCATCAATAACCTATTTGTTTATAAAACAAAAATTCTCCCCACTTTAGTATTTTTTTTTAATCCAGTTACCCAGTGAAGCCTGAATTGTGTTGTATTATTTGAAAAAAAAAAAAAAAAAAAAAAGAGGAGGGCTAGACCATAGCTCTATTACAACTCAAAGGTGATGCAAACACCTCAAACAATAGATGGAGGCACACAACAAAAACTTACACTACACCTTCTGAACAAATATGTACAATCAACTTACAAAAAAATTGACTTCATCTTACCTAGTCCTAAGACTTGTTACTTGTCATTTATCTAGTTGAAATGGAATTTTGCACTTCTAGGAAGCTGCTGAAAATTGTAGAAAATCTCAGATTGACCAGAAGTAGACACCCATTTAGCCAATCAATTTGCGACTTGATTTTTTTCTCTAAATATGTGAGTGATATGCAACATTTATTTGTTCCATCACCTTAACAATCATTTGAATGACTTCCTAAATCTTACGATTGTTGGTCTTCTTCTTGATCAACATATTGACAATTAACAACGAGTCCAGTTCAAGCGAGAAATTAGTATAGCCGTGTTGGATACCCCATTTTCTTCCAAACTCCACCGCAAGTACTTCTGCCATGTTATTACTGTCGTATTGTATGGGGATGAAAAAGGCCATTATGAGGTCACCATTTATATCTTTGATTATGCCCCCAATGCCAGCTCATTTTATTTCCAAATTAAAGTATCCATCAGTATTTACCTTGGCGTTATCACTTTGGGATAGTTGCCGTTGTACCTGCTTAGTTATTTTCACTGGCTGAAACTTTTAGGTCAGTTCACAAAGATTAGTTCACTTCAATCTGTGCTTTAGTTGGCCATACAACTTGGACAAAGAAAACTTAATATTCCTGACACTTTGGTGCTCCATTCTTTGTATAGTGAAAAGTTCTTTGACCCTCATATTTACTCGCGCATCTTTGTTTTCAAATTTCCTAGCAATAAAGATAGGGGAATTCTTCAAAATCATCTCTTGAATATTGTTTTGATATGCAATGGTCCACTATCTATTTAGCACCGAGATAATAGGTTCATCTTGATGGTGTTGAATTCACAGAGTGTTGTCTATAATGCTCCACAACCTACTAGCTCCTTCACTGTTAATAAAAATATGTTGTATTGTCTTACTTTGTAGTAGACTGCCACAAGAGAGCTCATCAAAGAAATTAGTGCCGCACCTGTTAACAGTATTCTTAAAATGAAATTTCTTTTTAATCATCCACCAAGTAAGAAAGAGACTTTGAAGGGGATTCTAGCATGCCAAACACTTTTGGAGAAGGTTATTTCTCTGTTTTTGTTCCCTAATTAGCTATCAAGTAGATTTAGTAGAGAAAGTACCATCTTCTGTTGATTCCCAAATGGGGAACTTAGGATCTCTAGTATCCCAAAATCAATATTTCTAATATCTTCAACAATATGATAAGGAAGAGTAACATTATGTTTGTCAAAATTCCACATATTATCTTTGATAAAAGAATTGACAAGGAGTTCAGCAGACTTACCTAGTCCAGGGACAAAATTAGCAAGAGCACCTTTACCTGTCCAACTATCCCACCAAAACATGAATTTTCGGCTTGAATCTTTCATATAATGTTTGTGTCTGCCTTGACCTTGATTTTCATCTAACTTTTTCATTAATTGTAATCTTTAGAGTCCGTGACTTTGGCCACAGGGTGAGCTCATTTACAGTATTTTGCTTCACGATATGTAGCCTACAAACATGGTTGAGTTCTGAACCTCCACCACCTCTTAAGGATGAGAGTGTGAGAAATATCTTGCAGTACTCTGAGGCCTATACTTGTTGCATCCAATCATACACGCAAGTGCACGTGTTTGTGCAAGAAGTAAAGTGGCCTTTTTGAGCCTAATATCAATCCCAAAGATACTTGGTGCTTAGAAAACAATCCAGTTCAAGTATTACTATCAATATTAAATGAGTGTGATTTGTAACCAAAAAGAGTTTGAGTTTTATTATTCTAAAAATAACAATGAACAATAAAGGAATTTAAAAGTATTGTGAATAATAATTCAAAGAGTTTCAGGGTTAAGGCATCTTGAACATTCATGCGAAGATACCCAATCTCGTTGGTTAAGTTAAACTATTTTGGTTGTTGATTCACAGAATTAATATCATAATTGTGGTCTTCTGAGCCTCTACTCATCTATTTAAATTAGCCTCACAACTATATCGTAAAGAAAGAATGTGGGGACTAATTCAAACGCATTTATAGTTTATCTCGTATTTGAGTTAACCGAGTCAAATTAGATATGTTCTTATCCAAATCGTGAATCTAGTCTTTAACTCACCTGAAAGATAAAAACCCACTTCTTATGTTATATGTTCTAATCTAATGCTACCCCTTCGGGGCTTACAAAAGAAATATATATGTATTCTACAGATTGTGAATCAATAGAATAGTAAATACAAGAACATAAGAACAGCCTATTGCGATAATTAACATTAATCAACAGTAATGTTATGCTAAGCAATCATGTTTGTAGTCTCAACCCTAGAAAGATAGTGTTTATCCACTCAAATCATACAAATAATCGTCACTAATGAATTCATAAGTAAAACTACAAGAAAACTAAAAGGAAAAGGAAAAAAAACTTAACGTAGAGCTCTTGATGCCTTCTCCTCTCTCCAAATGTGTGTTGTTGTAAAGATCTCTTGTAAATGTAGCTAAGTACTCCTTATATAGTCCCTTAGGTCTTTCATAATCTGCCCCAGATGAATCACATATATTTACTACTTGGCGCTCAACTTAAACCACGCAAAAATTAACTTTTAGACAGTTTGTTTTAGAGAGGAGGGAAGGGTACATCGCATGGCCATCACAGAGTCAAGGGAGGTGAGGTGAAGGACCATAATAGGCACCAACCATTGTGACCTCAGAATAGAGAGTGTGGCGCAAAGCCCCCTCCCATGCTATAGAGGGTGTGACGCATGGTTGCCCCCACAAGGAGAGGTGTCAACCAGTCTTTGCTTTCTTCTTCTTGTCTATTTGTTCCTTGTTTCCCCTCATTGTGGATTGTCTGTGGGCTTCATTAGCTTCTATAGATGCTACAATGGTTTATTGTAACATCACATAACAAATATTAGTCCATACAATACAATAAATCTCATCAAAGTACACTAGAACAAACATAGCGTAAGCTAGCCGAACTAGCTTTCTTGTCTAAACTCTATTTCATCATTTTGACTGTTGAATTATTTTAAATACACGTTAAACACTCTAAACATGTAACTTATCACACAAATAAAGACTTTATGCTTCATTAACATCATCAGGTTACCCTCTAAACTAAGCTAAACATGTGTAGATAACGATACTTAGGTGTATAAATACGCCTAAGATCACCACCCCACACTTAAAGCCTTGTTCATCCAAACAACACTTTAAACTAGGAATAACCAAAGAAAACTCACATCACTACTTTAACTAAGACACTCAAGCTAGAACTACAACGACTACATGAATATCAAGTTTCACATTAAGCATGCCACATTATAATTAAAGCACATGAATACTACTTCAAGACTTTATAGCCTTAAGAATTGACTCAAACAACTTGGAAAACTCATGCACATTACTCAAAAAAAAAGATAATATAAGTCACCTAGCTATTATTAAATTTGTGCCCTCACGACAAGAGAGAGTAACTCATATCCATTCACAATCATATAATTTATCACAAGAATGAGTGTAACAATCAAATTTCACTCACTCTCACAAAGAATTCACATGTCACGTAAGATTAACCATAAACTTGCCCTTAGTGTAGTACTCCACTAATATCAGAATATCAAAGCTCAAGATCAAGAAGGACTTTAAGGGTTGAAATGCAGATTAAGGAATAGGTAGGAACTACTATGGCCAGTAACTATCTTCCCTAAGTGCTTTAATACATCACACTTTATATTAAACTCATCTCTAATCAATATATATATATATATATATATATATATTTCACCACTTTTATCTTCCCACCTCTTTTTTATTTTTCTCCATCTCTTTAAGCAAGCTTACACATCTTTAGTAGAGAGTATTTGCAATCAGTACAAGATGCACACTTTTAATCAACTTTTATTTTCATTATATTACTCTCCACCAACAACAAATAAACTTTTTATATACATCTATATCTATTATTTAGGGGCTTCACTTTCAGTTTTTCCTTTCTCCTTACTTCTCACTCCTTACCAATATTAATTTTTCAACTAAAGTGCTTAGAAGTTCTGGATCAAACTAAGGTCAACTGAAAGAAAAGGAATAAGCTACATATGAGGCTATCAAATAATAGGCTAAAGGCTCAACGTAGCTAACTAAGGTCATTTAGAAAGGATAGATGAAGTAGGTATAAAAACATGGCTATCAAAGAAATGCATGTATTAGTTTCAAACTCAACATTATTTATTTCGCTTTGCAAATAAACCAAAAAAGTTGTAGACATCAATTGCAAACATGGAATATAACAAAAACCTCAACACACATGGCACATATTTAACTCAAGAAGAATCTTTGTTGAATCTCAATCAAGCAATCACAAGAATTCAAATTTAAGTCAAAATAACACAAGAGTCAGATAAAAGAGTCTAGGTTTCTCACAGAAGCCATTCAATTTTTCACATCATGTCATAGAATTTAACACCACTTGCAACAAGTAATCATTTGTGGTGTCAAGCTAGAACATCTCTATTATTCTAAATGATAAAAAAATTAAAATTACTCCTAAAAATCAAAAAGAATACTGGGTTCGAAGGGCTCCCCTTAAAAAAGAATCAAAAAGAAAAATTGAGGGATGGGTGAAGTATGTTTCTACTAAACAGATAAACCAACAAAAACTGAAAATAAACATAGATAAGATCTTTTTAAAATTTTTGAATTTAGTCAGGAACTTGCAAATAAATCAAAATGAAAATCTTATAGCTCACTTCATCCTAAATAAATCGAAAGATTTTCACCCCACACTTAAATCATACTTGGTTCCTAAAGTATAAATCAAAGAATGAAGAATAAAAATACTCCATAAGAACTCTAGGTCTGGCTAGTAGCATCATATCTATCAAGGAGGTCTACGGGACCCCACACATAATTTTTACCCAAAACAAAACTAAAGGTGATACTAAAGAAAAACTAAAATATTAAAATAACTACCTTAACTTGGATTGTCTCCCGAGCAGCGCCTGATTTGTTATCATGGCACAACTCACATCACAACTATCATCCACATTTTGTTATCCTTTTCCTCATTATCGGGGCCCATCTTCTCCTTCTTTTTTGACCTCTTAAGTGCTCACAATCAAGGTCTGCAGCTTTTCTCACACTCACCTTTTTAGAATTTTCTTCAAGCTTTTCAAGCACAGGCTTATTCATTAATTTGGGAAACATCATGATAGAGTCCAAAGAGGCAATGGAAAGTTTGATCTTCTCTACCCCACACTCAGCCACTTCTATTATTGTGATCATGCATAGATCTTTGTAGTGTGAGGGTGTGTTGCGTCTTTTGTACACTCTAAAGACCACTTCTTCATCATTCAATCTCATCTTGAACATGCCCTCTCTAACATCTATCAATCCTCCGACAATAGCCAAAAATGGACGTCCTAATATTATTGCTATATAGTCATCTGCATCATAGTTAAGAACAATAAAGTCAACAGGAATAATGAGAACATCCTCTATGATTCCTTCGGGGCTCCCGTCGCATGGTCATCGCAGCGCTAAGAGGGATGTGACGTAGGCCCATATCAGGTCCCAACCAGTGTACTCTCTCTATAGAGGGTGCGGTGCTAGTCCCTCTCCCATGCTATGGGTGATGCAGCCCATGGCTGCCCCCACAAGTGGAGGTGTCGACCAATCGTTGCTTTCTTCTTCTCATCTCTTTGTTTCTTATTTTTTTCACTCCTTGTGGCTTGCTTGTGGGCTTCATTTATTTTCCATAGCTAATCCAATGGTATAATACAATATGTCATAACAAACATTAGTCCATACAACACAATAAAGCTCATCAAATTACACTAAAACAAACATAGTAAGCCAGCCGAACTAGTTTTCTCGTATAAACTTTATTTAATTTTTTTGACTCTTGAATTGTTTCAAATACACCTTAAACACTCTAAACATGTAATTTAGCACACAAATACACACTTTATACTTCATTAAGTACATGAAGCTATCCTAAAAAACTAAGTTAAACGCGCGTAGATAACTATACTTAGGTGTATAAATACGTCTAAGATCAATACCTCCCTCTTCTTTTGTATTGCACATGGTATTCCAAGAACACCAACAATATTTGTCTTTACCTTTGTTTGATCCCCATAAGAAATTAGCAAAATATTTTTCCATATGCTCAAAGGTATCTTTAGGAGGATTCAAGGCTGATAGAGTATATACAGGTAATTAAAGATTGTAGGACACTTTTGAGGGGAGTGATTCTCTCGCCATAGGTAAGCATCTTCCCTTGCCACCCACATAGTCTCTTAGGCCTCATTTGTTTGCACTTAATGGAGGTATGAATCTGAATGGTTCAGACTTCAGACCATTAAGTGCATTTATTTTTTATTAAGGTTTTAACTCTTAATAGGTTTGTATAGGTCTTAATCATTCAGATCTAGAACCTAGTCTTAATACGTCTGAAGAGATATTCTGGCGTTGGATAATATTCACCACACTATTCATAATCAGCAGTCACCATCACTAACCACTTCTGCCACCGTCACCATTGTCAACCACCACCAACCACCTCCATCATCACAACTACCATCGATAAAAAATACCGCTACCAACCACAATTGTCAACCGCTACCACACCTACTACCTCTTTTATTCTAATTATATTCACCGTCACCACTGTTGTCAACAACACCACAATCAGCAACCACTACTGGCCAATCCCTACGACCAACCAACCCATCTATCACAACTAGCACCACCACTAACTACCACTAATACATCACCACCTCTACACATTCTTTGGCCGCCACCACCATTGTCACTAGTAACGTCATCTCTACTTCCACTTCAACCAGTACCGTCACTACAATTTATCTCTACTAATAATCATCTCCACCATCACAACAAATAACATCTCCAACTAGCACCAACACATCGTCAATCATCATGCATTCATGTTTCAGCCAACACAATCAACACCTTAAACTACTAACATCAAGCAACGTCACATCACAACAACCACCACCACCATCAATCGTCACCATCATAACAGTCACTACAATACCAACCATTACAATTATCACCACTAACATTAGTAATCACTAACATCAATCATTGTCACCGCAATCATCATTATAAGTCATCTCAACTATCACTAACAAACATAAATATTTTTTCTCAATCAAATACTAATAATTTTGTTGTATTAAATTACATACTTTTTTAATATATAATTAATTTTTATTTGAATTGTATTTTTTATTTTATTATGTATACAAATAAAAAAAAATTACACATTCAAATGTTGAAAAACAAACAGTCTTAATCATTCATTTTTCAAATCTAGAGACAACATTTTAATCATTCAGATGTGCATTCAGATTCAGACGTCTGAATCTTAAAAAAAAAAAAACAAATGGAGCCTTAACCACCTTGGCAACCATAAGAACAAAAAACTGATTTTTAGCCAACAATTTGAGTTAAATATCTAACTACCACATTACCCACTTCTTCCTACTTTCTTCGATAAAAGACTTTAAAGTTGAAGAAAACTTCAGCTTTTTTTCTTCTTCCTCAAAATCTCCTCATGATACAACAGGATCTTAATATGTTCATTATTGTGACTCTTTATCCAACATCAACAACAAAGGCAACATTATTGTCTCATCTGATATTTGGTTGCATCTTGTAGGTAAATTAGTTAAGATGGGTGATTTTGATAATTTTTAAAAATTGAGGGCATAAATTATATTTGAAAAGGTTTTTTCAAAAGTCTAAAAAAAAAAAAGACATGAAAAAACGCAACTCCAACTTCAATTTCAACTTTAATTTCAATTTCAACTTCAAAAAATTATAATTTTTATGATCAAGCGCCTACTTAATTTTAATTTTTTTTTAGTTAAAATCGAACCAAACTCATCGAATTTTTTTCAACATCAAACCAAGCTACAAATTGATTTTTTTCTCGGTTTGATTTAGATAATCATTTGGTTGGTTTGTCGGTTTTCTTCGTATGCCCTTAGTTTTCAGAGAAAGACTAATAATTCAATTTCAGTTACATGGAATAATAAGGAAACATTACATGGTATAGCAAACGTCTGCGATGTATTAATATTCATAGTTATACTACATTTCATAATTATACTTCACTCTCTCAAGAATCTCTCTCCTCTCTCTGAATCTCGCTCACCTATCTCATCCACCCCACCCCAACCCCCAACCCACCTCTCTCCCGTTCTCGTCCCTCTCCTGCCCCCGCTCCCTCCCCGCCCCCTCATCTTTCTTCCAGCCGATACTCTGTCTATTTTATACTTTACTGTATGATATTTCAAATATAGCAAATACATACAATTCATTTTTATTTCCAATCACAAAGTCCCATATGTTCATGAGGTTTCACAGAATACATGCACACAGGGAAGGGAGGGTGAGGGAGCTAAGCCTTACCTCTGAGGGAATATTAC
Organism: Capsicum pubescens; assembly: GCA_030864215.1. NCBI lineage: Eukaryota > Viridiplantae > Streptophyta > Magnoliopsida > Solanales > Solanaceae > Capsicum > Capsicum pubescens. Next base: position 335,195,528 of record CM061548.1, on the reverse strand, counting down.
AAAGTGATTAGAAAGTAGTATTCCCTAAAATCGTAAATAAAGAGAATTAACTGACAAAAAATTGATTTTGTCATATTTAACTCTAAAACTAGGCATTTGATAACCCTCCAAATGACATGCACCTTGATGGTCCTGGGAATAAGCCTGTAGTTAGAGACAATCAAAATGTTACCTCTGTGTAACTTTGATTAGCCTCGCTAAAACAATGGGTAACTTTGTAAGTAACATGCTCAAAAAGCAAAAGGGAGCTCAGTACCTGTGTTGTCCTTTTGACCAATCATGTTAACTATCAAAAGAGAGTCAAGATCAAGGATGAACTTATTATATTCATTATTCAGATACCACCGAACACCAAATAAAGTAGCACGAGCCTCAATTAAATTGTTGCTCTCATTCAATTATATACAACTCATTCAATTGTATCAATTGTATTCTGGTAGTTACAAGAAAGGAATACATAGAAAAAAAAAAAAGATATATCAACTGTATCACCTTAATGGTTGTATCAACATACAAGAGCGGATGGATATAGGTGATACAATTGTATCATCAACATGTATCAACCTATATATATATGTATATACATATTGAATACAACCTGTATTATTTGTGTATTTGTGTCGTGAATATGTTGTGAATGAATATAAGTGAGACAAGGGATACAAGTGATACGCATATATCAGCCTGTATGTATCATTCTGTATGAGTCCGTATGTATTTGTCACAATCCAAAAATGAGTCATGATGGAACTTATCACACCTCAACCTTAATAAGTAAGTCAATCACCCAAACTGACGAAGAAAAATGAAATCAATGATAACATAAAGTAAGGCGAGACTTCTAGAACAAAGTCAGACCAATGCAAGACATGATTAAAAACAAAAATCTGAGAGAAATCTCATAAATTCGCAAAATCTGGTGTCATAGTGTAAGAGCATCTAGTACATAACTGAATTTGAGAATACATATCTATCTCTGAAACTGAAATAAAGACATAAAATAAGATAAGAGGATGCTCGGATTTAGCTCTGAAATCCCTAAAGCCACCAGTACCTCGATCATCGCTCCGATAAGCACGAAATCAGTTACTGCATTTTGTACTCGTACTCAAATTTGTATTAAAATGGCAAAGTAGAGGTGAGTACGGTCCACTTGTACTCAGTAGGTATCATAGATTGACCGAGCAAAGTAGAAAATAATATAAGTAAAGAAACTATGAGCATGTCACCTGCAAACAGAAAAGTCCCAGACAGTAGCTCACACCGACTTCACTAACTGTTCTAATATATAAACAAAAACAAAAACAGTACAAACATACACGAAGAATATGTTGAAACTAAACAGAAGTCAATTCAAGAAAATTAAAGAGGTCATGAAAGATGTGCGTGCAAATACAATGCAATGAATATGGATGGAATGAATGACGAAAGTCATCGCATGACTTTTTGTAGACAACCACCGAGCTCTCAACTCTCAGGCAGGGCCCATGGGGTGTTCGCAATCCATATACTATATCTCATATCTCAATCTCAATCCACATCTCCGGCTCGTATTCACGAAGAGAATTTTTGTAAAAGTGTCTCATTTTCTTTCAAAATTAATGTTCCACAATGGTACCAACATCTTATGAATGTATATAGATGGAGTGAAGATGTGATGCTCACAGTCAATCAATATGAAAATATCCAATCCATTCAACATAATATATATGTGTGTGTGTGTGAATCCAAAAATCAATTCAATGTGTCCACAATTCATGATTATCAACTCTATTTAGGCACCATCGGAATAAATATACATGTAAGACATCATGTATATTATATCAACCTCTAAATCGGGTATTTCTATCATGATAAAGGCAATCAATGCTCAAGTAAAATTTATATTAACCATCTAAGCCCCCGCAAGGGCATTATATCTAAAATGAAGGCATTTAAATATACGGATAAGGCCAATGATGTTATAAAGTTCTCACACGGGCAACACACAATATCAGATATCATAAGTCAAATATTAACATAACATAACATAACATAAGCCCCCACACGGGCATACAACAGCAATAATAATCTCAAAATATAAGTTTTATAGTTATTTTCGTCAATCCATAGCATGATTTACTTATTTATTAACTATTCATCTCAATCTGAAAGAAGTTAAGCCATAACCTACCTCGAAAAGATGAAACTCCGGCTTAAAGAGCTTCAACATGGAGCTTTCCCCTAACAAACGACCTAGAAATAAATTGCAACATTCAAAACAAGCATCTACGCGTTAAAAGAGAGCTAATGACACTCATATTGTCCATATTTGAACTGGGTCCCAAACGGATTTGAAAAAGGTTCTGAAAACAAAAGGGGTGAAACTGAATTTTTTTAAAAAAATACTTTCTCCAAGATTATAGGAGTTTATAGTTGAAAAATCACGTGAAAACATGCTTAAAACGAGGTTCAAATCAAAGAAAATCATTTTAAAAGTTTACCGATAAAAATCCCAAATTCTATTTTGAAATTATGATTAAAAGATATTATTTGAAGGTGTATTTAATGAAAAATAATAAAAATATGATTTTGTAGTTAATTACCCAAGCAATAATGGTGATAAAACCCTAATAAATCACCTAAAATCCTAAGGTTGAGGTCCAAAAATGGTAGAATTCGCGATTTTGAGGTTTTAATATTGTTCAGTGAACAGTGTATCACAAACACAGTCAATCTTTTACGTTTGCGAGGGTCAATATTAACTGGCCAAATAATTGGCCTTTGCCTTTGACATCAGGGCTTCGCGTTTGTGAAGGTCCACGATCCGGACCATTGCGTTCGCGACAGTCCTGTTATGTTTGCGAAGAAGGGAGAACACTCAACCCGACTCGACTATCCTTTGCGATCACGATCACCACTATATATAGTGATCGTGATGAATGACTAATTATTCCTTCTCTGCATTTGAAAAGAAGTATTTCCTTTCACCAAATATCAGCTAAAATACGATTTTCACGGTTTCCAAAACCTCCGAATGAACCCTCGAAATTCGTTCAAAATCCGACAAAAGCAAAACATATATGCTACCAGGTTATTTTTTACGTTCCGGACTCAATGGCGATGTCGGATTTTCAAAAAGATTATTTTCAATAATTCACCCCCGGTATCCCCTTTTCACTATTTTTCAAACGAAGAGTCGAAATGCAAAATAAAGGCCCTGAACTCGAACTAACAACGCTAACATTCCAAACCTAAAAGAAACTATCCAAATCTTCATCTGACGCTCAGTATAACAAATATTAATCGAAGTCAACTATATGACTTTTTAAGCCTCTAAAAATCATAAACTCATCAAAATCACTCCCAATCGCATTAAGAATCGTGTCAATCATCCCCATCGCAAAAATCAATATGTAACAGCTACGGAGAAGGACAAAAGGTCAAAACATATAAAAGATTGAATAAGTCTGTATCAGACTATATTCACTAATACAACTTGTATTTGTCGAATGCTACATGTATTCGTCATCTCTCTAGCATCTCTCCTCTATCTATCTATCTCCCAAAATTTGCTTGTCTCTCTCCTCTCTCTCCCAAATCGCATTCGCCTTTCTCTATCTCTCCCAATCTCACTCTCCTCTATTCTCTCTCAAATTATTATTGTGAACGGCAAATATTTAAACTATAACTGTAGATTTCTAATTAGGTCCAAACTATAGTCATTTTCCAAAAGTACCTTTAATAATAACGATAACAACAATGACGATCATACATTGAATTGTCATTATAATATATGTGCACTCAATTACAATCATATTGAATCATATATTGAATTGCTATTGTAATATATGTGCACTCAATGACGATCATATTGAATCAAAGTGCACCACACAAATCGACCACCATATATAGTTCCACTGCCCATGTGCAATCCATTCTGTAAAGAGTTTATATAGATAAATAAAGTACATTGATTAATTTATTGCATGACAATGAAAAGACGTTGTACATATTTGGGGACATAATACATATACACAACTTAACACTTAGAATATTATGGGAAAGCCTAGACATTTTATGGTTGGTAGTTGGGGGGAATATACAAGAACTTTGTGACATGAGTGCATTTCTATGGTCTTTTCAGACATCATTCCAATGCCACCTTTGCCCCTTATTTCTTCAATCATTTGTAAGTTGATTAGATTTACAAGAAAATTTTACAAACAAGGGAACCTAAATTAATAACTAAGCATATATAGAACATATATACATAGAGCAAAATTTGCTATCTGACTTTATCATTAAACTTAAGTGATCGTTTCTTCTACCAAAACTTTTCATCATCAACAAAAAAACAGCAATATATTGTGCCTCAATCCCAAGCAAATTCGGATTAACAATAAAAATCCGCTTTGCCCATAATGTTTTTCATTTAAACCCGTTTTAGTCTAATATTATTTTTAAAAGATCATTTCTTGTCATGACACAGGATCAAGCGACACGTATTGTCTGTTTTTGGTCCAAAAGACCTCAAGGATTTATTCCCTGGGCTATGCCATCATCAAGCACAATAGCGTGTGTACCGTGTGAACTGGTATTAAGTTTTATAAAGCTCTTTGTTTTCCTTTCATATTTCAATGTACGATTCACCTAAGATATTAAGTGCACCTCTTATTGAAAAGCTTGTCAACGTATTGAAGCATGTCAGTCCTATTCAGTGACCCGCGCTCCATCGTGCGTGTCACATACACCCCCCTTAGGGATTCGACGTACTCGCTGAGGTTACCCCATAAGCTCACAAAAAAAAAGAGAGAGAGAAAACCTTTGTTCTTCTTTTAATAATTCACCTTAGTTGGAATAGGAGACACTTTATGTTAGATTGCTCCAATGTCTTTGTCAATTGGATGTGTGCCCACATATCTGAGTCATGTCTTCAATCACAGCTAATCTTAGATGCCCATTCTATCTTTCTATGATTGTGAGAGTCACTTTCAACATTCTGTTGCCTTAAGAAACTTGCATCATCAATAAACCCCACTTTCATCCTCTAAAGTCTTTCAATTATTTATAGCCCTTAGCTCTTCTATAGCAAACATCATCTAGTACTACCCAAGTCCTAATTAATTTTCCAATAATCATTTGGATTGACTTGTCATTATCTTATCATATTAATTTAATCTCTATCTCCAAGGACAGAGAGCACTAAATTAAAACCTCTCTTTTAGGAGACATTGATTGCACAATTACGAGAGAATAATTGTACACAGAAAGCAAAGCAAATCTAGAAGCTAATTAATTATCCCAATAATGCTAGCAAATAGCCAATAATATAGTTTATTTCCCCACCTACTTCGTGCTTAGGCTTGTCATGATGATGTGAATTTGAACTTAGAAATCACATAATTAAAAAACTTATATGGCGTGTGGATTAATTCACTAGTGCTTCCACTAATTATGAAAAGATCCTTCATCTATGACCCCTGTGGTACTAAATAATTACACCAAAAATAAGTAGTATACTTTTTTATAATCGTATGTGTATCTGATAAATCACTGGCCCGTCTAATTAAATTGCACTACATAGGGCTCATTAAGGGAGGAAGAAACTTCCTATCAGGTCACGTTTCTCCATTCGCAATACTTGAACCTGAGACCTTTGATTAATGGTGGAAGAATTCACATCCTTGGTGGTTCACAAACAATTATAAGACTTGTATATAGTTCCAATATTATATCATATGGACTTGTATGTCATTCATATATTGCACAAATTCAAATTTGGGCATCGTGAGAGTTAAAAAGAGGTTATTTTTAAATGTACATCTAGGTTTTCCTACATGAACTATTCATACGCACATTTCCATTATATATAATTATATATTGACCCCACGAAAAAATTGAATAATGATCTTCTTCTTTTTTGTGAAGAATAATGATCGATAAGGTACAATATTACTTGTTAGTAAAACTCATGAACTTTATTGAGCAAGACATAAAGAAGTACTACTAAAACATAAAGAAAAATTGCCAATTGATGAAACAATGATATGACCTCTCTTTGCCCCCCTTCAACTTTTCCATATAGTGAAAAGAGTAAAACCAGGACAAATATCACACATGCTTACACATGAACATGAGATTAAATTTAAATTGAAATTAAAATTGATTCATTCAAGTTTTGAAAAGAATGAAATACTTATAGGTAAACTTGTTCAGACCAAAAAAGAAAAAACTATAGTAATACCCTTGTAATTCACGTACTTCCTTTACTTATTGACCAAACAAAAAACCTGTCTGAACAAACAATTTAACAACTTCATATTTAAACAACATTTTTTAAATTTTCCGTTCGATATTCGGTACCACATTGAAGCTTGACTAATCTGGATTCGCACAAGATAAGGCCTATTCAAGAAGTAACACTTCCTACCAACGACTTTTCTATACCTGGGACCCAAAATTGAGACCTCTAGTTAAAAAAAGAGTAACTTCATCCACTGCACTATATTCTTTGACGGTACATTTAAACAACATATTTTGACATGTAATATCGCATAATCACTCTCTATATATACTAATTAACTAAAAAAAAAAGTTATAATAGTGATGAGACTTCCTATCAATCTTTTATTCCTTTTCCTTTTACTTTTTCACCTCTTTATTTTCTCTTTCAATGTACACCTAAATTGTCATGACCAACAATGCCATCACGTGATATCTTGGATTTTTCTTTGGTAGAGGAACTACTTAGAATGGTAAGTGATTGAAGGACATTTTGCACCACTTACCTAAATTATAAACTCATTTTCTCAACTTATATGCAGATTGAAGTTTTGGGTTAAAATGAATTGAGTTAATAATGAGCGGATTAAAAATTATTTGGATTGAAATGAGTTTGGTTGAAATTGACTAAAATGTAATTAAGTTTTAATTGCTTTATTTGTTCTTTTATAATTATTAGAACTTTATAATTCTTTATTATGACTATACATAACATATCAAATGAAAAAATGTCTTTACCAAAATATTTTTGGATGGATTATGTTTTCATAGACTGATTTTGTTACCTCTAGATAGATCAATCGCCTTGGACAGGGTCGATCCAAACTGACTTTTAATTTTTGACTAATTTCTGCATAGGATCACTTCCTCACATAGTGAAAGTCCTGGCTGGTGTAAATTCTTTTCTTTTTACTTATAAAATCAATCACAAATTGATCCTATGTAGTGGAAATACATTGTATTTGTGCCCTAGTGAAATACATTGTCTCCATGGCGCTGTATTTTCAATGTATGACACTTATATTTTATGAAATATACGTGTATCATCACCGATCACCCCAACCCCACAAAAAAATGACTTGTATGTCCCTGTATTTTATACTCATATTTCAAGCTTGAAATAAGAAGATACGCGTGTTGGATATAAATATTTGCTACTAAACCCAAACTCTCACTATATATCCTGATTTCTTTAGGATCTATATTTAGCATGTTGCATAGTTTTTCCTAAATCAAATAAGTACCGTGTGTACAAACGGAAACACTTCTCTACCTCTTACAAGACAGAGAAAAAAATTGTGTACCCCCTCACTCTTCACGTGAAATCGCACTAGATATGTTATTGTTATTGTTGTTTTGTCCAAAATCTAGCTTGTGCATGCTGGTAAAACAGCTTATTTGGTACTTTATGTAGTCCTTGCATAGTTTGGTTTTTCCATAGAGATGAATGATGATAGTACAGTAGGTGTGAATTTAGGACCCTTTTGCATATAGACCTGCAGGTACCCTATACCCTAAAAGTTGCACTTGTTATAGTCAATGGCAATGAAGTGTTGTGTGGTGTAATATTAAGGATCTTCATCATCTCCCACTTTGCAGGTACCCTACAACTTTATATTTTTTCAATAATATTGGGTGAGAGCTAGCTAGATAGAGTGCTAGACTGATGATTTGAAAATATGGCATCCAGCTTCATTGTTCACTGTCCTATAATATTTCCTCTCACATAACCAGTTGCCTTCCACTTAAATTTTCCCAAACTATATTTGACTTGTACAAACAAATGATATGATGTTATTCCAATACAAAAGCCTGACCTACAAAGTTACACCTTTTGTCCAAGTTACAAAGTTATTCCAACTTTTGTGACTTCTTTTTTTAATCAAATCCAAGAAAGAATGATAGATTAGTTTTTTATATTCCCTAATAATTTAGCTTCAAACTTCTTATTTTACGTTTAGTTTTGATTCATAACCAGAAAGAGTCGGGAGGTCTAACAAAAATCACCTCTCTACCTCATCTATGAGGTAGACGTAAGGTCCGCATAGACCTACCCTTTTCAGCACCCCACATTATACTAGATATGTTGTTTTTGTATTCATAACCAGAAAAAAATCGACAACTTATTTTAAATTACAAATTTCAAAACTCTTCATTTTTCTCTTAAACTTTATACTCAATCAAGCACCTTCATATATTAGAGAGAGTAATAGTTAACAATTAGAGTTACTTAAAAAGCATGCCAGCGATCTATGAAAAACTCGTTTGACTCTAGAAACCCACCACATAAAAACTCGTTTGACTCTCAAAACCCACCACATAAATTAAAATGAAAAGAGTAATATTCTCCAACTTGTTTCTTTTCAATTTTCCCATATGTTGGGTGCTCACAGCTAAGCATAGATCCCATCTTTATTATACCATCAAGGAGTAATCTATTTTAAGTTTGACTGTATTGCTTTGCTATCCTAGAAAGAAAGAAAATGATAGCACCATGCAACATGCAGCAAGCATCTCCAGCTTCGCACCTTTGAGAAAAGTTGACCCCATTGTACGTCTCTTCATTGAAGACAGAGAGTTAGAATTTTTATTAAGAAAATACACAAAAAATAAGAAGATTTAGCGTATCATATAAATACATTAAAACGATTTACCTATTTAAACAATTGATTTTTCAAGAAAAAAACTTGAATTAACATCCTTTCAACAAGAATAACTCCTCCAGAGTTCATAACTTGGGATAAAATAACATGTTACAATCGGCTACATTACACTAAGGAGTCGTTTGATATGTGGATAAGGATAATAATTTTGAAATAAAATTTAGAATTAACTTTATCCCTGTTATAAAACAAGAAAGAACAAAGAAGAAGAGCAGAGAGAATAGAGAGAGTAATTCTTATTTCTCTTGAGGGATCATTTACAATGAAGGAAGTTCTTTTATTTATAGAGGAAGTTTGCTCCTAGTTTCACACTAAAAACAGATACATCAAATCCTGATAGACATTAAATAGATCTTGATATATCTTGATAGACATTCACTATAATTGATATATATCATAACACTCCCCCTGGAATGTCTAACAATACGCATATAGGCTGCCTCATTAAAAGAACTTACAAGGAAAATCCAGTGGGACAAAACCTCGTAAGGGAAAAAGAGTACAGCGTGTATTAGCTCCCCCTACTAAAAACATCCTTGAACCTTTGCATTCCGATCTTGTGCACCATCTTCTTGAAAGTTGCAGTTGGAAGAGACTTGGTGAATAAATCAGCCACATTGTCACTTGAACGAATTTGTTGTACATCAATATCATCATTCTTTTGGAGCTCATGTGTATAGAAGAGCTTTGGCGAAATGTGCTTCGTTCTATCTCCTTTTATGAATCCTCCTTTAAGTTGTGCTATGCATATTGCATTATCTTCATATAAAATCGTGGGTATTTTGTCACATTTCAAGCCACATTTTTCTCGAATGAGATGTATTATGGACCTCAACCACACACACTCTCGGTTTGCTTCATGAATAGCTATAATCTCAGCGTGATTCGATGAAGTGGCTACGATAGACTACTTTGTTGATCTCCAAGATATGGCAATACCCCCATATATAAACACATAGCCTATTTGAGACCGAGCTTTATGCGGGTCAGATAAGTACCCAGCATCAGCATAACCAACAAGATCGAAACTACAATCTTTAGAATAAAATAAGCCCATATCGATAGTCCCTTTTAGATACCGTAATATATGTTTGATCCCATTCCAATGTCTCCTAGTAGGAGCAAAACTATACCTTGCTAACAAATTAACTGAAAAGGTTATATCAGGCCTTGTAGTATTTGCAAGATACATTAGTGCACCAATTGCACTAAGATATTGTATTTTAGGACCAAGGAGTTCTCATTCTTTTCTTAAGGTCGGAATGGATCCTTATTTACATCAAGTGATCGAACAACCATTGGAGTACCTAATGGATGTGCTCCATCCATATTGAATCATTTCAACACCTTTTCTGTGTAGGCAGATTGATGGACAAAGATACCGTTTGTCAAATGCTCAATTTGCAAATCAAGGCATAACTTTGTCTTTCTGAGATCTTTCATCTCAAATTCTTTCTTTAGGTAATCAATTGCCTTTTGAAGCTCTATTGGCGTTCCAATAAGTTTTGCTCAAATCTTGAACTTCCATATGAGGATCTTTCGTAGTGTCATCTTGACCATTTGTTTTTCTTTTTCTAGAATTTCGATCCTTAGAACCTAATGGTCTACCACGCTTCAAGCGTGCTTTAGATTCATTAATTATGACACTAGTGGATGGTCCTTTAGAGATATCAATTTGAATTGGGACATTCTCCACAGGAATATGTGATTTAGTGATCCTTTTCAAATCTGTAAATGCGTCTGGCATTTGATTTGCAATTTTCTGCAGATGAATAATTTTTTGTACTTCTTGCTCACAAATAGAAGCACGTGGATCAAGATGAGATAGTGATCGATTTTTCCACAAAATTTCTCTTTTACTATTACTATTTTCTCCCCCTAATTTTGAAAAAACTATCTCATCAAACCGATAGTCTGCAAATCGAGCAGTGAACATATCTCCCGTTAATGGTTCAAGATAGCGAATAATGGAGGGTGATTCAAACCCAACATAAATTCCTAACCTTCTTTGGGGCCCATCTTGGTGCGGTTCGGTGGTACTATAGGCACATAAACACTGCACCCAAAAATTCTCAAATGAGATATATTAGGCTCTTGACCCAAAATCAATTGCAATGGAGAAAATTTATGATAATTTGTCAGTCTAAGACGAACAAGTGTTGCAGCATGCAAAATTACATGACCCCAAGCAGAAGTGGGCAACTTAGTTTTCATAAGCTATGGTCTTGCTATCAACTGCAGTCGTTTAATTAATGACTCGGCAAGGCCATTTTGAGTGTGAACATGGGGTACAGGATGTTCCACTCTTATCCCATTCGATAAGCAATAGTCATTAAATGCTTGGGATGAAAATTCTGCAGCATTATCAAGGCGAATACACTTAATTTGATTATCGGAAAAATTGTGCCCGTAATCGTATTATTTGTGCCAACAATTTTGCAAATGTCAAGTTGCGAGATGACAATAGGCACACATGAGACCATCTAGAAAAAACATCTATTAGGACCATAAAGTATCTAAACGACCCACTAGGTGGGTGAATAGGTCCACAAATATCCCCATGTATGCGTTCCAAGAACGCGGGGGATTCAATCCCAGCTTTTGTTGGCGATGGCCTCACGATTATCTTGCCTTGATAACAAGCATTGAATGAAAATTCACCATTCGAAAGAACCTTCAAGTTCTTTAATGGATGCCCATTTGAATTTTCTATGATTCGTCTCATCATTATAGATCCAGGATGTCCCATAAGATCATGCCAAAGTACGAAAGTATTGGAATTAGTAAACTTTCAATTTACTATAGAATGTGCCTCAATTGCACAAATCTTTGTCCAATACAGGCCAAAAGATAAAGCAGGAAACTTTTCTATAACACATGTCTGGCCAGAGACATTCTTGGTGATACCAAGATATTCAAGATTCATCTCATCAATTGTCTTAATATGATAACCATTTTCACGGATATCTTTAAAACTCATCAAGTTTCTCCGAGACCTAGGAGAAAACATAGCATTATTTATGATGAGTTTAATTCCCTTGGGCAAGTTGTAATGGCTTTCTCGAAGCCTTCAATCAAATTAGCACTACCATAAATTGTAGTAACATTAATCTTGGCCATATTTAGATGAGAGAAATATTTTTTGTCTTTGAATATCGTATGTGTAGTGTCAGAATCGATCAAACAAATATCTTCACAATTGGACAGCTTACTTTGAAAATTATCCATATCTTCAAATAAAATGACATACACCAAATAAAATATATATTAAATCTTTGTACAAAGTGAAAACTTATACTATAAGAAATTATTAATCACACTTTACTAAAAAAAAAAAAATACGTCCATTTAATACGAGATTAACTTAACTTAACATTTGATTTTTCAATAATTTTAATAGTTTACTAAGAAAAAAAAATGCATTTTGTTCAGAACGTTAACATGTTAACATGAAAACGATATGATATTATTATATTATAGATTTGATAAAGAATAGAATAATATTATTATAATTCAATAATATGGAACATAAAGAATATAATAAAAAATAAGGGCATAGGCGGGTCCATGGTTGCCCAGTCAACAATCACTCCTCTTTTTTTTTCTTTCCAGATTACCATTTGCTTTTCATTTCATTGTATCATTTTTTTTTTTTTAGATAATGACAAAATTAAAATTTAATTTAATTTAATAATAAACTACAATAATATAATTGATTTAATTAATACTAATCAAAAATTAATAATCATGCAAATAACTACTTTTGCATGATTTTTATTCACTAACTCTTATCAGCAATTAAAAAAAAATCAGTCATTCTTTCATGTTTACGGAGCTATCAACAATCAAGTGATCAATCTTTCCTTCAGGATGCTAGTAAAAGTCTGCTACATCCAAGCATGTGATGTCAACATTATTTTCAGAGAGAAAGTTAGCCTCGGGATTTCTCTCTTTCTTCTTTAGTGATGCTTGATAAAGATCAACTAAGTGCTTGAGAGCACGACAGTCACGTGAATAATATAATGTCCTTTTCCACCACATTGAAAATAAGTAATTGATTCACGTTTTTTATCTTTTTTCTTTTTTTTCGATGAATAATTAACACCGGAACAGAGTTTCTTTCTTGGTCATCACGACCACGACTACGTCCACGACCAAGGTCGCGACCTTTTCCACGCCTAGCATGGTGAGCATGCACATCATTCACCTCAGGGAATGGTGCAAATTCAGTAGGTCGATTCTCGTGATTTTTCATCAACAAATCATTATTTTATTCAGCCACGAGCAGATGAGAACTTAGTTAAGTATATTTCTTAAAACCTTTTTCACGATATTGCTGATGTAATAGCATATTCGAGGCATAAAAAGTGGAGAGTGTCTTTTCCATCATATTGTCACCATTGACCGTCTCTCCACGTGGTTTCAATTGAGAAGAAATTATGAACATGACAGAATTGTATTCATGAACAGACTTATAGTCTTGAAATCTTAAATGCATCCACTCATATCGTGCTTTCGGAAAGATGACCATTTTAAATGGTCAAACTTTTCTTTTAAGCTATTCCACAATACGAGTGGATCCTTAGTAGTAAGGTATTCAATTTTTAGTACTTCGTCAAGATGATGACGCAAGAAAATCATAGCCTTAGCACGATTTTGACTAGATGTTGTATTTTCTTTCTTTATGGCGTCTCCAAGACCCATAACATCTAGGTGTATTTCAGCATCCAGCACCCATGAAATATACTTCTTGCCCGAACTTTGAAGGGCAACGAACTCACACTTTGTAAGATTGTTAGACATATGAAAAAGGGAAGAAAAATAATAATACTTTAGCCTTAGCATTCAAATTTGAGACGGTAGAGTCTCGTACTGATAACGTGTCATAAAACAAGAAAGAATAAAGAAGAAGAGTAGAGAGAATAGAGAGAGTAATTCTTATTTCTCTTGAGGGATCATTTACAATGAAGGAAGCTCTTCTATTTATAAGAAAAATTTGTTCCTAGTTTCACATCAAAAGACAGATACATCAAATGCTGATAGACATCAAATAGATCTTGATAAACATTCACTATAATTAATATATATCATAACAATCTCATATTTGTTGCAAGGTATTAACTAGTCTGGAAACTATTTTATCCTATCATTTATGCTAAAGTGATAAAATATTATTCCATATGAATAGTAAAATAAAATAGTCCCATAAGATATCATTACTTATCTCATCGATATACCAAACAACCCCGGCGAGTATTATAAATAAATAAAGTTTTACATTGCCACGCACTAACAGTTGTACCATCGTGGAAATGTGTAATATGTCAACTAATGACTAACGCGGGCCCTCCCATTGATGATAAACTTTGCATAGACTTTTAGGTCTAAATAAGAGGCGGAGCTATAATATTAACTAGTAAAATACTGAATGAATTCAATAGCTTGTATTGTTGGAATACTTTAAACCATCCTTCCAAGATCATTCAAGTAAATATAATCATTAGAAAGAAATTGAAATTTAGAAGATGATAGAACACCAACCCTTATTCATAGCAAAATTTGATTGAAGGAAAACTTAATCTTCCAAGTTTTGATATTGCTTTCAATTTTGTTTCTTCTCGGAGATGGGATAGAAGAGAAGAGAAGCACATAGCTGACTTAGAAATCAATTCCAGATATAATCTGCTTAAATGCCTTTTCAGATTAAAAAAGCATATTTTCAATATGTCTCCACCATCAGACTTAAGTAAAATTTCATGGATTTCCTCAAATCTCAAATTAACCTCGTACTAATAGATAGTATTTATTTAGTCCCAAACATTTAATACTTTATTAAATCATAAATTAATTAGGCTTCTTTAAAGATAGCATATATCTATGTATAATATATTAATATGTAAGTTCATAAAATAAAAATTACAACCATTTATATTTTAGATTTTATAGAAGTGGCCGAGGCAAGATTTCAAAAATTTTAAGAAAAAAGAAAGATGCATAAAGCTAAAAACATAAGAAATTATAGTTGGGAGGGATTGAACTTGTCACTTGTGTCTTCTAAGAGAATTTGAATCCCTTTTATCATTAAACTGAGCATTCGCTTATATTAATCCTATATACATAGTACTGGAATTTGCCGATGACTCCTTGCTACACTATCTTGATATCCGTCTACGCCTTGTACTTTTATTATTTGGAATCCATTAAATGTATAAAACTAATTTATCCGGAATCCACTAACTAAAATGAAGTATAATTTGATAGCAAGTTCAATACTCATACCTTAAATTCTAATTCCACCGGTCACGCCTGACTTAGACTATAGATGTAATGATGCAATGAGAAAAGAATTTAAATTCTGTGCATCGTTAGTACTATGGTAGGTTACTCAATTATTTACATAAAAATTAAATAAAAAATTAGGTAACCTATAATAACAAATCAATTTTACCTGATACCGTAGAATATTTTGTACACTGACTCAACACAAAACTTAAATTCAGGAATATGGAAGACTGTATTGCATTAATATCCATGCACGTTTGCATGGTGGAGATGTGAACAACAATATTCTGCATTTTATTTGTAGGTTTCTGAATATGGAAGGTCCAAAAAATCACAAGATCATATTGGAAATTGCAGAAACTAAGAGCGACGCCGTTCTTTCTATCAATTCAAGAATCACTGAAATTTATAACATTTGACCTAAGCTCATAAGTTTATAAAAATTCTTTAATTATAATCCAGTAGTACTGCTATAAGTGCTAGGCTGGCTTGATCTTTTTTTACCCCTCTATATATCATAATATAAAGACAGGCCGATGTACTAAATCTCTTATATTCATGAGATTTGAAAAAGAATCAATCACAATGATCTATGATATGCAGTCTTATTATCTTATTTTTTTCCGCGACTTGAACCTGTGATTTCCTAATCAAATGGCATGCAATAACTTTATCGGTTACTCTAATATTCAATTTCCTATATATCGTATTATGAAGTTTTAAAAATTAATGTGCACTAGTTAATTTTTTTGAATTATATTAATGATTTAAGAACTTTCATCATGTCAAACATTCCGATTCTATGCCAAGAAAAAAACCAATATTGGATATCAAGATTTGCTTCCTTTGTGCAGTGCATTATAAGATATCATTGTTATGTTGTCTCGTAATTTAATATTCTTTCTTTCTTTTTTAAAGGATTTGATTGGTCTCTCAACTCAATGCAAACACTTTTTTTGTTCATTATGATATTAATTTCTCTAATATATTCTTTGAATAAAGTAACATATCCAAATGTCTCCAACCTTCTCGATATTAAAACCTTTTATAGTTTCTTGTACGATAAATACAATTCCAATAATTATACTAATTAAACAACCTTTCCCAAAAGAAAAATTAGAATTACTATAAAAAAAAAAAAGAGAGAGGGTAGAAGAGATTATAATGTGACCATAGGGTATAGAGAAATTTAATATCCTTTGCAGTATAAGTGAACTTTTGAGGTCACTAACTTTTTTAGATACTGAAATAGTGAAAGAAAAGATTTTTAATTTATTATTATTATTATTATTTATTTATTTATTTATTTATTTTTGTTTTAAAGAGAGAGACATAAAACATTGGGAAGGATGGGAATAGCAGAGATTCCACTTCCCTTAATATGGAGGAAAGGGATGGGGCATTCCACACTCTATTTGTCTTGACCAAACTCTTATCTCTCCTCTACCAAAACTAAAACAATAAATTCTCTTATTTTTTTACCCTCTTCATTTCAAATTAGTTATCATATTTTCTTTTTGAAAATTAAATTACTTTTGATTAATAATAAAATATATTTTTATTAAATTGACATGAAAAAAAATTACAATTTACATTATATTTTAAATAGTTTTTAATTATTCATAAAATACTAAGTTGGTCTAATTTAATTTAGTTTCGAATTTTAGTTACCAAATTGATTCTCATGAGGGAAATATGATAACTTATTTTAGGATGGAGAGAATATTATGTTATGTACTACTAATATTTTTAACTCACACTACTTATATTTTGTTTCAATTTATGTGATATATTTTCTCTATTAATTTTTTTTTTAATGATCGCTCAAGCACTTCCACGTAAGAAGAAACCAAAACGTATCATATCTCGCACCATATCTTGATTGTATGAAGTTTTAAAAAGAAAAAAAAAATATTGAAATTTGGAGCGTAAACTCAACTTTAGTTATTACTCAATTTGGAATCAAAACTCAAAGTTTAAAATTAAAAACAAATGCTATTTTTAAAAAAAATCATAATTTTTATATCCAAATGTCCACCAATATCAGTTCTCTTGACAAGTGTGTCAATACAGAAGAAACAGTGGTTATTTAATTTATTTATTTATTTATTTATTATTATTATTATTATTATTATTATTATTATTATTATTATTATTATTTAAAAAAGAAGTCCAAAAGGAAATTAGTCCCCACTCTCCCCACTATAGTAGAGAGCCATCACTAACACCATCACTATCCATCAATAAATACAATTTTTTTGGAACACCAAACAAACACTCTCTTGCTTGCCTCACTCTCTCAGAACTCTGTCCCCAATACAATCTCGTTCATCTTTATTTGTTCAATATATTAAAAATAATTATTCATCTTGACTTATAAATAATAAAAAATAAAAAATAATTTATTATATTATATTATATCTATTTAATTCTTATTATTAATTCATTTTCTAATATTTAAATAATTTTAATTAATAAAATTGATATAATAAAATTATTTTTTTATTTTATTTTTTAAAAGAATATGTCAAAGTCACACATGAATAAATAAAGATGAACCGAGGCAATACTTCTTTCTTTTATTTAACTTCTTTTTTCTGTTCTCCTCTTTTCTTTTTGATTGTTTGGCTGCTATATATAAGTAGTGGAGTAATTTTAATATATTTCTGTTTTGATTTGTTCGATTTGATTATTGAATATCGGTGTGGTTTTTTAATTTTTGGATTAAGGAAAAAGAAAATTATAACCAAATCAAAATTATTTTGGTTTGGTTTGATTTTTACAAATTCGGTTCGGTTATTTCGATTTTAAAGATTAAAGTAGTGAGCATAAAATTGGTGATTTTTCTAGAAAATAATCTTTTTTTCAAACCTATTTTTCATTCCCAAATATAATTAATTCAACACGCATGAAATAACCACAAATATTGACCTCGCTGAGTTGTCGCCATTGGCATGACAGTAGTGGCCGCACTCGCCAACGACTGCCGACGGCAGTGACAAACTTAGCAAACGACTGCCGACTGTCGTTGGTGATGTTGAAATTTAAAACGAACTGAGGATGACTAAGCGCCACTTCAGCCTTCGCGTTAATGTTAGGGTCTAAAACAAAGCAATATATTAGAATTTAGGGTTACTAAATGATTATAATTTATATATTTATATGTTATATTAGATTATATTATATTTTTAGTATATTTACATATAATATATATATATATATATAAATTATAATATATTATTTATATAATTTGAATTTTTCGGTTTATCCGAATTATTTTTAAAAAAATTTAAAAATCAAACCGTTTAATTGAATTTCTAAAATTTGAAATCGAAATTAATCCAAAAAAATAAAAAACTAAATCAAAATTAAATTTCGATTTAATTTATTTATTTTTTTGGTTTAAACCAAAATATGCCCAGCCCTAATTATATGTACATTCATGCACAAGCAACACAATTTATAAACCCCACACCACACCCATTTAAAAAAATATAGTTAAATTTAGAAAGTGCCAAAAGAAAATTTAATGTAGAAGATCGCTATCATGAAAAGGATGGTCAAGAAACTTTATTATATTTATGTAGTAATCATTTTACTGATATACTTGAAAAAAAAAATAGACTTAGGTACGTGCTCCTAGGAGAAAAATAATACTGTATTGCAAAACATGCTTGTTGAAAACAAGTTATAAGAGGAGAAATACATAAGTTGATATGCAAATAGTTTTAGTTTTAAATTTAGCGTATATGAATGGACAATGTAAGAAGTATTATATGATTATCAGTTTAATTTAATATGTTATTGAGTAGTTATCTTTTAAATATTCTAATAGTACAAAAAATATTTTACATTCTATGTATAGAAGTTAAATCTAGTTTTGAACTTCAAAGAATTTACCGCTTCTTGAAAAGGTTAGCTAATTAATCTTAACCTAAGAAAGCATTGGAGTGAGGTGGTGAAAATATTCTCGAACTTGACACAAATTATTACTTTCTTCCTGAATTATGCTAGTACTAAAAACACCTCTACACTTGAATAAATGAATTTGAAAATGTCTCCAAGCTCATAGCTTTTAGTAATTTGTATTCACGCATATTTTGGGATGGACATAATTAGTAATATTGACAACTTGATGGGACAAGTTTTTTTTTTTTTTTTTAAAAAGAATCTTTGGAAACCACAGCCTCTGCCATAGCCTTTGGACTTTGGGTGAGTACTTTGTGGTAATCTGTTTACTTTGTAATAGCTTGCAAAGCACACAGGAGATATAAACTGCACTATTAGACAAGCCTCAAGCGACGAGCTTATGATTGAGCGACAGACAGAGACTGGATTTGACTTACACATCTCCCACATGCATGGGAGACCCACCTCTCAACCACTCAACCATGGGCTAATACAATTATTTCTAGAGTGTTATAAAAAAAATGGATCTTTTTATCTGGAAGACTATTGCTACTCCTATTGCTTTAATAGTGAAGGTAAGTAGTACTAAATTTCTGAAATGAAGGGTCTAGGGGAAAAGACTTGTCAAATTTTACTCTCTCGTAGTTGTCAGCTTGGTAGATATTGAAAGCAACTTATGATACCACAAGTACAGTAAAATAATTAAGTTTCAATTTCTAAAAGCTAGATCGATGTCACAAGTATTTGTATATATTATATATGCATACTTTATTTATGTGTCAGTTTATTTTGGTAAGGAAAGACACAACAATATGTTACTTAGCAAAGAAATTGAAGTCAGCCATGCCTAATAAAGAAGTAATTACGTAAATAAAAGTATATTTTACGTGTTTAATTTATGAAAAGGAATTATTTTGTCTTCTAACTCAAACAACTCTTAGACGAGATAGTAATACATTAAAACTAGCCTCAACTGATCATTTGGGAATATAATACTAGGCTCAACTCAATTATGCATGCCTTGATCTAAACCGGTTGAACTCGACTAATTAATTTGTATTATAAAGATTCATCGTATATAACTCGATTCTTTTCATGTTAATCGTCAATGTACTGTAATCCTATGTTAACTTAATAGCGAAACACACCACAGATTCACATAAACCAAGAATACCTATAAGTAACGGAATATGAGGGAGAAAAGGTGCGTACCTTTGTCCGTCATTGCTTACACGTAACTGAAGACGAACTAGGCTGAGTCTTCCTCTCCTTTGCTTATAACGACTGACAGCTTATGAGAATGCGTCTTATGTTAAAGCCAGGAGAGGGGACCTAGTTTTATATTTATAGACTTAAAAGTCCCAATCTAGTGCACCCCCATTATGGGCTCATAGGTCTGCTACATGCCTACACTATTGCCAACTCACACCAATAACATGAAATGGATACAAGCTCATATGGGATCCGCATGAATACACGGTCTGTGTCTTGTCCACCAACTAATAACATCAACCCGTTTTACTTTAATGTAATAAAAAATTAATGTTAAGTCCACATAAAATAAATAATTCTAACATTCTCCCACTTGGACAACGTTAACTTTTAAAGAAAAATTTTAAAAGACTTATTTTTTTATGAAAATGACTCTCGGGCTGAATAGACAGTGGCCATAAATACATAGTGGTGGGACACCATTTCCAACATAGTTCAGTCAAGCAAAACATCACTGTTGAACTGCAGCAGCATTTGCATCAACCAACGATACAAGACTAGTCCACAATTACTAACACTGAAGTTTTGTAGACATAAACCAAGTGATGTGGTAGTGTAGCAAGAAATAGCCAACTTGGACTCCAAATCAAGGCTATTTCATTGTTAGTCCTTCAAACGATTTTTCATATCAACATGTATGCTTAAAATCAACATGCGTACCATAGAAAAATCGTCACCGCAATTTTCTGTTACAACATGTGTGAGCACTAAAACAACATGTGCTCCACCAGAAAATCTTGATTTTCAAGGTTCAACATGTGCAACATATTACATGGTGCAACAACCAGAAAATCCACAAGATAGAATGATATACTATATATGTTTCCAAAAGAAAGATCCAATAAAACAACAATATGATCTTATCAATATGAGACATAGCCAACACGTAAGGCAAAAAAAGCCTTAATATAATAAAATATTATTAAAGTGTACACAATAATAATCAACAACATAAATGATAGAAAAATCTACCATAACATAGATGTCAATTCAAGAGATAATATCACCATAAGCCCGAAACAATAAGGTGAATAGTCTAATGACAAATGAATAACTATATTAAATAGTCTCTCTAACCCAACAAATCAAATGACTCAACAACACCCATATTCTGAACATGTTGCATAAAAACTATGGGTCTTAGCCCCTTGGTTAGTGGATCAACAAGCATCAAATCGGTAGGTATATGTTCAATCATAATGTCCCCCCATTTAACCATATCTCATACAACCAGGTATTTTATTTTCATATGCTTAGAAGCTGGAGAAGATTATTATTTTTTGAATAAAACACAGCTGCCTTGTTGTCACAATAAATCTTTAAGGGCCTAGAGATGGAATCAACTACCACAAATCTTGAAATAAAATTCTTAAGCGAAATGGCTTGTGTAGCTGCACCATAACAAGCTACGAATTCTACTTGCATAGTGGAAGATGCTGTAAGAGTTTGCTTCACACTCTTCCAAGATATCGCACCCTCTGCAAATATAAAGATAAAGATAGAAGTGAACCTCAAATCATCAGGACACCCAGCAAAGTCTGAGTCTGTGGAACCAATTACCTCAAGATCGTCAACCCTTTTATACACTAACATATGATCTCTTGTCTTTTTCAAGTACCTCATTACTTTCTTAGCAACAACCCAATGACTTCTTCCTAAATTAGTTTTATAACGTCCAAGAGCATTGACAATGAAAGTAATGTCAGGATGAGTGCAAACTTGTGCGTACATAAGACTTCCAACAACACTTGGATAAGGCACATCTTTCATAGAATCTTTCTCAAGATTATTTTTGGGACACAAGTCTAGGCTTAACTTATCACCTTTCACCACAGGGACATCACCGGGCTTACAATTTTCTATTTGAAATCTTTTTAAAATACGATCAATATAGGCCTTTTATGAAAGCTCCAATAACTTATGAGATCTATCTCGTCAAATCTCAATGCCCAGAACAAATGATGCCTCTCCTAGATCTTTCATATCAAATATTTTGTTCAATGAATGCTTAGTTTCGTGTAACAGCCCCAAATTATTACTAGCAAGTAAAATATCATCAACATAAAGAGTGAGAATGATAAACTTACTCCCACTGATCTTGAGATAGATGCAATGATCAATCTTGTTCTCCACAAATCCCATAGAAGTGATAGTTTCCTCAAAATTCAAGTACCACTGTCGAGAAGCTTGCTTCAAGCCATAGATAGATTTCTTCAATTTACACACAAGATTCTCACTGTATTTACCAACAAAACCTTGGTTTTGTTGTATGTAAACCTCTTCATTAAGATCGTCATTCAAAAAGGTTGTCTTTACATCCATCTGATGTAGCTCAAGATCAAAATGGGCTACCAATGCCATAATGATCCTAAAAGAATCCTTAGATGACACTGGTGAAAAAGTCTCATTGTAATCAACCCCTTCTCGCTGTGTGAATCCTTTAGCAACTAATCTCGCCTTGAATCATTCAACGTTTCCATTTGAATCCTTCTTTGTCTTAAAACCCCATTTACATCCAACAACCTTCTATCCTTTAGAAAGCTCTGAAAGCTCCCACACATCATTTCTACTCATGGATTTCATCTTTTCAGACATGGCATCAAGACACATCTTTGATTGAGCACATGATAAAGCTTCAGAAAAGGTTACAAGATCAACAATGTCACCTTCATCTAGGTACACTAAATAATCATTCGATAGCGGCGATCGTCTTGGTCTACTTGATCTTCTAAAGTCTGAACCTCTTGATCAACAACAGCAGGTGCCTGAACCACTTCTTCAATAATAGACACCTGAATTTTTGCA
Organism: Capsicum pubescens; assembly: GCA_030864215.1. NCBI lineage: Eukaryota > Viridiplantae > Streptophyta > Magnoliopsida > Solanales > Solanaceae > Capsicum > Capsicum pubescens. Next base: position 335,172,333 of record CM061548.1, on the reverse strand, counting down.
GGTACAAAGTCATCAGTTTGCCCATGTATATGAGGTTCATCATGTATAGGTGCAGACACAAATGATTCTGAGGTAATAGTAAGAGGAATGCTGACAGCTTCAACACTTTCAGTTAGCTCACGAGCAATATACTGAGAACAATCCTTATTTGCAACATCAAATTCAAGAAATTTTGCATTTTGAGATTTAAACTATTTTTGTTTCCCTTTTACGACAGTAGAACCTGTATCCTTTAGAATGATCTGGATAACCAATGAAAAACTCTGCGAGGTTTTAGGTTCAGTTTTCTTTTCTGAAGGGTTATATATCTTTACCTCCACAGGACATCTCCAAATTCGAAAATAATTTAAACTGGATTTTCTATTGGTCCACAACTCAAAAGGATTTTAGGGACTGGCTTGGAAGGGACACGATTAAGAATATACATGGAGGTTTTAATAGCTTCACCCCAAAGGAACTCGGGTAAGTTAGATCTACTCATCATACTTCTCATCATATCTTTTAAAGTACGGTTTTACCTTTCGGCTACATCATTTTGGTCAAGACTTCCAGGTATGGTGTACTGGGCAACTATGCCATAATCTTGTAGATATTTGGCAAAGGGTCCCATCTGTTGCTTAGTCTTAATGTATCTATCATAGTACTCACCCCCACGATCAAACCTCACAATTTTAATGACTTTTCCCAGTTGTTTCTCTACTTCAGTTTTAAACACTTTGAACATTTCAAGAGAATCTGATTTTTCTTTAATAAGAAAAACATAATCATACCAAGAAAAGTCATCAATAAAGGTGATAAAATAACTTGAATCACATATTGTAGTAGAATACGGACCACTTATGTCTGTGTGAATGATTTCCAATAAACCAGAACTACGAGTAGCATTCTTTTTTCTTGTTTTAGTCAACTTTCCTCTAATGCAATCAATACATGTTCCTATGTCCCCAAAATCAAGAGAAGGTAAAATATTAAACTTAACCAATCTATCAACTCTATCTTTAGAGATATGACCTAAACGTCTATGCCACAACATGCCCAATTTTTTATTTAAAATTGGTCATTTAGACCCAACAATTTTAAAATTAAAAGAGTTGTATTAAAAATCAGAAGTCAAGAAAATTTTGAACAAATCATCAGATAGGATTCCATGACCAACAACTCGGGAGTTCAAAAGCAAATTAATTTTTTTATTAAAAAAATTAAAACCATAACCAAATTTGTCTAAAACTGGAAAAGAAATCAAATTCTGTCTAAAAGACGATACATAAAGGGTGTTTTCTAGAACAAGTTTATAGCCAGTTTCTAAGTCTAAAACTACAGTTCCTATGAACACTACTTCAACTTGGAAATCTGTGGCAACTCTAATTCTTGACTCCATTTCCTTTGGCTTTCTTTTGTTTTTGAACCCCTGCAAGAAAATGGCAACATGAGCAGTAGCTCCACTATCAAACCACCAAGAATTAATAGGGAATCTACAAAGTGTGACTCAAAACAAACAAGAGCTAGGTAATTACCTTCTTTTGACTCCTTTTTTATCCAAGAATAAAATTTGGTGTAATCTCTCTGCTTGTGACCAGGTTTCTTACAAAAGAAGCAATTATTATTTTTCTTAAAACCCGTGTTATTGATCCCAGGATAATCAGTCTGATCTTTATCATGCCTTTTGTTGTCTTGACCTTTTCTAAAAGTATGATTATTAGATCTTTCAAACTTCCTAGGCCCCTTGCTAGAGCTTGTTTTGGAATCATGAGAAGCTAACATGGCAACCTCACCCTTCTCCTTTTTAATTTTTCCCTCTTCAACAACACATTTAAAGATGAGATCATTGATTGACCAAGATTCATCTTGAGTATTATAGGCAGTTTTCATTTGGCTAAACTCAGCAGGCAAAGAGTTAAGAGCAGAGTGAACAATGTAAGTATCAGGAAGAGTTATTTCAAGAGTTTTCAATTTGGACTGAATGTGGACCATCTTAAGTATGTAATCTCTAACATCCTCAGTAAAGTCATACCTCATCCCTGCAAGTTTATTCATTAGATCTCCAGTCTCAGCCTTATTGGATACAAGATACATTTCTTCCACTTGGGCAAGAAATTTTTTGGCATTGGTAGTTTCAGACAAGCCACTTTTGAGGTGCTCGGCAATTGACCTCCTAAAGGCAAGGATGCATAGCCTATTAGATCTCTCCTACTTAGCATAAAGTTCTTTTTCAGCAGCTGTACTAGAATCAGTGAGAGGTGGAGGCTCATCCTCATGCAAGGCTTGATCTATGTTAGCCATGCCCAAAGCAAATTCAAGATCTTTTTTCCATCGCTTAAAGTTAGATCCCGACAGAACCACAACTTCAGCATTGTTATTGTTCAAATAAATGGTAACTGTTCACAACACAACATGAATGAATTTGTCAAAATAGCAAGGCATAAGAATAATAATCTTATCACAACGATGAGTCCCGCAACATCTACAAGTAGCCCCCCTTTAGGCAGGGCAAGAAAATATTTTCAATATTAGAAACCTATCCCCTTTGGGCAGATAAATTTGCTAAAATCAAAATATTTTCACATAATGGGGCTCATCACAATACTAATTTAAAACACACAATAAATCTCTTTTGGGCAGATCATTGTATGTTCTTACTTAGTGATATCCTCAAAATGGACTAAACAAGTCTTATAAAGCAAAACAAATAGGTCACTTTGGTGTACACTATTTACCCTAATTTATAAAATAAATTCAATCTCAGGGATTCAACATGTCATTACTTAATTTGCTCATGTGACACAGCACGTAACCACATAATTAAAAATATTATAAATAAAATTAACACTTTATCACCAAGAAACGCAGCAGAAAAGAAAATTAAATTAGTGATAATATTAAACAAATTTCAAAACTCAAATCATGTTGAGGTTCTCGAAAAATACATCATAGTATTCAGTCATAGGGTTCAAGATCTATGTGAAAAGCTCTTGATACCAAGTGTTAAATTAATAGCGAAACACACCACAGATTCACATAAACCAAGAACACCTATAAGTAACGATATATGAGGGAGGAAAGTTGCGTACCTTTGTCCGTCATTGCTTACACGTAACTGAAGACGAATTAGGCTGAGTCTTCCTCTCCTTTGCTTATAACGGCTGACAGCTTATGGGAATGCGTCTTATGTTAAAGCCAGGAGAGGGGGACCTAGCCTTATATTTATAGGTTTAAAAGTCTTAACCTAGTGCACCCCCATTATGGGCTCACAGGTGTACTACAGGCCTACACTATTGTCAGCTCACACCAATAACATGAAATGGATATAGGCTCATATGGAATCCGCATGAATACACGGCTTGTGTCTTGTCCACCAACTAATAACATCAACCCGTTTTACTTTAATGTAATAAAAAATTAATGTTAAGTTCACATAAAATAAATAATTCTAACATCCTAATCTTTTATTCCCCGTGTTATGTATATTGATCCACGAGTAATTTTCTTAGATGGCCACTTAACTAAAGTAGTTGTCAACATCTCAAAAATTCTCTTTTTTTGTTAATAACTATTAGTTGAACGACCATATGAAAGCTGGTTTTTAAAAAGATAAGTATTTAAGAAAATGCAAGGAAGAAACTAGAATGGAAGTACAGTTTGGACAATATATTTCGTCTAGTCCATATATAAATTTTTGTCACACCCACATATAAATTTACGTACATTTTGTATTTAGTGTGTGTGAGAGGGATGTGTAAAATGTTAGGTACAAATCTGAGAAGACTACACAGGAAAGTACTGTTATGTCTTACCATTATATACATATGTAATGTAATGAATGATAACTGCAAAACCGTTTTGAGTGTTCATTGTTGAGTTGTTGTACGTACGATATTATTCAGTTCTTTATCGAATTCAATGAGTTCTCTAGGTATTCCTACCCTATATATGCACTAATTAATCTAAGTACATGTTGGATCGAAAAAGTGTAACAACAAGGGTTCAAATCCTTGATAGTACTTCTTTCATCCCAAATTAATTAGTTATCATATTTCGTTTACAATACTCTGTCTAACTAATTTACAAAATTAAATTGAATTAGATTAACCTCAATATTTACAATTAAGATTTAGATCTTTAAAAATTTCTCCGATCAACTGTCAAAATATTATACAACTAGTAATTGCAACTTTGAGAGGCGTATTCAAAATTTCGAAAGAATGGGTGCACTATTATAAAAAGGTGAATGAAGGTATTGAGATCGATTGAATCCATTGAGTTTTTGTTGTATCATCCACTACTACCATTTTTAATATATACATTTGGTTTAATTATATAAACACTCTACAGAGATAAAAGAATTAGGAATTGTCAGAGTGACAGACTGACAGACTGACAGACTTGAAAATTTTGAAATATTAAACCCCCCAAAAAAAACATTAATTAACACAAAAAGCGCTACCAATAATCTATATTTATCTATAATCTATATCTATAATAATAATATATTAAAAGTATGAAAACTCTTACAAAAGTGATTTAAACTTTTTGCCCTTCATTAAAAGATTGTCCTATAGACAAAACTGTTTTTTCACTATTTTCTTTAATTTATTATTTAATTATTTTTATTATATTAACTAGACTCCTAAAATATATGGGATTCCAAAAATATATGAAAAGAAAATTAATTAATATTTTCCTTTGATGAATTAAAAAAATACTTTTAAAATAAAATTCTATTAAGGAAATACTTCTATAAATATTGAGATGCAGTAAAGGGAATTAAATTAATGTGGAAAGGAAAAAAAATAATCAAATTTATATTTTTTTTAAAAGTACACATGGTAAAAAAAGGAGCCCTGCCATTTTTTAAGGTAAAAATTTTAGGATATTTTTTTAGAAAAAATAATGCATGGAAAGAAAAAAAATTATTGGATTCAAGCAAAAAATATAATATTTAACACTTTTATATCAATTAGAATTTTACCTTATATAAAAAAGAATATCTACAATTCTATTTAAACGGTATTTTTGATAAATTTTAGTAGAAACATACGTATGATTCTTCTACTTCTATGTTTTCTTTTTCTTTTGATTTTGATTTTGATTGATGATTAATTACATTTTTCTTCTTGCATTCATTTGGATTTTCTAGCCTTCTATTGCATAAAAAAAATTATTTACAATTTAATAAAACAAAGGACGTATGTTTCAAACTCATGTACTTAAAATAATGTGACATGCTCATCTAACTTGATTCGGTTAATGTCTAGATTGATGGATGCTTAACTTTTTAACCCTCAACTTCTTTATTGTTTTTGTCAATATAATAGAATTTAATATATGTATATATGTATCTTCTCGTTTTCATTCAAGTCATTTTTTCGGGTCAAAATTTCGCTCAGACAAGAATTATATTCATCAAAATCGAAGCTGTGTGATCACTATTGTATTGTTTTGTTGTAGTTTACAGGTCGTAGATGAATGTAAGTTAGTTTGAGGAATTTCTTGTGTAAAAGTTAGATTTAATTATATTGTCTTAATATCTCTATTAATTTATTATTTTGTAGTAGTTTACAGGTTGTAGATGAATGTCGATCGGCTTGGAGGAATTTTTGTGTGTAAAATTTAAGTTTAATTGTATTATTTTGATAGATCTTTTATCGTATTATTTTGTTGTAGTTTACAGGTGCTAGATAAATGTCGATCGGTTTTGAAGAATTTTTTTAGATAAAGGTTAGGTTTAATTGTATTGTTTTGATATATTTGATTTGAAATTTTTTTTTGGTGCAAAGGTTAGGTTTAGTTGTATTATTTTGATATCTCTATTATCGTATTATTTTATTAGAGTTTACAGCTATTAAATGAGTGTTGGACGGCCTTAAGAAAAAATTTGCGTAAAAGTTAGATTTAATTATATTATTTTATTATCTCTATCATCGTATTATTTTGGTGCGGTTTACAGGTGGTAGATTTTTTGGTAAAGATTGGGTTTAATTAAATAAATTATTCATCTTTACATATTCAAAAGATATTGAATTTAATTATTGTATTCGTCTTTATAATTTACACAAATATTCTATTTAGTGTAATGTTTGAACTCATTAAAGTGAGGTACACGCGCGAGACGCACACAACTAAACTAGTCATTTAAAAAGGAGTTACCCAATCTTAGAAAGGAAAGTAAAATTTTAGAAAGAAAATTTTAGATAAATAAAAGATTTAAATTTCTAACGTCCATTTAAAGAGATGCAACCTATCATCTTCGCATTAAGATATTCCGAGTATGGCTCAGACATCTATATTTAAGTATTTTTTTGAAAATATAACACTAGTCACTACTAGAATATATATATATATATATATATATATAAACAGAATCATGATATGTTGATGTGGCGCTCTCTAAGGGCTTGATTTTTATTTATCTTTTTTGTAGTTTTTTTTGGCCTTTTTTCAATTTAAAAAAATAAAAATTCACCTTTAAATTCTAATAAATATTAAAGATAATCATATTTAATTATTTTCATCATTAATGCTATTAATGATATTTATATCATTTCCTTAAATACACCTTTTCCTTTCTTTATTCTTTTTATTTTTATTTAATCCAAGAAATTAGCTATTGTAATTTATAACTCCATAAATGCAGCATTATTTCTACAGAAAGTGATTTGTCATTTTTTTGAATTTTTAATTTCTACAGAAATTGATTAGTCCTTTAAAAAATTTAATGCTTACTAAGTTATTACCGTTAATTTTTGATGTAGTGCATCACTATACAAAATTCGAAGCATCTAGCATATTTCTTACACCTATTCCAACAAATTGAAATTTACATTTTTTGACTTTGATTGACGGTTCTATTTTTGTAAATATGCGAAGAAAATCATAATTATATGGTATTTATATTAAATAATATAAACACATTGTTTATGAAATTTGTTATATTTAATTTTAAATGAGAAGTTATAATTATTTTTGTTATCATGGTGTGAACGATGCTCTAATCGTCGAGAAATGTATACAGGAGTAATCATATGAAAGAGATCCTTGTAGAAGTATCATAGCAATTGTGTCTTCTTCAATCAACGCAAATAATAATTATGAATTTTGTTACATGCAGGGCATCAATTTCTTTTTCAAAACCTTTCATTCATGTTCATTATTTATTCTCACCATTGTATTTTTTTTGCCATTATTTAATGCAAATAATTCTTTTTATTTATTTTTTACAATTATGACTAATAGGATGAGAATTATTAAAAGGATCTGATAGGGATGTTGAATGGGAAATAATCTCATTGTATTGAAATTGATTATTTTATTCATTAATTCATCATATTTGAATGGTTGGTTTTAATTTTTGAAAAAGATAAAACTAATATAATTATACTGATTTTGAAAAAAAATGTTTGGTTAAATTCAGACCATTGCATCTGATATTTGATGTTGGGTGTATTTACACGCTTAAACACCATAATTTATCCATGTTATAGCTAAGTTTTGAGGATAAAATATATAATTCCTGCACTTTTAGTCCATTTTCCTGTAAGTGAGCTAACCTACGTGATTAGCATGTTTTCAGGTATTAATGATGAAGATTTCAGCACTTTGTGGACCTTTGGGCAGCAAAGGAAAACTTCACAGAAGAGGGAAGGCAGCTTTTGGAAGCTTATGGACTGAATGTGACGCATGGAGAAATTGTACTTAGGGGTGCAACAGTAACTTAATAGGACTAGGACAAGGATGTTATAAAAACCCTATTTTGCTGAATTTTTCAGCATTCATTGATTCATTCATGCAAGAATTCAGTCGACACTTTTTAGTACTATTCAGTTTACAGATTCTGTAAGTTAGAACAAAGAAACACGGCTCTTTTGTGGAAGACGGCTAAGAGGAAAAACGTCATCCCTGTCACACCCCTTTTTCGACTCCAAAAATTAATGTATTGTAAGTTTCAAAAGGGTTTTTATTATTAAAGTGACAAAGATGAAAATTTATTTTGAAAATGGATTATTTACATTTTTTATTCAGAGTCGTCACTTGGCATAATCTGGTGTGCCAAGTCACCATTGGAAAATCCTTTTCAAAACCATTTGACTCTTTAAACTGGTTTGCGAACGGAGACTCCAGCTAAGGAATTCTGTTGACCGAGGGGAAGGTGTTAGGCACCTCTCGATCCCGTGGTTCAACCACGGTCGCTTGGTAGAGTGTATCAACTATTTTGGCATTACGAAATGTATAAACCACACAAGAGGCATGCAAAAATAATCAAACAAAACAAAACAATCCAAAAATGTAAAGTCCAGTCCAATTATACAGTCCAAAAATAGAAAGATACAAAAATATAAATCCTAGTCTAAACTAATTCTAGATTAAGCTCCAATGCCTTACCCGACGCCGCGGGCCTTCATCACGATCATTTTTCGCCAACATGATACGTCGGGGCATTCCCCGGTGAATAAATACAAGTGATCTCGGGGCATTCCCCGGCTAAATAAATACATTTTTTCAATACGAGAAAACCAAATCATTCACCCAAATTTCAATCATTCAAACAATATTTCAAACGTTCAATAAAATCACAAATTATAAGCTTTGCCTCCCAAACTACGTTTGCCTAAACCAATCGGCGCATCATGATACTACCCAATCAAACACTCGTATTTGCTTCAAAATAACCAACGACAATAAATCAAAACAATATTCATTCTTTATCAATTCCTACCATCCAATCCCACATTCCATTTTTTATACCAAATTCCAACGATTCAAGACAGTCATCTCAACAATCCACAACCATCTATTCAATGAAATCGAACACCAAATTAATGTCACCAAAATTCAACCGCACATCAGGCAAATCAAACACGTATAGTAAAGTAAATTAGAAGAGATAGAGTTGGACCTTAAATTTGAAGCTTTCAAACTCAATGTTATTCGAATAAAGAGAGTCTGCACCCGGAAACCTCGAGCCGAACCTTAACACCAACAATCCAACTCGACAAATAATGACCCGTTTACCGTCACTTTTCACGCCGTCACTGTTCACCGGTCACTGTTCACCGGTCACTGTTCATCGATTACTGTTCACCGGTTACTTTTTTTTTTTTCGTTGTTGTTCTTGTTCTTGTGAGGAAAGATTATTTGGTGATTCTTGTTATTGTGGAGAAAAGAATGATCAAATGGTTTTGAAAAGGATTTTCCAATGGTGACTTGGCACACCAGATTATGCCAAGTGGCGACTCTGAATAAAAAATGTAAATAATCCATTTTCAAAACAAATTTTCATCTTTGTCACATTAATAATAAAAACCCTTTCGAAACTTACAATACATTAATTTTTGGAGTCGAAAAAGGAGTGTGACAGCTCTGGCGACTCTGCTGGGGACTTTTCAGAATTCGAGCTTATTTTTGAGTCGTATCGGCTTTGTTTGACATTACGAGTGTATAAGCATTGTTTGTGATTATTGTTTTGTTATTGTTTTCACTTTTGTGCGTTTTTGTGCTCTTTGTTTATAGTATTTATCCTATGTGTTACCGCTTTATATCTGTCATCATGAGTCCATCCCCCCGGCCTTCTTTCAGCAACAAGTCTCGGAGCGCACGTCGTGCGCACGAAATCTAGTTGAGTCACATTTATTTTAGGGGGGGAGCCGTTGGATGTATGGAGTAGGTGGAAAGCAAAGCAGCCACTATCGACCATATGCTCCCCCGAACGGCCTTGTTAGTAAACCACAACGTAAGTCAGCCTTTAGTTCATTCTTATGTGCATCATATTGAGACCTAGCGGGGCCCACATGGTCCTTTGTAGGAGACTCACCTTTAAAGCATCCCTACGTGCTAAATGTCGCATCTTTGAGAGTAACGTGGTCATTTGACGGACCGATTTGGGGAAAACATGTGTTAGAAGTAAAATGTGAAAAAAAAAAAAAAAAAAAAAAGTGAGTCGAAAAGAATGAATCAAAAAGGAGTGTCGTAGTTTATTTTAGAGTTCTTTATGACTTTTGTTCTTCACGATCCAAAACTCAAAAAGATTTTTTTTTTACGTTTTGCATTTATCTTCCCAAAGTACCGTAAGTTCAACAAAAAAAAATGAATGAAAAAAAAGAGGGTTTTGTTTTCCTTTTCTACTTATTTGACAAAAACAAAATACCAAAAAGATTTTTTTTATATATAATTGGTGGTGTCAGTCTTAGTTGAAATATCTAGTTGAAAATCCAAAAAAAGTTTTCACTCGTTTGTTTTTGGTTGTCTCTTAAGTTAGGGTCAATTTATTAGTTAATCACTAAGTGTCCAATCTGAACAAACTACGCACCCCTGATTCTCCTCTCTCGGGAGTGAGATACGTAGGCAACCTATTTTAGGTTCGGGGATCTTATTTCAAAAATTCAAAAAAAAAATTCTTCACTCTTCATTTAGAGTAGGTGTCTCATGTACATTTTTAAAAGAAAGCAAAAAAATACATTTTCCTTTAATAGGTTCAAGTTTCATTTTCGTATGAAATTTAAAATAGAAAATCCAAAAATATTTTCTTCGGTAACCATAAATTTCATGTTGTACAGGAATCTGAAAAATTCAAAAAGATTTTCTTCACTCTTCACTTAGAGTAGGTGTTTCATATACATCTCTAAAAGAAAACTACAAAAAGATTTTTTTTAATAGTTTCAAGTTTCATTTTCCTATGAAATTCTAAATCGAAAACCCAAAAAGATTCTTCTTTGGTAATCATAGATTCCATTTTTGTATAGGGAGTTTAAACCTAAAAAATGCAAAAAAGATTTTCGTCAATTCTTTTGATAATTTGTTAGTTTCTTTTCTTTTTAAAGTTTCAAGAAAAAGAAAAAAAAAAGATTTTAATTGGCCATTTTGACAAAACTTCACGAACTACGCACACCTAATTCTCCTCTCTCGGGAGTGAGATACATAGGCGCCCTTCTTGGGTTCGGTGATCAGCATAAAAAAAAAAAAAGATTTTGAAAAAAAAGTTGAACTCTAACACATTTGTTGTTTTATGTTGAGTCAGTTTAAGGTGGTTGGTTTGTGGCATTCTGGCTGGTCCTTCACATCACACCAAATCCAAAGGGTTAGTTGTGTTCAACAAAGATATAGAGAGTGACATCATGGATCAAACAAAGAATCAGGAAATTGAGAGTTTAAAGGAAGAGAATTTGAGACTGAGACAACAAATAATAGGAATGTACCGAGCTTGGGCCAGTGGGCTGCCTCCACCTCTGTTCCCCACTTTTGACCCTGCAAATACCTTGAGTCTTCCACCAAAATCGCAAAGTCAGTTTCCTACTGTTGTTGATGCACTACAGCATGCCTCAGAATCCATTCCACGTAAAATGCACCTCAATACTTCCACCACTCTTTCTTTATCTCCTCAGTATAAGTCTACCACATTCACAGCACCACATACCGTCTGTGCTTTTGTTGCTTAACCTTCTACTAAGGCTTCCACTTTGTCTATCAATCCAATGATTGTGATTTCCCAGTCCACTAGTGACTCCACGTTCAATACTGTTGATGATCATTGGTATACTCTTGATACTACAGTTAAGTTAAGTGAACCGCCAAAATTTCTTACTAAGAAGCCTAGCATGCCAAAAGAGCCAGAGAAAATAGTTGGGAAAGTGTAGAGTGTAGAAAATGATATGAAAAATTCCCCTGGACTTATGGGCTATGAAGATGTTTCATATAAAAACTGGAGCATGTCTTCAAGTGTTAACCTTCCTCCCAGCTTTGAGACATCAAAATTTGGGGAGCCTGATGGACAGAAGGATTCTGTGAAACATTCGGGACGACATTGCAATCAACCAAGGGAAACTGAAGGAAAGAAGAAGGAAAATGCACCTATTGTCATGACAGGGCCAAAGTAAAGTTTGAAAGGTTCAACCCACCAATACTGTCAGCCTCAATACCGAGCTTACATATCAGATCCACATAACCACTTGCAACAAGGTTTCTTTCTCCGAAATCCAAGAAATCCCATTCCACTTCCTCGATATCCTGTGAACAATGCACAATTGTATGCTCATCCATCTTCTTATCCACAATGGCATGCCCCTGTCCCTTAATATCGTCCTCGACCCCCACAAATTTACCAAGGGACCTCTAAATCCGAATTTCATCCGAGGCCAGAGTTCGCAAAGAGGAGGAAGGAAAAATATAATTTCACTCCTATTGGGGAATCCTATGCCAGTTTATTCCAGAGATTGGTATAGCAGGGCATGATCACTCCTCTCCTTGGGTATACTCCTGACCCGCATTCAAGAAGCTTTGATCCTAGTGTGCAATGTGCATATCATTCTGATGTTCAGGGTCATAGTACTGAAGATTGTCACACTTTGAAAAGACAAATAGAAAAGATAATTCAAGATAAATTGATTGTGGTGCAAAACATTGACCCTTTGACCATCCCACAGAGTTCTTCACCAGCACGCGGTACTGAACAATCTGTGGGAGGCAATTAGTTAAGCATGGGGATCCAGAGCTTATTTGTTGAAGGAAATGTGTCTGACAGTGGTGGAAGCTCCAGTCATGTTGATATGCAAGCCAGTGGCTAAGATGTCAGGCTGAGCAATGGAGAAGTCACCCCTCTCCTTACCAGGAAGGGGTTTGGTAGTTTATTTTGTTTTATTTTCTGTTCTCCGAATTATTTCAGGGTTGTAGTTCGGGATTTATCTTGTTTTGTCCCTTTGTCATTTATGTTCAAACTCTTCTATCTTTCATTTTTATTAAATGGAGTGTTCCCTTTTTCTTTGTGTTTTAAATATGTGTTGTTTGTTTGTTTGTTTTTTTACATAGTACATTTTATGTTGACTCTAGTGATATGATATGCTAGTAAAATTTACAGCTAGATCTTAACATCCAGTTTAAGAATGAACATTGAACCAGAGGGTTAAAGTTAGAAAAAGAGAGCATCTGAGGAAATAGATAGAGTGTTGGGGCATTTGGTGATCAAGTTGAAACCTTCTTTAAAAATTAAGGCTATTATTTTGAAAATCGTGAGAATAACTTGGTCATCAATTGAAAGACATGTCTTAATTAGGTCAAACAGTGTCTACGTGATCCTATCAAGAGGAACACGAAGAAAATTAGCTCCACGAAGTCATGAGTCCTTCAGCATGAGGAATGTACAACAAAGTGGAGTTGTATGCTGGGCAAGTGTAGAAAAGAGGTGGCACACATGCTCGGGGCAAGTTAGTGTTGTAAAACATTTCATAAGTGATCTTGATCGTGCACTTTCATATTGCATGATATGTACTTGCATTTTCAAAGATTGATATGACGAAGGCATTTCATTCTGTCATCCAAACATCGTGTCATCCTTTGTTTACTCCATTTGAGCTTTAGTCTTGTTTTCTTTCATACACCTCTTTTGGAATCAATATAGTCAGCAAAGCTCAAAAGAACAATGTCGAGCAAAACAATAGTCAGAAAAGTTCAAAAAAAAAAAAGAGAAAAAATGTGTCAAAAAAAGAAAAGAAAAAAGAGTGTGAAGAAAAATAGAGTCAGAAAAATCCCCAAAAAAAAAAGAAATCAGAATCAAGCAAAATAAGCTGTTAGAAATACGCAAGACCTGATTCTCCTCTCTCAAGGGTGAGATACGTAGGTTGCCCTACTTAGGGCTCGGTCCAACCAAATAAACAATTTAGAGTCACCTAGTCAAAAGAAACTGGTGCATGAGTTAATCCTCATTGTTTGAGTCGATTCCAAAAGTTGTAAGTCCTAACCCACTTTAAGTGTCGTTTGGTCCTCATGTCATCCTTTCTTTCCAACCCTATCCAAAATCCAAGTTACAACCAAAGAAAGACCTTCAGATCAATCTTTGAGGATGTTAAGGATAAGTATGCAAGGGATATGATGATGCATTTTGGGAACTACTTGTCTTCCTCAGCATAAGAAATCAAGAGAGAAATAGAATGAGAGAGTCTTATTGGTGAAAACCCTTACGGGCACCATAAGGTGATGGTAGGTTGAGAGAAATAAAAATGAGAGAGTCTTATTGGTGAAAATCCTCACGGGCACCATAAGGCGATAGTGAGCCGACAGAAAATGAAAGAAGCTTGTTGGAGAAAACCTTTCAAGGCGCCACTAGCCGAATGGGGTCTTAAATGCAATTGACCTAAGAAAGCAACTCAGTTTCAAGGTCATTAACTCAACAACAATGGGTAGAAAGTTTGGATGAAAAGATCAAGCTGCTTAATTCAAAATGCATGGCATAATCATTAGTGTTGACTGTCATTTTTAGATGAATTTTTGTTTGTTTGTTTTAAAAGGGGACATTCATTGTCTTTTCTTTCTTCTCTTTGTTTTAATTTTATCTTTCTTGAGTCAGTTATCAAAACAAAAATTGTCATTCTTTGTCAGTTATCAAAACAAAAAATTGTCATTCTTTTTTTTCGTTTCTTGTTTTTGAGTCAAGTCCGTGTCAAAACAAGTGAGAAAAGATTTCAAAACTGGCTACCAGCTTCTTTAATTGTACAAAGCAAGACAAAAGTTAGCACATGAAAGAGACATGATTGTGAGCCCGAAAAAAAAAAAGAAAAAAAAAAAGGGCATGCAGGAAGTTTTTGTCAACAGAGAAGTCGGGAAACTCATGGACATACCAAGGTTCAAAGGGTTTATTTGAGAAACACGACAAAGTAGAAATACTGTGTTTGTTTCAGAGTCACTCTTAATAAGCTGAGTTTGAGTCAATGATACAGCAAGTCAATGACATATGCTAATGGTTGGAAGCAAAGCTAAATGTGACGGGGGCAGGAGAAATTGCCTCAAAAGCCAAAGCCACAAACTAGCCACCGTGTTTTTAAACTCACAAGTGTTCTTTGTATGTAATAGCAATACATATTGCATTCAGATTAAGGATTTCAGAGCCTAAACATCAAAGGACGTAATTTCTCACCTCAACAAATGCAAGAGACAAAGTTGCTGCACAGGTTTGGTAATCAAAACCATGGTAAAACTTATAATTCAAGCTCTCTAGGAGACGCACTTCCTTGTTTTGGTAATTCAAGCAGCTTTGGTAAGGAGACGCACTTCATTGTTTTGATAATTCCAACAAAATTGATAAGGAAACACACTTCTTTGATTGGGTAATTTGAATTTTGCTTCTTAGGTAATGAACTTCCTAACTTAAGTCTTGATTCCTAGAAGACGTACCTTTTAGTCGAGTCATTTTTCTTGATTCCTATAAGACGTACCTTTTAGTCGAGTCATCCCCTTTGATTCTTAGAAGACGTACCTTTTAGTCGAGTCATTTCCCTTGATTCCTATAAGACGTACCTTTTAGTCGAGTCATCCCCTTTGATTCCTATAAGACGTACCTTTTAGTCGAGTCATCCCCTTTGATTCCTATAAGACGTACCTTTTAGTTGAGTCATCCCCTTTGATTCCTATAAGACGTACCTTTTAGTCGAGTCATTTCCCTTGATTCCTATAAGACGTACCTTTTAGTCGAGTCATCCCCTTTGATTCCTATAAGACGTACCTTTTAGTCGAGTCATCCCCTTTGATTCCTATAAGACGTACCTTTTAGTTGAGTCATCCCTTTTGATTCCTATAAGACGTACCTTTTAGTCGAGTCATCCCTTGATTCCTATAAGACGTACCTTATAGTCAAGTCATCCCATTTGATTTCTATAAGACGTACCTTTTAGTCGAGTCATCCCCTTTGACCCCTAGAAGACGTACCTTTTAGTCGAGTCATCCTCTTTGATTCCTAGAAGACGTACCTTTTAGTCGAGTCATTTCCCTTGATTCCTATAATACGTACCTTTTAGTCGAGTCATCCCCTTTGATTCCTAGAAGACGTACCTTTTAGTCGAGTCATCCCCTTTGATTCCTATAAGACGTACCTTTTAGTCGAGTCATCCCCTTTGATTCCTATAAGACGTACCTTTTAGTCGAGTCATTTCCCTTGATTCCTATAAGACGTACCTTTTAGTCGAGTCATCCCCTTTGACCCCTAGAAGACGTACCTTTTAGTCGAGTCATTTCCTTTGATTCCTATAAGACGTACCTTTTAGTCGAGTCATCCCCTTTGATTCCTATAAGACGTACCTTTTGGTCGAGTCATCCCCTTTGATTCCTATAAGACGTACCTTTTAGTCGAGTCATCCCCTTTGATTCCTATAAGACGTACCTTTTAGTCGAGTCATTTCCCTTGATTCCTATAAGACGTACCTTTTAGTCGAGTCATTTCCTTTGATTCCTAGAAGAAGTACCTTTTAGTCGAGTCATTTCCCTTGATTCCTATAAGACTTACCTTTTAGTCGAGTCATCCCCTTTGATTCCTATAAGACGTACCTTTTAGTCGAATCATCCCCTTTGATCCCTATAAGACGTACCTTTTAGTCGAGTCATTCCCTCTGATTCCTAGAAGACGTACCTTTTAGTCGAGTCATTTCCCTTGATTCCTATAAGACGTACCTTTTAGTCGAGTCATCCCCGTTGATTCCTATAAGACGTACCTTTTAGTCGAGTCATCCCCTTTGATTCCTAGAAGACGTACCTATTAGTCGAGTCATCCCCTTTGATTCCTATAAGACGTACCTTTTAGTCGAGTCATCCCTTGATTCCTATAAGACGTACCTTTTAGTCGAGTCATCCCCTTTGATTCCTATAAGACGTACCTTTTAGTCGAGTCATCCCCTTTGACCCCTAGAAGACGTACCTTTTAGTCGAGTCATCCCCTTTGATTCCTAGAAGACGTATCTTTTAGTCGAGTCATTTCCCTTGATTCCTATAAGACGTACCTTTTAGTCGAGTCATCCCTTTTGATTCCTATAAGACGTACCTTTTAGTCGAGTCATCCCCTTTGATTCCTATAAGACGTACCTTTTAGTCGAGTCATCCCCCTTGATTCCTAGAAAACGTACCTTTTAGTCGAGTCATTTCCCTTGATTCCTATAAGACGTACCTTTTAGTCGAGTCATCCCATTTGACCCCTATAAGACGTACCTTTTAGTCGAGTCATCCCCTATGATTCCTATAAGACGTACCTTTTAGTCGAGTCATTCCAATTAACTCATAGAAATTGCATTTCTATATTTGGGATAATTTTCTTTTCAGTTTTGATGTGATTTCAGGAGTATTCCCGAAGCATAGGGCGAATAAATGGAAAACCAAGCAACAAGGTGAAGATATTGAAAGTTAAACAGATTGAAAAATAGCAAGTCAGGATTCTACCTGCAGAACAGGGTGAAGATATTGAAAGCATAGCAACAAGTTGATGAAATAGCAAGTCAGGAGCCCGCCTGCAGAACAGGGTGAAGAAATTGAAAGCATAGCAACAAGTTGATGAAATAGAAAGTCAGGAGCCCGCCTGCAGAACAGGGTGAAGAAATTGAAAGCATAGCAACAAGTTGATAAAAATAGCAAGTCAGGAGCCCGCCTGCAGAACAGGGTGCAGAAGTTGAAAGCATGGCAACAAGTTGATGAAATACCAAGTCAGGAGCCCGCCTGGAGAACAGGGTGAAGAAATTGAAAGCATAGCAACAAGTTGATGAAATAGCAAGTCAGGAGCCCGCCTGCAGAACATGGTGAAGAAATTAAAAGCATAGCAACAAGTTGATAAAAATAGCAAGTCAGGATCCCGCCTGCAGAACAGGGTGCAGAAGTTGAAAGCATGGCAACAAGTTGATGAAATAGCAAGTCAGGAACCCGCCTGGAGAACAGGGTGAAGAAATTGAAAGGCAAGTAACAAGTTAAAGAAATAGCAAGTCAGGAGCCCGCCTGAAGAATAAAGTGATGAAAGTCGAGTCAAGAACCAATAGAAGCTGTATAGATAGGATTTTTTTAATTTCATTTATGTTTTAACTTGTAATTTTCATTTTTTTGATGTAATGACAGAGCCGCGGACCGGAACCTCGATGGAACCTCACTCGACTCTCCAACTCGAAATAGTCCATCTCCCTCCAAAAGTTGAGATACTTGTCACTCGATCCTCTCATAATGTGAGTAGGTGGGATGTCTTAAGTCAAGACCCGGTTGTCCTTCTTCCTTCTGTTTCTTTCTTTGAATAATGGTCGGGTCAAAATTTGGTCTCGCTGTATACTTCTTTGTCTGAAAACACTTTGTGTTTACATTCAAAGGGGGCATGATGTAGACACCTAATTTTGTCCCTCCCGAAGTCTAATTTTATTCATTTTTAGTTCACCTTACCATGTGTCCAACCCCATGTAATTATATCCCACAAAAATACAAAAATAAACAAAAAATACCTCTAACTAATTTATCTTATCCTAATAACCTACCCAATCAAAAGCTTCCACCTACCCTAACTACCCATGTGATTTCCCCCCTCCTTTTTCATGTCCACAAAGAAAGAATATATGGGGGACCCACCAAAATTCCCACATAATAATAAATCCATGCCCATTATAAAAGATAAATTCTAAGAGGAAAAGAGGCTCATTCTTTGATCATCATCTTCTCCACAATAACAAGAATCACCAAATAATCTTCCTCACAAGAACAAGAACAACAACGAAAAAAAAAAAGTAACCGGTGAACAGTAACCGGTGAACAGTACCGGTGAACAGTGACCGGTGAACAATACCTGTGAACAATGACGGCGTGAAAAGTGACGATGAACGGGTCATTATTTGTCGAGTAGAATTGTTGGTGTTAAGGTTCGGCTCGAGGTTTCCAGGTGCAGACTCTCTTTATTCGAATAACATTGAATTTGAAAGCTTCAAATTTAAGGTCCAATTCTTTCTTCTCTTTTATTTAATTCTTATGTAATTGTGATTGTGTGTGATTCGATACCGTGGTTTGTTTGTTGATGTGAACTGTTGGTGACATTTGGGTGTGTGATATGCTAAGCATGATTGGTGAATTTTTATTATTCTCGATTGGTGGATTGTGTATTGAAATGGGTTAATCACGTGGTTAAAAATGAATTAAGGTGGGATTAAAAATGGAGGAAAATGAATATTAATTAATTTTGATGTATTGATAATGTTAAACATGATAGAATTGTGATATGTTGAACTTGGTAGGCAAACGTAGGCCGGTTAGGAAAATTTAGGAATAACGATTTATTGGAGTGTTTGAATATGTGCGTGAATGGTACTTTCTACTTTATTGCACGAAAAGTTTAAATTGTACTCATTTGGCCGGGGAATGCCCCGAAGAATTTGTATTGATTTATCCGGGGAATGCCCTGAAGTAGCATGTACGCAAAGGAGGCTCGTGATCAAGGCCCGAAACGTCGGGTGGAGTTTAGTTTAGGATTAGTTTAGAATAGAATAGGTTTTATATTTCAGCACCTTTTTTATTTTGGATTGTATAATTTGGACTGAACATTATTTTTGTTTGTTTTGAATTTTGTGTGATTTATTTGTTTGCTTGTTTTGTGTGTTTATGTGGTTTGTACATTTGTAATGTCAAATTAGCCGATACGCTCCACCAAGCGACCGTGGTCGAACCACGGGATCGAGGGGTGCCTAACACCTTCCCCTCGGTCAACAGAATTCCTTAGCCGGAATCGCTGTTCGTAAACCGGTTTAAAGAGTCAAATGGTTTCGAAAAGGATTTTCCAATGGTGACTTGGCACACCAGATTATGCCAAGTGGCGACTCTAATTTTGAATGTAAAAACAATCTTTTTTCGGAACCAATCTTCATTTTGTCACTTTAATAAAAAAAACTTTCAAACCTTAAAATACATATCTTTTTTTTTGGAGTCGAAAAAGGGGTGTGACAATCCCTCTTTGACGTTAAAATCATCCTCTCGCGAAGATTGTTCTAGTTGCGGTATGATGATGATGTCTTCGTTGTTTTCCTTTACAACCATGAGTAGCTAAACTTCTCTGTTAGGGTTATGGAAGCCTTTTGATATACTATCTATTACTATGAGTTTGTGAATTCTTGATGTGTATGCTACTTATATCATTACTCTCTTCGTTTTAACTAAATTCTCGTGGTTGCAAACATAGAGAATAGGCCATTATAGCATTAACTTGTTCGAGAGAAAAGTTACATGTTTGGAAAAGAGAGTGTGACAAGGAAATAGGGCTACCAACCCCTATTTACACGTTAGTGCCGTAACTGGGTTAACCTCTTAGAGAGTTCGTACCATTAGTTATTCGCTTTAAGCTCGAGAGAGTTAAAGTGAAATAATCCTTGATGGTTGAGAAATACTAGGATTTACCATTAGAATACGAATCTCTATAAGTGCATGCATGTCTGAATTCCGCATTACTCATAGTTAATAGATACGTAGAACTCATAAGGTGGACATAACCCTAACTTATTTTTCTCTGTGATTAAATCTTACTAAATCAAGCATTCTGTTGTTACTTCCATAGTATTAATTCATGCCAAACCCAATCCCCCTTTTTTCGTGGAATTTTCGATCAACAGTCTACTAATAATTGCAACACTTAGTGACCAAGTATTCCCTGTGGGATTCGACACCCAACCCAGTTGGGTTCCATATTTGACAGCGACCACTTACACTCTTACGAGAGCTGTAGTTTGGGCGTTATCAAATTTTGGCGCCGCTGCCGGAGAATACAGTTGTCAACTAAGTTTGTGATAGTTACTAGACCCTTTGGTAAAAAATTCTCAGATTTTAGTTGTTGTTTTTGTTTTATTCAGGTTTGTTTGAGTGCATGCCAAACACTCGAAGTTCAGGTCAACCGTTATTACCCATAAATCCTGAACCACAACTTATTGGCAGAATGGATGCACAACATGACATTGAAAGAAGGGCTGCTCAACAGGAGCAGGCTAGATTAGCTGCGTTGGCAGTTGCTCAAGTGCATCAACAGAATATTGATAACCCAGGTCATTCAACAAATCCTGATGATGAGGACCTGGGTGATGATGAGTTACTTAATCCACGGCCTGCAGATGAGGTGGCAGCGCCTGTGAACAGGAGAGATCGTCAAGCTAGAATGAGACCTGAACGCCGAGCTGTGTAGGCTCCTTTTTATGATGATGATGACGACTTGGATGGGGCTGGTGCCACAGGGGCTATTATTCCTCCGCCCTTTGCACCCGGAGCTAAGTTCAATATCACTAGCACCATGATTCAGTTATTGCAGCTCAAGGGGTTATTTGGTGGACTCGCAGGCGATGATCCGAATATGCATCTGATCAACTTTATTTCAACATGCAAGTTGTTTGACAATCCAGGAGTTGGACAGAACGCAATTCGGCTGCGCTTATTTCCATTGTCTCTTTCTGGGGAGGCAACTCTATGGCTGAACGGGCTAACTCCTGATTCTATTACTAATTGGAGGCAACTGAAAGACGCTTTCCTAGAAAGATTCTTTCCGCCATCCAAGAGAGCACAGTTAAGAGATGAGATCAGCAATTTTCGACAGCTTCCAACTAAAGCTCTCCACGAAACATGGGAGAGGTTCAAGGAGAAGCTCATGCGGTGCCCAAACCATCAGATGACCAACATCCACTTGATGGAGATATTATACAGGGCTTTGAACTCAGTGACAAAGCCAGTGGTTAATAATGCTGCAGGTGGGTCATTCATGGACCTTACTTTTCTTGAGGCAAGTGATATGCTAGATCGTATGACAAAGCAGAGTAGAGCTTGGCATACCAGGGATTCTGAGGTAGCAAGCTCTACCGTATCTATTGGCTTGACTGCAGAGCAGAGGCATAGACAAGTGGAACGTGACCAAGATATGGCTCACATGAAAACGCAGATGGATCTTCTTACCAAGCATTTATTATCAGGGAAGACCGAAAAGGTTAAAGCCATTGTATCACAGGGAAGATATGATTCCGATTCTGAGGGGGAAGCAAATTACTTGAATAATCAGGGGGGTTTCTGAGGCAATGCCCAAGGAAACCAAGGTCGGAACTATTATGATAAATCTGGATACAAGGACCGCGATAAAGGTGGTTGGAAGAATAAGACTGACAGGAGTGGTTTGTATGTTCCTCCTGGAAACCGTGAGGCTGTGGCGTCTGGCTCTAGAAAGATGTCCATGGATGATATGATGGCTAAGCTGTTGAAAGGGGTGGAGGCAACCAATATGGGCGTTACTGAGGTAAAGAATGATTTGTCATAAATAAATCAATTGGTTGACTCGCATTCTACTGCAATAAAATAGCTGGAGCAACAATTGAGTCAATTATCAGCGACATTCAACCAAAGAAAGGCTGGCACGCTACCCAGTGACACTGTGCAAAACTCAAGAATTGATGGATCGTGTATGGCTATTACTACCCGGAGTGGTAAAGTGTTGGAAAATCCATCCAAAGGCAAGCAGGTGGTTGATGATATAGCAAAGAATGTTGATGAAGCAGAGTTTGAAGATGTTGTAGAAGCTGAAGTGAGTGCTCATGATGTTACACCTAGACGTCACCATCCTGATAAGAGTGATAATAGGAAGCAAGATAAAAAGGAAGTGGTGGAGAAAATGATTCCTCTTCCACCACCACCTTTTCCTCAGAGACTGAAGAAGAAGGCTGATGACACTCCTGAAAAGGTTGATAATCGGAAGCAAGATAAAGAGAAAGTGGTGGAGAAAACGATTCCCCTTCCACCACCACCTTTTCCGCAGAGACTGAAGAAGAAAGCCGATGACACCAGGTTCAGTAAATTCATGACCATGTTGAAGCAGCTGACTATTAATGTTTTGTTGGTGGAGGCACTGGAACAGATGCCTGGATATGCTAAATTCATGAAGGACCTGTTGACAAAGAAGCGGGCAGCAAGTTATGAGCTGGCAGATAATGTTCATCATTGCAGTGCAATCGCTACAAGATCTTTAGTACAGAAGAAGGCAGATCCTGGTGCTTTCACTATTCCTTGCACGGTTGGATCTATGAATTTTGCTAAGGCATTATGTGATCTGGGGGCTAGCATCAATTTGATGCCGTTATCCGTTTACAGAAAGTTGGGGTTGGGCGATCCTATACCAACCAATATGCGACTTGTGATGGCAGATAGGTCGGTAAAACGACCTGTTGGTATCTTATATGATGTATTGGTGAAGGTTTCCACCTTCATCTTTCCTGCAGACTTTGTTATTTTGGATTGCGAGGTGGATTCTGAAGTTCCCATAATCTTGGGGCATCCTTTCCTCACAACTGGAAGTGTGCTGATTGATTTAAGAGCTAATGAGCTTTTATTTTGGCTGAATGACGAAGTGGTCCGTTTTGATGTATGTAAATCGATGAAGCAGCCTAGAGATATGGATGTGTTCTCTGTAGCTGATGTTTATTATGAGGATGAGAAAGAATTATCTGTAGAGAAGCAGCTTACTGTTGAGCCATTGTCTGCTGTGCTGTTGAATTTTGAGCATGAGGGTGTTGAAGAATATGAAGAAACTGTTTGTGCTCTAACAGGAATAAAGTCCTATTCTCATACTACTAAGAAGCTGAACCTTGATCTTAGGAATCGACCTTCACCAACAACGAAGACTTCCATTGAAGAGCCACCAGTGCTAGAATCGAAAGAGCTCCCCAGTCACCTAAGGTATGCGTTCTTGGGAAGTGGAAATACACTTTCGGTGAGTGTTGCGGCTGATTTAGGTGAACAGCACGTAGAGGCTCTCATCTCTGCTCTGAAGAGGTACAAGAGAGCTATGGGTTGGACTATTGATGATATAATTGGTATCCCTCTTGGGATATGTATGCACAAGAGTCATCTCGAAGAAGATTGCATGCCTACAAGTAAGCATCAACATCATCTGAATCCATTCAGAAAATGATGCACCATCCATCTCGACAAAGTCTAAGTAATCGAGGTAACTATGTCGTGCCGCGACAATAAATCAAGCGCTACATGGGAGGCAACCCATCGTTTTTAGTCGTTTTGTTTTCCTAGGAGTTTGTTTTGTTAAATAAAAATCCAAAAAGAAGAGTCGAGCCACGACCAAAACTAAGGCGCTTGGTGGGAGGCAACCCATCTTTCTAATCGTTTTTGTTGTTTTTGATTAAGTGTAGGGGAAGACGTATAAAGGAGGAGCTTGGTCTCAAATTTTGATTTGAAAGTGATCAATGTTAAAGGTGGTAAGTGAGTAATGAAGGAGCAAAAGGCTATCGGTTAGGCATTGCCTATGCGAATCTAGGCAACGAACAAGGAAAGGCCTAAGTCATTGCCTATGCTCACTGCCTCAACTAGGCAATGGACATGGCAAGGCCTATACAAATCTAGGCAATGGACAAGGCAAGGCCTATACAAATCTAGGCAATGGACAAGGCAAGGCCTATATAAATCTAGGTAAAGCTAAAGGCGCCGCCTATGCCATTGCCTTTGCTCTCTGAATCTACAATGCCATAGCATAGGTGCCTCCTATGCCCAACTAGGCCATAGCATAGGCGCCGCCTATGTTCAACTAGGCTTTGCTAAAGGCGCCGCCTATGCTAAGCATAGGCAAAGCATTAGGCGTCGCCTACTTATGCTTTTTGGTCTCCTAACCCGATTTTTCATGGGTCAAACCCGACCCAAGCCTTGGTCTATAAATAGAACTTCAACCTTAAGACAAAATCAAATTGTTTGCTCCATATAGGCGCCGCCCAAGCTGCCCCATTCTTTCAAAATCTTTCTTTTTGCTCATCTAATCTTGCAAGCTTATCTTCCGAATCCATCACCAAGTAAGTTATTCTTTTATATTCCGTAGTTGTTGGAATGCTACGTTTATAATGATCTATTAGATTTTGAAGTGGTGTTGGTGATTAGAATGTGGGTGGTTTGTTATGATACATCTAGTTGAGTGAAAGAATACGTGTGGGTGTTCTTGACTTTGTTCCGACTTGTATTTGATTGTTATACACTGTCATCTTTTTGCGGAATCGAAATGGTAAAGTTAATGCATAATCTTGAAAGTTGAAAGCTTGAATGTTTAAATGACTCGTTCATCGAGATACCGATCATGATTGACCACAAGCGTAAAATGGTGTGATTATGCCTATGCAATAACTTGTTTCTATTTGTGGTACGATCCTCATGTGGTAGTTTTGTTCAAAAAGTGCATTCATCCAAACATGAAAGTATAGACAAGATTACATTGGGAAGGATAGTTAAGATGACATGAACGTATGACTGTGCTGAACATGTTGTTGGAACATATCGCCTAAATGTATGTCGATGAAGTCTAAGTAATCGACATCACTCACTTAATTAGTCTGTGCCAACAACTTAAGTGTGGGGTGGTGCCACTACTGTTTGTTTTTCGATTGAATCTTCCGAGATGAAGCTAACATGACTCTATTTTAATCTCAGGTAGAATGGCCCCAAAAGGACGACAAGAAAAAAAAAGCGTCCACCTCACAGAAAGGACAGAAAAGGTCAAGAAAGGAGCAAGCTGAGTCCTCCTCTCTACAAATACCTCGACGCACTTTTGGGATCAAGTGGGGTACATTTTGAGGAAACTCTAAGGATGACGACTCTGATGATGATTCCGACGCAGGGGGTATGACCCCAGACATAGAAGAGGAGTTCGACTAATCAAGTTTTCCTTATTTATTTCCACTGAGGGCAGTGTGTCCCGTCTAAGTGTGGGGTGCTGAAATTTGTATGCTTCTTGTACTTCTTTGCCTACATTTATTCTAGTTCTTGTTTGTTTTAATTAGTCGTAATTAGTTAGTTTAATTTTAGATTTTTTTAGATTTTGCATAAAATTGTTCTGATAGGCGGCATGATATTATGACAAGAGTTTGTGCCAAAATCATTACTATTGAGACGTTTAGGCTCTAAGTGTGACTCACTGTGTGATAATTGTGTGGTTCAATTCAGTCATCTGTTGGGTCAAGAGTCTATACTGCTCCCAATAAAGTTGACCATGTGCCTTGTGTGTGTGAGGTTATAGTATATTCTGTGTTGTGACTGATGCTAGAACTTGCCTGGTGTGTGTGTAAAGTGAAATAAAGAGTGTGAGTTTAGGAGATGATTTAGGCATTTCTTTGGCAGCCTGTGATTGTTTACCTTCTTTTTACCTACCCGTGGACATTATCCTAGTTAACCCCCTTTGAGCCTTTAGCTATTTTCTTTGACAGCCTCATATGTAGCCTAATTCATTTTTTTCAAGACCATAATTTGATCCAAATTCCTAAGTGCTTTAAATTGTAGAGTCATGTGACAAAATAAGAGGAAAGTGGGTGAGAGTAATGCCTCAGAGTGTATTGGTACTTGAAATTATTGTGAATAAGAGTGGCTATCATAGAGGTGTTTTATAAAAAAAAAAAACAGAAATAGAAAAATAAAAAAAATAATTTGTATATTCTCATCTTTGTGTTTATAATTGAATAACAAAATAGGTGAAAAGGGGTGTTAGATGAAAAGAAAGGTAGAAGGGTTGTTTAAAAGAGAGTGTTAATGGCATAATGTGATATATTAAAGCGCTTAGGGAACATAGTCACTATTTCTGGCCAAAATAGTCCTACCTGTCCCTTAGCCTACATTACAACCTGTAAAGACCTATTTGATCCTAAGCTTAGCATTCTGATATTAGTAGAGCATTACACTAAGGGAAAACCTATGGTCATCAGTTGCAACATATGAATTCTTTGTGAGAGTGAGAGCAAGGAGAATCGTATACCCATGTTCCGAGGAGAATCTTATATCCATGTTCCGAAAAATGCAAAACTTGTGAGTGATTATGGGTGATATCTTGTGTGAGACACACATGGTTGATGATTGTTGGGTAGTTTTGTATGATTCTTGGTTCCTTAACTTGTGGATACGAATTAGCCATCATCACGAGTCTATGTTGGAGGTTGAATGGTTTCTAGTAGTGATCCAGAAAACTACTCTTTGTTAATAATTGTCGTGCATGTCTTGATGAATATTTTGTGTTACTACTGTGAAATCCTAGTTAGATGTTTGCATGGACGTAATATTTTGTTCGAGGATGAACAAAGCTTTAAGTGTGGGGTGTTGATGTTGGGTGTATTTACACGCTTAAACACCATAATTTACCCATGTTATAGCTAAGTTTTGAGGATAAAATATATAATTCCTGCACTTTTAGTCCATTTTCCTGTAAGTGAGCTAACCTACGTGATTAGCATGTTTTCAGGTATTAATGATGAAGATTTCAGCACTTTGTGGACCTTTGGGCAGCAAAGGAAAACTTCACAGAAGAGGGAAGGCAGCTTTTGGAAGCTTATGGACTGAATGTGACGCATGGAGAAATTATCCCGGGCAAAAGCAGTATTTTTAAATACTTAGGGGTGCAGCAGTAACTTAATAGGACTAGGACAAGGATGTTATAAAAACCCTATTTTGCTGAAATTTTCAGCATTCATTGATTCATTCATGCAAGAATTCAGTCGACACTTTTTAGTACTATTCAGTTTACAGATTCTGTAAGTTAGAACAGAGAAACACGACTCTTTTGTGGAAGACGGCTAAGAGGAAAAACGTCATCCCTCTTTGACGTTAAAATCATCCTCTCGCGAAGATTGTTCTAGTTGCGGTATGATGATGATGTCTTCGTTGTTTTCCTTTACAATCATGAGTAGCTAAACTTCTCTGTTAGGGTTATGGAAGCCTTTTGATATACTATCTATTACTATGAGTTTGTGAATTCTTGATGTGTACGCTACTTATATCATTACTCTCTTCGTTTTAACTAAATTCTCGTGGTTGCAAACATAGAGAATAGGCTATTATAGCATTAACTTGTTCGAGAGAAAAGTTACATGTTTGGAAAAGAGAGTGTGACAAGGAAATAGGGCTACCAACCCCTATTTACACGTTAGTGTTGTAACTGGGTTAATCTCTTGGAGAGTTCGTACCATTAGTTATACGCTTTAAGCTCGAGAGAGTTAAAGTGAAATAATCCTTGATGGTTGAGAAACACTGGGATTTACCATTAGAATACGAATCTCTATAAGTGCATGCATGTCTGAATTCCGCATTACTCATAGTTAATAGATACGTAGAACTCATAAGGTGGACATAACCCTAACTTATTTTTCTCTGTGATTAAATCTTACTAAATCAAGCATTCTGTTGTTACTTCCATAGTATTAATTCACGCCAAACCCAATCCCCTCTTTTTCCGTGGAATTTTCGATCAACAGTCTACTAATAATTGCAACACTTAGTGACCAAGTATTCCCTGTGTGATTCGACACCCAACCCAGTTGGGTTCTATATTTGACAGCGACCGCTTACACTCTTACGAGAGCTGTAGTTTGGGCGTTATCAATATTACATTTGGGTTCAAGATTTACTCCTCAATGAAAGTGTGTGTTGAAATAGTTCTATGCTATAAGTTTATTTTATTAATATTATAATAGAATACTTAGAATATAAATTATTTAGCAGACCTGAATAATGTTAAAATTTTGGATTTTTTATTAACAAATTGTCTTTGAGGAATTTAATAATTCATATCAATCAATACGTTTTATTTCCTCTTTCTTATTACATATATTAAGTGGTTATGTTTGATTTTTAAGAGGATTTGCACATTCTTATATGTACATGTACATGTTTTTGTTAAAGTGTTCAGTAATTTTACTAATTTTATAAATAGTCGTATGAACAGAAGGTTACTCTTGAAATCAACCTCTTTAGAAATGCAAGATAACCTCGAACCCTGCACATGGCGGGAGTTATAATGCACCGAACTAACTTTTTTTTAGTCATATGAGTTCGAGTTGTTTAAGAATGAAGATAACAAATACTTAGATCATATTCTATTTTCTCACTAAGCAAAAAAAAAAAAAAAAAAAAGATAACAAGAATAAAACTAATACTTAGATCATATTCTATTTTCTCCCGGAAAAAAAAAAAGATGACAAGAATAAAACTAATACTTAGATAAAACTAATACTTAGATCATATTCTATTTTCTCCCGAAAAAAAAAAATAACAAGAATAAAAGTAATACTTGGATCATATTCTATTTTCTCTCGAATGGGGTCCTACGCGGCGCGAAATCGGATTAATCGAACTCCAATGTGGGTATCGGATATCGGATTAGAAATGCAAGCTAACCTCAAATCCTGCATATGACGGAAGCTATAACGCACCGAGCTACCTTTTTTTTTAGTCATATGAATTCGAGTTGTTTAAGAATGAAGACAACAAATACTTAGATCATATTCTATTTTCTCACTAAGCAACAACAACAAAAAAAAAAAGATAACAAGAATAAAACTAATACTTAGATCATATTCTATTTTCTCCCGAATGGGGTCCTACGCTGTGCGAATTCAGATTAGTCGCACTTCAATGTGGATATCGGACACCAAATGGAAAACCAAAAAAAAAAAAAAAAAAGATAACAAGAATAAAACTAATACTTAGATCATATTCTGTTTTCTCACTAAGCAACAAGTAATACTTACTATTTTTATTTTATGCTAATTATTAGTTATAAGATTAAATTTTAATGTAATTTAATTGTCTAAGGTTATTTTAATACTCCAAAAATTCTTAATCAGATAAAACTAAAAATAAACATCATTACAATCCAAATTATGAATAGACATATACATTTATTTTTTCACATTTTCATTCTCTAAAGAAAAAAGATATATAACATTTAAATTATAATTATTGACTTGCCCGTTTCGTAAAGTTTTAAATATCTTTTAAAGTACATTTTGTTCTCTCAGAGGAAAATGAATCATATAATATCTAAATTAATTATTAGCATGATCATTTAGTAAATCCTCTAATATTTTTTTACAATCGTGCGAAGCGCAGTCAAGTTCAATAGTAACTTAATAATAAAACAATGAATAACGGTAGAATATATCATTGAAATCGCCAAGGAAAAAGTTAACACAAGTGCGTTTCGTCTCTCTTAAAAACAAAGTTTTATTTTCCAAACTAAATGCCTCGTAGAATATATCATTGAGTTATAAATTATTTTTTATTTCTTGACATCAAATTATCAAAAAATAAATTATTGCAACAATAAAATACCTTCAAATTAACTTGAAATAAATATTTTAAAATAAAAATGTATAATTCTTAGTTTGAAATGTTTCGTAAAACTTAATTTTTTAAATTAAAGACAACAAATTCAAATCATAACAAAATTTTATAAAGATATAAAATAAAATATATATTTTATGAATATATTTATCTATTTATCTATCCATACATACATACATACATATATACATACATACATACATATATACATACATACATACATACATACATATATATAGGTGACACAAGTCTTAATAATTGAGTGGAGGTGACAATTACTTTATTATGAATTAAGAAAGTTGGGTAAGTTTGAGAATAGCCCACAGGTTTTTAAATTTACACTTTGATCCTAATGTTTACCTAATATAACGGGAAACGGAGGAAAAAAAGGCACGTTTCTCTTTCTTCTCATCAATTGTTGTTTTCTCTCTCTTAGCGATTTTTGTTGTTCATTGTTGTTGCTGTTTTATTCATCATCTTCTGCTTCATTATCATCATCTTCTACTTCATTATCATATTCATCTTCTTTTTGTTGACCATTGTTGTTGTTGTTGTTACCACTACTGTTGTTATTTGACCAATTTCTTAGGTTAAGTTTTGTTTCATACATCACTTTCCATTTTGGCATTACTTCATAGGAGACTTTGATAAGTCAAATTATAATTTTTAGTTGAATTTGTCATCTGGGTAACTGCTATTGTGTTGTTTTTTCAACAATAGATAGCACGCGAACATGAATGCAACATAAGAGTCATCTGTTTAAACAGATATGTTTCAACGGAAGACTCATATGTTGGATTCATATTTATGGTTCTATAGTGCCGCAACATGAATCGAACAGATGGATCATCTGTTGCAACAACCCATCTGTTGCAAGAAATTAGTTATCTGGTGCAACATGATAAATATCTGTTGCAACAGATTAGTAACCTGTTGAAACAGAACCTGAACTTGATTCCAACAGACGTGTTATTTGTTGCAACGGGGTAAATATCTGTTGCAACATATTAGTAACCTGTTGCAATAGAACCTGAACTCGATTCCAACAGACGGTAAATATCTGTTGCAACATATTAGTAACCTGTTGCGATAGAACCTGACCTCGATTCCAATAGAACCTGACCTCGATTCCAACAGACGCATAGTCTGTTGCAACAGGTAAGTCATCTGTCGCAACAGGTTAATTATTTATTGAAACATGTCATTTATCTGTTGGAATCAGCTTCAAAGATGCCTTAGTATTGTAACAACTATCCCAACAGATGCTTCATCTGTTGCAACAGATATATAGTTTGTTGCAATATATAATTCACCTGTTACAATAGATGACTTGTCTATTGAAATTAGCTTCAAGAGCATAACATGAATCCCAATAGGTAAGTAATCTGTTGTGACTGATCACTTACCTGTTGCAACAGATTACACATCTATTGGGATTCATGTACGGCACTATGAAACTATGAAATCACTATTAACTTTTTTTAACAAATGACTTTATTTAGGTACCACTAATGGAGGGCTCAATAACAATAGGGATGGATTGTCATGGTCAATGGATCGAGAAGAGCGATCGATATGTATGGAGTTGGAAGGAGGGTGAAATGCTAGAGACGACAGCATTGACAATCCAAAGTGATATTTCGTATGATGATTTTGTAAACTTAATCATCAGCTATTGTGGACTGAATTATCAATCGGAAGAACTCGTCATCAGCTACATGCACAGCTTCTTTAAAAATCAGAGGGTACTACCTTTCAAGATAACTGATCAGGCTCGGTTGCGTTCTTATCTTAGTGATTTATCCAGGCCGATGTTAAGGGTATACGTGGTTGAAAATATGAGAGAGAATGAGAACCAGAATGTAGAATAAGAACAACAACAAGACATCTTTGATGATTGGTAGGATGATCTAGACAAGAATATTCCAGATGATGATCAAACACCTATGCCCGTTGATACGACCAATATGGTGGGAAGTTCTTCTCGATCGACACAGTCTGGCAATCTTCAAGACGATGGGACTGACTTTTTCTATGGAATGTCATTCAAGGACAATAAAGAACTATCTACCACTTTGTTTATTTCTTTTTTGAAAAAAGATTTCAGAATAAAGAAGGTGATTAATTCGATCAGTGTCTTTTCCTACAAATGTGCTAATCCGAACTGCAAGTGGTGGTTGTGAGTGGTGAAGTACTTAAGTTCTGACAGATTCGTCATTCATAAACATGAAAAGTATCACACATGTGGTTTGGAGCACATCTCGGGCCAAATCCTCACACCGTGGCAAAGGTCCTTGGTGAATATTTAGAGAATAGTTTCCCCGATGGCAAAGGCCCTTCTACAAGGGTTATGACCAATCAACTCCTTATGAAATTGGGTTTCCTGGTAAGTTATTGGAAGATATATATGGCTATGGGGATTTCCAAGGGCTTGGTTAGGGGGGATACATGAGCATGGGTATGCAGTCCTGGATGCCTACCATTACATGATTGAGTCCACAAATCTCAGAAGTAAGACGACATTACATGTTGATGAAAATGGAAGTCTCAAGTACTTTTTTGCATCCTATGATGCTTGGATTCAAGGTTTTTGACATTTGAGAAAAGGCATAGCTGTCGACGGTACTTTCTTGGGGAGCAGGTATAATGGAGTTCTACTAGCGGCGGCGGCGCAGGATGCGGAGAATCACATCTTTCCTGTCACTTTTTGTGTAGAAAAAAAAAATGTAATGCCTCTTATGGATTTTATTTTGAAAAACTACGAAGCTACGTCGAAGATACCGAAGAGTTGTGTTTTGTTTCGGATAGGCATCCAAATATTTCAAAGATGGGTTCAATTTTCTTCACTTCAGCTTACTTTGGTTGTTGCATCAGACATCTTAGAGAGAACATTTGGACCAACTATCACAACGAAAAGGTCGTGACTCTTTTTTATAGAGCAGCTAAAGCATATAGTAGAGGAGTTTTTAGACCATTTCAATCAAATAACGGATGTGCATCCCAATATAGCAGAACATCTCGTACGTATTAGTTTCGAGAGATGGAGCCGGGCATTCTGTCTGGCAGATAGGTACATTCTATTGAATTTAATGTCTTGTTTGAGTTACAAGTTTAGTATGATGTCGTACTAAGTGATTTTTTTGTATAGGTACAATATTATGACATCAAACATAGCTGAATCGATGAATTCATTGTTTGGCGATGAAAGAAAATTTTTCATCAAGGTTTTGTTTGAAATAATAAGCAAGAAGTATGACCGATTTTTTAACGAAAGGCATGTGCGGTTCGAGGGCCCAAGAAGAACCCCAATTGTTTTATAAATCAAAAAATAATATCAACGAACATCAGTTTGAGGAATAGATTGTTATCTCATCAAATAGCAGATTACAAATTCAGTATCACCGGTCATGGTGATGTTGTCACGGTCGATCTTCAAACAAGATCTTGTACGTACAGAGTTTTTGACTTGGACAAAATACCATGTCCACATGCTATGGCAGCACTTCGAGCTTAATATGGTCCAAAATATAGACCTAAAATTTATGAGCACTCCTCTCAATATTATTCGGTGAAAAATATAAAATGACATATAGTGGGCATATTACTCTGGTGCCTCCCGAAGAATCTTGAGTTGTTCTTGCAGAGCTTTTGGGGAGATTAATACCTCCTCCATGTATTGACCCAAGCACTATCAAATTGGAAGAAAGCCATATAAGAGGAGGCGTGGAGTCAGAGAATCATTTTCATCAAGAAGAAACAAGTGCTCCGTATGTAAGCGCACTGGCCACAAAAGAACTACATGCCCCAATCGTAATCCGCCATTATCGTTGTAATTGTAAAAACTTGTGTTGTTATTTGTTGTGGACTTTTATATATTTAACTTATTATTGTGAACGTAATGTTATCATTTATTATATATAAAATATCTTTTTTAACAACTTGTGCATTAATAAAAAAGAAGCAAAACATGAACTAAATAATACAATAGACCACAATTATTTTCAATAGATTACCCATCTGTGGCAACAAATAGACATTAGCTAGAAGAACACAACACAGTTTCATCAAACTGGAATGTTTTCCTCCAACAGATGGATAATCTGCTGACAAAAACCCAACTGATCTTTTCCAACAGATGGCCCATCTGTTCAAAGAACTCAAATGCCAAAATTGTTATTGCTACTGGATTCAAAATTGCTCCTTACCTCCAACAGTCGACATGTTAACATGTTTAGAAGAAGGAATAGACAGAATAAAAATTAAATAAGAATTAAAAAGCCAAAGTCGACCAACAATAAATTTTCTATTAAACAAAAAATAAAATACATTAGGTATAGAAAAAGAGGCAAAACATGAACTAAATAATACAGTAGACCATAATTATATACAACAGATTACCCATCTGTGGCAACAGAGGGACATTAGTTGGAAGAACACAACACAGTTCTATCAAAATGGAATGTTTTGCTCCAACAAATGGATAATCTGCTGATAGAAACCCAACCAATCTGTCCCAACATATGGTCTATCTATTGAAAGAACTCAAATGCCAAAATTCCTATTGCTACTAGATTCAAAATTGCTCCTTACCTTCAACAGTCAATATGTTAACATGTTTAGAAGAAGGAATAGACAGAATAAAAATTAAATAAGAATTAAAAGCCAAGGTCGACCAACAATAAATTTTCCATTATACAAAAAACAAAATACATTAGGTACAGATCCGATATAGAATTAAAAAAATAGATTCTAATTATATTATTATTATCAGCAACATTATTATTGTCAGCCAGCCAATCTTCAACCGGCAGAAGCAAGGCCCTCCTAAGCTTGCGACCCTCCATGATCATTGGGCTCTCATGACGGACAACTCCCACCGCAGGTCATGAACCTACGACTCAAGCTCTCGGACAGTTTCTTATAGAATTGCAACATCCCAATTTGTATTAGTCATATCTAGAACACGCATGAATTGACAAAAAAAATAAACACAAAAGTAAAGAAAAAAATCTGAATGTAATACAATGTATACTACGAACTGGTAGATTTACATTGAAAAAAAAACTTACCTCAACGAGAAAGGAATATGCTCTTTGAATAGAAGTGGTTGAAGAAGTAATCCGAAAAGACAAAATGCAAGAAATAAATAAAAGTAGAGGGAACTATTTATAGAGGATTGAATCTGAATGTGTTAGGAAAAAAGGCACAACTGTTCAAATCCATTGTATTAATTACATTCAAACTGCTGTCTTTTTGTTTTTTGTGAAAAGACGCAACTTTTTCTTTTACAACCAAACTTCTCACCTTCTCAAAATGGTTTGAGACTTAATAACAGTCGTTATTATTGAGTTGTTGCAACAAATTATTTAGGAAAAAAGGCACGACTGTTCAGGTCCATTGTATTAATTACATTCAAACTATTGGCTTTTTATTTTTTGTAGAAAGACACGACTTTTTCTTTTACATTCAAACTCCTCACCTTTTCAAAATGGTTTGATACTTGAGACTTAATAACTACCATTATTATTGAGTTGTTACAACAGATCATCCATCTGTCCCAAAAGATAACCCACTGTCGCAACAGATTTACCATCAGTTGCAATAGATGGTCTGTTTGTGTAACAAATGATACATCTGTTACAACATATAGATTATTTGTTATGACAGATGGACCATCTGTTGGAGGAGATATTTGGAATTCTTCTAACAGCTGATTCATCAGTTGTAACAGATGGGAAGTTAAACCAAATTAGTGACTGTTCTATTTTATTATATAAATAAAAAAAAAATAAAAAAGGGTAAAAAGTCACGACTTGTAGAACTTATTTTTTTCTTGACGGGCATGTAGTCCTCTAACATTGAAGATGGTTATCCTTTGAGCCTTCGTTGTCTTGTACACTACTTAACGATGGGAAGTGAAGAATAAACACTATCCGACATTGATGGGGTAGGAAAAAAAGGTGCGTCCAGATGAATGGATCCAATTTCATGCGTGGGAGTTATGTATTATTGATCAGGCTATCATGAAAGACACACATAAAGTACAATGATTTTATGAATGCAGTTTTTTTACTGATTAGACATTGATCTTTCAAACGAGAACTGCTTTTTACAGTTTAGTTTCATAGGGGTGAACGGATAAAGTCAAACGGTACCAAGACGGTGGAGTCGATACCTTGTTACAATTTAATAACGGTTTTGCTCATGTTTATGTGTCAAGTTTGGGGAAGGGTTTAAGTTTATGGTAGAAGTGTAAGTATCCAATAGTGATTGGACCGATTTGAAGGATTCAATGGACTTTTGAAAGGCCTCCGAAGCCTCGCATTACTGCAAATAAAAATAAAAAACCAATAGAAATTCCCCTGGTCCAAATTTATATGGATGGGTTGCACGAGAAGATTATTATAAAGCAGAAAGTGATTAAAAGAATACTTATATGGGAGGAGGGAGTGGAGAAGACCAGATATCAACTTAGGCCTTATTAAAGAAGAAACACAGAGAAGCAAGCAAGGAACTTCTAGCCATCTGGCCAATGAATTGACTTGAAAGACGAAAAAAAATGAATGAGCTTCAAATGTGAAAGTGCATCCAACAATTAAAATCCGTCAGTCATTCTTGAAAAAGAAAAATGGTAAAAAGGACTGGAGCTGTGCACTTTGCTAGAGACTACAATTAGCGAGTGTGGCCTGAATGAAGACCCACAAAGATGCAGGATGAGAACTCTAAGGAAGAAGCTTGGCGAACACAGAGAATTGGTAAGATTTTCAGTCAAGAATGAAACCTGAATCAACAACTCTAGAAGTAAAAATAAGGGTTCAAGTCAAGGCGTCAATTTCTGAAGTCTAACTTGCATCCCACGCCTTCTTTTTGTGATTCTGATCAGGTCAATGGCGGTAGAAATAAAAAGGTCTGAAGTTGGGCATAAATCCCATGCCTTGTTGTTTCCACTGCCTTTGACCAAACTAGATCCATAAACAGGAGGCATGATATGCAAGTTTAACTTGAGAAATTACCACCTTGTCTTAATCCCTTATTCTTACTTCAGGAGTTGTTGGTTCAAGTTTCATTCTTGACTGAAAATCTTAGCAATTCTCTATGTTTGCCAAGCTTCTTCCTTAGAGTTCTCGTCCTGTATCTTTGTGGGTCTTCATTCAGGCCATGCTAGCTAGTTTCAGTCCCCTAACAAAGTGCACAACTCTAATCCACTTTACCATTTTTCTTTTTCAAGAACGACTGATGGATTTTCATTTTTGGATACACTTTCACACTTGCAGCTCATT
This sequence comes from Capsicum pubescens, assembly GCA_030864215.1. Lineage (NCBI taxonomy): Eukaryota > Viridiplantae > Streptophyta > Magnoliopsida > Solanales > Solanaceae > Capsicum > Capsicum pubescens. The sequence continues at coordinate 335,135,185 of CM061548.1, read as the reverse complement.
CAATTTTTTCATTTTTCATGTCAATTTCATCAGTCAGTTTTGCTACACTCTCCTTCCTACCCTATGTTTCTTCTTTAATAAGGTCTGAGTGGATATATGGTCCTCTCCACCTCCATCCCTCTTCCCGCACAGGTATTCTTCCAATCACCTTCTACTTTATAATAGTCTCCTCGTGCAACCCATCCATATAAATTTAGACCAAGGGAATTTTTATTGGTTTTCTATTTTAGTTCGCAGCAATGCGAGGTTTTGGAGGCCTTTCAAAATTCCATTGAACCCTTAAAATCGGTCCAACACTATTGGATATTTACACTGTCGCCAATAACTTGAACCCTTTCCTAAACTTGACACATAAACATTAGCAAAATCTTTATTAAACCATAACAAGATATCGACACCACCTACTTGGTCCCTCATCCTTATCAGTTTAAACCTAACAAACTTAACTGTAAAATGGAGGATCTCATTTGACGAATTAACGCCTAATAGGTAAAGAACCAACATTCATAAAATCAATGTACTGGATGTGTGTTTTCACGATAGGTTGATCAGTAATACACATTTCTCATATATGAAGTGGTTTCATCTGCAAGCAACTTATTCCTTCGGGCCCATCTTTACTCTAGCCTTTAATGCTGGTTGGGAAAAAGTTAATCCAGTTTCAATTTCTTTTATCTGCAAACAAGAGAAAAACATTTGATGTCAAACAAGAGAAGAACAAAGAGAACATTACAAAAGTGTAACACAAAATTAAATGAATACAACATATTACAACAATCTGATACAACAGATAATCAATCTGATACAGCAGATGATCAATCTGATGCAACATATCATTAATCGGTTGCCACAAATGCATCGTCTATTGCAACAGATGATGAATATGTTGCGACAGATGACAAATTTGTTCCGACAGATGACAAATCTATGGCGACAGATGACGAATCTATTATGATAAATGACCAATATGATGCAATAGATGATCAATTTGATGTAACAGATTCCTTCTCTGTTTAACAGATGAGTCATCTGTTGCAATAGGCGACACATCTATGGCCATCGATGGATGACATATTGCAACAGATGGGTCATCTATAGGAATAAATCAAACCAGCCTTGCTACTGGTTTGATTTCTTCAATCAGTTGCTCTGTCTATTCCAATAGTTGATTCATCAGTTGTAACAGTTGAGAAAATTATTGCAACACCACCAATAATATCAGAAACAACATCAATAATTAAGAAACAGTATCATATATTTCAATACCATCAACAACACTAACACCACATATTCCGACAATACCAACACCCCCAACAATAGCACCACTAATAAAGTAACAAACGACAAATGCAAATATCTAATTTAAATAACATACAAAGAAGAATATGAGAAGGAAAGAGCAATATTGAACCATACCTGTAATTTCAAAACAGCAATGGGATCAGAACACCTATTTCTATCGAGAAAATATATTGATGGATTGAGATCTAAAAGGATCCTCAAGTGAAAAAGGAGAGAAAGGAGTGAAAAAAGAGACGGTTGTGATTACCTTAAAGAGGAGAGAGAAAATTCTAAAAGAGAGAAATGAGCAAAGTTAAGTTATGGCTGAAGAAGAGAGAATTTTAGAGATGGGTTTTAAATATTCATTAATATCTCTGAGGGGCACGACGAGACGGTGGCATTGAAAAGACAAGATAAGACTACTCAAGAAGGAAATTTTTGAGTTATCCAAGTAATATTTTTTACCGCCTTATTTTACCTTTTTTATCTCGGATGGAAAATTGCTTTCAAATAAAAAAAAGATCTTAAAACATATAAGTAATATGTTGCAACAGATGACAATTTTTGTTTGAAAAATTCCAACGGCTCAGTCATCTGTTGCAACATATTCAATAATATGTTTGATAAATTTCAATAGATTACCTACCTGTTGCAACATATTCAGTAATCTATCAGTTAAATTCCACCAGATTCTCCACCTGTTGCAACAGGTTGAACATTTATTTTTATATAATTGCATGGTATAAACTAGTGTTTGGTATAAACTAGGGTTTGATAGATCTAGGGACGAGTATATAGGGTCAACTACAACTTCAATTAAGTTTTTTATAATTGCATGGTGTTGGTGTTGCGTTCCTCTCGACCCGAGTCGTTGATCATTCGATCACTCCGAGATGAACTGATTCGTATTAACTTATTATTATAAGTTAATACCTAAATTGATTTAGCTAGATATAGGGATGAGTACATAGGTTCAACTACAACTTAAATTGAGTCTTTTGCAATTGCATGGTGTTGGTGTTGCATTCCTCCCGACCTAAGTCGCCGATCGATCGAACACTCCGAGATGAAGTAATTCTCATTAACTTATTATTATAATCTAATACCTAAATTGATTTAGCTAAATCTAGGGGCAAGTACATAGGATCAACTACAACATCAATTGAGTCTTTTGCAATTGCATGGTGTTGGTGTTGAGTTCCTCCGGACTCGAGTCGTCGATCGATCGATCACTCCAAGATGAAACGATTCGCATTAACTTATTATTATAAGCTAATATCTAAATTGATTTATCTAGATCTAGGGATAAGTACATAGGGTCAACTACAACTTCAATTGAGTCTTTTGCAATTGCATGGTGTTGGTGTCGGTGTTGGTGTTGCGTTCCTCCTGACTCGAGTCATCGATCGATCGATCACTCTGAGAAGAAATGATTCTCATTAACTTATTATTATAAGCTAATACCTAAATTGATTTAGCTAGATCTAGGGACGAGTACATAGGGTCAACTACAACTTCAATTGAGTCATTTGCAATTGCATGATATTGGTGTTAGTGTTGGTATTGGTGTTGGTGTTGCATTCCTCCCAACCCGAGTCATCGATCGATCGATCACTCTAAGATAAAATGATTCGCATTAACTTATTATTATAAGCTAATACCTAAATTGATTTAGCTAGATCTAGGGATGAGTACATAGGGTCAACTGCAACTTCAATTGAGTCTTTTGAAATTGCATGGTGTTGGTGTTGTGTTTCTTCCGACCTGAGTCGTCGATCGATCGATCACTCCGAGATGAAACGATTCTCATTAACTTATTATTATAAGCTAATACCTAAATTGATTTAGCTAAAAATAATTAAGATCAATTCAGACTAAATTAACATTTTCAAAACTTGTCATTCTTTTCTAATATACAAATCAATCCATACAAATTATCTATTTGAGGGAAAAAGTTTCATCATTTCAAATCTTGAGTTCTCACTCTTTTTTTCTCTCTCTCAACAATAGAGACAACAACTACTCAACATATTGCTCAACCCTTCACAACAGATCAATTTTTTTTCTATTTTCGACCACATAGGTGTTATTTTCGACTTTATTCTTGCTTGTATCTGTTATTTTTCTCTGTATTCGTAGGTAACGGAGTTCGAGAAGAGTTTTATATTTTTTCTTTTTTCTGAAAATTAGGTTTTTTAGTCAATGGTGAAAAAGAAGACTTTTAGTTGTATTATTTTTTAAAATAGGTTAACAATTTTGAGTCTTAATGGTAAAATCGTAGGAAAAAACCCAATAAAACCCTAGTTTTTATCGCAGTATTTCGTTGACTGTGGTGGTATTATTGGATGGTGTTTGTGGTGTTGTTGGATGGTATTTGTGGTGTTGGTGGTGGCTGTTGGTGGTCGTAGTGGTGTTGGTAGTTTGGTGGTGGTGTTGCTGGCATTGGTGGGTTGGTGGCTGTTTGTGGTGTTGTTGGTGGCATTGGTTGGTGGTGTTTGTGGTGGTTGTTGATGGTGTCGGTATTCATGGTGTTTGTGGCATTGGTTAGTGGTGTTTATGGTGGTGGCTGTTGGTGTATCGGTATTGGTGGTGTTTGTAATGTATTTTTTAAAACTTATGCATACATCAATGGTAATGTAATTTTTGTTTTTTTGTTGTTTGTAGGTAAAATATGTCTCCCAAAAGAAAAGAAAGTGAAAGTGGATCAACTTCTGACCACCCAACAAAAAAGGCTACAGTACAAAGGGATTTAGAGGAGTTTCCTGAACAATCTCAGTTAGGGAAAAGTGAAGCTGATGAGAGATGAAAACAATATTGAGGGAGGTGGACAAAGGTCTGTAGATGGTGATGAAGAAAATAAAAGTGAGAAAGAGGAGGAATTAGAGAGTGAGAAAGAGGATAATCATCAACATGATGATAATGGATCACCAATGGGGTGTGAATTAATATAGAAATCCCAGCACGATCCTGTCAAAACTATTAGTATTGACAGGTTTCAAGTTGCAATGCCAATAGATGACCCTGCAGAACTAACTGGTGAACTTGTACTTAAATGTCAGTTGGGGAAAATGTTTAATTATTTTAAGAATATTATGAAGAACGAAAATATAGACAAAAAAAGCTGTTTTAGATGCTTTCTTGAGCTGCCCGAGGACCCCTTGTCCGTTTCCAAATGAGGATGGTATATGGTCTTCTCAAGCGCAGGATGAAGTACGTGGGGATGATAAATATTCGGAGGAGGGGGGCAAAAAGATGGATGAAATCTGGATCAACTATTATGGCATGCCGATTTGTTTTGGCTTGCAAGAGTTTGCCATAGTGACGGGCTTGATAGACGATCTTCCAAAAGAACCTATCGCTAAGGAAACACCCCGTAAAAGGTCCAAGGCAAGCAAGATATCTAAACCATCACAAGAAAATTGAGGGAAGGCATTGTCCTAGCGATCACCCAACAAAACCAACAAACGTAGGGAAAAAATAGATGGGTTGTTGGACATTGCTGGACGTGGCTACAAAGCATCGGATTTGATGATAGATCTCAAGGATAAAACCATACCAAAGCAGTACAGGGAGTAATTGTGCTTAGTTTGGTTTACCCATTCCATTATATTGGCAAGAGACGTCAACAAGGTCTTAGAAGATGATTTATTGGTGCGTACTTAGGATTTTGATAAATTTAACAATTATCCCTGGAGATATGACAGCTTCTACTTAACTGTGAAATAGTTACTGACAAAGCTATCCTCAGGGGCGATCAAATTATACGGCTTTCCTTGGGCTTTCATGGTAAAATTAATCACTATTTTTACTCACCCATTAATTTATATTGAATATAGTTATTATGACTTTTTTTTCTTGCTTCCTATTTACATTTTTTAGGCTTGGACTTTTGAAGTCATTCCTCCCCTCTGAAAGCAGGTAATGGATTACCCGAATGAGGTTTCTTATCCAAGGATGTTTAGGTTGTTGGCTGCAAAGAACAACACAAGAATTAAGGAGGCTAATCTCTTTAACCCTCCGGATGATGCAGTACGTCTTCTTTCAAGTAAAATAATTTGACTCAATGAAAGATATTAAATGGATGTTATATCTGGTGTAACAAATATTATATTTGATGTCATTCCTCCCCTCTGAAAGCAGGTAATGGATTACCTAAATGAGGTTTCTTATCCAAGGATGTTTAGGTTGTTGGCTGCAAAGAACAACACAAGAATTAAGGAGGCTAATCTCTTTAACCCTCCGGATGATGCAGTACGTCTTCTTTCAAGTAAAATAATTTGACTCAATGAAAGATATTAAATGGATGTTATATCTGGTGTAACAAATATTATATTTGATGCACCAGATGGGACATCTGTTGCGATAGATTACCCGACATGTGCCAACTGGTGCAACAGATGGGTAATCTTTTACGACAGGCGATTGATATTTTGCATCAGATTACCCATCTGTTGCTTTGGTTATCTGAACCCGACTCTTAACAGATTAACCATCTACTGCAAATTATGCATCTCTTTTTTAAATCAACATACAGAAAAACTTATTTGAGTATAATAGCTGATTATAGTGATATGATATGCATGTTGAATTTTCACCGGATCTTAAAATCTAATTTAATCCTGAAACACTTGACCAAGAAAATAGAGTTGAAAGGGAAAATCATGTAAGAAAATAGGTAAAGTGTTGAGATGTTTGCTGATTGAGTTAAAGCCTCACTTAAAAGGATTAAAGCAATCGCTTTGTGAATAAAAAATGACCTGGTCATTAATGATAAGGTCAATCTTAAGCACTTTAAATGGAAGCGATCAGAGGATATATAGTCTCCATTGTCAGGAAAAGTAAAAGAAAGTTATCTTTAAAAACGCACGAGTCCTCTAATGGGAGAAATATAGAAGATAATTTGACCTTTATGTTTGACAAATGCATAAGAAATAGCGACACAAGTGGTTAGTCACGGTCAATGTTGAAAAGATGTGTATGAACTTCATGTTCCACTCCCAAATTACATGTTATGTATTTGCATTTTTAAGGATTGAAGTGATGAAGGTATTTTGTTCTACTATCCAAAAAATATATCAACCTTTGCTTATCCCTTTTGAGTTTTTATCTTTCTTCATACCCCTCTTTTTGGAATCAAATTAAAAAAAAAAAGTTGAAAAAAAAGAGAAAAAAAATAAATCAAAAATCCAAAATCAAGTAAAAGAAATTTTCATGAACTACGTTTGACCTGATTCTTGCTATGACAAGATACATAGGCAGACCTACTCTGGGGTTCGGTCCAACCAAAAGAAAATTCAAGTTACCTAGAATGAAATAAAACTGAGGCAAAAAATTATTCTTATATGAGTTGATTCCAAAAGTTGTATGCTTCACCCAGTGTTATGTAAATTTTGAGCTTCATGTCGTCCTTTCTTTCTAATTCTTTTCAAAAGCCAAGTTACAACCAAAGAAAGTCCTTTAGATCAATCTTTGAAAATGTCAAGGCTTAACATCTTATGGGTGCATCACATTTCATATTTTGGGTGTTATTTTCTTAAAATAAAAAGGAAAAAATCAGAATGAAAATGAGAGATTCTTATTGGTGAAAACCCTTTTTGGGCACCATAAGGCGACTGTGAGTTGAGAAAGAAATGAAAATGATATAGGCTTGTTGGTAAAAATTCATTGAGGTTCCACAAGCCGAAGGAGTATTGTAAGAGCGAACAAATGCAGCAGTGGCTCGATTTCAAACTCAATAAGTGGAAAAAGTTGACGAATGATTAGTGTGGAAAGATCCGGTTGTTTAATTCAAAAATGCATATCATAATCACTGGAATCAGCTATCATACTCAAATAAGTTTTCCTTTATGTTGATTTAAATAAAAAGATGCACTTTGTCTGTCCATTTTCCCTTTTTTTTTCTTTTTATTATTTTTGTCGTCATATGAAAAATCATTGTCATCTTTCGCATTTTTTTTGAGTCAAATTCACGTCAAGTCAAGTAAGAAAGAGCTTCAAAACTTGCTATCAACTCTCTCAATTGCACTAATCATTACAAAGGGCTGATGTACCAAGTTAACATGCTTCAAAATAAAGTAAGATATTAAAGAATACTTGTCACCTGATAGTTTTTGACTCATAGAAGTGAAAGATATGTTTGAATTTAAACCCAGGAGCATCATGCAAGAGAAATATGATTTGAGCCAAAAAGTTCCAGTAGAAAGAATTTGGGGGTCAAAAATGCAAGTCAACGATACTTATCAATGATTGAAATGGAGCTGAGTATGACAAATGCAAGAGTGGTCACCTCAATAGCCAGATGCCACAAATCAACTACCACGTTTTTAAATTATAATTGGTCTTTGTTTGAAATAAAGAGGATTTTCCCCTCAATTCAAATGCTTTAAAGTTTAGATATCAACAAGATGAGATTCCTCACTTTTGCAAATGCAAGAGGCAATATTTCTACACATATTTAGTAATCACAATCATAGTGAAAATTCATCATCCTATACCCCTAGGAGACGCACTTCCTTGGGTAAGTCATTTTTCATTTGTTAGGTGATGCACTTCCTAACTTGAGCTTTAACTTCTAGAAGATGCACTTTCTAGTTGAGTCATTTCAATTAACCCCTAGGAGACGCACTTCCTAGTTATAGTATGTCTAGTTTCATTTGTTAGGTGATGCACTTCCTAACTTGAACCATCACTCCTAGAAGACGCACTTTCTAGTGGAGTCATTTCATTCAACCCCTAGGAGACGCACTTCCTAGTCTGAATAAGTCAGTTTTCATTTGTTAGGTAAAGCACTTCCCAACTTGAACCATCACTATTAGAAGACACACTTTCTAGTTGAGTCATTTCATTCAACCCCTAGGAGACGCACTTCCTAGTCTGGATAATTCAAGTTTCATTTGTTAGGTGATGCACTTCCTAACTTGAACCATCACTCCTAGAAGATACATTTTATAGTTGAGTCATTTCATTCAATCCTCAGCAGAGTCGCCAGAGATGTCACACCCCTTTTTCGCCCGAAGGGTTCGAAGGTCTAAGGATTTTTCCAATTAAAGTGACAATTTTGAATAAAGATTAATTTATTACAGAGTCACCACTTGGAATTGAATTTTGGTGTTCCAAGTCACGTTTTTGAATTCCTAATCAAAAGAAAATGACTCTTTGTTATGGTCTGGGAAATAGAAGACCAGGTAAGAAATTCTGTTGACCGAGGGGAAGGTGTGAGGCACCCCTCGAGTCCCGTGGTTCTAGCACGGTCGCTTTTATTGACTTATCTTGACTTAAAATAAATTATGTTAAGGCTTAAAATCGCTCATTTTTTAATTATACCAAAAACTTGTCTATTATCTTATATTAAATCGGTGAAAATTAATTTCTTAGAAAAATATTTGTCAAGGTGCATGATTGCATCCTTGAATTTTAAATGTCTCGAAAAGTTGCGTGTGCCGCATTCTTAATTAAGACGAATATTTTGACGTGTTTAAAAATTACCTAGCGTTAAAATTTGTCTAAATCCTTAATGATAAATTTAATCAAAATTCATTTAATACAATTAATTAAATCAATAAATAATTATTAAATTCTGTTGAAATAATAATAAAATAAATAAAATACACAGATCTACCTACATTATGCTAAATTTAATATTATCCCTAAAATTTAATCTCTTTAAATTAAATAGACTCAAATCTTATATTATAAGATAAATCAAACACGAAAATTTTCGAAATATAATTCGAACACAAACTCTTAAAATAAATAAATAAATAAATAAATAAACAATCTGAAATATATGATATTTCACTTCAAGAAAAATATAAATAATAGTAAATTTTATTAATATCAAATTTATTTACTTTATTTTTTACTAATTATTAAATAAAAATAATTTTTACATTATACTGAAGTATGTAGGCTTGGATATTTACAAAAATATAAAAAGAGAAAAGTCAATAAAAAGAAAAAAAAAACCAGAGTGAAGAAAAACACAGAGTAAATCAGACTGAGAAAAAGGAAACATCAGAAACAAAGAGAGAAAAAAAAAAAGCATTGAAGTTGAAGTTCCGTTCGAATTTTTGGTGACAGTGTTCGAGTTTCTATTTTAATTTATCAACAGGTTCTTATCCCATTTTGTACTGTTATTTAATAAATTTATTCAATATGCAAAAGTTGATTATTTATGTGAATTCATTATCATGAATCATATTGTACACTTTTTATCCAAATATGTTTGTTGCGTAAAATAATGAATCAAAAAGTATATTAGAGTTAAAATTTTATAAAGTGGATATTTTAAAAGAACGGAGAAGGATTATGAATATGTTTGTACTGATAAGCATGTATATATCTACACGATAACACACTGACCGGAAAACGAGCCCAGACACAAATGAAACACACATATAATTTGGACAAACAGTAAAACAGAGGAGAAAATAACAGTTTAAGATAACTTTTCCAGTGAATAATTCACCGAAATCGTCGGTCTCCTCCGACGAATATCACTATGAACCGGACACCCGCTGCCGAAAAACCCAAACTGTCGCCGCCCCTTCTTTTTTTTTCCTTTTCATTGACGCCGGAATTAACAGTCGACAGACGCACCTTCTCCGGCCACCATCGTCACTGCCTCTCTTTCCCTTTTTCCCCTTTACTGTCGTCAAAGCCATGGTCGGTGCCGACAACACCACTTCTTAGCCAGAAAAACGATATCACCAGTAAATCACCGTTGTTGTTGTGTCGAAAGGGGTAGATCTGGCCGAATTTTGTGATTTAAGATGTTAATTCGGCAAAGCCCCATGGTTGTCGCTTGTCTCCCTTTTTCGGCATTTATCGTCGCACCTCCCTTCTCCTCTTTCCGCCGTCGGCAACCCACAACCCCCATCCTTCACGCCGGTTTTGACCGTCGTTTCTTCACCGGCGATGAGTAGTTGTTGTTCCCGTTCAACCATTGATGTTTTTCCCCTTTTCATCGCTTCATTGTTGACAGAGAAGTAAAAAGTAAATTTTTTTTTAGAAAAATGAAGTACTGTGAATGTGTACGTGAAAAAACAGCCAGGATAAACTCTTTGAAAAAGTAGAGGCTATCGCTAAAGCTGTTGGGGAATTAAAATCCAAGAGGGGTGTCATACCACCCAAGAAGGTGAGGGAGCCATACGCTCCTACAGCGGTGGTTAGGAGGAAGAAAAGATCAATTAGCCAAGTACTCTCCAATTGGAAATCCAAAAATATTACAACTCATCCCTTTCCAAAATCTATTAAAGTTCAGGGGCCATTCAAGAAAGTGGACATATACGTGGAACTTGGCGCCAAAGAGAAGAGAGATCTGTGACGGGCCAAGTAAGGCGCAAAAGATTACCCCATCCATACCTTTTTCGCCGAAGACTTCAGAAGTATGACAAATATGCTTATGCAGTACGTGGACAGGGTAAGTTTACTTTTCCTAACCTAGCCTTCTAATCTACTTGTCATCTATTGCAACATATGTGTATTCTGGTGCAACTTGTAGTGGTTCTGTTGTAATATATTACCTATCTCTTACATAAGTTGCGTTAGATGGGTAATCCGTGAACAAATTTAGAGAACCCGCTACAATAGATGGACCATCCATTGTATCTTTCACTATATTTTCCTTCTTTACAATTACTAACCTATTTAAAAATTGACTTATTATATCACAGTATGTTGAAGAAATTCTTTGCCTCGTGAGGGGCAGGCAATTAGCCTACCTGGAAGCTTATGATGTTGTCGATAGGATAATGGACCTCAACTTCTACAAGAATCTCAAGGATAGGTATGATTATCTCAGTAATCTAACGTCAACTCCCGGTGGCGAGGGATTTTATTCGTTACTTTCTGAGTTCCAATGAGATGAAAAAATAATAAAATATGTTAGAGGGAAGAGGCCAAAACCACACGGCAAGAGCTAGACCGAGGCAAAGAGGATTCTTGGAGTCATGAACGTGGACGGCGTACATTATCGGGTTGTTGAGATACTTTTTGAGAAGGAAAGATCAAGGTTTATGACTGCAACTTACCTGCCTTCGACGAGGTCAATTTATTTACCTACATGCAGCCACTGTTGGAGTTATTCCCCATCTTGTTGAGGCAGAATAAACTGATGGATCGTTTGCCAATGAAAGTGTTGATAAAGCAGCCATGGGATTTTAAAGGTAAAAAAAAAGACATGGATCTTCCAAAAAATAAAATTGTTGCCTCATGCGGGTCGCACGCTCTTGTACACATCGAATGTTTGTTGACCTGCACAGAAATGGTCAAGCCAATGACCTTAATGCAAGAGGTCTGGACTTATCGGGTACTAACTGGACGTTTGGAACCTGTGTATAAAAAAGAGCCTGTGAAATAATAATTTTTTTTATTTCAAGTTACTTCACTTTACATATTTTACATTACATTACATACATACATATACATACATGTAGGGGCAATTTTTTTTGTCTGATGATAGTTGAATTTTTCACAATGCAACAGATTATCCATCAGTTGTAAAATATATTCTATCTGTTCTGACAGATAGTTTATCTGTTGCAATAAGTTGGTCCTCTGTTGCATTATGCTGATATAGTCTTATCTGTTGCAACAGTGGAAAGACTTGTTTGATAATTTCTAATAGAAGACCTACATATTGCAACATATATCTAAATCTGTTTGATATTTTCCAACAATTATGCTTGAATATCCATGTGCTCAACGACACCAAACCAGTAGCAAATACAAATACACCATCATGAAAATTTCAACAATTAGGCTTAAATATCTATGTGCCCAACACCACCAAACCAGTAGCAATAATGTCAACAATGTAGTATCTTCTTGCTCGATTTTGTTTCTCTTCAAAAGCCTTGACTTTCTTCAACAAACCCCAGATTATACGATTTGCTTGTGAAGGGGGTCGTTCTTCATACCAATCAAAGTAATCACATCCACCCAACTTCTATAAAAACAAGATCATAATTACAAAATAATTACAAGTCAATAAGTAATCAACTAATTAAATAAAAAAATATTACCTTTGAAATCTTACAAGTAAAAAACCTACGACCTAGATTTTGTTGAGTCCAAGAAGTCTTCAATAGAGCTTCATGACCATACTTACAATATCAAAAATCTTTGTCACAAAAAATAGTGGAAGATGAACTCGACATTGTCAAGCTCAGTTGAAAAATATACGCACAAAAAAATATAAATAATTGAGATGAGTTTGGATAGAGAAAAAAAGATGAAGAAAATAAAAAAATTTGAGAATTTAGGATTAAATTTTAGGAAGAAGATGAATATATAAAACAATGGAAGAAAAATAACCGTTGGAGGCCAAATCAACAAAAATGGAGGTTCAACGAGCCTTGGCTGCGTGAATTACACGCGAGCAGGGAACAGGTCAAAAAGTGACAAACTGACTCATTTGATGCCTATTTTATTTTACGTTTTTAAAATGAACATTGTCTACTTGATGCCTATTTTATTTTAGGTGTTTAAACTGAACACTGTCGATGAGTTCCGCCTTTTTTATTTCAAGTCACTTTCACTTTTTTACATGTAGTGGCAATTTTTTATGTCTAATGAAAGTTGAATTTTTATAATGCAACAGATTGTCCATCTATCGTAACAGATATTCTACCTGTTCTGACATATAGTTTATCTGTTGTAATGGGTTGGTCATCTGTTAGATTATGTCGATGTTTCTATCTAAGTCTATCTATTGCAACAGTGGGAAGACCTGTTTGATAATTTCCAACAGATTACCTATCTGCTGCAACATATATCTAAATCTGTTTGATATTTTCCAACAGATGTGTCGTCTGTTGCAACAGATACATTATCAGTTGTAATATTTGAATCTAGTATTTTATTTCAATTAATAAGTTTAAATTTAAGGAATAAATAAAATTCATAGACAAAATAAAATAAATTGAAGCCTTTAGAAATTAGCTAAAATAAATCAACAAATAAATAAAATATAAAAAAATTATTGTGGGTACAGATCTCAACAAATACATCAATAATTTAAGTATTAATGCCAAGAATTTCTAAGGAGGGGTGACGTTATTATTTTGACAGACTCAAGCTGTAAAGATCTACTCAATATGGACAAGTTGTTCTTCATTCGGTTCTATAGAATTTGACTTTGGTCATCGTGGATTTTAATTGTCTCTTATGTATGGTTTCTGCACTTTCTGTTCTCTGTATTTCCATAAAAAGAGTAGCATATTGTCAATGTTGTTCAGCAATAGCTTCTATATCCACCTGGAAAGCCAGAATTGGTCAATGTTTATCATAGAGATACAACAAAACGGAAAAGGATAACTCATCTGTTCTAGCAAATCAAATAGGTCTTCCTCCTATTTTAAATTATCCCAAACAGATTATATTTCTTTTGGAACAAATGAATCAACTGTTGGGATAAATTTCTACATGAGAAAGACCTGTATGATAATTTTCAATGGATCAACCATCTGTTGCAACATATGACTCATTTGTTGCAGAAGATAGGTCATCTTTTGGTATAAATAAAAGCGGTACAAAGAGCTATTTGATTTGCTAAAACAGACGAGACATATGTTGCAACAGATACTTTATCTGATTCAACAAGTTAGTCAACTGTTGCAACAGATGTATATATCTGTTAGATAATTTTCATCAGATGTGTTATTTGTTGAAACAGATATGTGTTTGTTTGTTAGTTGGAACAGACATATATATTCACCTTCTTTAGATCGTGTTGCTCTCATTTGGCCATTGTACATTGCTCAATGCAAAACACAGACAGAGGAGTTGTTATTTTGCTTTTTTGGATGCTTGATAATGCCTTGGAAATTACTTTCCTTCTCCTCTTAGCCTTAATCTCTAATGGAGTGGATGAATATAAAATCTTCCTTGATGAAATGACACCCCTCTTAGATGTCAATTCCTTTACAGTAGCAGTTAATGCATTAATAGCATTAATCACTACATCATGTTTTGCCTTGCAATCTTGATATTTGCATCCAGAACATTTGCTAGGAGAGGCAAAATATGTATAACCAGTATGATCATACTCATAATGATTTATTTTAAATACTGTAAGAGGAGCATAATTAGCACCAACAACAGCACCACTACCACCACAAACAACTCTATCGCCACTAAGACCATCAACAACAACAAGGCCACCCTTTAAAATTATTTTTCTTGTAATGTTTATTGTTCCAAACAATTCCATTTTCATTCTGTCAATGACCTTAGGGTCCAATAAAGTTCGTACAGACCGTAAAGTAAGAAAAAATGGCATCTTCAACTCTCGATTGGTCAGAACTAGCGAAGGATGCACAATCTAACATAAATCATTACATATATTAGAATGATAATTAGATCATTCAAAAAAATTATTAATTAAAATAAAAACTTAATTATAATTATACTTACTGCATCCTTCGGGAGGTTGAAGAGATCAAGAAATTTTATATTTTTATCAATTTTGACCAACAACCATCTCAAGATTCTTGGACAAGAAACTTCTTCTTGGTAGTTCACTTGTTGTCTCAAATAAGGAATGACTTCAAACGCCCAAGCCTATAAAATAACGTCAATAAATTAAAATCATTATTGAGTAAAAAAATGAATGATATCATAATAAAAGAAAGAAACATTTACCATGAAATCCCTTGGAAAGCCATATACGTTGACTGTCTTTGGCGCTAACGGAGTCAACGTATATTTGACAGTCATTTTGAATCTTTCATAACCCCAAGGTTAGTTGTTAAACACCTTAAGATCCTCGGAGAGCTTTATTAAACCAACGCTTATATTGTTGTTAACATCTCTCACCCAAAGAATATTATGTACAAACCAAACCAAGCACAATGACTGTTGGTACTTCTTTGAAATTCTTTTACTTTTCAACGCTTCTATCAAATTTTAGTTTTAGAAGCTTGGACTAACAATGGACACAAGGTTATCACGATCACATGAATCGCCTTTGCCTTTTTGGGTATGCGGGGTGCTTTTTTGGGTTAGAATAGGTATAACATGAGAAGGAGAAAGAGGATAACATTTTAGTCCAGTAACTATGGCAAACTTCTTCCAACCAAAACAAACAGGCATGCCACATTAATTTATCCACACCTCATCCATCTTATATTTGTTTTCATACATAAACCTACGCTTGAGAAGTTCATTTACCAATTTTATTTGGAAACGAGCATTGTTTTCCTCCAGCAAATCAAGATATTTTCCAAAGCAGTTGTCCCTGAAATAAGCATCCAATTTTTATTCGCGAAGTATTTTTCTGAAGGCGTCGAAAGATTTTCCCATAGTTGACTTAACCACGAAATCAACCATTAAATTTGTGGCACCACCGCATTGCATTCTCACAGGATAACGATCAATGCTGAAAGTTTTGACCAACTCTTTGATAGAAGGGCCATTAGCATTTGGATCATCTCTTTTGAAATATTCCTCCTCCCTCTATTTATCATATTTTGCTTCTGATTGAGCTAACGCTTGTAAAGCAAGCCCATAGAGTAGTGAATATAGCCTAGTTGCTTCACTTGTTCCTTTACTTGGACTTGATTCGATTTCTGTTCTTTTGGGAGCCATATTATATAAAATTAACAGGAACATAAAAAAATATATTATAGTTGATTAATGCATCATTAACAAGGGATAACAGTAAATCTAATATTCAAAACAGTAAAATAACAGTTGCAATAAATCACACATCTGTTGCACCAGGTAGGTTATCTGTTGCACCAAATAACTAACCTGTTGCAATGGATGAGTAATCTATTACAACAATACAAAATATATCACTCATCTTTTAAGATAGATGAATGGTCTGTGCAATAGATCACACATCTGTTGCAACATATAAGTGATTTGTTGGAACAGTTAAATAACCTGTTGCAACGAATGAGTAATTTGTTGCAATAATATAAAATATATCACTCATCTGTTGAGAAAGATGAATGATCTGTGTAACAGATCACACATTTGTTGCAATATATGAGTAGTTTGTTAGAATAGTTAAATAACCTGTAGCAACGACTGAGTAATCTGTTGCGATAATACAAAATATATCATTCATCTATTGAGAAAGATAAATGGTCTGTGCAACAGATCACACATCTGTTGCAACATATGAGTGATCTGTTGGAACAATTAACTAACCTGTAGCAATGGCTGAGTAATCTATTGCGACAATACAAAATATATCACTCATCTGTTGAGAAAGATGAATGGTCTGTGTAACAGGTCACACATCTGTTGCAACATATGAGTGATCTGTTAAAACAGTTATCAACGGTTAATATTATTTAGATTTCTTCTAACAGAAGGGTCGTCTGTCGCGACAGATGGATGATCAGTTAAAAAAATCAAGTCTTGGACATGTCCTGTTGGAAGAGTTGATAGGATTTTATCCAACAGGAGGTTCATCTGTTGCATCAGATCTTTAATTTGATGGTTTCTCTATTACATTAGATGGTTAATCTGTTGTATTAGATTTTTAATTTGATGGTTTCTCTTTTGCATCCGATAGTAAATTTGTTGCCTCAGATGATTAATCTATTGCAATAAATGGTTAATTTGTTGCATCAGATGGTTAAACTGTTGCATTAGATGGTTAAATGGTTGCATCATATGTTAAATCTGTTGCATCAGAATTTTTATCTGATAGTTTCTCTGTTGCAACAAATGACTAATCTATTGCATCAAATGATTAATTTGTTGCATCAGATGGTTAATCTGTTGCATTAGAATTTTAATCTGATGGTTTCTCTATTGCATCATATGTTAAATCTATTGCATCAGATGGTTAATATGTTGAACTAGATAAATAATTTGTTGGAGAAAAAAAATAATAGCATAATTTTTTTCAACAGAACAACAGCAATATCACTATTTTTACCAAGAATAAGAACAAATCAACCCAGCAACGGGCGAAACAAATTAAACTTCAAAATCAAACAACAAAAGAGAAGAGAAGAAAAGAGAAGAGAAGAAATATCAGAAATTAAGATTTTATTCAGACCGCATTTCAAATTAAAGCAACAAATAGTGAAATTATTAACCAATACTATAAGAGAAGTTGGCTCAAGTTCCTCATTTTCTTCAAAACTAAACAGGCCATAATTTTTTATCAGTGAAAGAAGAAAGGAATAATGAAGAATTCGAAGTTGTTGTGGCCGGAGAGCAAGGTTGTCATGTCGATTGACAGTTGAAGTCGAAAAGGAACTCAAAGCCCAACTATTTATCGTCGAAGGTTGAAGTCGCCGGGGATTGAAAGAAGAAGTTTGCAAAACTGTTGGTTGAGAGAAACTGTCGAGAGAGAGGAGAGAGACGGTCGATGATTTGGATTGAAGAGGGGTGTGGGTTGGGTTGATTTGTATTTTTGAAAAGATAGAAAGTTTTAAAAATATTAATCAAGTCCACAATTAACTTAATCAAGTTTTCTAATTATGTTTGACCCTTTAAGTTGATCAATGTCATCAATCCCTCATTCAAGACTTAAAAGACACCTTTCCTTCAATTTTCTCCTCTCTCTCTCTCTCTCTCATTTTACTACCTTCTTTTGTTTTTGTTTTTGAAATCTCATCCCTAAAAATCTTGTCCATAATTCACAATGGACCAAGGATGATGGAGTCACAATTAGAAATTCTGTAAAATTTATTTTCTTTTCTTGTTTTTCTCTCTTTTTCTCTTTTTTTTTCTTTTTTCGTTTTAAACTTATTCATTTCTTTCATTCTCCTCAAAATCAATCTTTTCTTTCTTAATAATCTCTTTAGATTGATACTTTCTATTTTTACTTCATCTTCTATTTTTATTCTCTTAATTTCTTTATAGATAAGGATTAAAGAATTAATAAAAAATATATTAATTAAATCACACTTCTAATTAATTATCCATTAAAAGTTATGCAAATTCTATACATGTCAACTATTTTGAGATTGAGAAAGTATATAATAAGAGAGAACACAGATATTTTAATTTAAATATTTGCATTTATAAAATACTTCTTATCACATAAGTATGTATGTAACTACTATGCATAACGGATGATATGATAAATATCATTAAATATCATGACTTTTTATATTTTAATAGTTATTTTCAATGAAATTTATCTTTTAAATACCAATAATTATTACTATTGCTACTTACCTTTTTAAAAAGCAATAGTTACTACATTGATTACTATAATTTTTTTTAAAAAAAGGTAAGATAATACATGAAAATAAAGAATTTTTAGGAGAAGATATTTTTTATGCAAGAATTTTAATTTTAATATAAGGAATGATTTCAAAAATCTGAAAATGAAATAAATAATTATTACTAGTATTACTTACCTTTTTAATAGGGATATTTACTACATTGATTACTATAATTTTCTAAAAAAATAAAAAGGTAAGATAATATATGAAAGTACAGAATTTTTAGAAGAAGATATTTTTTATGCAATAATTTTAATTCTAATATAAGGAATGGTTTCAAAAATCTAAAAATAAAATAATTGAGATAAATAATTTTCCTAATTTAAGAATTCAAGAATAAAAAAACAAATTAAAAAGCAATAAAATAAAAAAAATAATGAATAATACTTATTAATAGAATATAAATCTTGATCACATGAACGTAAAGGATAATATAAGGTAAAACTTATTATATATATATATATTAATGTTTTTGCTCATTTTCATTATTTCATTTGTCCTAATTTTTTGCCAGAAATTCGTAAAATCGTCATTTTTACTCCAAATTTTATGTAAATTCTTCTCCTCTTTCATATACAACTTATAAATTTATCATAAGAAATATTATATAAAGTAGCCCTAGAAAAAGAGAAGAAGAGAATAAAATTCTCATAAATATAAAGTAAAATCCCTATTTTTACTCTAAATTTTATGCAAATTCTTCTCCTCTTCCATATACAACTTATAAATTTATAATAGAAAATATTATATAAAGTATCCCTAGAAAAAGAGAAGAAGAGAATAGAATTCTCATAAATATAAAATAGTCTAGAAAAAGAGAAGAGAAAGAGATTAGAATTCTTATAAATATTTTTGTTAACTCTATTGTATACAATTTCAATACCAATTTTTTTTTAAATACGTCATCCTACCCTATCAATCTATTTTCTTCCTTGATGACGAAGAGCTTAAATAAATATAGCACTCGCCACACAATACGTTGAAATCAACGACAATAACATCCAAATTAACAGATATTACAATTGATAATTTGATTGCGTATTTGCTTGGTTTCTCTGAATTCATTATAGCATCAAAAAGCCCATCCACCACTCTTTGCAATAGCCCTTTCTTCTTGCTTTCAAAATCTATAATGCTTGGCCCCTAAACCCACAGATTCGACAATGAATAAAACGAAGATTTATGAATAAATCATTTTACCTTCATATTATATGTCTTGTTAAAGTTTGGTTCCTTCTCGGCATGTTCATAGAAGGACTTGCCATGAGCAGTCACAAAGAGAGTAGCGTCCCCAATTTGAAACCATTTGCTTAGATAATGCCATGGATACACTTATATAATGCCTGAAAAAATTATGTATTAATGTCAAAGAAAGAGTAATTAAGGGGTTTTAAAAGGAGGCTCTTTGAAATTCTGTAATGTTAACAATTATAATAATTCGTAATGAAGGTGGAGAAAATGTAACTGTTCCTTATTACGTGGCCATTACGTTTTTCCTTTTAAAAGAATAAATGAGATTTTTAACATATAAAATGTGGAAAAAAGTCGAAAAAATATGATAAAAGATAAATATCTTTCTTGACATCTACTTAGTCTCTTATATATAGAGAGAGAGAGATTATGTGTTAATATGTGAGAACGTGAGAGATGCATGCATCTCTCTGTTTAAGAAAGAAAATTTGAAGAAGAGGAGTTGGTAAGAAAACCTAGGATAGGTTTTTTTGGAGTTACATAACTTCCCTAGCCAACTTCTTTTAGATTCATCTTCTCTAAATGGATCGCATCAGTCTACATGGACTATCCGTGCCGAAGACCCGATCGATATCCAACGATAATAAATCCACTAAAGAAATAATAATAATAATAATAATAATAATAATAATAATAATAATAATAATAATAATAATAATAATAATATATATATATATATATATATCTTCTTCTTTTTTCGAAATGTCAACTTTTTAAAACAAACAGAATTTTCCAAAACAATTATAATAATGTTTGAAACCAAAGGTAGTATACAATTTCGAAATTGTAATAATATCCAAATCTTATTTTGACTGATTAATAATATTATGATATGTATCTTGCCAAAAAAAAATTAAAAGTTTAATATAATGCCAGAGCCACTGTATTGAAACATGCATGTGTTTGTAATATTGCATTTAGATTTGTACATTAGAATTTGTTGCTCCCTTCTGTGTTTGGTCCACAACAAATTAAATACAGATAAGAAGAAGAAGAAATTCTAAATTGTGAATGTACACTATATATCTGAGTTATTAATGTAAAATGAACAGTCTGAAAAAGAAAATAAGATTGGAATTGGTCAAAGAAAACAGATGCATTAATGACAAACATATGTCACGAGACAATTGGATTTATTTAACTTTTTTTCTAGCTTTTTAGTACCCAAAGTATATCAATTTTTGGTACAAAGGGATCGTTTGGCACACTAAATTTACTCCCCCGTTCATTTTTATTTGTCCGCTGTTTTAAAAATAACTTTCATTTTTACTTATCACTTTTAATATATAAAAAAAAATAGTTATTTTTATTCCTAAGATAGTTATCACTTTACTAAGTAGTAGATATGGATTGTGGGGCGCAGGAATACGGTTGTACTCTAGAGGTAATGCTATACCCATTCTTCTTGCCAACTTCCTTTCTATTCTCACTCTCATCCAAGTAATGAATGCAATTGAAGTAGAATCGTTTTCTCTAAGTAGGTTCAGGAATCTGTAGTTTTTCAAGAAGACCATATTTAACCCGGATTAAACGAAAGCTTCTTATTAAGAGACAGATCACAATAAAAATGACTTATGAGGATAGCTGGAAGCAAGGAACATTCTTCTGCGCCTTACTCATTCTATAAGAGAACGGTTCAACTAGTTAGGCAATCTAGCGTATTATTCACTGTCCTTTATTTAAAATAGTTTTGAGCGGCTAGGGGTATTTGTATCTTTTTAATTGTTTTATTTTGGAAGACTAATTTAAGTACTATTATTTTATCATTTAGCAGAAATAACTTATCTCGATACTAATTACTAATTATGATATAACTTATCCAAAAATTAATAAACAAACAAAATACAAGGTAATGTTAGATTTTTATCGCAGACCTATGTATACGCTTGTCCATCGTACCAAACAACCTTAAATATATAGCTATAAATTAATGTACATCAAGACAATTGCCTCTTTTATTTCCTTGCTTATGGAAATTGAGTAAAAGTTGTTAGGCTGTTTAATTCGACTTTCATTGTTTTGGAGATTTGACTTGTTTAGGCAAATGCACGAGCTTCATCGTGTTTGGTTTCTTGACACCTTTGACATGTATTTTCAAAATTAACTCACAAGAAGTTAATAACAAAATATTTAAGAATTTTTACATTATCAGACCATATACGAAAAAGTAAAAACAGGAAGTAGTTAGAGTAATCAACAACTTTCATAGTTAAACAATAAAAATCTAATCTTAATATTATTTGCAATAAATTTTCCCAAAATTTTATTACGTAACTGGAATGTGATCAGAGGTCACGGGATCAAGCCGTGAAAATATCTTGTTGCATAAATGCAAGGTAAGACTTCATAGAATAAAACCTTATGGTTCGACCTTTCTTCGGACTTCACACGTAATGAAAGCTTTAGCGCACCAGACCAGCGCACCAGACTGCCTTTTTATATCAATAAAAATTAATGAAACCTTTATTTGTCTCATTCCAAAGATTTTCAACCCTTTCACTATCAATCAATATAAATCCATTAGCTTCTGTAACACCTCATATAAAATTATTAGCAAGATTATTGTGAATCGTATGAAGCCGTTCCTCTACAACCTTATTGGCCCCTCTCAATCTAGCTTTCTAAAAAAATCGCAGGACATCAGACAATGCGCTTCTAGTCCAGGAGATCCTACATTTCTTCAATACAACCAAAGGTAGAAAGGCCTATATGCTCGCTAGGATTGACTTGGAGAAGGCTTTTGATAGGCTGGAATGGTCCTTCATTCACGACACTCTTCTTCATTTCAACTTTCCTAACAAATTTGTTGATCTTATCGGCGAGGAGACCCCTTCTCTCCTTATATCTTTATTTTATTCATGGAGTGTCTTTTCTGTTGCATTGACATGGCTGTTGACTATGGCTTGTGGAATCCCATCAAAATTTCTGCCCGAGCTCCTTCCTTATCCCATTTGTTTTTTTGTAGATGATATCATTTTTACATTAAGGTATACTCCATCTCATGCACAGAAATTTCAGGAATCTTGGCGCACTTCCATTCTATTTCAAGTCAAAAGATTAGCCTCGCCAAATCCAAACTCTTCTTCTTCAAAACACTCCTTCTTGTGCTAAGGAAATGGCTAAATCTATTCTGAATATCCAGGAAGGCCATACTTTTGGAAAGTATTTGGGCTATCCTATCTTTACGCAACACCCAACTAAGCAAGACTTCCAGTTCCTTTTAGACAACTTCAAGGCTTGGCTTCTCGTCTGGAAAGCTCATTTCTTTACAGTTGCAGGGAGAAAAACACTTATTCGATCCACACTTAATAGTCTTCGTAACCATGTTATGTACCTATTTAAGATCTCTACTTATGTTATAAAAAAAAGGAGGCTTACCAACGAAATTTCTTTTGGGGTTCTATCCTTAAGCGCAAAAATCTTCATCTCTTGAATTGGGCCTCTATTGCAAGCCTAAAGACTTAGGGGGACTGGGTATTCAACAACTTCAAATAAAAAATTTGGCACTCTTAGAATCTTCGTCCTGGTGAGCTTTCCACTTTATGTCCCTTTGGGATAGAATATTACGTAGTAAATACCTAGGACGTATACCTGTATCTTTCAAATATGGAAATCTCTCATTCTAGGCTGGGTCTAATGTCATTTAGGACTTCAATGGAAGCCTGGTAATGGAGAACATATCAACTTCTTCACAGATGCTTGGATAGCTCCAAATACGCCTCTCCGAAATCTGATTCATGAACCGCTGCCCGAGCATGAAATTAGCTCCAAAGTATCCCAGTACAGAGTAGCAAACAGTTGGTCCTTTTCCCAGCTCTCCTTTGACCTCTTTGATGATATTATTTCTCTCATAATTTTGTCCATTTTCCATGATATAATACTGCAGTAGCTGATAAAATCAAATGGGGTTTGACAAACTCTAAAGCTTTTAGAGTAAGTTCTTGCTATATCGATATT
Source organism: Capsicum pubescens (assembly GCA_030864215.1). Lineage (NCBI taxonomy): Eukaryota > Viridiplantae > Streptophyta > Magnoliopsida > Solanales > Solanaceae > Capsicum > Capsicum pubescens. The sequence continues at coordinate 335,111,495 of CM061548.1, read as the reverse complement.
TTTTCCTCAACTTATCCCAACACGGGTACCTCCAACTTCTTGTGGATTTGGAATTTGGACGTTTCTCCCAAATTAAGGCATTTTCTCTGGCTTATAAACCATAACCGACTCCCAATAGCTTCTTTCCTCCATCGCATTCATTGTATCCCTTCATCTACCTACACGCTCTGTAACTTGTTGGTGGAAGAAACCATCGCCCGCCTATTCATTCACTATAAATCTGTTGAACCATTATTGCTTGAGCTTGGTCTGATAAAACAAATTTATCAGCTCAGGCAGAAGATTCCAAAACACCAACATCCAATGTCATGGATCTCATGTTTACTCGACCTTGTGCCTCATCAACAAATTATGCCTCAAATACCTACCAAAGTGTTGCTACCCTTCTGCCTTTGGTCAATTTGGTTATTGGGAAATATATGCACTTTCCAGAACGCCTTCTTTGAAGTTTCCGCTGCAAATGTATTACCTTTGGCAACAGAATACTAATTTTTAGCTGGCAAACATAGAATTACAAAGCAAACTATGTCGTTGTATGTTAAATGGAAGCCCCCTACATCTTCTTTTATTATGCTTAATACTAATGCAACTTTTACTTCTAAATTGGAGATGGCTTATTTAGCAGGTGTCTTTAGGAATTCAAATGGCGATTGGTTACTAGGTTTCACTAGTAAGATCTTTACCACAAGCCCTCTAGAAGTAGAACTTCAGGCTTTACTTTTGGGTTTGACTGATGTAATTCAATATCGTTTTACAGCACTGCAAATAAATGTGGACTGCATTCAAATTGTTCAAGCCGTAAAAATGGATAAACTATTATCAGATGATTCACCTCTAATTTCTTATTGCAGGTGCATGATGCATAAACTAGAAAATCCTCTACTGGAACAGGTATATAGGGAGCAGAGAAGAATACTATGCAACTCTTTTAGGAACCTCCTGTATCCGTAGGGGATATTTCGAGTGTTGATAAAAACGGAGTCTTGAGTTGTCCTAAGGTCAAGATAGATACATCCGACCAACTTATGTTTAATACTACTAGTTGTAGTTGTCAGGTTGTAATTACTAGAGCTAGGTGTCCTACTGCCAATGCTTGTACAGTGGGTTGCCCACATATAAATTTCTTGTAAAATATATATATATATATAGAGAGAGAGAGAGAGAACTATTAGATTGTTTTTATATGTTGTGATAGGTTTTTTTTTCGGTAAACACGACATATTATATATATATTAGGTTGTAATTACTAGAGCTAGGTGTCCTACTGCCAATGCTTGTACAGTGGGTTGCCCATATATAAATTTATTGTAAAATATATATATATATATATATATATATATATATATATATATATATATATATATATATATATATATATATATATATATATATATATATATAGAGAGAGAGAGAGAGAGAGAGAGAGAGAGAGAGAGAGAGAGAGAGAGAGTATTATTAGATTGTTTTTATATGTTGTGTTAGGTTTTTTTTTTCGGTAAACACGACGTATTATATATATATATATATATATATATATATATATATATATATATATATATATATATATATATATAAACAATCTAATAGTACTATTTGGGGTATATAAGTCTAACTCAAAAATAAAATAAATTACTTATATGTCAAAAATGACTTTAAGTTTTATATACGTATATGAATTATTCTCTATTATCAGATTAGTTTGACCTGCTATTGCAAGTTATTCAATTTTTTATATAAAAATTAAAAAAGAAAAAATTGGATAACCTGCAATAGCAAGTCAAATTTATCTGATAGTGTCGAATACTTTGTACACTGACGATGCATAAAGCTTAAATTTGTCAAAAATATACTCATAGTCAAAGGCGAAGCCAGGATTCGATTATAGATTTAGTTAAACTGAATTATTTTGATTCAAATTGTATATTTTATGCTTGAAATTTGTTAAATATATATAAATTATTAATGTAAAATCAGTAATTTTAAAAGCTTAAAATATGAAAGCTATAAAATTTTGATTTTTGCTTCTGCTACTCATATAAATTTCTTTTTTACAAGAAAAAAATGGGCAGTTTGATATACTAAAGTACTATTCTAGATGAAGTATATGGAAAGAAACTGAACACAAGAATCTACTATACACAATCTTAATTTACATTTTTATCAAAGGTTATTTTCACATTGTGGACTTGTAAACTCCAACTTCAAGTACTATACATTAGGGATGGACATGGTATAGTATAATACTAAATTATCAAATCGAATCAAAAAATTTGATATCGTAATTTTGGTATTATGGTATTTAGTGTGGGGTTTGGTGTGTGTGTAATATACTAACAAATATACAGCCTAATATCAGTATGAAACTAAATATTTAAACGTTAAAATTTTGACTATGCCATCTTAATGAAATGTCCTTTTATGTAATTAATTAATAAGAGGAGTTGTTTGTACTTTTTTTTTAATATATATTTTTGTATGTTATGGATTAGCATGATACAATTGAGACATTTTATTTTAAATGTCAAAGTCATAATGGTATATTATACGTGTAAATACTATCAAAGTTGAAACAAAATACGTCAATCGATTTACCATTCGCAAAATACCAAAACTGAATTTTAAAATATTGAATTATACCGAATTAATTAAGTATGATAATAGTATAGTATATTTAGAAATCGAGTATCAAAATTATTCTATCGAAGTTTCTAATACCGTAACATACCATATCATGTCACTCCTACTTATACATATAACTAAATCATGGCGGAATACATAAGCACCCCCTAAACTTGTTAGGCTCTTTTTTTTTCTTATCAACACCTTAATTAGGTCATGTTCCTATTGAACCATTTAATCCCTCATAAAGTGTTCTTATTAAGTACACTTGTCTGATCTGACACATATTCAAAGCCTGGATTTGTTCAGAGCCTTGCACGTGAAACCAAACGCCGCCTATGTGAAATTTAACTAATCAAAACACAACAGACCATTTTTATCTTAAACTTCATCCAAACATTTCATTTTTATTTTATACTTCATCCAGGTGAAAATAAACTTAATAGATAGATAGCTTTGACACTTCATTTCACAACAAAACTCGTCATCCCCATCCAAAATTCGTCGTTGTCAAAGAAAATCCTAAAGCGAATTCTTCAATTTCATTAGTTTCTCATTATAATGTAAAATGAAAGAAGATGAAATCGACTTCAATTTCAGTTTCATTAGTTTCACCCATAATTTATCCTTGCAGTTGAAGAAGATGAAACCGACGAAAAGGATAAATGCTACATTGTTAATTGACGACAAATACATTCAAACGAAAAAAGAAAAATTATTAAGCTTGATATGTTAACCATGGTAGATAGGAAGAAGAGAGAGAAAGGGAGATGAAAAATAAGAAAAAAGTGAAAGAAATTAGGGCTCAAGTTAAAATGAAAAATAATGATTCCTCCGTTTTGAAATAAGTGAACTGTTAGAGTATTTATTGGTGTTTCAAAATAAGTGAATCATTGAATTTTTTTTCAAATTTGCCCTTATGATTTGACAACCAATTAACTTTTGAAAAGGTATTATAAGGTTAATTTTATTATTTTTTTTGGGTAAAAATGAAAAGTTATTTTTTTTCAAATTTGCCCTTATGATTTGACAATCAATTAACTTTTGAAAAAGTATTACAAGGTCAACTTTTTCTTTTTTAGGGTAAAAATGGAAAGTTATTTTTTTTCAAATTTGTCCTTATGATTTGACAATCAATTAACTTTTGAAAAGGTATTACAAGATCAACTTTTTCTTTTTTTGGGTAAAAATGGAAAGTTATTTTTTTTCAAATTTGTCCTTATGATTTGACAACCAATTAACTTTTGAAAAGGTATTACAAGGTTAATTTTTTTTTTTGGGGTAAAAATGAAAAGTTATTTTTTTTAAAATCTGCCTTCATGATTTGACACCCTAATACTTTTGAAAAAGTTGGTATTACAAGGTCAATTTATTTTTTTTTGAGTAAAAATGAAAAGTTATGTTAAATTTATGTCTTTAATATTTTTTCTTAATATGTGTGTCAAAATTCAACAATTTATTTATTATGAAACGAAGGGAGTATGAAAATTTCACATCAATGATTTTTTTTCCGTTCTGTGATAACATGATATGTGCCACATCAGATTATGTTTAATAGATACATTTTATAAAAGGTTCAAAAACTCAATAAAAATATAATCTAATTAACATGTTAATACGAAAAAAAAAAATCAACAAATTCAAGAACCATATATCTATTCCGTCATAAATCATTAAATAGAGAGGCTTTGAAAAAGAGGGTATTGAAAACCGGGCAGGCATAAGCGTGGGGCCTTCTGCACTTCATTTTGGTATAATCTTGGAAAAAAACACCTTCCTCTCACTATCATTATCATTTATTCATAGGGGGGGGAAAAGAAAAAGCAATTGAACAATTTCTTTGTTTTTTCCTTTTCACATGGTATTTGATATAGTGAAATTTCATTAGATATATTATTATTATTATTGTATTTGATATTTATAGTAGAATTTAATTTATTGGAATTTAAATCACATAGAATTATTTTAAGATAATGCTTTTTATTAAGAATTTTTTGATATCTCAAATTTTAAATCAAAATCTCTAGTGAAGAAAGGAACAGACCTCTGGGCAAGTTACATATTTGACGAATATGATAAAATAAGTATATATGCTAGCTAAATATACATAAAAAAAAAAAAATGTATATTTCATATCTAAAATGCTTATTATATATATTATACAACAATATGCAAAAAAAAATTACCTTACTTGATTATTATTTTGGTTAACAACTATATAAAATAGTTTTCCAAAAATTTATCTCTTACATTTTTTGGTCCGTAATCTCTTAGTCTAATTTTTTATGAGATAAAATGAAAACCTCACATAATAATTAATATCAATTGTGTGAGACACGTACTAAAAATAAAAGTTTCCACATCCATGAGAGAGAAGCAAGAAGAGGTATAAATGTGATGGATACTATTTCTTTGGTGGTGGCCTTATATAAAGCAACTAAAGGATGTTATGTCTTTGCTACTTATAAAACTAATTATAAGAAAAGAAATTCTTTGAAGAAAACAACTTAGATATTCCTCTATAATGGAAGAACAACTTAACTCTTTAGCAATTACTCATCTTCTTCAACACTCTCTAAGAAGTTTGTGTATTCATGAAAACTCTCAATGGGTTTATGCTGTCTTTTGGAGAATCTTGCCTAGAAATTACCCTCCTCCTAAGTCGGTATCTGAAATCTGCTGATCCAATTAATTCAGATTCGTGCTGCCTAATTACTTTTTTCCATTTTTTTTCTATTAGGTGGGATAGTCAAGGAGGAGCATATGATAGGTCAAGAGGGAATAGAAGAAATTGGTAAATATTTTGCTCATATCATATGTCATATAATATTATTTTTTGGGAAACTTTTGCTTGATGGATATTTTTTTATTTTTTTTTCTAAATGATAGGATATTGGTATGGGAAGATGGTTTTTGCAATTTTGCAGCATCAACGGCTGAGATGAATGGGAATGAATGTCCAGGATCATCTTCTAATAATTATGGAGAATATCAACATTATCAAGGCCTTCAACCTGAGCTTTTTTTCAAGATGTCACATGAAATTTACAACTATGGAGAAGGGTAATAATATTACAACAAAATATAAGAATAAATATGCAAATTAAATTTTATTCCTCATCATGGGTTTTATTTTTATTTATTTTATAAATATTTTTGCAGTATAATTGGAAAAGTAGCAGCAGATCACAGTCATAAATGGATCTATAAAGAACCAAATGAACAAGAAATCAATTTCTTGTCTGCATGGCACAACTCTGCTGATTCTGTAAGCTTAATTAACTACTATTTCATACTATTATGTGTTTACTAACAACAACACAACATACCCGTGAAATCTCACAAGTGAGATCTGAGGAAGGTAGTGTGTACCTACATAGCCTTTCCCCTTATCTTATAAAGATAGAGAGGTTGTTTCCAACGGACAATCGGCTCGGAACAAAATGATTTCTCATGCATTTTCCTTCTTTTTTTTTTTTTTTTTTTATAACAGCATCCTAGAACTTGGGAAGCTCAGTTCCGTTCTGGTATAAAGGTAATGTTTGTAAACTTATAATTATATATAACCTAAAAAATTAACCATACATATCTGCCATAACATTATATAATATTTCACTTGGATAAAATTTATAATATATTGCTTTATTCTTCAGACTATAGCCTTGATTGCTGTGAGAGAAGGTGTCATTCAATTAGGAGCTGTTCATAAGGTATAATATCTTCATTCTCTTCTCTCCAAAACCCTTAAAGACCAATAATCAATCGACGGAGACAGTTTATGTTTTGTAAATTGACCGTATAAGTAAATGTGGACCTATAATAACATGTGACTTTCGATATCAAGCCTGATGTGGTAACTAGAAAAAACAAAAGAATGACATGTTATAACCGGTTTAAATGCAATGTTAGTACAAAGATTATTTATATTATGATCAGTTTATATAACTTAAAAATCATTAACTAACTTTCTTGAAAGATATATAATGGAATCTATATATAGGTGTTCTTTTTGTAATTAGTTATTTTTGAAATTTACTGGCTCGACTAATTATGTAGGTTATTGAAGACTTGAGCTATGTGGTGCTACTAAGAAAGAAGTTTAGTTACATAGAAAGCATTCCAGGAGTGTTATTGCCGCATCCATCTTCCTCAGCATATCCTTTCAAGGTTGATGGATACGGGGCGTCGCCTGACGCGTGGCATTTCCAAACCAATTTAACAGCACCAGTAGCACCAGCTGAATTGTACGAACATTTCAATCAACATCAACATATGAAGATCACGCCTTCAATGAGCAGCTTGGAAGCACTTCTTTCCAAGCTACCTTCCGTCATTCCAGCAGCAGATGCGACTGCTGCTGGAATGACGAGTTCAATACCTGCGTATTGTGAGTACCAACCCCAATATAGGCCTAATGTTGAAATGTTGGGGTTGGAGAAAGTGGCAAAAGAAGAGTATGATGAGGATGAGGACAATAACAATAACAATAATGAAGAGAAAACTAGGAACAACAACAATAATAATAGTAATGAGAAATTAGATCATCATGGTGGAGAGAGTAGTAGTTCAATGTCATCTTATAGTCAACACCATCACCATTATCAACATTATGGTTATCATCACGATTTGAATGTAAGTAGTAGTATGCCTAATAATGGATATTAGAGAACATGATGGTAATTAAGGTTATTGTTTATGGAATGTTGTACTATTTAGATTGTGTTAGGAAGAATTGATCTTCTCCACAACTAACAAAGTAATGGTAGTTTCTTCCTTTCTTGTTTCACTCAGTGTTGTGGTAAATTTTGGAAATATTCCCTTCCCTACGTACTTTCTTCTGTCTAATAAACAACTTTTACCTACTTTTAATATCTCCATGCTTATAGCATCAACCTTTACCAAAGTTCAATTTTAATAATATTTTCAATCACAAGTAAAATCCCCTTGTTAAGAATTTGATATTTGGCACTTTCAATAGATCAAGAAGTTTAGTTATATTAAATGGAGGATATATGTGGATAACCGCTATTTATCACCTAAAAGGAAGAGGACAAGGGTCTTTAGCACGCAACCTCATCTTACATTTCTGCAAGGAGATGTTTGCACATCTTGAACTCGTGAAATCCTGATCAAATAACAACAACTTTATCAGTTAACTCCAAGAAAATGAACAATGAATTGGAAAAATAAGAAAAGTGATTACTCTCTTCTTTAAAAGAAAAAGGAAAAGAAAAAGGCAAGTGTATACGTGGGTATGGTGGTAGGTAAAAGAGCATCAAACCGTACAAAGGGGACCATTAGGAAAGATTCATTTGGAATTGAACCTTTTGAAGGAGTTGATTGCATTGCAATGGCAAAAAAGAGCTTGCATATGATATGGCCACACTAGTAATCATTTCAATAAGAAAAATGAAATAATGCAATGGAGTCACCATTTATTGCCTCACCAAAGAAAGGTGATAACCATCCATCAACAAGGCTCCGTTTAGAAAGAGTATTGAGATTAATATAACACATATAAAAACTCCGTATATGTTTTTCCTTGAGCCGAGAGTCTATCGGAAACATCTTGACCTCCCAGAGTAAGGATAAAATTTACGCACACTCTACCCTTTCCAAATACCACGGAGTATGCTGTGTTATGAGGACTCCATATGAACTTTTACCTTTTTATTCTTTTCCCTGGAAAATGGTTAAGCCCCAAGAGAATTGAAACAGAGATTCAACTAGATTAACTAACTATACAAGTATGATTTTTTAATGAGTACTGATATTGAATGTACGTAGTTAGTTGAACACAAGATGCTATGATATACGGTTTAACACATCAAAATATTTCTAGCAAGACTGTAATCCCAACTAAGACAGAATCGAGTACAATGAGAACATTTTTGCTAAACATTGGTGTAAAACTCACAAATCAATACTTCAACTGTCAATTACAGCTGAGACCAATTACCGTCCTAATGGTAAAAAAGTTATGGGTACAATACAAAGGTTCCCTCAATCTATATTAGGGTTGTAATACAAATGGCTTTCAATTGCTGGAGAACGAAAAAATAAAACTGATGCGTGTTGGCATGCCTAACATTCTCACACGTGCAAGACAAAATTGAACCACTGATTGTGGACTAGATTTCTTCAGTGGTATAATGCAAGAGAAACAATGATTCTAGCGAAATGATGCGACCAGATCTTTGAAGTGAGTGAGGAGACCGTCGACTGTCATGACTTGATGATCAGCCTTGCTTCTCACTCGCACACTCACCTGAAATCATTTGCATACAAGGAAGATCAGATTTTTCAGCAAGAATAAAGCAGTTGAATGTTGGCTACGAAATTTAAAATGAGAAAACTCTTGCAGGAAGCATGAAGGATTACATAAAGAAACCAAGAAACCTGTGAACGAAGCATAATCGGTGCTACATAGCTCCCTGCAGCAAGAGCTATTGTACAGAAAGTAAAAAAAGAAAATGGTTCCATGACACTACGCAGAGTATTTCAAATGACCCCCACCCTTCTCCACTTGAATACTTTTTAAGTTTTATTTGTCTCAAGGTTTGAATTCATAACATGTGCCTAATCCACACATCACACATTGCGATCTTACTAATAGACCAAAGTCCGGGGAAAGTCAAAATACAATTTTCTTTTTCCAAGCAAATCAATCAGCGTCTCATAGAAACATCTTGCCAAGGAAAGTGCAGACTTGTCAAGCCAGGAGGCGAGCTCATTGGCCACCAAAATATATTTTTATGTTCTCTACAAGCTCCTTCATGTTCAATTTGCAATTACTTTTACTATTGTAATGGCTTCTGAAGATCTTTCTAAGTGCCATCACAGAGAAATTTGTTGCTAAAAGCTTACAACTTTCCGTCACCAATAAGTCCATGACCACTGTATACTCTCCTTTCTAGCCTTTAATTTCTAGTTTTCAAACGGAGTTGGATAAAGACAAACCAGTAGTTTATAGAAAGGTAAGCATATTTATATATTAGAAAATAATAAGAGTTTGAAGAAGAGGAACAACAAGAAAGAAAACAAGTGAACCACAAAACATCCAGATCAAATATCAATGTTCCATAAAGGAAATGATGATGGCTTTTGACCAATTTATTTATCAGTCCGAACTTAAAGGGATCACTAGTGTAATGGAACCAGACAAAGTGATTTAGATACTTATTTTCTTTGTTCAGTTACAACACATCAAACCAAGTGTAATCCACAAGTGGAGTTCAGGGAGGGTGGTGCGTATGCAGGTGTTAACCCCGACCTTGGTAAGGTAGAGAGGTTGTTTCTGATAGACCCGCAGCTCAAGTAAAGCATTTGTTCAGTTACACATTATAAAAAGATATCTTGCAGTGCATGTGGGGAATATAGAAGTGCAAGCCGGGGAACAATACAGATACCTGCCCACTACTGACTTCCGCTTCTCCAACAACTAGAATATAGTTATACTGTGCCATTTGAGCCTCTCGTACCTGAATATACATTAACATCCATTAACAAGCATTTCTTTCTAACAGGCCAAGAAAAATTTTTAATTTGCGATTGAAAGTGTATTTGCTTGAGAGAAAAATTTATCAGATCTTCAAAGCTGATAGCATTACGTTGATCCAATCGCAGTCATGCATGCTTCAGCAGTTAAGAGTACAGGATCTAATATACAGGAAAATTTCCACATTTTACCTATTAATCTGTGGACCTATGCTACATCCTTTTTTTCTACTTTTCAGTCCACTAGTAAACTTTTCTGGTAGAGTTTCTGAAACCAGATGTAGCTTTAGAAATTCGGGAGAATGGAAGTCTTTGCCAATCCTTAATATGCCACCAGGCCAGTCAAAAAAGCAGGTAACCATTATTGACTTTAGTTGACATATCAAAACAAGGACTTGAAAACATTATGTTTGTTATTGGAAGGATCTGTCTTTTATGCTAAGTGAATCTCCAAATAAACTTAGCTTGTCACACCCCATAGAAGATTTTCACATACAAGTAGGTAGATCCCATTTTAAAGAAGAGAAATTGTTAAAAGTTGACCATCATTGAAATTGACAAAATTTGAAGGGCAGTATGACTATTTTTCAGTTACAAATTACAAGATCAAGTTGACCATCCTAATGATTTCAATAGTGCTTTATACAGAGCAAGATCAAGTGTCATAACTTCCCAGGTTTTGTGGACTAGCAATTACAAATAGTGCAACAGGGAAAATCACTGTTACTTTGTCGTTAGACCTAAATATTTACAACTGTGAATTAATAATGAGTTCTTACAAAAATTGCTAAACAACCTTGAATGAGTGCGAACCAGACATGCATTCTACCTGATAAACTACATTAAACACTAACCTTTTTCTGGATTGTCCTGTCACTGGAATCAACATCAACATAATAACCAGCATCATGTATTCGCTGCCGGAGCTGAATAAAAGACGCAAGCAAAAGGTTAATGCAACTTCATAATGGAGGAACTACAGAGGAAACGATACTTCATGAAATGCTATTCGTTAGATGAAGTATGTTGATGTAACTACCTCAAGCGCATATGACAGAGATTTGTCGGAAACAGGGCAGACCATTGCTTGACGTGGACTAAGCCAGAACGGCCATTTCCCCTTGTAATGCTCCAAGAGTATGGCAAACATACGCTCAACTGACCCAAGTATAGCTCTATGTATCATAACTGGTCTCTCCCTCTTACTTTCATCTTCTGCTGAGTATGATAGGTTGAATCGTTGAGGAAGTTGGAAATCAAGCTGAAAAGGAAAGCATTCAGATGATATTTCAAACTTGGTGGGAAAGCTCTTGCTAAGAGCATGAAGTTAAATGAAATTTCACAGGTGAAAGATCTTGTTTGTGTAAATGAACCAAGGAAATTAAGACCAAATCTAACCTGCAAGGTTGCACACTGGAATTTCCTTTTCATTGCATCAGAAACAGTGATATCAATTTTTGGACCGTAAAATGCTCCATCTCCTTCATTGATCTGATTGAACGGCATTCCTTTAGTAAAAGGGAAGATTAAAGCAATCACAAAAGGAAACAGCCAAAAAATAATGACACAACAGGGTGACTACCTCAATTTTCCATACGTAAAACAGAAAAACTGAGACTATTCGATTGCACAAGGAGTTTAAGCTATTACTTTACATAATAAAGTGTAAAGACAATTAGAATTCATAGAACTAGAACTAGTGAAATCTCTGTAAACAAACTTATAGTAGATGGTGCCACCGTTAGTATTAAGTGAACCACCATATAAATTGGAGCAATACAAAAGAAGCACCAAAAAAGGAGTAGAATCACAATAAATGATGTCCAAAAGTCTTTAAAAAAAATAATTCTTAAGTAAGAAGAAATTTCATTGCTAGTGTTGAGAAGATGCAGAATAATACAAAAGTTAGGAAGATAACAAAACTTGTTAGCTCAACTACAAAATTAAACTAAACTAGTACCGGGGACAAAACTTCAATAGCTCAACTTTTTAAAATCCAAAAAATATTGATAACAAACCTCCCAAGGCTTCCCGAACTCTTTCAGTGCTTCTGCAAGAGCTGCTTCAGCCTTTTCCCAACTTTCCAAGTCTCCGAGATATTTTTCAGGCCTCTGTAAGTCAGAAAATATGAGTGGGTATACACGGAGACCAATGCACGCCAGGAAGTGTCAAATGTGGAAAACAATTCACATTATGCATCTTAAATCACATCAAGAAACAGCCCAATATAAGAACAATGGAATATACAATTGCGATTGTGCTTCAGTTTTGGGACAAGTACAAGACAGTGAAGAATGTTCCATAAGTGCAAATATCTCTAATGATTATTATAACAATGAATGCATATAGGGTCTATATCTAGCAGAAATCGCATACAACGAATTTGATCAATGATGGAATAGATAGAAGTCATACCGTTGATAACTTCAGGTCAAAAGTGAAACCAAATATCTTATATACATAGCTAATGAAATCTAAGACACCCTTGACTTCATCCTTAATCTGCAATGTGAAGAATATAGGTCAAACTAGTTTTCCGATAATGAAGGTTTACTGCACATATAAATCTTAACCCACCTGTGACTCCCTGCAAAAGATGTGAGCATCATCCTGCAAAGTAATAGGGATAAAAAGAAAGGTTGTCTTAGCGCAACAGAGTCAGTAATAAAGTTTTCATAGGAAAAGATTCTTCAGGAAGACACATGACAAATTTTCATGTATGAAACAAACAATTATTGCTCCTTAAGGCTTAAGGAAATACCTACATGATCTATAAAAGATAAAAGGAAATAAAAAGATGTTACAATACCTGCTGGAATCTCCTGACACGCGTTAAGCCAGTAAGTGCACCACTGGCCTCATTCCTGTGTAGAACTCCGAAGTCAGCAAGACGAAGTGGTAGCTCTGCATTATTGAACTGTTGGTTAACCATTAAGGTGTTGTATCCAGTTGTAATGACTTCAATGAGAAAGATAGAAATACTAAAAAGATAACAAAAATCACCAACTGAATTATGGTGCAGAAGCTATAGAATGGTACTAATATGAGAACCTATAGAATTTTATGAAAGAAGAATATTTGAAGTGAGCACGTTGTACATTTAAACAGCCATCCTTTTACAGAAAAAAATTTCCATGAAATTTCACCCCTCAAGGTGCACTGAGATTCTTTGAAATTTGACTATCTGACTTAGCATGAATATCATAAACAGCACAACAGTGCTTTTGCAGTTACTAGTAGCACCAACAATCCACATAGTCAAGCATCCCCTATGCTATCATGAAAACTTCAGATTAGGCATGCCTTAGTCTCAATAAGCTGCACGCCAGAACAATAGTAAACCAAAACCATACAAGCAAAGCACGAACGGCGAGAAGTAACTCGTGGAAAAGCTCACCCCTGTAAGAACGAACTCTGTGATCAAATATCAAACAATGACCTGGGCAATTCATTGGCTTCAGCCCAAATTCTTGCTTTTCAATCTGCAGCATGAAGAAGCAAGAAACATTACACAAACTATGTCTAGCAAAATCTGATCATCCAGATGCAGCACTTCTTGCAAGACAATAAACTACAAACTATGGCTAGAACCTATCAAATTTTAGTGCAAACAATCCTCCAACAAAAAGAAAGAAAGGTAAAGAACAACACAACTATGGATTATTTGTCTGACTAAATATCTCAAACAAGTGAATATTTTCTTGTTTCTACTGTACAATCTGGTATTTTCTATCATAACTAAATAACCTTTTGATCAGTTATCCAAACCTTATCAATTTATGAGCATTGTAAGATATATGGAGACATACACATCTCTTCAGTTAAGCACATTAATAGAACTACTAAAGTTTGAACGGAACACTTCAATATATGGAAAAGAATTGGAACTACTAGATATTTTGTAATTAATTATTATCCTTTTTCCCTTTTTTTAAGGAAAATATTCTTTTTTTCTAATTATACTATTTACTCACTGATGTTTATTGAATTTAAACTACTCATCCTAGAATAAGTCTATAACTCTTTTTGAGCCCTTCATTGGATAAAACTGATTTCAAAATCTTATAAGCATGCGACATCGCCATAGACCTTCAACTACTAATATAATGCCGATTACGATACAACTGAGCAAGAGGAAAATTCAAAAAAGATATGTAATATAACAATCTTTGGCTACCCACAAAAGCACTTCCTCCATTCCAAGTTATAATAAATTTCCATTTTGAAATGTTCCAAAATGATCTAAACCATTCAACTTTCACTACTTTCAAAAATTTAAATTCATTAGACTATTCACATTTTAACTTTCACGCAATGATTTCTCTCTTTTCAACCACTAGTTAATATTTTCTTCCAATTTAAATAATCCTCTTTCCATTTTAAAATTTTTGAAAATGTTTCATACCATTTGTAACTTTCACGGCTTACTGAAATTCATTAGACTATTCAAATTTTAACTTTCACATAATATTTTCTCTCATTTTAACTACTTTGATATTTTCTTCCATTACCACTAACATATATATATAGGTCAACTTAACAACTTAAAGCCCATACCCAGACAAACACCATCACATATAGTGCAAAACCGTCACACAAAATGTAATGAATGGAGTAAAAACAGATTGAAGTTAAGCAGAAAGCATTCCACAGTTCCATTACTCTTTTTCAACAATTGAATACTTTCTGCAATTTACAATACTCTACACATGTTATACCAGAAATTTGAAGAAATTGAATCAGTCGACAGAAGGAACAAGATGTTTAAGCTTATCTAGAACAAATTACATCTAACTGAAATATAAGTTTTACTTTAAACCCACAGGAAACTAAAGTTTTGTCACCACATATTTCACAACCGTGTGTGATAACTATCTGCTTTGATTTTTGTACCTTACCATATGTCGTAAACCTGTGATAATTCATCTTCAGTAAATTGCTCACCAAATTGGACCAGTAATTACAAATTCATTTTTCTTGCAAAATTATTAGAAGTGTTGTGCACAGAAACATTTCTCTATCTTATAGCAGATAATTTGATCCAACATATGCAGAAAAAACGACAGGAGTTTTTCCTATGTTTCGTCATATGACTTTTGAGTACAAATTCAAGCAATAGAATCCATTCTCTAAAACCTTTTTCACAAAAACAAGGATGCCTATTCTTCCTCTGGTATGAGCTTTAGAAGATTAGTTTACTCCATCTATTTAATCAGAACCCAATTATAGAGTTCTATTCGACAACATACCTAGTGTAATCCCACAAAGTGGAGTCCGGCCAATATAGAATTCTATGATACTTCATACTCATAACTATACCTCGCTTATCTGTATAAATATGGATTGTACCCCTCTTACCGACACAAATACTCCTACTTCAAGTATCTATATTCCAGAACTTAAGAGGTTTTTAAGAAGAGTGAAAAACTTATTGAGTTGCACTGTAGTATCAAAGCAGCTAGTACCGCACAAAAATTTTACCTCAAACACAAACATGTTCTCCTTGTAATTTGCTGCATGACCAGAAGTTTCCCACAATTGCATGTTGTACATATTTGGACTCCAAACCTGCATAACTGACGTATCAAGACAAGCACTCATAAACAAAATAACACACAAATCTATAGATTGAGGTTCAACAGCATAACTGACGTATCAAGACAAGCACTCATAAACAAAATAACACACAAATCTATAGATTGAGGTTCAACAGTACCCTTTGCCCCACTTCCAACAACAGACCATCCATGATTCATAATAGAAGTAGAAGAAGTAAAGAACCTGGTCCAATGAAGAAAGGAACTTCTTCCACCTTTATTGCCACCCTAGTTCGCTTTGCCGTTTCCCAGAGTTACAATATCCTCCTCTAGTCTATGACTTTTTTGCTCATTCTTTGCTTTGTTCTAACAGCTGCTCTTTTTCCTTTCCTTCTATTGTATTATGTTTCCTACTACAATTCTTTCCGATATAATTTATTTGTTTTACACCAATAGTGTACTTCACCATTAATTACATCTTAAGTGCAGAGGGACATAGCAAAAAGATTTACCACCTATCTTCCTCGTAAGCTATCTAAAAATAGGGTATGTCCCTCAGATCCTTAGGTAAAGTATGATTGCACCAAAAATAAAAGGTGACTAAGCAGTTCATTTTTAAACTCTGGAAGGGAGTGATATTAGGATATTTTTAAAGAAGAATTATGTAAACATTTTTTATTTTATTTTATTTATTTTTGGAATTTTGCAGTTAATGATACTTTTTGCAACTCCCATTTAGTCCTACATAGTATTGTAACCTTTATCTATAATAGTTCTTCATTTGAGTCGTTCCCCTTCTTTAAAACTAGTGTATTTGTGCAAAGGTTTGTGCCCAACATTACCCACTTGTCTGCATCCTTGCTACATTGGTCTAATCTATGAATGGATTGTAAATGAATTATTTACGAACCACATGAGGATCTCTTTGTCCAGAGGTCGGAAGGAATTCAGTCCACTAACAATTAGGAGTGAACTATCCCTCTCAAATGAAATCAAGAAATAAATGCAATTTTAAAAAGGAAACAATTTCTCAAATGTCAAGAGTGAACTCAGCCAGCCAATAGTCTGCGCAGTCCGAAACTAAATTTCCATTGTTCATGTCTGCATTTCAAAACAGTCCTTGCAACCAACATACTTGAGCACAAGCAAATTACCTCCTCGTAGCCTCTCTTCCAATATTGACTCTTTATGAACTCCAGCAGTTTGTTGCAAATTCGAGCACCATGTGGAAGAAAGAAGCAACTTCCAGGGCTGAAACACATAAATCTCATCTAAGTAATGATGAAATATTTTCACCTATATTGGGAAGTACAAGTAATTTAAGGTTTACCTTAATGGGTGAAAAAAGAAAAGCTCCTGCTTCTTAGTCAGCTCTCTGTGATCGTATTTCTTTGCTTCCTCCAGCATATCTAGGTATTCCTATAACAACGATTGGTTCGTTAAAAACTCCTCACAGAAAGCAGTTCTACTACCTTTTTCTCTTTCCTCACTGCAGCACTAATACTCTGACATCTTTTGCTTTTACTGATGGCTCAAATATTTGTCACTAATTCGTCGAGCTAGAAGTCAAATAGCTTACAATGTTATCTTGATCTTTCTATCATGGCTACTCAACTATCTATGAAAAAGGTTCCATGTTCACCAAAATATAGATGAAATAAAACGGACTAATTTAAATTCCTTGGATTGTTCTACAATATTCACCTATTGCTATTACTCTCTTTTCATATCATCCCCCCAAAAAAAGGCATAACGCTTGTTTTACATGCTTATAAGGAATTAAACACAAACAAGAAAAAGCATCAGAAAAAGGCTAAAAGCTTGGTAAACAAGCTAGAGAAAACAAATTCTAAAGAGCTGGCGCATAACATAACAAATTACGAGACACAAGAGGTGAGACCTGATGCATTAGGTGGATTCCACATTGCAACATCGGGCACTTTACAAATGAGCAAAGAATTTGACAAACATTATCACTCAAAAACAACTTTAAGATACACAACGTCTCACAATAACAAGGGATTATTTACTCTTTTTCTCCATCCATTTTCCTTTTTTCTTTTTTGAAGGAAGCAGCTATGAACGTATATGAACGTATATGAAACTTAAGTGGTCTACAGTTCATAAGTAGCTTTTCAAAGTCACCTTCAACTGTTTCTGTTCTGGAAAAGATATTCCATAAACTCTTTGCAAGCTTTCACGGTCCTTATCCCCTCTCCAATATGCTGATGAAGCCTAGATTCATTAGATTGATCAGAAAAGATCGAATCAACACATATAGCCTCTTTCTTCTATGAGATATATATGCAGCACCTCACCTTTGTACAGGCTAGTGCTTTAACCAAAGATGTATTCGGTATATGGGGACCACGGCACAGATCGACCAATGGTCCACATCTGTATACTGTAATTGTTTTATCTTCAGGTAAATCCTTAATGATTTCAACCTGATTAAAACACGGGATAATAAATTAAGATGTGGACTTCCTGAAAAATGTTGCACACAGAAAAAACCTTAGTGGATCAAGACTGCAGATCATAGCAATTCAACCTTAAATCTATTATCCGAGAACATATCAAGAGCTTGTTGCCGTGAAACTTCGATGCGTTCAAAAGGTTGTTTTTCCTGATAAATAACGGAAAGTTAGTTGCATGTTGAATATAATGCAGGAAAATCAAACAAAATACTTCACCAACTGGAAGAGCGCCTTAGAAACTGCTTAGAAGCAGAACAGAGAAAATAAAATGTTGAGGTGCACACTAAGTGATTATAAAGATTTCTAACAGCTCCTATCAGTCTTACATCGCCATATCCTACAATTTGCCACAACCTTATGGTTGCGTCCTTGATTAGGTATGTATGAAGGATCATAAAAGAAAGAAGATTCCCTTGAAGGTAGTACATTAAAGAACAACCCAAATAATTGACCGTGTCTACCTGTGTCCACCACATGTATAGATACTGATTTTGTTTCGCTTGATATTTTAAAACTGGGTAGGACAGACTCCAATGACTATATTAACTAAAGAGTTCCTCTTAATTCAGCAATTAGCAGAGCCTGTTCTTACATGAATTTATTTGAAAAGGGACTGGCATAAATCATTTGAATCTGCTGAATGTCTTGAATTCATTTGAAAAGGGACTGGCACAAATCATTCGAATCTGCTGAATGTCATTTCTACAAACATCCTAACCATACAGCACGAGAAAAGAAGAAAACTGGAACTTTTTGCACGCTTAATAATCACATACAATCAAGAGACACATGATACTCAACCATTAAAAATTCTATTCCATTTCAAAAATAACCAGAAAGAGAAACTCCAAAAGTAAAAAAGAAAAAAATAACTAGTGGAATATAAAATCAAAGTTGCAACAAGCATTTGCACTTTATCTTATTAGATAAAAAGCAATTCTGACAGATAAAAGAGTAATACCGAAACAGCTTTTGCTGCCTCCTCCTTAATCCGTTGAAAATGATCCTCGTTTAATCCCAGATCACCATAAAAGGCATCATAATAGAAACCCTGCAGTGGAAGTTTAGACATGTCATAACAGGTCGGAAGCAAATATGAACCAATGACAGAATAAGCTATAATGACAAAGAACCCTGCCACCAATCTGTGGAACAGAAGGAGGGAGGTAGTGAAACACTGTTAATCTAATTTTGTTTCATTCAGGGACTATTGCTTCCTCAGAAGTTGGTCCATCAGAAAAAATTTCAAGCTCAAATGATAGTACTGAGGTTAAAGCATTATGGGCCTTTTCTTCTGATGGCTCTTTCATTTTCATCTGGAAAATCAACATATGTTATGGCTGCATTGAAGGCAATAAGAAAAGGTGGGGTGTAGACTTGTCCCAAGGTTCGGACAAGGATATCAACTATCAAATAAAGCAGTCAGGCATACATACCAACTGAAGTTAAATTATTTTTGGGAAACTACATAAGTGTATCATTAGCCAGCTAGCTGGATGTTTTCACTTTAATCGATTCCAAAGGAAGAAATCAACAACTTTCCCAGCCAAAAGTCATGTAAGTAGAATTAAAAATTCATGCCACGACTTAAGACCAAAGAACTAATTAACCAATTACGCCTCAAAGCCATGGACTATATTTATCCTTCATATTCATCCATTGTTCGGGTTCACTTCACTCCAATACTAAATAATTAGTCCAGTATTTCAGAATATGTCTAAACTCTCAAAAAGAAAATCAATATTCAATATATACCTCTCCTCTTGTTGTACAAGGTCCAATACACAATTTGCATCCAAAGGTCCTCTCCAACGACTAAAAAAACCACAAAAAACAACATAAACAAAAGTAAATATGAGCATAGCAGATATTTAAGCAATAATAATTTCTGAAGATCACAACTTGATGAAGAAAGAACCACAATGTGATCGACAAAATATTTAAACCTCTCCAAGAATGTGAGCACTCGAGTGCCAAAATGTGTCGCGGCCCTCATCACTGTCAAATTTGAAGATCTCTAGCTTACAATCGCCTTCCAATGGCCTCAACAAATCCCAAAGCACCCCGTTCACCTTCGCGATCAATGCACTTGAAGCCAAGCTCTTCGATATCTCCTTTGCTATATCCAACGGTGTGGTATTCCATTTCTTCCCCTCCTTAATTTTCCCATCTGATAACTCGATCCTAATTAATATACAATCATAACCCACATTCAATATCTTAACTTAGAAGAAAAAACTATAGTTAGTCCAAAAATACTGACGCCTTTCTTTATTTAGAAACAACTTAACTTAAAACTTTTCATTTACCCTATGATTTATAGCCACAAAAATATCTATGGCTTACTTAAGACTGCAAATTTCAAAGGTCTTCCTTTTGTTCTTAAACCTCATGTCCTATCAAACAAATTCACATAAATTGAGAGAGGGGGAGTATCAAATTGATTGTTACCTTTGTCAAAAAGGAATGCTCGCATTTCAAAGTACTATTTTGCAGTGTAAATTCAAACATGATCTTTAAAAGATTGTGTAAATTCATCCCCATTTTTAAAAAAAAATTGACAAATTTAAGAATCACAATCTTTCTGAGATAAAAGATGCTGAATAAATATGCAGTAAAAGTAGTTAAATGACTCTCCAAGTAGTGGTAATATCATCCTTTTTTGAAAAAATATAGGTAGTAATAGTCACTCCAACCATTTTTTACTTGACAAGTATTGACTTGGTACACCCTTAAGGAACAACAAAATAGAATAACAAGTTTACTATTATCGGCACCCTTTGGATATACTCCTCCCTTGGCCCCGTTGACCTAGCACATCCCTTAAGAAAACTTTAATTAGGCGTATTTTACTAAAATAACCTTATTAATAATGCTTTGAAACTCTAAATGTGACTACTTAATGTGGTTACTACTCTGTTCCAAAATACTTGTCATAATTTCCTTTTCGGGAATCAAATGATATGAACTTTTACCAACATTTTAAAATGTCTTTTTCTCAACATATTGACATGAGAAAAATGCAATTTATAAATCTTTTTGTATAGTATTAGAATATCTAAATTTTGATTTTTAAAAAATTGAATTAATCAATCTTATTTAGCTTTAATAACTAGTCAAATCAACTCTCGCGAAATGTGACAACTATTTTGTAATGAGGGGAGTATTTAATAACAAGGGTAGTAAGGAGAAAAAAACAATAAAATTCTCCTGATTTGCAAAAATTGACTAGTAGAATGAAAAATCTATTGTTAGTATAGGGGCCAAGAAAAGAAAAATGAAATGAAGAAAGTACTCTCTTCGTCCATCTTTATTTTTTCTTTATACTAAAAGTAGTTGTCCAACTTTACTTGTTCAATTTAGAAAATCAAGAGATAATTTACCATTTTGTGTCTATTTTACCCTTGTTACTAAATACTACTCCCTCCATCCCAAATTACCTGTCCCCAATTTCCTAATTTGATTTCTCATTTTACTTGTCTTTTTTCATTAATCAAGAAGAGACAAAAACAAATTTCCATGTTTTATCCTTTGCATTAATTGCCCAAGCTTAAAGGCAAATTCTACAGGGTGACAGTTCGTCCGGTCATGTTGTATGGAGCGGAGTGTTGGCCAGACAAAAACTCTCACATCCAAAAATTGAAGGTAGCAGAAATGCTGATGTTGCGTTGGATGTGTGGGCTTACTAGGGGTGATAGAGTTCTGAATGAGACCATTCGGGAAAAAGTTGGAGTGGCTTCGGTGGAGGACAAGATTCGGGAAGTTCAATTGAGATGGTTCGGGCACGTGATGAGGAGGGGCACGGATGCCCCGGTCCGTAGGTGTGAGCGGCTAGCATTGGATGGATTCAGGCAGGGTAGGGGTAGGCCGAAGAAATACTGGAAAGAGGTGATTAGACAGGACATGGAGCAGCTGCAGCTCACTGAGGACATGACCCTAGATAGGAAGATCTGGAGGACGCGAATCAGGATAGAAGGTTAGTGATAGTTTGGGTCGTTGGGGTAGGGCAATACTGGGTGGGTGTACTTTTCTTGTTATGCCACATTGTTGCATGCCTTATTACGTATTTGTTTACTATTCTTTGTTTATTATCCTTTGTGGGTAGATTAGGTATATCTTTTCATCTTTTCCCATGCTTTATTTCGGATTTAATTAGTATCTCGTGTCGTGAGTTGGGGGTCTATCGGAAACAGCCTCTCTACCTCATCGGAGGTAGTGGTATGGACTGCGTACATCTTACCCTCCCCAGACCCCACTATGTGGGAATACACTGGGTTTGTTGTTGTTGTTGTTATCCTTTGCATTAATTATTTTTTCTTTAGATTAAAATGTAAACATCATTTAATAGGGGTACTATGGTAAACTAGTCATGTTATTAATTATTTTTCTTAATCAATGTGTCATCTCAACTTGGGACGAAGAGAGTATATTTATTTCCCAACATTTAGATGATTTATAACTAATAGGGTTGATACAGTGAAGTTACCCTTTTATTTATTATCTGTTAAGGAGTGGTGAAATCAAACACAGACAAGTAAAGATACACGGAGGAAAGAGTAATAAATTCAATGCTTTGGGAAATGACTATAGTTAACAATAATAATAAATTAGTAACTACGTGATAAATTCTCTCTCATTTTCTGACAAGTAAAAAGTGAACGTCTATTTTTGTATAGCGTACAAGTAATCCTACCTCCATTCATATTTACTTGTCACGTTTCGCTTCTTTATGGTCGATCTGAATAAACTTTGACCAATATTTTAATATATTTTCTCATCATACGAGAAGGATTGCAACATATAGCAACAACAACAATACACCAATTGAAATCCCACACCTTACCACTACCTCAGGCAGGTAAATTGCAAGTTATAGCATTTTTCGTATAATTTTCAAACATCTTAATTTAAAAAATTTTAAATATTAAATTAATCTACTTCAATTTAGCTTGGATGTTTACTCAAATTGACTTTCCTAAAGCAAAATGTCACAAGTAAAAATGAACGAAGAGAGTATAAAATAAATTAAGAAAGAAAAAGAGTATACTTGATAGGATCAGGTGAGAGTGAAAGACGTTGAATTCGTTGTTGATTCTGCATAGATTCGAACATTGCGATACGTTTAGGAATAACATTTTCCAAATAACTTTCGTCTTTCGGAAATGCTGTATTAGAATTTGCTTCCGAATTTTTTGCCGCTTTTCCCATTGGTGGTGGCGGCGATGGCGTAAATGAGAAACAGTGGCGGCGGCGGAGGTGGAGGAGAAAATGGTTATACGGCGGAGGACGGCGGAGGGATTGGGTAAAGAGGCGCCAATAGAGTAGTGAACACAGTAGCATGTAGAAAGGGGGCAGGGATGGGGTGGCGTGGGGTGGGGGTAAAGGGGAGTTGGGGTATTATTACTATCAGTTCGCACGACGTCGTTTAACTTTTTCTATTAATCTATTGTTGGATCATAATTACTCCCTCTGTCCATCATGTTTAACTTGACACGCCTTCAAGAAAAAATTAAAATAACATAAATATACACCTTAATTTATTACACAATTCTTCATCTTTATAAAATAATTAGGGAACTCAATCGCGCTTTACATGGCAATAAGAAATTGAGTGAAATTACATTTCTAATAATAAAAGATTATATTTAAACAAAAACAAAGGAAAGTTCAAAATGCACCTTTAATACATCAAACTTTATTGAATTAAGCAAATTTTGGAGTTACATATTGAAACACATTAATGCATATCTTAGTCACAATCTCAAGAATATTCAAAAAAAAAAAAAGTAGCCCTCCATTTGGATAATATATATATATATACTAGTTTAGGTGTACGCGTCTCGCGCGTGTATCTCACTTTAATGAGTTCAATTTTATAAAATCACTTGGATATAAGAAGCATGATAGCTATCACTTATCACATATTTATTATCG
The DNA here is from genome assembly GCA_030864215.1 of Capsicum pubescens. Lineage (NCBI taxonomy): Eukaryota > Viridiplantae > Streptophyta > Magnoliopsida > Solanales > Solanaceae > Capsicum > Capsicum pubescens. Next base: position 335,087,431 of record CM061548.1, on the reverse strand, counting down.
ATTTGATCACTGATGCTAATAATAACAAGAATATGCGAGACAACGCTTACTTAACTATCCAACGAACCTTCTACACTAATCTAAGTCCTCCACAACCTCCTATCTAAGTTCATGTTTTCAATAAAATGAAATTGTGTCATGTCCATACCATACAACATTCTATACAACTCATATTTAGTATTTCTAAACAAAAACTAATTACTAAGGAGAAAATATATTGCAGTACGTAAGCAAGGATAATCATAATCTTCTAGCAGGTATTAGAATACTTAGGCAAGACAAAATCACTAAGGAGAAAAGGTATTGCAAGACGATAGAAATATATTTAGCGGGTACCTAAATTTGGGGAAGGACAATCTCATCTACTTCATCATCCTATCTCCGATGATGAACATAATCTTGTTGGATCTACTCCAACGTGCTTAGAAGAGGACAATCGTAAAAATTTAGATTATCAATATGTGAGTTAGAAGTTACAGGATTTATGTATTAGTATCGTGTTTTAACACGAAATACAGCACCAACATTTATTTACAACTCAAATTATGATAAAATTTAACGCCCCAAAATAATTGATAAGAAAAATAAACATGAGGTAAAAAATTTTGATAGAATTATTAATTAAAAAGACCTAAAGTATACCGTAAGATGAAAAACTTTTATTCCATATAAATGTAAATGAAAAAAAACGAAGCATATAGATGCAAACCTAGCAATAATCAATGAAAGTTACTTCATCTCCGTGTTTATGATTATTAGTTGTATATTTTTTAAATTAAATCAAATTTTACATGCAAATCAAAAGTATCTTTCAAGTATAATCAAATTGTGTCCTAAATATTAGGGACAACTGAATTATAATTTTATTTTTGAAAAAATTACGTGCCCAACCAAACTTTATTCATAAACATAGGAATTTAGTTGAAAGTAGAAAACTTTCCTCATATATATATATATATATATATATATTAATATATATTTATTATAGTTAATGCGAAAAGATTATTTTGTCTAAAGAAGAAAATTTTAATGAAAGGCAAAAAGTTCAAATCAATTTTCTAAGGATCTTCACACTTTTAATATATTGTAGATTATAGATATAAATTATAGATTATAGATATAGATATAGATTAGAGATTATAGATTATATTATTATTATTATTATTATAAATAAATTATAGATTATAACTATAGAATATAGATATAAATATATTTGTAGCCAACAGAAAGGGAAAAAAAGATACTCATATCATTTTCATTATACGAAATATAATCTTGAGAGCATGTAACCGTTATCAATAACGAATTAATCAACAAAATGATTCTACAATAAAAACGTCGTGATGACATATTAATATTTTATAGTCATAGAGATTCCATACAAAAAATCTTCAAGAGTTTCTTATAGAATAATAATCAACTCTTAAACTACAGTAAAAAGATTAAAAAAAAAAACATAAAATAAAGATTCGACATTTACAAACCTCATGACTACAAACACGTCCTATCCATAAATTTGATATATCTTTAACAATTGAAAGAGACCACACAAATAAATAATAAAGAAGAACAAAATCTTAAACAAATTACAATAACAATTGATAATTAGAATACTTGTAGGTACTTTCCACTAATACTGCAAATTCATTTAAATACATCTAAGGAATTGATGAAATCGGAATGATCCAGTGTTTTTTTTAAGTTTTCCTTCTTGATTTTGATTTTGGATTTCATGCCACCTTTAATAAATAGTATTCGTTTTGGATTTAATAATACTTTTTCTAATTAAATAATATTTTTTAGTTCTTATTAATTTTGATGTCTAAAATATTATTATAATAATTTAATAACAATAATTTGAGGAAAAGAGTGAAAAGAATATTTTATCTAGTCAAAGTATTTTAATGAGTTTTTGCTCATATTTTTCACGTCAATCAATAAAATATACACAAGAATTCAGAAAAATATTATTAAAAAGAAAAAATTGATGTTAAAAAAATATAGGCAAAATAACCTTCTAGACCCCTGTACTATGTCGGTTTTATAAGTTGGACACTTCTACTTACATGTTTGTCATCTAGACCCCTGAACCCACTAAAAAATAATATTTTAAACCCTTTTTTGGTGAGTGTAACACACTCTTCCCCATGTCAGCTGCCACATCAGCTGTCACGCCTGCCACGTCATTTTAAAAAAAATATATTAAATTAAATTCCAAGTCATTTTAAAAATGCTACATAACAAATTAAATATTAAAATTAATTTAATTAAATAAGAAAATTTTATAAATTGTAGAAAATTTTGAATAATCATGTTTTTCTTTTTGCTCACAAATTAAACATCAAATCCATTCCAAATAATTAAAATTCTTCTCCAACTAATTTAAATTTTTAACTATAAATTCATATATACAAACATTATAAATTTTTTATTTTTATATTTGAATATTTTTAACAAATTCACAAAAAGTTTAATTTTTTTCAAGCGAAATTCACTAATTGTTTTCAATATTCACTATCATCCACTTTCAATTTAAATTTTAATTTTAATTTTAATCCCCCAAAAAATAAAAAGATTTTAAATCTAAATTTTAATTAAAAAAAGAATTGAATTGAGAGGAAAAATAAAAATAAAAAATAAAAAGTGAACGTGTGGGGGGATGGGGCTGGAAGAGTGTTGGGGTGGGGTATGGGGGCTGGAAGGGGATGGGAGTGGGGTGGGGTGGGGATGGGTGTGGGTGGGGTGGGGAGGGGCTGGACGGGGATGGTGAAGTGTGGGGGGGTGGGGGTGGGGTGGGATGGGGCTAGGTAAGATGTGGGGGGGGATGGGCTGGGGAAGGGCTGGACGGGTGTTGGGGTGGGGTGGGACGGGGATGGGTGGGGTGTGGGGGTGGGGACGGGCTGGGGTGGGGTGGGGAGGGAAAAAATATTTTTTAAAAATATTTTTAAAATAATTTTAAAATTTTTAAAAATATTTTTAAATTATTTTTAAATTTTTTAAAATTTTTTTAAAATTTAAAAAGATGGAGGAAAAAAAAGAACCCTTTTTTTAAAATTTTTAAAAATATTTTTAAATTTAAAAAGATGGAGGAAAAAAAGGACCCTTTTTTATATTTTTTAAAATTTTAATATTATTTTTATTTATTATTATTATTTTAATGTAAAATTGGCCAAAAATTGACCCCACTCGCACCCCAGGCGAGTGGCTACACTCTCTTTGTCCTAGTCACCATTTCAATGTCACATAGGCAAGGTCAACGGTCAAAGGGTGCAAAATATTATTTTTTGATGGGTTTAAGGGTCCAGATGACAAACATGTAAGTAGAAGTGTCCAACTTACAAAAACGACATAACACAGGGTTCCAGAAGATCATTTTGCCAAAAATATATACTGTATCTATTTTAGATAATATAAATAAATATTACATCTCAGGTATGCTACTGTATGTTGTATCTCAGCAGATTTATTTTAAAAACAGAAAGAACAAATTTAATTGGAATTTCATGAAAGTTAAACTATTCTTTTCGTGTGCTATTTAATAGTTTAAAATAATTTTCTAGTTTAGTAATTTGTATCTAATAGATTAATTAAATTATTTTGTTTTACATTTTATATGATATTGAAAAGCTCAAACCTTAAAATCGTTCTAATATAACTAGCCGTACGTACTCCTAGCAAGAGATAATCCCAAACCACTTACTAAAAAAAAAAAGGAGAGAAAAGAATCCCAAACCATTGACAAACCCTTTTCTAACAAATTAAGCCAATCTTTTTTGACAATTTAGCCAATAATTTTTCTATTCCTCTCTGATTCTCCTTTTTTCTTCTTTTTTTTCTCGTTGAATTTTTAAAGCTTTTGTATTACATAATATGCTAAAAGAAACCCCCCAACATACATATTTTAGGAGTCACATTAATTAGATCTTACCATATATTCTTTTTATACCATATATTTTAGGACTCTTCCCCTATACTTTAGGAGTTGATTTTATATATATAATGATATAATAATTTTAGAAAAAAAAAAGGTGAAAAGACAATTTTATCTAAAGCGGAGTGTTTTAATAAAGGGAAAAAAGTTCAATTCACTTTTTTAAGGGGCTTCACACTTTTAATATATTATAGATTATAGATATGTATGAAAATTTATATAAATGTAGAAGGAATATATAAATTGAATCATAACCTCTCAAAATTCCTATTTGATTTTTTCATTCAAATTTTAATCTTTTGGGGAAGAAACTAAACGTAGTTAAGAGACTATGTCTGGTTGTTGACAGGAGGAGAAAGAGATACTATGTTTCTAGTGCTTTATTGTTTCACTATCTTTTGTGCAATATCTAAGTTTTGTCAATCCGTCTCTCTTGTCGGTATAAAAATATTAAAATTAGTGAGAAAATGAATGCATGACACTAATCACCTAATTTTGTTTCTAATTCACTAATACCATCATAGCTTTCCACGAAAAAAAATATTATATAGATCATCATTAATATTAATTTAAAATTTATAAGAGGAAAACTCATGAGAACTAAATGACATCAGAAAAAATACGAACACATTTTTGTATGGACTTAAAGAAGATATCAAGATTCAAGAGTGTGTTAGATATGAAGAAAAATGCTTTTCGGGAGAAATACAGATCGGTCAGCAGTTATTTATTTTATCATTTTCGTCCATTTTAAAAAAAAATCAGTCTGTATATTCTATGGAGCCAATGAAACAAATCAAGACTTCTTAAAACTAAAGTTTTCTTTCCATTTGAAATATGAAAGATTGTCAAAACAGTTGCATTATTAAAATAACTCTTTTTAATGTATTTAAGTACATCTAAACAGTTTTAAAAAGCACTTTTCAAAAGTTTTATGTGAAATGATTTATTTTGTTTAAATAGGAAAAAAAGAATTTTGTGCTTGAAAGTAAAAAGAGGATAGCATTTTTGTTAGAACTAGTGGCGATTTTTAGATTTTTTTTTTAAAATGTAGAACATGAATGGAGTAAAAAAAAGGGAAATACTAAAAAAGAAGAAAAAGAAAATAGAAATGATGGTCATGGAGAGGTGTTACACCATACTCTATTGCATTTTGGATTATAACTCCTCTGTCTCAAGCATCTTTCTTTGATCACATATTGGGTCTTCAATTGATAAATATGCATTGATAATATGTTATTCTTTGAAGTAATTAAATTTGTGTAATAATTATAGTTACTAACTAGGATAATGAACATTGAGTAGTTGCAAAAGATGAGTAATGTGCATTAAGGAATTTTAATGGCATCAATATTATTAAGTGTATTAATTTTAAATAATTAATGGTAGTTAAAGTTCTAGCTAGCTACAGTAAGAAAAAAAAAATTGGACCAAAAAGAATTAAAAAAAGAGACAACATGTATTAAATTAAGAACGTAACTTTTGGAGTTGTTGTAACGTATAATTTTAATATTTAAGAGGTAAAGATGAATGAAATAAATGGATTTTAATTTCAATTTCTACAAATTATTGAGAAAATTATTTTTACATTAAAAATATCCAAATGTGAACATGTAAAAATATCCTTCTATAGACGTTGTGTCATCGATTCTCTCTTTCTCTTCGGTTGATATGATTTTACACATTTTTGTAATCATAAAATAGATACCGAAAATATTGAAATTAATTAAAATGAGTAGTTTTTAAAAATAGAAAAGTCTCAAAATTATTTTTTCTTTTTCAAGGTTTCATCCTTATGATTGAAGTGTTAGGCATGACTCCAATTTGTATATATCTACTAAAATTATAATTAAATGGACTGTTGGAAATTTCACAATAATTAAGAGAGTTAAAAAAAAGATTTTTTTATAAACATAACACGTTTAACACGATAAAGAGAGTTAAAAGAGTGACTTTTGAGTATTTTTTAAACATAAAATATAAATGAAGGCTAGCTTTTCTTAGCCGAAAATGTGTCGCATCACTTTTCATAGAAGCTGGCTTTGACATTTGATCTTAATGTACAATTTTTTGATAGCCTAAACTACCACATGAAAAATAATAAGAAAGAAAAATTAATGTTAGTCTAAAAGCTATGATCGAAGTAACACTAAGATGGAGCCGTATTTGAATGGTTAACTCAAATAGCAAAAGTAAAAGTAAAATAAATTTCTTTTTATTTTTTTCTAAAAGCTCTCACCTTTTTGGCCCATGGTGGATTTGAACCCGCAACCTTAAAATTGAAGGTGAAAAATGTTTACTATCCGAAAAAGTGAAATTCTATAATTCTCTAACACTAAATTGAGGTTCAATAATTAAATTGGTCCTTTCATGATTTTGTATATTGCTACTCATGATAAATTTCAATACAAATATAATGTAAAGCATAAAGCAAAACACCTTCAGATCTCTGAACTTCTAATAACTCCTATGCTATTATCAAACTGACACGTATATAGAGCATAAAACATTCTAAAGATTTTGGCTTGCTTTGACTTTTCTTTAGTTCTGTTGATCATCTTTAATGTTAGGAATTGTTCCCACGAGAGTAGGCTAAGCCCGTGTAGTTAAAAGTTGCAATCATATAGTAGTTTATTTCATAGCATTCTGGCAAAATTAGAAAGAGTAAACCGATAATTTCTGTTTTCATCCCGTGTTTTGCATAAGACACATTCTTTCTCTACTTGCACTCCCCACTTGCTCAATCTATCTATTGTTATTAATCTATTTTGTCGTTGGAGCCACATGATACATATTGCTTTAGGCCTGACAGAAGTACTACATATCAACACTTTTCATGGCATAAAGCTAACATTATTAGTACTCAATAATAAGAATGACAACTTCTATTACTTTTACTTTTCCTAAAAAGGAAAATATAACTTAATTTTGGTAAGAAAATCAGGACAAAGATCTAGTGGTTTGGTAAAAATGAGGTTGAAGATAAATCCAAGGCGGTTCTAATTAATTTGCAATTAATTGGATGATAATGAAGATTTTTTTCCAACTACATGTGAAGAACAAGTTTCAACCATATTTTCAACATTCTTGTTGCTGCATCTTTAAAAATAAAAATAAAATATTTATTTTTAACCCACTTTTAACCATAATATTTATCTGAGGTAATTTTATACAATTTGGTATAATGATTCTAGCTTATTTTGCCTTATTTTGAGAGCAATTTGTGTGATTTATGTATTCATATTGATATAAATAAGCATTTAAGTGTCCAAGTGCGTGATTAGAATGTCCAAAGTATTTTTCAAACGAGTTTGTATTTAATTGAGTCATTTAGAGTTCAACCCGGAAAACTAGTTTTACTAGCTTGAGCTAGGTGTGTATCTAGTTGGCTTCGTTGGATTTTAATGTGTTTAATTTGTTCCAAATGTTTTAAATGTGTAATTATGAGTGGAATAACTTGTTTGTAATGTGCAAAGCTCAATTTGATTAAGTCAAGAGTCGGAATAATAAGTGGAAGATCATTACGAATTAGCCTTATCTTAGCTTGCGTTTTGATTCATCGTTGAAGTTATTGTGTTGTTTGGATCTCTAATTTGTGGTGTGTGATATTGTAGGAGGGTTTTTGAGCTAAACATGGTGATATATTGATGATAAAAAGGCTCTAAATTCATTAGAAATACACTACAAAAGGCATAGGCAAAGAATAGGACGTTCAACACTTAACCAAAGTTTTGGAAGCAAATTCCAGTGAGTCGACGCGTCGCATCGATGGTCACACAATTTACACTTAGAAAAAATTTTCAATGCTAATTCCAGTACACCGATGCAGACTCGACGCGTTGCGTTGATGTGTTAAGCACAACAAGTCAAAGCTCACCGACACAGTTGGCACACATAGTCCTATTTCAATTGTAATTTGCATGGCACAAAGATCGAGAAAGTGGGAAATCTTTTTAAATCACGTTCCAGCCTAATCCCTTTTACCTTAGAAGTATATTATATATATATATTGGGAAAAAGGATCAAATATGCCCCTAAACTTTACGAAAAGATCTAAATATACCCTCCGTTATGAGTTTGGTTCAAATATGCTCTCGCTGTTAAAGTTTAGGAGCAAATGTACCCCTAAACTTTGTGAAAAGGTCCAAATATACCCTCCGTTACAAGTTTGGTCCAAATATACCCTCGCTGTTAAAGTTTAAGATCAAATATACCCCTCTGGATGTTAAATGATTAGCTGAAAATTTACATGCCCATTTTCCTTTAAAAAAAAAAAATTAATTGCCACATAAGCCAAATAATTTCCACGTCATAAAAAATAAATCTACCCAACTCTTTTACAATTTGAACCCGACCCACCAATTTGGACCAACCCATGACCCGACCCAAATTTTGTTTATCAAAATTTCAATCTTATGTTATCAAAATATTTTATCAGTTCAATGACTCTTCAAATATTATGTTTATGTTGCATTTTTCTTATTACCAGTGTGTTCTACTTCAAATATTGTGTTGATATTGCATTTTTCAAACTTTGGTTTGTTTCCTTGTTGTTTGATTTTATCGCGAAAGACTCTAATCTACTGAAATATTTTAAAATAGTTGTAAAATGTGGAAGAATCAGGGTCATGGCTTCTCCAGCAGTTTCAGCTCCTAAGAGAGAGACAGACCCCCCTAAAAAGGATTGTCATGTCCGAAATGGGCGTTGTTTCAATCTTTGAAAGTGATATCGATAATTTTTACAACAAACTTCTCGAGGGGCAGAGTAGAATCACTTTAATAAACAGATTTGATGCCTCAAGTTACACAGTTAGGTTCGCGGAACAGATTCATAATTTCTCCTTCGAAGGCTAGATAGACGGAAAGAATGATCGTCGTTTAGATAACTACTGGAGATATTGTCTTGTTGTTGGAAAAAGGACCCTCAATGATGGTAAAAAAAAATTGGGTCGGGTCATGGTTTGATCCAAATTGGTGGGTCGGGTTCAAGTTGTAAAAGAGTTTGGTGGATTTATTTTTTGTGATGTGGCAATTTTTTTTTTTTTAAAAAGAAAATGGGCTTGTAAATTTTCAGCTAATCATTTAACATCCATAGAGGTATATTTGCTCCTAAACTTTAACAGCGAGGGCATATTTGGATCAAACTTGTAACGGAGGGTATATTTGGATCTTTTCGCAAAATTTAGGGGTATATTTGCTCCTAAACTTTAATAGCGAAAGTATATTTGGACCAAACTTATAACATAGGATATATTTAAACCTTTTTACAAAGTTTATGGGCATATATATTACTTGAGATATAAATCGGACAGCTGGACACCACAATAAAAAGAGGGTGGAAAATATTTTTCTTGGTCAACGTGAGTGGAGAAGGTTAAGAATACTTGGACAATTTCATATACAGTGGAACACGTAATTGGACAATTTTTGGAGCTTTGGACAATATTATATTTTTGGGAATTGGACAATTTTAAAAGACCTGGAGAAGATATATATATATATATATATATATATATATATATATATATATATATATATATTATTATTCGGTGGTGCTTGGACACGGCAGACACGGATTGGAGAAAAATTGTGGCTGTTACACGGTCCATTGGGTTTTAATTATTTTATTTAATTTTTAATTTTTCATATCATGTATTCAATTAATTGGATCGTAATTATGAATATTATCCGTTAAACATCCTCTTTTCGAAGTTAAAGCCAAGAACATGAGTACTATTATTTTGGATTAATTTTGCTTATCATTGTTGGTTGTTTGTTTATTCTTGTTTTAATTATTTTAAGGATTCGCGACCCTTAGAATTCATATATTGTCGACCTTTAAATCTCGGGATAGGGAATAAGAAGACAGAACATGGGAATAAATAAAGTTAAGGTTTTTATTCTTTTATAAAATAAAGAATTAAACTTAGCATATACTTAGATGCCTTACTTGATTCATACGTAGGATGATAACTTTAATTAACTTAATTGGATTATTACATCCCTACTCAACGATGTAGTTGCAGTGTCCATATTAGGTAAAAGATTAGAGGTTGGGAAACCATGATCGTGCAATTAACCCTACGAATCAACAACTAAGATAAGGAAGTTAACGAATGAAATTCAATAACATAGTATGATTGTTCGGAGTGCTTTAACCTTGAGATTTTCTCCATTGATTGTCACAAGTATTTTATTTTGCGTATTATTTACTTTAATTTTAATTTACAAAAAATTACAAACTCTTTCTTTGGTTACTTTTGCACTAAATTAATCTAGACTGTGACCTAAAATTAAATCATTGTTAAATCAAGTCTCTGTGGGATCGAACTTGGCTTTAATTAGGTCACTTTACTACTTGGTAGAACACGTATACTTGCGTGTGCGCTTGGGTGCTGTCAAATATTTTAAATCTTATTTTTAACCATGACAAGCAACAGTTATGAAGATTATATCAAGAATGAAGTTCATGCATGTGATGTGAAGAAGGCGAATCAAGTGAAGAAAATCAAGTTAAAAGGGGGGATTTGTTAGGATTTTTTCCCTAATTTTCTTACCAAATTTAAGTTTTACTTTTCTTGGAAGAAAAATAAAAGTAATACCACAATTACTTTTACTTTTTCTAAAAAGAAAAATATAAAACTTTTCCATATTTAGCAAATCTGTTTCTTGGAGGAAAAGTTTTGGAACTCTATAAATAGAAGACCCCCTTCTCATACCATAACACAATAAACATCCACAGTGTAGTCGTTTAAGAGTTTTATTTATGGAGAGATTTTCTCTCAATTAGTTTTTATGTTTTTTATTTAGGTTTTTAATATGTTGGCCTATTGGCCAAATCATATAATAATATTATGTTTTTAGTATTGTTTTTGTTGTTGTCTGATTTATCCTCTCATAGTTTGCAATAATTGGCTTACGCATCCTTGATTTCGAACCCAACAAGTGGTATTAGAACCTGCGGTTCAAAGGTCCAATGGTTTGGTGAGATGAGATTAAACAAGTTCAAAACGGTTTCAAATCAAGCTGCAACCAGTTTAGCGATAATGACGTCTTTGTCTAGCTACATGTGGAGAAAAATTTCAAATAATTTTTCAACAATCCTACTGCTAATCCATCATTAAAACAAAATCAAATTTTAACCCATATTTATGGGCTTCAACTTTCAAATCCTGCTTACTTTTATGTTAGGGCTCCTTTCAACTCGTAAATTTATTTTTAACGCATGAGTTCCACTCTTAACATGTGCTCACTTTCAATGCACAAGGCTCCACTTTCAACCATATTTACTTATAACACAGAGCTTCAATAATATCAACCCGTGCTTTTATTTTTAACGCATAGGGCTTCAATTTTTAACCCAATCATGGTAAGCAACAGTGATATATGACGATCATGTTAAGAAGGAAGATCAAAATTATTTTGCCAGAAAATCAAGCCAAAAAAAGAGAGATTTATTAGGATTTTTGTCCTGATTAACTTACCAAAATTAAGTTACATTTTTCTTGAAAAAATAAATAAAAGTAATACCATAATTACTTTTACTTTTCCTAAAAAGGAAAATATAAAACTTTTCCATATTTATCAAATCTCTTTCTTGGAGGAAAAGTTTTGAAACTCTATAAATAGAAGACCTCCTTCTCATACCTTAACACAATAAACATCCACAATGTAGTCGTTTAAGAGTTTTATTTAGGGAGAGATTTTCTCTTAATTAGTTTTTATATTTTTTATTTAGGTTTTTAATATGTCGGCCTATTGGCCAAATCATATAATAATATTATGTTTTTAGTATTATTTTCGTTGTTATCTGATTTATCCTCTCATAGTTTGCAATAATTAGCTTCCGCATGACGCCCTCTCGATTTCGAACCCAACACTTCTTACCAGTTGTTCCTATGCTATACATTAAAGTATGTATAGTTGTTAATACATGAAAAGAAAGAAATGACCATACCACCACAAATATATGAAAAGATACAAAAAAAATTGTTAAGATTAGTAAATAATTGTAAATCTAAAATATTAAGTACAACTTAAATAATTTTAAATCAATTTAAGCACAAGAAACAGAAAAGGAAAGATGTCTAATGCCCAAAAACACACACACTAAAAACTTACAACCTCAATTTTCTTCTTTTGCGTCCAACCATGACTACAAAATTCAATATTGTCTTCCGAATAAATCACTGTACATATATAGAGATTGTTCAAGTCATAAAAATTAGATAGAAGAAAGTTGAAAAGACATGTTATTTAAAGAGAATATTTAATAAAGAATGAAAATGGATGAAGGTTTTTTGTAACTCATGAAATGTAATTAGATATAATGAATATAATAGATTTTTTTATTTTTTAAACAAATTGATTACAAAAAAGAATAGAGGAAAAAATCTCAAAAAAAAAGAAAAAAAGAAAAAATATCAATGGAGACCATAGAGGGGTGCCACATCACCTCCTCTATGTTTCTCCTTTATATATATATATATATATATATATATATAAATTATAAAAATTACAGCTAATTATGTATCTTCATTGGATGTATCGAGGAGCTAACTATGTATCTTGACAAATCAAAAATCAAAAAAAATATTTCGAAAGCTAACTATATATCTTTATAGAAAAATGTATATTTGTTGAATGTATTATTATGTATCTCAACCGATCCAAAATAAGAAAAAATGCATCAAAAGCTAATTGTGTATTTTTACCAAAAAAATGTATGCGTTGAATGTACCGGGAGTTATTTACGTATCTCGATAGACCCAAAATTGAGATTTTTATTAATCATGCAAAATATCGAGATTTTCTGTAATTAACCTCCAAATTGTCGGGATTTAGGTTGTTTGCCCTAAAAAAACACACTCCCTCCTTCCATTTTATGATCACAATATTTTTATTGAGATTCAAACGATATGAACTTTGACTAATATATAATATGTAATTTTTCATTATATTATTATGAAAAATGTTTAAACTTATAGTACTTTTTGTATAATTTTTTAAATTTTAATTTTAAATTATTGAATCGATCTAATCTAGTTCAGCTTTAAAAAATAATCAAATTGACTCTTAAAAAGCGAAACATAATAATTATTTTAGATGAAAAGTGAAACTTAAGGATGGCTTGTGAGAAACATTGATAAGGTGGTTAAATGATGAAAATATTATGGAATGTGAGTACATTATCAAATATTGGTAAATTGTGATAAAGTTGGTAAAAGATCGATTGATGATAGTTGTGGAATGATGATTAAAATGAAGATGAACTATTTTAAAATAAATGTAGTAAAATAATAATTTTGCTTTAAAATGAATGTGGTAAAATAATATTTTTGCTGTCATCATAAGTCATATTGCTAGGAATGCTAGAAAATGAATGATAAGGTAGATGCAAAATAATGTAGATGCAAAATGATAAATTATCTCTTAATATTTTAAATTAGGTAATTAAAATGGAACGAAAAGTTTATTGCCTAAGGGGCATGTAAAAAAATAAACATGACAAGTAAATGAGTAATCTATCACTGTAATTTAATAATTATTTAATATTCTTATTGATCATTGTTAAGTTAATTTGTGTTAAGGCTCTAAATTAATATTATAATTATTTTAATGTAAAGTTGAAGTGATAGAAATATTATGTTGTATTAAATAATTCTATAAGGAGAAAAAATAAATTTTACAAAAAGTTTTGCCATATGAAATTATGAGCGAAACTAAAACACAATAAACATTAAAATAAATTTATTTATCTATAATTAAGAAATTTCATACTAACAAATTCATAAAAGTATCAATGTTTTTCGATTCATCATTTTTGTCAAATCGTAATTATTTATATACTTTATACCATGTTATTTTATAAAATACTTATTTTTCCCGACAATACTTTCTTCCTCACAAATAATATTATTTTAACTTATCCAATTATATGATTAGGAATTTAAATAACTATGAAGCTTTACAGATAGTTAAAATTCAAGTCGAGAAAATAAATAATTAGGACAGAAAAATATCGCAACAATCGTTTTATTTAATTTTAATATGTGAGTGTTACAATCTTTATGAATCGTCTTATTCCCTTTTTCAAATATAAATTCAAGGTCTTTTGAGCTTGAGCTTGACTTGTATTTGAATCTAAGGTCTTTTGGGTTTGATCTTGAATCTTCGTCTTTGAGTTGTGTATGAACTTGAGTGCTTGAATGATTGAACTTGTAGTTTGTAGAGAAATTTGCGATATTTGATCCACGATCTCCCTGACTTCTTGTTAGAGTTCTAGTTCTTTTTCTCTGAATTATGAGACTCATATTAATGGTTGTGGAATAGCGGAATTGTTATGAAGAAAAACTTCTTTCGACTTATCAAATTTAAGTGAGATGATCGTATTTAATTGGTTGAAACATGTCAACTTGTACACATGTTGTACTTTAATTGGTCTTGAATTGACCATGAATGCAACATCATTTTGGCATGTGGAGTGATCTTATTGGCTCCTTCGCTTTATTTGGCGTGCTACCAAATTGGGCCTCTAGAATAAAATGATATGTAAAACTTGGCAAAGTGGACTCGTTATTTGTAGACCAAATTGATGGACTAGGCTAATGAAAATTGAAATTTTATTAAATGCGTATTTAAGGAAAAATTACATAAAAATGTCATCCTTAAGACTTGACTGCATAAATAATTGTAATGACTCATTTCGTGGTTACTAAATTATCCATGATAAATTGAGAAAAATCTTATTTTTCATTCCTCAATATTAACTTGAGCCCAAAATAGTCATCATTTTATTTATTATTTCATCTCAAGTTTTTCGGCTAAGATTTAAACCTTTCGATGTGTTTAGATTCACTCAAGTTCAATGAATTATTCATGAGTATTAATATCAATACTTTAGGTTGGAAGTTCATTAGCTATGAATTAAGGTCGTACAATATCCCTGACATGAAGTTAACTTTAAAACTTTCTTTTCGATAGAGTTTCAATGTGGGTTCTATTAGTGTCAAGTTCAAACAACCATATATCCTAGAATATACGGGGTTAATAGGTCTAATACCTACCAAATCAAAGATCTCTGAGTCCTCTTTCCAATGCAATAAACCGTTCGTCAATTCGAATTTGGAGTAAAAAGTTATGACTGTTTTACTGAGCACTGTGCGGGGTGAAATGGAATTTCGCTATAATAAAAATTCTAATGATATTTAAATCAGATTCGGCCATATTTTAGGTCTAAAAACTTCAAATCATCACCCAACCCTAGAGAGGTGAGTTCCCAAAGCTTAAGATGAAATTCCTTCGTTGAGGTAAGTATTTCCATTATTTTCTTCGTCTTTTAATCCTTTAACATCTTAAAATCCTTAGAAAAACTTTTAATGGTGGAATTTTTTTGGGGAAATACTCGTGGGTGTTTTTAATATGACTTAGAGCTGATTCTAAACTATAAATTAAAGATTCCTAACTTGAATTTCGTAAACTAGATTGTGAATTTTGATGGTTAGGAACCTTGAATTTCGTAAAGATGAGACCTTTAGCATAAAAACTCAATTAACGGAGATGGATTAAGCTTGAAAGATCTAATTAATGGATAATTGAACTGGGAGAATGATATAGACCTTGAATTAAGGGTAGAATTAGTGAATTTAAATCCCCAAGATATTTGTTTGAAGAGTAATTATTTAATTACTTTTATAATTGTTTGATTTTTAGATGATTGATTATTCCAAGACATGAAGAAAAGGAAGGAGCATCATTGTTGCATCTTACTTCTTCCAAAAGCTTGGCGTCAAGGTAGACTAGGTTTAATGAGTAGAAGATTATGTTATTTTATATTTTCATAATTTAGAATTGATGGGAGAAAACATGTCTAGGCCTACGAGCATGGAGTTGATATGGATAAAGACACGAGAACTTAACTTTAATCTTGAAAAGTATATTATTGATTAATTATGTGATATTTATGATATTATGTGCTATGTGCCCACAAGGAGATTGTTGTAAATGAAGTATGTGGACATGATAGTTCTTAGTTGTTCTAGTGATGAACCTAATTGAGTTATAACGATATTAAGTTGCATGTATTGGACAATAATATGAGGAGGAGAATCATGCTAGGATCAAGTATTGATGAACATAGTAATATCTAAACGATAAATTACTTGAATTAGTGTGATGATTGTATTATATACAAAAAGGTAGTGACATTCTAATAATTAATAGGTATTGCTCCAATAGTGACTTGCATGATTAAGTGTTAAATTATGATTTATTTTATGATATTCTTGTTTTGGTATTGATAAAAATACTTGATCTATTGGATGCCCATGAGTAGCCAAATTGGTGATAATGATGATTTATTGAATTGTGCCTATGAGAGGCTTGTTTGATAATGATAACTACTTGAATTAATGCTATGAATGGCTTGTTGATGATCGTGATGAATTATTAAAATAATGCCCATGAGAGGGTCAAAATATTGATAAATGAAAGAACTTGATCGGATTTTCTTATGATTTAAGTGCACTTGTAAATTTAGTACGTTGTATTGCATCCTAAAAGATAGTGTGAATTTAATAAATTATATTATATGGTTATGGAGGATCGAGTGCCACGCCGGTACTAATATGAATATTGATATTACTCATTTATGGAGGATCGGGTACCGTGCCGGTATGAATATGAATATTAATAATATTTATTTATGGAGGATCAGGTACCACACCGGTATGAATATGAATATTGATATTACTTATTTATGAAGTATCGGGTACCGCGCCGATACGAATATGAATATTGATA
Source organism: Capsicum pubescens (assembly GCA_030864215.1). Classification (NCBI taxonomy): domain Eukaryota; kingdom Viridiplantae; phylum Streptophyta; class Magnoliopsida; order Solanales; family Solanaceae; genus Capsicum; species Capsicum pubescens. The sequence continues at coordinate 335,070,699 of CM061548.1, read as the reverse complement.
ATATTTATTTATGAAGGATAGGGTACCATGTCGGTACAAATATGAATATTGATATTATTTCTTTATAGAGGATCGGGCATCGCACCGGTACAAATATGAATATTGATAATATTTATTTATGGAGGATTGGGTACTACGTCAGTACGGTACATGAACTTAGATTGTCCCCTACAGGTCATGACTAGTTGGGCAAAAATAAGTCCCTTAGCATGTGTATACAAATTAGTGTTGATTTTAAAAGATCGTGTGGTTTAATAATCTGAGAACATGCTAATGATATTCTAATTATGAGATTTAGAAGTACGTAATTGTTACTTATGGAAAGATTGTTAGTAGCAATGTGGCCAATGCTAAATTTTGATATTGCCACTTTATTAATTTCTCAAGCAATGTGACCGACGTTAAATTTTGATATTGCTGCGAGATGTGATTGAATCGGTATTGATTGTGTGATATGTATTTAAAAAAGTGAAACTTTGTACCTACTTATATGTTCGTTGACTTGCTTCATTTATACATGTTGTAATCGCAGCTTACCAGGATAGCTAGTTATTATTCTTTAATATTATAAGAGAGCATTTGATTGTTAGCCCAAAAGTTTAGTATGGATTGTCTATGATTACGGATTTGTCCCTGTGAATGTGAGTAATGAAAAAAATAAGGTGAATAAAGAGGGATAGTGATGTATTAGCGTTGGATTGTGGTTTATGGTGTGAATTAATGAGGCTAGAGTATGTTAGTAGTGAATATAATACTGATGGAGCTAGAAGAGTAGTTGGATGATGCAACTTATATAGGTAAAGTAATAATGTTATTACAACCTTAGTTGAATTATATTTAATTCAAGATGTCATGATTTATTTTTCTTAATTCTACTTTATGATTATATAAACTAACATGGTCGGCCGATGATGCCTACCAGTACGTGTGGTTCTACTGATCCTACTCTTCTACATTCCTTCTTGGAGTGTAGATTGGATGTAGGTTAGTTTGCAGTTACTAGATGGATGACGATATTCAACACTAACTTCTGCACTTTCTTCCTGGCAGATGTTAGAGTCTTTGTATTATTTATTTTATTGCCAATCTATGCCGTAGTAGATAACTCTTGTACATATCTGACCAAGTCTTGGGATAATGAAGGACACTTGTAAGAAGTTTATGAAAAAGTTTATTTATTAATATTTAATTTACTTTATTATATTTAATTCAGTATTCCCTTAAAAACAGATGTTTTCCGCATAATTTTAGTTGGGTAATAAGGGTTCTCCTAGCTTCTTAAAATAGCGTAGGTGTCCGCACATTTTACCCTCCCCAGACCTCACTATGTGGGAATACACTGGGTTTGTTGTTGTTGTTGTTGCCTAATTTTATGTATAACTAATTATCAATTCATCTTAATTTAAGAAATTATTTTCAATTTTTCAAATTAAAACCATCGTAAAAGATAATCTTTAAAACTACTTCTAAATCTTTCTCCCTCTAGTATTTAAAATTCAAAATATTTTAAAATAAACTAAATATTTTATATTTATACTCATACATATATAAAGTATTATATTTATATCAAATATATACAAAGTATGTTATGTATAAATAGTTTATACCATATATCTACCACACATGTATATAAATATACCAAACATATAAAGAAATATACAAAGCATATTTATGGTATATAATGTATTACACCATATATATGTATACTGGTTTCATGAGGCCCGTGCCGAAACTCAAAGTATAAAAATAATAATTTATATCATATTTTTTTTACTTTATAATCAGTATATCTAATGATCTGCTTAACAAGTCTTGTTGATAAGTTTTCATAATAATTAAAGTTTTTAATCACATAATTTGATAATTTTAAATAAAAAAATATTATTTACGAGGAAGAAGATATTACCAGAGAATTAGAATATATCAAAAAACTTCAAGTAATTCAATATTTTATATAATGACATAATTTAAAATAGAGTAAAGCATCTAATACCTCCTCGAACTATGGCCAAAGTTGCTACGATACACTGCAATTTTACAAGGGTCATATTACATCTTGAACTCAATTTTAGGCAAGATAAAATAAAAAAAATTAAACAAACCCTTGAAAAAATGAAATTGTACGAAAGATAATAATAGCTATCTAAAAATATAGGAAGTAGTGCTTCTTTTATCCATATTAAAATTTTCAAATAAGAGAAAATTGCTATTGAAGTAAACATTATATAAGCAATAATTGAAATTCACTAAATATGACCATATATATGTAATTATTTTTGTAGAAGTGGCTAATTATATTTTTCCCAATAACTAATTCAATTATGCTAATTCACAATATTTATTTGGACTAATACATCTTGAATTTAATATAATTTGAATTTCTTATGAATTTAAATTCAATAAAATTTCATTGCACACAGACTTATCACAAAAACATGTTTAATATGTCATTAAGTAATATTAATTATAAGATTAAAAATATAATGTATATCAATTTTTTTATTTCTGTATCTTAAATTTGGATCCGGACTTTGAAAGAATCTCGTGGAACAAGTATGTGTGTATATATATCTTCTTTAACCCTACCCCAGATATGGTTGACAAATTGTCCTTTTAACTGTGTGAACTTTCAAGGCATAAACTTCTTAAGAATTTTACAAGCTAATCCATCGTTATTAATAAGAGGTTAATATAATATTAAGGGTAATAAATTTTATAAAAACACATAAATAAAAACATATGTATTGTGTAAAAACTTACTAACATACATAATTATATTAAAACATACATATTATGGGAGAATAATACACAAATATAGTAGCAAAATATAAAGACTTATATGATTTAAGACGAAAAGATGTTTTTCTTTCAAGAACCCCTAAGGACTCTTTACACACTAGCTTAGTAAAAAGAATGGACTTATTTTATAGAGAGTTGTAATACAAGAGAGGGGATGCAAGAAAATGTTAGGATGGATAAAAGATGCAAAAGGAGGGGGAATATGAGGATTTTGGGAAAGGCTTTTCTTAGCTTGGAATTTTCTTTCTTGCAATTCCATTTTATGAATTCTTGAGATGCTTCTATTTATAGATGTTTTCGGACTTGCAATTCAAACTTCAAATCTTTATTTGTCTTCTGAAGAGTATTGGAGAAAAATATTTAATAATGCTCCACTTTATATCTTTCAAATGTCTTGAAAAAAGTTTTTGTCTTCCTTCAAATTTTATGTCAATCAAAGCTTTATGACCATAAAATATGGTGTCTTCATTTTCTTTTTTCACATGCTCTTATCTAACATTATTCTTTACGTGTCTAAATTATGCAGTGTTATTGAATCAATGCTCATTCTAGAGTCATAATTGTCATTATTTATGTACACACACACACACACACATACATACATACTAGGGGGTTGGGGTCCGTGTCAGCACGGGTCCAACATGTTGCATATAAAGAGTAATTAGTTGTAACACATCAATGTACAAAACAAACTATTGACTTTATGATATTTGTCAAGGAGTCAAGTTTTACAAGAAGTTATGTACATTTTGTTTACATAGATAATAAAATATTACGCATCCTTAGGTTGGGAATTGAGATATGTAACCATAACTGAAACCTATTGCATAAAGTTGAGAAATGTTGGTGTTTTGATACCCAGTTTTTATACGAAAATGAAAGAATAGGAATTGTAGTTACAAGAATCAGAAAATGTAAGTGTGATTGCAGGTTATTTTTTTCACTAAAATAGGAAACAACAATATCAAATGAAAGATAACTTTCCTTTAAGAGTCCACTAATTGAGTCATTCAATAAAATAATAAGACTTTTGCATACTCATGTAATGACCTGAATTTGGATGATTTTTCTTTTTATGTGTTTTGATCATTTTATATATTTTCGTGATTGTGCCATATGATTTATGAGTTGTGGGATAGTTGACACGGTTTTCAAGGCCTTCAAAAAAGTTTTGAGTGAGTTGAGGTCGTTTTGAGGCTTTAAGACCTAATAGTTGACTTTGGTCAACATATCGAGATCCAAGTTTTGGATGGAAAAATAGACTGTCTTTAGATCAGGAATATCGAATTTAGATTAGTAGTGGAGTTGGTTCTATTTTTTGGCTTTTAGATCCCACTGATTCAAAAATAGTATAAATAGGGTCCCGGGGATCAATTTTGTGATAATGATCTTTTTTTATAAATTTGATGATTAATTCCATTGGATCCAAAATGTATTTTACAATTAATTTGCACTATTGTATGATGCTCGTAGGGTTCCTGGATCAAAAATAAGTTTTTGAAATTGCTGCTGCTGGTCAACCGTTTTAGCGGTCGTTGACCATTTGACCGACCACTAAAGCGCCCTTTTGACCGCTTTAGCAGTATTTTGACCATTTGACCAGTACGATTTAGCGGACAAAGTGCCGCTTTAGCAGCCATCACTGACGTTAAGATCAAAACCGAGCCCATTTCGTATTTTTGACATTTTAGAGCTAAAAAGCTCTGATTTTGATGATTCTCGATGTTTTTTTCTCATATAATCATTGTCTATCAAATTATAACACTATTATTTCAATTTTTTGAGATGTTTTATTTTATTTTTCCTGATTTCTACCCAAGCTGTGAATCAAAAACCCATTTTCACCATTTTAGGGCTTGAAAGCTTGAATTTGGGCGATTCCAAAAGGATTTTCAAGATTTATTCCATGGATAATGTTTCTAATCTTATACATATAATTTTACTTCAATTTCATCTTTAAAACAACTTCAAATTCGTGATTTCAAATGGGTTTTGGGGGGTTTTACCGGTAAAGCTTGAATTTGATTTTTCTTTGATTTGAATCTCATTGTAACTCGTTTTTACATGGGTTTTCAGCTGTAGATTCCTATGAGTATGAGGAACATATTTCTAAAATAAAATTATGATTTTACTCTTTTGATTTTTGAATCCATTTTTGGGGTTCATTTTTAGATCCGTCTTGAATATAGTCAATATGGGTATCGTTGTCTTCTTTGTGATGTCTAGATATCATTTTTGATAGTTTGGTCCTAGTTGGAGTTGTTTTAAAGAATTATAGCTTCCGGTTTGAAATTTTTGCCCTATTTGAATTTATGAATCTTCGATTAAGGCAAGTTGAGATATACCTTGATCTTTTTTCAAGTGTTTATGTATTATTTGCTTGATTGTCGATATGTTGTGATTTGTTTAGATTGAGGGCCCTACTTATATGACATGGCAAGCATCTTCGCAGGTACCAAAGTCTTAACAATGGATTGTAGTTAGTTTATTACCTTAGTTAGTTAATATTATTGCTTGTAGATATCTTTTAGAATAAATTGTAGTTAATAACTCAGGTTTGAATTATTATTATCGGATGCTTACTTTAGGGCTTTAGAACCTGTATGGCGGCCTTTATTATAATGATTAGGGTTTAGCAAACTCTAAGGGACAATTATGTTATTACTTAAATGATAGAATGATCGATCCTTAGATAATGCCTAGAGTATAAATGAGCTCGTATTGGTTGTTGGGGCTTAATGTATTAAGGGGTTAGGTTTGGGTAGTTTCGCAATATTTTGTTAGTGGAATTTGTATTTATTCTGTATTGCCATGTCAGACTTATGCAAAATATCTATAGGCTTGAGTAATTAATTAGGTTTGTATGCCCGTGTGGGGGCTTAATCATCTATTATTACTGTTGTGACACTGTGTGGGGGCTTATATTATTGAGTTGGCGACTTAAGATGATATTTGTTGTGTTTTGCCTGTGTGGGGGCTTTATTTGATATTATTGATCTTGTAAGTGCATTTCATGCCTTGGCAGTTAACATAATGCCCAAGTGGGGTCTTAAAATGACATTAGTGAAGCCTTACATGCATGATTGTTCCAATGGTACATTGCTTATGTTAAATCATGGATGGATGACATATTGAGTGAATTCTAAGCTCACGCGTATGTACGATGATTGGATTTAAGATTTTCACACTGGTTTGATTGTGATCATTACATCCTCATATCATATATACATTCATGATACATTGTACCACTATGAAAATACTGATTTTTGATAGAAATATGACACCTTAAAAAATTCTCTGTCATAGTCCACGAGCCAGAGATGAGATATGGTTATTGAGACTGAGATTGTATATGGGTTACAAACCCCCAAGGGTCCTACCTTTGGAGCTTTGCTCGTTAAGTGTATATGGAGGTTATGTGATAATCTCGAGCGTATCATATCATCATCATCATCATCATTATTATCACTACATGTAACACTCCACATTTTTTGGGCTAGACTTTGAAGCGTAGTTCTTATGGGTGTTAACTCTAATCCCATGATTTACTTTTATATACATGTGTCATGATCTTTATCCTAGTGTGTGAAGTGATTTCGAAGTGAAATATGTTTATAGGAATCACTTAGAACAAAGTTGAGCTAAGAGCCTTTGATTTGTCCAAAGTTTGGTATTTGATTCTACAAGGGTCTACTTTGAACGTGTATAATTTTTGATATACGTAGAATTTTTCAGCTCAAGACCCACCAAATTGTATATAATTGAGTTATCTTTCAAACGATATCAATTTTTCCTTAATTCGATACCCGAGGAAAAAGTTAGGACCTTTTTTGTGAAAAACAGTAAGGGGTCGCGATAGGCTCACGATGTGAGGTCCATTCCACCTTTCTGGGGGTCGCATCACGAGGTCCTGTAATGCCCTGAAATCTAGTTCCCGGGATTCCACACGGTGCTTCAAACTACGAGTAGTCCTGAGCTAACCCTGGTTGCTTTCTACTAACTCTGAATCTCAAAGTAAGAAAATATAATTATAAAATCATAATAACTGTGGAATACTTATCTAAAACATCTCAATCTCTCAAGTCTTAGTAAAACAATACTGAAAAAAAAATTTGAATTCTGACTCATAGCCTACAACTGAAACTAGTAGTCCGACAAGCCTCTAATGACTGAATCTAGAGAGACACTGGGACAGGCCCCAACTGACTCAAAATGTTTGGAATGAATAACGAAAAAAAACATCTACTAATGAAACTAGAAATCTGAATACTAAGTCTCCGAACTATGAGGACTCACCAGCTGCAGGGATGTAGATGAGGTACTTGAAAGTCACTCACGCTGCCGAGACTGAGCACCTGAACCTACATTATGAGACAATGTAGCACATAGACATATATGTGGATCAGTACTTTGAGGATGTACTGAGTATATGGGGGTGCATGCAACAAGTAAACAATATCATCTAAGTTTATAAAACAATGCATGCTAAATGTAAATGACTCACATAGGCTTGAGATATTTGCAATCTGAAAGTATAAAGCATGAATAGCAAAACATGCAATCTAATTCTTGTGAGTAATAACACTTAGTCTCTAAAAGCTTTTCTGTTCTAGAATCTACAATCTATAAGCTTTAAAACTTTAAGTAGAATACTTTATCTAAAAAGTTATTCATTATTTTATACTAGCAGGGAGGTTTTCTTAACCGACATAAACCATGCGAGCTACATAGAGTCCAACGTCTCATCCTCATAAGGAGGAAACCTCACGTTGGGGAGAGGTGTCATACTTTTTCCAGGGAGTATAACCTCAGCTTAAGTGATCACTATCTCTGCCTCTCTGGGCACTTTAATCTCAATCCTATGGTGGCACGTAGTTCTGGGGTATGAAACTTTCGAAACATACCCAACTCGGTGCTAAATACTACTCCCCTTTTTATTTGCTACGCTCATCTCATTGGAAATCCACTTTTAAAAATAATCTCATGGTTTATAATGTAAACCAACTATATATATCTGTAATCTGAAATAAACTCTGAAAAGTGGATTCGAAAACTCAACTGGGGATTCGAAGATCAAATATTTTTTATTCAACTCAAAAATATACTAGTCTCAGGGTGCTCAAAGCACAAGTTCTTGAAATATAAATGCTCAATTAGGGTATAATAACCCATGTATCAAACTCATGAAATTTCATAGTAAATCATCATGCTCAACAGGTTTTCTTGAAAACACTTAAACCATATCAAAATAATAAAATCAAGAATCACAAATATATGCTTAAACTCAATCGAAAATCCGAAATTAATATCTCATAACATACTCGTGGTATGCAAAATCATAAAAAAATATTCTTTAACTCAAAACAACCATGGAATTTTGTAATTCAATAATATCATGCTCAAAATCATCAATAAGATACTTTTGGGTATAAACCCAATCTCAAATATAAGAAATTTGCTTAAAAACATAATTTTGGGCACAAGGACGAAAGGATTGTCCTTGTTGAAACCCCCCATACCTTAGATGATGAACTAAATGAATAAGCTTGCTTTTTGAGATGTTATTTGTGCTCTTGAATGAAGATTCTTGAAGATCTTGGTCTAGGAATCTTAAATCTTGAAATAATTTGGAAAAATGATGGTGAAATCTTGAGTTTCTTGGAGATGAATGTTGAAACCTAGGGTTTTGGATGAGAGTAATTTTGATGAAACTTAGCATATAATGCTTCTAAAAGGATTTAATCATGTGTTTGGACGGATTGGGGGTTGGGGAAAAGTCCAAAATACCCCCCTTTAACTCCTAAACTAAACTGGAAAAATAAATTAGGGTCTCGATTTTTGTCCTTGGCGTGACGCACCACTATCGCGCCAAGCCAGTGAAAAATGCCAACTGGAAAAATGCTTGGTGGTGCGACACGGAGGTATCGCGTTGCCACCTTGGATGGGACCTGGAAACTCGGCGCAACGCACCACTATCACGGACCTTCACTAGAATCGGACAATTGGAGATTTAGCCCTCTCCGCGATGCGCTACTATCGCTGAGGGCCACTGCAAAAATTACAAATGTGAATTTGCTCATATCCGCGACGCGCTAAGGGTACATGTGACACACTGCCAACCTAAAAGTGCCATAACTCCTTCATCTAGTGTCGAAATTGAGCGAATTTGGTATCGATGGAAAGCTTAATCAATTTCTCGCACCATGCAAAGTCCAAATCTGGAAAATTTCACACAAAATAATTATCATCCATTTTTGAAGCTATTCTTTAACATTTTTGGGATGGATTTTAGCTAGAAAAAGTACGGGGTATTACAATATCTCCCCGTTGGAAATATTCATCCTCGAATGTTACTAGTTAAGCTGAAATTTCTAAGGAATCTGGGAATATACAATAGCATGCACAATTGGAATGAACTGAATAACTAAATCTAAATCATTTTGAGCTTCTGAGTAATTCTATGAGTGCATGAACTTACATGAGGAAAACTATATAGCTGAACTAAATCAAGGAAGACTATTACCTTCGGCTAAATCTGAGGTTGCGGAGAAGAGGTGAGGGTACTTGGATCACATATCTGCTTCTGCTTCCCAAGTAGCGCCCTAAACCGACTGATTCCGCCAAAGAACTTTGACCAAAGGAACTTCTTTGCTTCTCAATCTACAAATATGATGATCTAAAATCTCAACTGGAATCTCTTCGTATGAAAGGTTGTTTTGAATATCTGAGCTTTCTAATGGAACTACAATGATGGAGTCACCGATGCATTTCTTAAGCATAGAGACGTGGAATACAGGATGGACTGCTGACTGGTCTGTGGGCAACTCAAGCTAATAAGGTACTTTCCCAACACGACTCAAAATTCTATAAGGGCCAACATACTGGGGACTATGTTTCCCCTTCTTGCCAAATCTCTTCACCCCTTTCATGGGTGAAATCTTCAGATACACTAAACCACTAACCTCAAACTCAAGGTCCCTTCTCCTCACATCTGCATATGATTTCTGATGACTCTGGGCTGTCTTCAACCTTTCTCTAATCAGCTTAACTTTCTCCATAGCCTCAAATACTGCATCAGGCCCAAGCAAAGTGGCCTCACCCACTTCAAACCAACTTGTGGGTGATCTACATCTCCTCCCATATAGATCCTCAAACGGGGCCATCTGAATGCTAGCATGATAACTACTATTATAAGCAAACTCAATTAATGGCAAATGCTCATCCCAACTACCTTTGAAATCAAGAGCACATGCCTTCAACATATCTTCTAACGTTTGGATGGTCCTCTCTGCTTGACCATTTGTCTGAGGATGCAAGGCAAAACTGAGATAAACCTGGGTACCAAGACCCTTCTGAAAAGCTTTCCAGAACCGGTAAGTGAACTGAGTACCCCTATCCGAAATGATAGACAAGGGAACTCCATGCAATCTGACTAACTCTCGGACATACAACTTAGCATAATCTTCAGTTGTATAGGACGTATGACCTAGCAAAAAATATGCTGAATTAGTCAATCTATCTACAATAACCTATATCGAATCATGATGACGACGCAATTGTGGTAAACCAGTCACAAAATCCATATTCACCTCTTCCCACTTCCAAGTGGGGATACCAAACTCTTGAAATGTACCACCAGGTCTTTGGCGCTCTACCTTAACCTGTTGACAAGTTGCACACTTAGCTACGAACTCCGCTATGTCTTTCTTCATACCATTCCACCAATTGATTTCCCGCAAATCGCGGTACATCTTGGTAGCACCGGGATGAATCGAATATTGCGCACCATGCGCCTCAACCATAATTCTCTGTCTCAAGTCATCAATATAGGTAACACACAACCCACTCTGGCATCTCAACACACCATCTCTCCCTTGGGAGAAAACCTCTATCTTTTGGTCTTTAACCGACTCCTTCAGTTTGACCAAACTAGGGTCTGTATCTTGCTTCTTCTTTACTTTTGAAACTAAAGAGGACTCGGAATTACTCTGAACCCAAACATTTCCTTTAGCTGAATCAAGCATCCTAACACCCAATCTAGATAAATTATGCACGTCTCGAGCCAACTCTTTTTTATCTTTCTCCACATGAGCAGTACTACCCATAGACAACCTACAAGGGCATCTGTCACTACATTGGCCTTGCCCGGATGATACAACACACTCATATCATAATCTTTTAGCAACTCTAACCACCTTATCTGACGAAGGTTCAACTCTCTTTGGGTGAACACATACTGCAAACTTTTATGGTCTGTGAACACATCAACATGAACACCATATAGATAATGTCTCCAGATTTTCAAAGCAAACACAACAATAGCTAATTCCAGATCATGGGTTAGGTAATTCCTTTTATGAGGCTTCAACTATCTAGAGGCATAGGCTATGACCTTACCTTTCTGTATCAACACACAAGCCAAACCAACTCTAGAGGCATCATAATAAACAATAAAACCATTCGTACCATTGGGTAATGCTAGAATTAGGGTTGAAGTGAGTCGAGTCTTCAACTCCTGAAAACTCTTCTAGGAGGAAACTGACCATTAGAACTTAACTTTCTTTTGGGTTAATCCAGACATAGGAGACACAATAGATGAGAAAGCTTCAACAAAACGGCGTTAATAGCCAGCTAGACCCAAGAAACTTCTAATATCTGACGGAGAGATAGGTCTAGGCGAATTTCTTACGTCTTCTGTCTTTTGGGGATCAACTCTAATACCGTCGGCAGAAACAATATGACCAAGAAAGGCTACTGATCTTAGCCAAAAATCACACTTGTTGAATTTGGCGAATAATTTATGATCTCTAAGAGTTTGTAGGACAATTCTAAGATGATCCGCATGGTCATCCTCACTACGGGAGTATACAAGGATATCATCTATGAACACAATGACAAACATATCAAGATACTCTTTGAACACTCGATTCATGAGGTCTATGAAGGCTGCTGGAGCATTGATTAGCCCGAAAGATATGACTAGGAACTCAAAATTAGCATAACGGGTTCTAAAGGCTGTCTTCAGAATATTACACTCCCTTACCTTAAGTTGATGATATCCGGATCTAAGATCAATCTTTAAGAAATAACTTGCACCTTGCAATTGATCAAATAAGTCATCAATTCTAGGAAGAGGGTATTTATTCTTGATTGTGACCTTATTTAGCTGATGATAGTTAATGCATATTCGCAATGAACCATCGTTCTTTTGCATGAAAAGGACGGGAGCGCACCATGGAGAAACACTAGGCCTTATAAAAACTTTATCTAAAAGATATTTGAGTTGCTCCTTCAACTCCTTAAGCTCCTCGAGAGACATACGATAAGGAGGGATATAAATAGTTTGAGTACTAGGAAGAAGGTCAATCCCAAATTCTATCTCTCTATCGGGAGGTACCCCTGAGAGATCTTTCAAAAAAACATCAGGAAACTCATTTACTATATCGACTAACTGAACTATTGGAGTCTCAGACTTAGTATCTTTAATTCAAACTGGATGGTAAATGCAATATTTGGAAATCAACTTTTTAGCCCTAAGATAAGATATGAAATGACTCTTGGGAGATACTGAATTACCTGACCACTCAAAAACTGGCTCATCTTGAGACGGAAACTTCACCACTCGGGTGTGACAATCTATAGAAGCATAACAGGAATGGAGCCAATCCATACCAAAAATAAGATCAAAATTAGCCATATCTAATTCTATTAAGTCTGCAAATATGACCTTATGAAGGACAGTGATAGGACACTTTTTTTAAATTTATTTAGTAATAACTGACTCACTGACAGGGGTGGAAACCAAGAAAGGCTCAGAAATATTTTTAGAACTTATCTCAAAATTCACAGCAACTAATGGGGTCACATAAGAGAAACTTGACCCAGGGTCTAACAACACATTAACATCAAGATAAAAGACACGAAGCATACCAGTAATAACATCTGGCGAATCTTTCTACTCCTGACGAAATAGTAAAACGTAAAACCTATTTTGGCGCTGACCGCCACTAGTACTGGATGATGCGCCTTGATGAGGGGCTGGGTGACCTAAAAGAGCTGGTGCACTGTTATCTTGAGCCTGGGGACGAACATCTCTATTTACCTGTCTAGCATGTGGGAAATCTCTAAAGTATGGCCCAACTTACCACAACCAAAACAACCCTTCTGCCCGGCCAAACACTCACTGGGATGGTCCCTACCACACTTAGAACATGGAGGATAACGAGGTTTTCTACTTACACTATTCTGAGATCTGGACAAAGAAAACTTACCCTACTGGTCCTGTCTATTCTGGGTACATGAGCACTGACTGAATTCAGTGCTGGCATAGATGACCGATTTTGAAACTGCAAATGATTTCCTCCTCTGAACCTATTCTGACCAAAGTCAAACTGCCCTATTCTAGCCCTCTTATTAACTCTCTTCCTTTCTTTTGCTTTCTCTGCCTTAATCTGCTGAGCGTGAATTATCAATATAGAAAGGTGCATATCTCTATTAAGCATAGCAGTCCTATACTTCATAACCACCAACCCAGACACACCAGTTCCAAACTTATTCATGCTTGACCTAGGGTTAGCTATCTGATCAGGGGCATACTTAGACAACTGGTTGAACTTTAGTTTATACTCCTTTACTGTCATAAAGCCCTACCTCAGGTTCATGAACTCTTCTATCTTAGCTTCTCTCATCTCAAGTGGGAAGAACTTGTCTAGGATTTAATCCCGAAACACTTGCCAAGTTATGGGAGCTGCATCCTCCCCCTACTCTTCTTCCATATCACCACCCAATCATAAGCAACATCCTTCAGCCTATAGGATGCTAATTCCATACTTTTCACTTCAGAAACATGCATAATTTAGGTGATTTTCCTTACCTCATCAAGATAAAGTTGTGGGTCCTCACCTTTCCTCGACCTGAAGAATTCTGGCGGATTCATCCTCATGAAATATCAGATTCTGGCTTTGGCTAAATCCCCATCCCGCTGAAGTGGGCTGCAACCTGACAGTTACCCAAAATATTAGCTGTCACAGCTTGGGTTAGTACCTAAAAAGCTGCCTAAAACTCTGCATGTGACATATTCTCATTCAAAGAATCTGCGGGTTGAGGTAGCTGGTTATCATTTCTACGGGAATTAGCTCTACGAGGATGCATATTCTTTCATAAAATAGCATGCGTTAATGAAAGATATAGACAACTGTAAGCACGATGGATTATGAAATAAAAGAGAAGATTTTCCTAAAATGCTCCATAGCCTCTTGCTCATAGATGTGGCGCATTTTACACCGATGATCAAGACTCTATGTAATGCGTATTGTATGACTCCCTAGGAATCTATAAACCATAGTCTCTGATACCAAGTTTGTAACGCCCCAAAATCTAGTTCTCGGGATGCCACACGGTGCTTTAAACTACGAGTAGTCTTGAGTTAACCCTGGCTGCTTTCTACTAACTCTAAATCTCAAAGTAAGGAAATATAATTATAAAATCATAATAACTGCGGAACACTTATCTAAAACATCTCAATCTCTCAAGTCTTAGTAAAACAATACTGAAAAGAAAAAAAATTTGAATGCTGACTCATAGTTTACAACTGAAACTAGTAGTCCGACAAGCCTCTAATGACTGAATCTAGAGAGACACTAGGAAAGGCCCCAGCTGAATCAAAATGTCTGGAATGAATAATTAAAAAAACATCTACTAATGAAACTAGAAATCTAAATACTAACTCCCCAAACTATGAGGACTCCACTCGGTGCTTCAAACTACGGTGCTTCGAACTACAAGTTCTCAGGATGCCACATGGTGCTTCGAACTACGAGTAGTATTGAGCTAACCCTGACTTCTTTCTACTAACTCTGAATCTCAAAGTAAGAAAATATAATTATATTCAGTTATTTTGCACATGTGTATTTTGCTATTATTATCATTTAGTGCTAACGCTGTATGGCGTCTAGGGTGTATGTTTCGGGCATTAAAAAATTGGTATCAGATCCTAAGGTTTACAATATCCTAGGGAGTTTGAAAGCTGCATTGATTAGATTCTTGTGCATGTGTGTGAAGTGCACCACACTTATGTACAAGAGGCTACAAGACATTTTAGGAAAAGTTTCCCTTCTTTCAGTATTCATGTCGTGCGAATGAGCATGAGCTCAATTTAAAACTCTCTTTCTAATTCAATTTTTTTTCCATTTACAGAATATTTCTCCCAGAAATACTAACGAAAGGAGAAATGGAAATCAACCCACACCTCCACTTGTTCAGGAAGATCCCCTGAATGAGTATGTCTCCCATGCCGAGTTTAGAGATATATTCTCTACTCTTGCTTACTTTGTAGAAACTTATAATAATTAGCAGACTACTATCCTGTCCAATCCAATGACTAATTCAGCTACAACTAGGATTCGAGACTTCACTTGAATGAATCCTCCTTTATTTTTGGGATCCAAGTTTGACGAGGATTCGCAAGAGTTCTTTGACATGGTTCAAAAGGTAACTGGCATTATGGATGTGACTTCTAGTTAGAGTACAGAGTTGGGTATTTACCAGTTGTAGGATGTAGCTTACACCTGGTATAAGTAGTGGAAGGGACATAGAGGCACAAATGCAGGGCCTGTTGAATTGAAGGAATATGCTACAACTTTTCTAGATAGATTCTTTCCTTTGGAGTTAAGGAAATCTAAGGTGATGGAGTTTATTAACTTGAAGTAGGGCAATATGAGTGTGAAAGAGCATTCGCTTAAGTTTACTCAGCTATCAAGGTATGCTCCTCATGTGGTGGCTGATAACAGGTCTAGGATGAGCAAGTTTGTGTTTGGTGTATCTGGTAGTGTAGTCAAGGAGTGTAGGACCACAATGTTTATTAAGGAGATGGACTTGTCTAGGCTTATGGTCCATGCTCAACAAATTAAGGAGGAAAAGGTTAAGGAAAGAGAAAGAGAGAACAAGAGAGTTAGGATAGGTAGTTTTAACTTTGCTTAGCCGAGGTTAGAGGGTGGTAACCGTCCCCAATTTCATCAAAAATCATCATCTTCGACTCCATCTTCAGCTAGTGCTCCTATGCTAAAGTTTAGAAATGATAATTAGGATAGGGCGCCAGGCTCTAAGTCCCAAGGCAGTGTAAATAGTGGTCGCATAAATCCTCTTTGCCAGAAATGTGGTAGAAACCATCAGTGTGAGTGTAGAGCTGGCAGTGATGTATGCTTTGGGTGTGGCAAGCCAGGCCACCAGATCCGGGAGTGTTGGGTAGTTTCTCAGAAGGGAAGGGATTTACACCAACAAGGCCAGTCCCATCTGTCATCCGCTCCAGCAGGTCACCCAACTCAGCATGGTACCACCTCCATTTCCACTAGCGGTCAGCGCCAAAACAGACTATATAAACTCCAGTCCCGATAGGATTAGGAAAGTTCTCCTGATGTGGTTACGGGTACGTTGCAGGTCTTTCATTTACATGTATATGCTTTGTTAGACCCCGAAGCTTCACTTTATTTTGTAACCCCTATATTGCTATTAATTTCAGTGTCAGTCCTTAATCCTTAACCAAACATTTCTCAGTGTCCACTACAGTAGGTACTTCTATTGTAGCCAGGCAGGTATACAAGAACTGTCCGGTCATAATATCCCAGAAAGTTACTTTAGTAGATCTTGTAGAGTTATATATGACCGATTTTGATGTCATTCTTGGCATGGATTGGCTCCACTCGTGTTATGCCTCAGTCGATTACAAAAATAGGGTCGTTCAGTTTTAGTTTTTAAATGAACCAATCCTTGAATTGAGGGGTAGTAATCCAACGCTTAGGGGTCAACTTATTTCATACCTTAGAACGAGAAAAATGATAGCCAAGGGGTGTATTTATCATCTTATTCGAGTGAAAGACTCTAATTCTGAGACTCTCAATCTTGAGTCGGTTTCAGTAGTAAGGGAATTTCTAGATGTGTTCCCTGAAGATCTTCCCGGAGTTCCTCCCAAAAGAAAAATGGACTTAGGAATAGACTTTCTTCCAGATACCCAACCTATCTCTATTCCACCATATAGAATGGCTCCAGCTGAACTCAAAGAGTTGAAAGAACATTTAAAAGACCTCCTAGATAAGGGATTCATTAGGCCCAGTATTTCACCATGAGGTGCTCCAGTCTTTTTCATGCATAAGAAATATGGTTCCCTTAGAATGTGTATCGATTATCATCAGTTGAACAAAGTCACCATCAAGAATAAATATCCACTCCCCAAAATTGATGACTTGTTCGACCAACTTTAGGGTGCCAGTTATTTCTCTAAGATAGACCTCAAATTCGACTATCATCAGCTTAGAGTCAGAGAATGTGACATTTCCAAAATAGATTTCAGAACTCGGTATGGTCACTTCTAATTCCTAGTTATGTCTTTTTTGACTAACAAATCCCCAAAAAACTTTCATGGACTTGATGAACAAAGCGTTCAAATAGTACTTGGACATGTTCGTCATATTTGATGATATTTTTGTCTACTCCGCAATGAAACTGATCATGCAGACTACCTCAAAATTGTATTGCAGACTCTTAGAGCTCATTACTTGTTTTCCAAGTTTAGTAAGTGTGAGTTTTTGCCAAGATCATTAGCTTTCCTTTGACATATTATTTTCGGTGATGGCATTAGAGTTGAACCTTAAAAGACTAAAGCTGTGAGAAACTGGCCACGACCCATATCTTCGTCAGATATTAGGAATTTCTTGGTTTTGAATGGATATTACCGATGGTTTGTTGAAGTGTTTTCATCTATTATATACCTCATGTCCATATTGACTCAGAAAAAAGTCAAGTTTCAGTGGTCAGATTCTTGCGAGAAGAGTTTTCAGGAGTTGAAGACTCAACTCACCTCAACCCAGTTTTGACTTTTCCTAATGGTTCAAAAGGTTTTGTCGTGTACTATGATGCTTACAGAGTTGGTTTGGGTTGTGTTTTGATGTAGAAAGGGTAAGGTCATAGCCTATGATTCCAGATAGCTTAAGCCCCATGAAAAGAATTACCTCACCCATGATCTTGAGTTAGCAGCTGTTGTGTTTGCCTTAAAGATTTGGAGGCACTATTTGTATGGGGTGCATGTTGATGTGTTCATGGATCACAAAAGCTTGCAGTATGTATTTTTGCTGGAAGATTTAAATCTTCATCAGAGAAGGTGGTTAGAGTTGTTGAAGACCATGATATGAGTGTTTTGTACCACTTGAGCAAGGCCAATATAGTGACAGATGCCCTAACTAGATTGTCTATGGGTAGTTTTTCTCATGTTAAGGATGATAAGAAGAGGTTAGTTACGGAAGTTCACCAGCTTTCCAGATTAGGTGCACATTTGGTTGATTCAGTTGAGGGTAGTGTATGGGTTCAAAATAGTTCGAAATCTTCTTTGGTTGCCGAAGTGAAAGAAGAGCAAGATAGAAATCCCAGTCTGGTTAAGTTGAAGGAGTCAGTCAGAGATCAGAATATAGAGGTTTTCTCCAAAGGGGGATATGGTATGTTGTGTTGCTAGGGTAGACTATGTGTGTCGTGTGTAGATGAGTTGAGACAGTGAATTCTTGCAGAAGCGCATGGTGACCGTTACTCTATTCATCCAAGGGCCACGAAGATGTATCAAAATATGTGGGAAATCTATTGGTGGAGTGGTATGAAGAGGGATATTGCTGAATTTGTAGCGAGGTACTCTAATTTTCAGAAGGTTAAGGTCGAGCACCAAAAGCCTAGTGGCACCATGCAGGAGTTCAGCATTTCCACTTTGAAGTAAGAAGAGGCGAACATGGACTTTGTGATGGGTTGGCCTCGTACTTGTTGTTAGCATAATTCAATTTGGGTTATTGTGGATAGGATGACCAAATCAGACCATTTATTGCTAGTCCATACTTCTTATTCAGCCGAGGACTATGCTAAGCTCTACCTTAGAGAGTTGGTTAGGTTGCATGGAGTCCCGTTGTCTATTATTTTTGATAGACGTACTCAATTTACCTCTCACTTTTGAAAACCCTTTCAGAAGGGTCTTGGTACCCAGGTTCACCTCAGTACAATCTTTCACCCTCAGATAAATGGTCAGGAAGAAAGGACCATTCCAACCCTAGAAGACATATTGAGAGCATGTGTTATCGATTTTAAGGGTAGTTGGGATGATCACTTGCCTTTGATTGAGTTCTCTTATAATAACAACTATCATTCCAGTATTCAGATGGCTCCGTTTGAGGCTCTATATATGAGGAGATACAGATCTCTATTTAGTTGGCTTGAAGTAGGTGAAACCACTTTGCTAGGGCCTGATTTGGTGTTTGATGCGTTGGAGAAAGTTTAATTGATCAGGGAAAGACTTAAGACAACCCAAAGCCGACAGAAATCTTATGCTGATATAAGGAAAAGGGATCTTGAGTTTGACATTGGAGATTTTGTATATCTAAAGATCTCTCCCATGAAGGGAGTGAAAAGGTTCGGTAAGAAAGGGAAGCTCAGTCCCCGATATGTTGGCCCTTAGAAAATCTTGAGCTACTTTGGAAAGGTAGCTTACGAGCTCGAGTTGTCGATAGATTTGGCCTCAGTGTACCCAGTATTCCATATCTCTTTATTGAAGGAGTGTATTGGTGACCCAGCTTTAGTTGTTCCTTTAGAAAGCGTAGATGTTCAGAACAACCTTTTTTACGAAGAAATTCCAGTCGAGGGCCTTGATCGCCAGGTTCGTTGATAAAGAAACAAATAAGTTCTTGTAACTCCATGAGAGTACACCCTGGGTGCCACATGGTGCTCGCGGTCATAAGTGACCATAAGCTAGCCCCTGAGCTGGTACCTGCTGTGAGCACTGAATAAAATAATTACATATGCGGATGAATAACTTGAAAGCCATAAGGTTTTAGCAACTGAAATTAATACTGAATCAAAGTTTCAAACGTCTGAGAACAAACTGGTAATACTGATAAACAACTGACAATAACAACTAAAAAACTAACCAAATGTCTGTACTAGTCCGAAAGCCTCTAAACTGACTAACTGTGAAGTTGATGGGACAAGCCCCTAACTAACTCTGATTGAATAGATAATTGAACTACTAACATACTAACTATAAGATAACTCATCCTCAAAGAAGGAGGAATCACCACTGTTGAATACTGCTGATCTGTCTAAGTACGGTCAGGAACTCGAGCGTCCGAACCTATGATATGTGACATCATAATGTAAGAAATGAGTATGCGATCAGTACTTTGAATGTACTTGTATGATAAATAGGGTTAGGCTAATATGGATGGTTTCATGTGCATAAGTAATAATTGACTGAATGAATAACAAGAGGTACTGAATAGAATGCATGAAATTTGTAAATATTGAGAATGCGTGAAATCTGTTGATACCGATAGATGCATGACCAAGAAAAAACATGTTCTGAATATAGTCTGAAAACTGAAATACTGAGTACTGATAAATAAGTAATTGATATCTGTATGCTATGGTCAAGCAAAACCAAAACTGAATTACTGAGCTGAATACTGGATTGAGACTGTGGGAGCTAGCTATAACCGACATGCCCTAATATACTATCTGGGTAAAACCTGTAACCCCAGTTGGAAGAGTGTAAGTACCGTGCCACGGGTACTAACACTGGTTGTGTGGATCTACTAATCTGAAGTCCCGAAGGATGAGGGTGTCATGCCTAACTGACGGGGGACCCCTCAAAATCTATGATGGCACCGTAGGTCTAGAACCTAGGGACTGCTACTAGTGTCTCATGCCAAACTGACGAGGGAGACACTATCCCTACGCTCACTCGGTGCTAAGTGTTACTCCCAACTGAATGACACTAAATATTAGACCGAACTGTGTTTAACTGAATGTAATAAAATGGTCGAACTGAAAATGCTCCTAACTATTCTGAAACCATTCTGTAGATACTGAAAACTAGGTAAGCAACTAAATTTTGGGTATTCAAACCCCCATGACTCGATAACAATAATATCAAGATCATACTAAAACTTTGAGGACATGATATGCAAGCATTTATTCAAAACACATTCTTGTAGGCATTTCGTCGAACACTTGCAATGCATGGTTTACGATAAGCATGGGGTTAGTTTTAAAGCTTGTAGTAATAGCATGATTTCAATAATAAATTCACCAATTATGTCTTAAATAAAAAACAACACCATTCAAACATGTGGGACTTAATAATAACAACAATTATGTGTAAACATGGTATAAAATCAAAGTTCATGGGAATTCATGGTTAAAAATCATAATAATCATGTTAAAATTATAACTTTGAATTTTAAATTGGGTTCTTTGACTCCACGGGTTAAAAGGACCCATGGATGAATATCTAACATATCTCAAAAGCTTGAATCTTGAAGGATATTAACTTTTCTTGAAGGTTCTTGAATGGTGACGTTTTGATTCTTGAGTTTTTTTGAAGAAGGGTATGAATCTTGTTCTTGGTGATTGATCTTTAAAGAAATCCTAATTTTGATGTTATGGATGAATGAGGAGTTATGTGCTTTGATTTGATGTAATTAGGTGTTAAAAAGGGTGGAAAAAGACCCCAAAATCTCTTTAAAAATGGCTTTAAATCACTAAACGGAGGTGCAGGACGGTTTGGGCGACGAACCATCACCATGGGGATGGACCATCCCTCAAACCGTTGTTTTATGGCTAGAAAATGGGCTTAATGCCTCAGTTGCGACGGTTTGGGCAACGGTTCGTCGCTGGCGCGACGGTCCGTCGGCCTTCCCGTCGCACTTTGGCAGTTTGGACAGCTCACTGTAAAACGGCCATATCTTTTTACTCCGATATTGGATTTTGGAAAAATTGGTATGTTTGGAAATATAATTCAATTATCTATCTGTTGGGGAAAATTAGATAAAAAATTCTTTGTATAATGGAAGAGATGCTCGTTTGAAGTTGACTATGGCAATCCTTCTCAAGAATTCAATTGGTACGGGATGTTTTGATTCGTCAAATATATAGGACATATTTGAGGCCTTAAAATACATCAAACTTGATCATAAAACTACCAAATCACTAAAATTTATTTCTCATGAGCTTGAAGCATGATTCTACTATCGATTGGGATTCTCGGGGTATTACAGTTCTCTTTGTCAAAGTCCTTTAGCGGAATCAATCTGTTGAGGGTGCCACTTGAGAAGCAGAAGAAGATATGCAAACCAGGTACCCTCATATTCTCTCTGCAAGTTCAGACTCAGCTTAAGGTAATAAGTTTTCCTTAGATTATCTCTTGTCCACTCACAGTTTCAACAATATAATCAATTTTATGTCATCACATGCATTCACTAACTAGTTCAGTCAAGTAATCATGTTTTTGTTATACATATTTAGTATGAAGTCTCAGTCCCTTACTATTCTTAGTTTAGTTAGTCTCATTCGAGGATGAATGTTCCCAAGGGGGAGATAATATAACACCTCGCATATTTCTAAGCTAGAAAATAAAACGTTGTTCCTATATATGTAACCTCTAATCCCATAAATAATATTTGAATTCATGTCTCATGTTCATTAGCCTAGTTATAAGAGAGATTATGATGTATAAAACATGTTCATAAGAGTCACTTAGAGAAAGGTGAGCTAAGAGGTTTTGAATCAGCCAAGTTTTGGTGTTTGATTTCCCAAGGGTAAGATTTGAATGAGTATAACATTATGTATATATGGAATTTTCCATTTTAAGACCCACCAAATTATAGATAATCGAATTAGCTTTCAAACGATATCAATTTTTTCTTAATCCGATACCCGAGCAAAAAGTTATGACCTTTTTCATGAGAGGCAGTAAGCTGTCGTGATAGCCTTGAGTCTTGAGGTCTACTCCACCTTTCTGGGGGTCGCATCGTGAGGTCTACTCCACCTTTCTGGGGGTCATGTCGTGAGGTCTAGTCTACCTTTCTGGAGGTCGCGCTACGAGGGTCATTTACACAGGAAAAAGAGGCCAAGGGCAGTTGGGTCCTTTTCCCCAACCCAAGTCATCCAGATCACGAATTGGAACTCCCAAAAGGGAATTATTTCCCCTTTTCTCTCCAAATTTCGCTCAAGAAACCCTCCTCTATTCCCCAAAATAAAAAAATCCAAGCGTCACCATTCAAGAACTTGCAAGAAAGTTATTCTCTTTCAAGATTTAAGATTTTGAGGTATGTTAGATGTTCATCCATGGGTCCATTTGACCCATGGAGCCGAAGAGCCCATTTTCAAGTTTGAAGTTATGATTTTTACGTGTTAATATGAGTTTTATCCATGAAATTTCATAAATTTCGATTATGTACCATGTTTACAAATTATTTTTGTTGAAGTTGCCTTTGATTTGTTTGAATGGTGATACTCACATGTTAAATCCTCAACCCACGTTTTAATATTGAATTTACGTGATTATTACATGATTTAACTATTCTCATGCTTTAACTCATGACCCCTATGTGTTTGAGGAAATGCCTAGATGAATGGGTTTTGAACAATGACTACTTATGATATCCTCAAAGTTGTAGTATGGTTCTATTGTTATTGCTATCGATTCCTGGGGTTATGAATACCCAAAAACTTAGCTGTTTACTTAGTCTCAGTATCTTCAGAATGGTTTCAGAAATGTTATGAGCATTATCAGTTTAGTCAGTTATCATAATCAATTAAACTTAGATCAGTTTAGTATTTTGATTTAGTTAAATTGGGAGTAGGATTTAGCACTGAGCGAATGCAGGGATGACGTATTCCCTGCCATTCAGGCAGAGTCGTTAGTAGCAGTCCCTGCATTCCAGAACTACGTAGCCAACATAGGATATGAGGAGTCACTCATCAGTTTAGGCTTGACTTCATCTCAGGGGTCACCCGTCAGTTTAAGATTGACACCCTGGTCCTTCGGGACATCAGTTTAGTGGAACCACACAGCCATTGCCAATAACCATGGCATGGTACTGACACTCTTCCAACTGAGGTCATTTATTGGACCCCAATTAGCTCATATTGGGGCATGTCGGTTAGATGATAACTCCCATAGTCTCAGACCAGTATTCATTACAGAGTTTAGTTTTAGGTTTTCTTGACCATAACATCTAGTTACCAGTTATTCAGTTATCAGTATGTCAATATTTCAGTTTATAGACTATTTTAGAAACATACTATATACTTGGTCATGCATTCTCAGATTTCACAGTTTTCATGTATTTATATTCAGTTACCTCATGCTATTCATTCGGTCAGTTATTATTTATGCACATGAACCCATGCATATTAGACTAACTTTATCTAGCATGCCAGTACATTAAAAGTACTGATTGCATACTCGTTTCTTGTGCTATCATATTTAATATCATAGGTTTGGACGCTCAGGATCCCGATCGTACTTAGACAATCCAGTGTATTAGCAACAACAACAATGGTGAGTCCTCATCTATCAAGGATATGATTGTTATTTTAGTTTATTTTAGTTTTTTATTTCAGTTAGAAAGTTGGAGTTAGTTAGGGCCTGTCCCATCAACTCTCTTTCAGACAGTTTTAGAGGCTTTCAGACATTTTAGACTGTCAGTCAGTTGTTGGTCCTTTTAGTCAGATTTTTAAATTTTTTGCATATGTTTCAGACTTTTGGGTTTTTAGTTGTATTAATTTTAGATTTAAAACCTTAAGGCTTATTCAGTTATTCTGCATATATGTATTTTGCTATTATTAATCAGTGCTCAAGAAGGTACCAGTTCATGGGTTAACTTGTGGTCTTTCAAGATTGTAAGCATTGTGTAGCGTCCAGGGTGTATTTTTGGGGCGTTACAAATTTAGTATCTGATCCTAAGGTTTATAGTGTCCTAGGGAGTCTGAAAGCTGCATTGAGTAGATTCTTGTGCATGTGTGTGAAGTACGCTACACTTTTGGACAAGAGGCTAAAAACATTTTTGGAAAAGTTTCCCTTCTTTCAGTATTCATGTTGTGCAAATGAGCATGAAATCAATTTAAAACTCTTTTTCTAATTCAATCTTCTTTTCGTTTACGGAACATTCCTGCCAGAAAAACTAATGAAAGAAGAAATGGAACTCAGGCCGCACCTTCGCTTGTTCAGGAAGATCCACTGAATGAGCATGCCTCTCATGCTGAATTTTTAGCTGAATTCACTACTCTGGCTCACTTTATAGCAGCTCAGAATAATCAGCAGGCTGCTATTCCAGCCAATCTAGTGGCTAATTCAACTACATCTAGGATTCGGGACTTCACCCAAATGAATCCTTCTTTATTTTTCCTTGACATGGTTCAGAAGGTAACTGACATTATGAGTGTGAATTCTAGTGAGAGTACAAAGTTAGGTGCTTACCAGTTGTAGGATGTAGCTAATGATAGGCGAATTTACACGTCTATAGCACTATATTTTGCCTATATTTTAGCCTAGTTTTGAGAACAAATTATATATTTTATGCCCTTTTAGTCCTTTTTCCTGTAAGTGAGCTAACGAACATGATTAGCAAAGTTTCAGGTATAAATGATGCAGAATTCAGCATATTATGGATAACTTGACGCCAAAGAAAGCTTCAAGAAAGGAGAAAAGCCAATCTTGGACGCCAAGGACTAAAAATGGCGCATGGAAAATCTGTCCCGGGCTAAAACAATATTTCTGAAGACTTTGGGGACTAGCAGTAATTTAGTAGGATTAGGATAATGATACATTAACCTAGTACAATTGGGTTAAGTATTTCATTAGCTTTTTAGGATTAGGATAATGATACATTAACCTAGTACGATTGGGTTAAGTATTTCATTAGCTTAGTAGAATTAGGATATGGGTATTATAAATACCCTATCTTGCTAGAGATTTTTATAAATTCGGAATGAATTCTATTACTCTACAACTCTTCTTCTAATTCTCCCATTAATTCTATTTTTCTTCTTCTACTCATCTATTCAATTCTTAAATTCCACAACAAGAGAAACGTTACCTTGCTAAGGAATTCACGCCTTAACGTCTACCACACCATTATAAACGTGAAATCTTAATTGTGGTATAACAACAATGTCAATTGTGATTTCCTTTGCACTCATGGGTAACTAAACTTCTCTGTTGGGGTTATGGAAGTCGAATGAGATACTATCTATTGCTGTGAGTTTATGAGTTCGTGACACGTATGCTGCTTATATCATTATTCTCTTCATCTTAATCTAAATTCTTTGTGGTTGCAAATGCAAGAATACGCCAGTATAACATTTAACTTGTTCGAAAGAAAGGTTATCTGTCTGGAAAAGAGATAATGTCAAGGTAGTAGGGTCCCATCCCCTATTAAAAAGTTAGTGCCGTAACTGGATTAACCTCTTGGAGAATTCGTACCGTTAGACACGCTTTAAGCTCGAAAGAGTTAAAGTGAAATAATCCTCGAATAGGTCGAAAGACGCCTGGATTTACCATCGAATACAATTCTCTATAAGCACATGCATGTCTGAATTCCACACACTCATAGCCAATAGAGTCGTATAACTCAGAAGGTGGACATAACCCCAACTCCTCAATTCTCATTATTTACATATTACAAAACATTCGTTCTTTTACTTTGCTATTTTCTGCTTTACTCTCTTATTTTGGTTACATTACTTTCACAATACAATTCCCCTCTTTTTACGAGACTTGCACTAAAAGTCTAGTAATCGTTGCTTACTTGTTGACCAAGCTATTCCCTGAGGTATTGATACCCAACCTAGGTTGGGTTCTATATTTGACAACCGACCGCTTTACACTCCTACGAGAGCTGTAGATTGAGCGTTATCAAAAATTGGCGCCGCTACCGGGGAATACAAGTGTCAATTAAGTTCATAATAATTACTAGACCCTTTGGTCAAAGATTCTCGTACTTTTACTTTTAGTTTTTGTTTTTGTTTACTGCAGGTTTTTATTCAGTGCATGCCCCATACCCGAAGTTCTGGTCAATCGTTATTACCTATCAATCCTGAACCACAACGTATTCGCAAAATGGAGGCACAACACCCAATTAAAAGGATGGCTGCTCAATAGGAACAGGCGAGACTAGCTGCGCTAGTCGCCGCTCAAGTGCATCAACAGAATATTGATAACCCTGGGTGAGCAACAAATCCTGACGATGAAGATCTAGGTGATGACGAGCTACTAAACCCTAGGCATGCCGCTGAGATCACAACACCTGCCAACAAAAGAGATCGTCAAGCTAGGTTTAGGCCTGAACGCCAAGCTATGCAGCCAGCTTTCGACGATGATGATGATGATCTTGATGGAGCCGGAGCCACAGGAGCCATTATTCCTCCACCATTGGCACCCGGAGCCAAGTTCAACATCACGAGCACCATGATTCAGTTATTGCAACTCAAGGGATTATTTGGTGGACTAGCAGGCGATGATCTGAATATGCATCTCATCAACTTTATTTCTACATGTAAGTCGTTTGACAATCCTGGAGTTGGTCAGAATGCAATTCGGTTATGCTTATTTCCATTGTCTCTGTCTGGGGAGGCAACTCTATGGTTGAATGGGCTGACTCCTGATTCTATTACAAATTAGAGGCAATTGAGAGACGCTTTCCTACAAAGATTCTTTCCGCCATCCAAAAGAGCACAAATGAGAGATGAAATCAACAACTTTCATCAGCTTCCAACTGAAGCCCTTCATGAAACATGGGAGAGGTTCAAGACGAAGCTAATGAGGTGCCCAAACCATCACATGACTAATGTTCACCTAATGGAGATACTTTACAGAGCCTTGAATTCAATAACTAAACCAGTTGTGGATAATGTGGCTGGAGGATCATTTATGGATCTCACCTTTGGTCAGGCAAGCAATATGCTAGATCGTATGACGAAGCAAAGTAGAGCTTGGCATACCAGGGATTCTGAGGTAGCAAGCCCCACTTTATCTATAGGCATGACTGCAGACCAAAGGAGAAGAGAAGAAGAATGTGATCAAGATATGATGCACATGAAAAAACAAGTGGATCTTCTTACAAAGCATCTATTATCAGGGAAGACCGAAAAAGTTAAAGCCATTGTAGCACATGGAAGAGACGAATCTGATTCGGAGGAAGAAGCCAACTACTTGAATAATCAGGGGGGTTTTCGAGGCAATGCCCAAGGAAACCAAGGTCGAAACTACTATGAGAAATCTGGAAACAAGGACCAAGGTAGTTGGAAGAACAAGAATGAAAATAGTGGTTTATATGTTCCCCCAGGAAGACATGACACCTTTGCATCTGGGTCGGGAAATATGGAAGAGATGATGGCTAAACTGTTGAAAGGAGTGGAAGCAACCAGCGTGGGAGTAACGGAGGTAATAAATAATTTGTCCTCAATGAAGAAATTGGTTGACTCACATTCCACTTCAATAAAACAAATAGAGCAACAATTGAGCCAACTTTCAGCAGTACTCAATCAAAGAAAGGCAGGCACTCTACCTAGTGACACTGTGCAAAATCCAAGGAACGACGGATCATGCATGGCTATTACTACCAGGAGTGGTAAGGTGCTGGAAAATTCATCCCAAAGCAAGCAAGTGGCCGAAAATAAGAAAGATGATGATGCCATAGAAGATGACCAAGACGTCCATGACGTCACCCCTAGTAGGTTGCAGCCTGAAATTACCGAAATACGGAAGCAAGAGGAGAAGAAATCCGTGGAGTAAACACTTCCATTTACACCACCTCCTTTTCCTCAAAGATTGAAGATGAAAGCTGACGATACCAGGTTCAATAAGTTTATGACTATGTTGAAGCAGCTAACTATTAATGTTCCTTTGGTCGAGGCGCTGGAACAAATGCCTGGGTATGCTAAATTCATGAAGGACCTGTTGGCAAAGAAGCGGGCAGTAAGCTATGAGCCGGCAGATAATATTCATCATTGCAGTGCAATTTCCACAAGGTCCTTAGTACAGAAGAAGGCAGACCCTGGTGCTTTCACTATTCCTTCCACGGTTGGAGCTATGAATTTTTCTAAGGCATTGTGCGATTTGGGAGCTAGCATCAATTTGATGTCACTATCCGTCTACAGAAAGTTGGGGTTGGGTGACCCTACACCAACCAATATGCGGCTCATTATGGCAGATAGGTCGGTAAAACGACCTGTGGGTATCTTGAATGATGTGTTGGTGAAGGTGTCTACCTTCATTTTTCCTGCAGACTTTGTGATTTTGGATTGCGAGGTGGATTCTGAAGTTCCCATAATCTTGGGACGTCTTTTCCTTGCAACAAGAAGTGTGCTTATTGACATGAGAGATAATGAGCTTTTATTTCGAATGAATGACGAAGTGATTCGTTTTGATTTGTGCAAAGCGATGAAGCAGCCAAGAGATATGGATGTGTTCTCTGTAGCTGATGTTCATTATGAAGATAAGAAAGCATTATCTGTAGAGAAATAGCTTACTGTTGAGCCATTTTCTGCTGTGCTGCTGAATGTTGAGCATGAGGATGCTAAAGAATATAAAGAAACCGTTTGTGCTCTAACAGAAAATCAATCTTCACCAACAACGGTGACTTCCATTGAAGAGCCACCAGTGCTAGAATCAAAAAAGCTCCCCAATTATCTAAGGTATGCGTTCTTGGGAAGTGGAACTACATTTCCAGTGAGTATTGAAATTGCGGATGATCTAAGTGAACAGCACGTAGAGGCTCTCATCTCTGCTCTGAAGAGGCACAAGCGAGCTATGGGTTGGTCTATTGATGATATAATTGGTATCCCTCCCGGGACATGTACGCACAAGATTCATCTCAAAGGAGATTGCATGCCCACAAGTAAGCCTCATTGTCGTCTGAATCCATTTAGAAAACGATCCACCATCTATCTCGACGAAGTCTAAGTACTCGAGGTAACTATGTCATGCCGCGACAATAAATCAAGCGCTAGATGGGAGGCAACCCATCGTTTATCATTTTTCATTTTTCTTTCATTCTATTACGTATTTGATTTTGATAAATAAAAAAAATCCAAAAATAAGAGTCGTGCCACGACCAAAACTAAGGCGCTTGATGGGAGGCAACCCATCGTTCTAATCGTTTTTATTGTTTTTGAGAAAATGTAGGTGCAAGAGGTATAAAATGAGGAGATTGGTTTCAAATTTCGATTTGGATGTATTGCATGTTAAAGGTGGTAAGTTAGGAATGAAGAAGCAAAAGGTTATGGATTGAGCATTGGTCATGAAAATATAGGCATCGAACAAGGCTAGGCCTAGGTAAAACTAGGCCACGAACAAGGCAAGGCCTATACTATGGCCTAAGATCTCGGAATCTAGTGTGCCATAGCATAGGCGCCGCCCATGCCCAAGTATGCCATAGCATAGGCGCCGCCTATGCTAATGCCTTTTATCTCTGAATCTCATATGCCATGCTAAAGGCACCGCCTATGCCTAGGAATGCCATGGCATAGGCTCCACCTATGCTAAATAATGCTTTGCAAAAGGCGCCGCCTATGCCAAGCATAGGCAAAGCAAAAGACGCCGCCTATGGTCACTTCTTGTCTCCAAATCCGATTTTGAATGGGTCAAAACCCAACCCAACCTTCTCCTATAAATATGAGACTTAGCCTTGAACCAAAAACACATTGGAAACCTAGCTTAAGCGCCGCCTATAGTCCCCAAATCCTCTCAAAAATTTTCCTTTTGCTCTCTTACTTCACAAAAACATCATCCAAAGTCATCAATCAAGTAAGTGCTTCTTTGTTCTTCATTTATATTCCGTAAGTACTACATTACTACGCCTATTATTAATTGCTAATTCTTGAAGTAGTATTGATGATTTAAAAGTGATTGAATTGTTATGATACAACCAAGTGAGTGAATGAATACGTAAGGATGATCGTAACTTATTTCCAACTTGAATTTGATGCACTGTCTTACTTTTGCGGAATTGATATGGTTACAAAAATTGCATAATCTTTTCACTTGAATACTTACATGTTGGAATGACTTGTTCATCGGGATAAGAATTATAGTTGCCTACCGACATAGGAGGTTGTGATTATTTCTAGATGCTATACCTTGATTCAATCTCTATGTAGTAGTCTTGATATCTCACACATGCAAGTATTGCCAAGATTACAAGAAGTATGACTGCACTGATTTTATTGTTGGAATAGAGCACCTAAAACGCATGTCGATGAAGTCTGAGTAATCGACCACTTTCACTTCACTAGTCTGTACCAACCAACTAAGTGTGGGGTGGTGCCACTACTGCTTGTTTATAGATTGTATCCATCGAGATGATGCTAACATGAACATTGTTTTAAGTCTCAGGTACAATGGCACCCAAAGCAAGACAAGGCAAAGATAAGGCTACCACTTCACAAAAAGGCAAGAAAAGAGGCCGAAAAGAGCAAGGAGAACCCTCCTCGCTGCAAATACCTCGACTCACTCTTGGAATTAAGTGGGATACTTATGAGGAACTTCTGAGGATGACGACTCTGATGATGATTCCGACGAAAGGGGTATGACCCCAGACATAGAGGATGAGTCCGACTAACCAGGTTCTTCTTATTTATTTTCCACTGAGGACAGTGTGTCCCGTCTAAGTGTGGGGTGCTGGTATTTACATGCTATACTTCTCTATCCACATTTGCATTTATTTATGTTTGTTTGTTTTGTTAGTAGTTAATTATTTTTTTCAGTAGTTAATTTTTTTTTTTTTAACTTAGCTTCGCATGAAATTATTATAATAGGCAGCATGAGATTATGACAAGAGTTTGTGCTAAAATCATGACTATTGAGACGTTTAGGCTCTAATTGTGACTCACTATGTGATATTGTTTGGTTTAATTCCTTCATCTGTTGGGTCAAGAGTCTATACTACTCCCAATAATGTCGACCATGTGCCTTGTGTGTGTGAGATAATAGTATATTCTGTGCTTGTGGCTGATGCTAGAACTTGCCTGGTATGTATGTAAAGCAAAAATAAAGAGTGCAAGTTTAAGAGATGATTTAGGCATTTCTTTGGCAACCTATGATTGTTTATCTTCTTTATACCTACCCATGGACATCATCATAGATAAAACCCTTTTGAGCCTTTAGCCTATTTTCTTTGACAACCTCATATGTAAGCCGAATCCATTTTTTTCAAGACCATAATTTGATCCAAATTCCTAAGTGCTTTAAAGTGTAAAAGTCATGTGACATAATAAGAGAAAATTGGGTGAATATGATGCTTTAGAATGTATTGATGCTTGAATTCATGATGAAAAAAAACTGCTATCATAAGAGGAATGTTATGAAAAGAAAAAGGAAAGGAAAACTAAAAAGTTGGTTATGTTTAAAAATTGAAAAACAAAAGAGGAGAAGAAGGGTGGTAGAATAAAAGAAAGTAGAAAGGTTGTTTGAAAGAAAAGTGTTAATGATATAATGTGATGTATTAAAGCGCTTAGGAACATAGTCACTATTTCTGGCCAAAATAATCCTACCCGTCCCTTAGCCTACATTACAACCAGCAAAAGACCTATTTGATCCTAAGCTTAGCATTCTGACATTTAGTGGAGCATTACACTAAGGGCAAGCCTATGGTCATCAGTTGCTACATATGAATTCTTTGTGAGAGTGAGAGCAAGGATATTTTGATACCCATGTTTGAAAAATATGCTATACTTGGGAGTGATTATGGGTAATATATTGTGAGACACACATGTTTGATGAGTTTTGGGTAGTAGTGTATGATTCTTTGTGCCTTAACTTTTGAATACGAGTTGACCACCATCACGAGTCTATGCTAGAGGTTAAACTGTTTCTACTAATGATCGAAAAACTACTCTTTGTTGATAATTGTTGTGCTTGTCTTGACGAATATTTTGTGTTGTTGCTGTGAAACCCTAAGTTGATGTTTAGAGGGACATGATATTTTGTTCGAGGACGAACAAAGCTTCAAGTGTGGGGTGTTGATGATAGGCGAATTTACACGCCTATAGCACTATATTTTGCCCATATTTTAGCCTAGTTTTGAGAACAAATTATATATTTTATGCACTTTTAGTCCTTTTTCCTGTAAGTGAGCTAACGAACATGATTAGCAAAGTTTCAGGTATAAATGATGCAAAATTCAGCATTTTATGGATAACTTGACGCCAAAGAAAGCTTCACGAAAGGAGAAAAGCCAATCTTGGATGCCAAGGGCTAAAAATGGCGCATGGAAAATCTGTCCCGGGCTAAAACAACATTTCTGAAGACTTTGGGGACTAGCAGTAATTTAGTAGGATTAGGATAATGATACATTAACCTAGTACAATTGGGTTAAGTATTTCATTAGCTTATTAGGATTAGGATAATGATACATTAACCTAGTACAATTGGGTTAAGTATTTCATTAGCTTAGTAGAATTAGGATATGGGTATTATAAATACCCTATCTTGCTAGAGATTTTTATAAATTCGGAATGAATTCTATTACTCTACAACTCTTCTTCTAATTCTCCCATTAATTCTATTTTTCTTCTTCTACTCATCTATTCAATTCTTAAATTCCGCAACAAGAGAAACGTTACCTTGCTAAGGAATTCACGCCTAAACGTCTACCACACCATTATAAACGTGAAATCTTAATTGTGGTATAACAACAATGTCAATTGTGATTTCCTTTGCACTCATGGGTAACTAAACTTCTCTGTTGGGGTTATGGAAGTCGAATGAGATACTATCTATTGCTGTGAGTTTGTGAGTTCGTGACACGTATGCTGCTTATATCATTATTATCTTCATCTTAATCTAAATTCTTTGTGGTTGCAAACGCAAGAATACGCCAGTATAACATTTAACTTGTTCGAAAGAAAGGTTATCTGTCTGGAAAAGAGATAATGTCAAGGTAGTAGGGTCCCATCCCCTATTAAAAAGTTAGTGCCGTAACTGGATTAACCTCTTGGAGAATTCGTACCGTTAGACACGCTTTAAGCTCGAAAGAGTTAAAGTAAAATAATCCTCGAATAGGTCGAAAGACACCTGGATTTACCATCGAATACAATTCTCTATAAGCACATGCATGTCTGAATTCCGCACACTCATAGCCAATAGAGACGTATAACTCAGAAGGTGGACATAACCCCAACTCCTCAATTCTCATTGTTTACATATTACAAAACATTCGTTCTTTTACTTTGGTATTTTCTGCTTTACTCTCTTATTTTGGTTACATTACTTTCACAATACAATTCCCCCCTTTTTACGAGACTTGCACTAAAAGTCTAGTAATCGTTGCTTACTTGTTGACCAAGCTATTCCCTAAGGGATTGATACCCAACCCAGGTTGGGTTCTATATTTGACAACCGACCACTTTACACTACTACGAGAGCTGTAGATTGAGCGTTATCAGTAGCTCATACCTGGTATAAGTAGTGAAAGGGAGATAGAGGCACAAATGCAGGGTCTATTGAATGAGAGAAGTTTGCTACAGCCATTCGAGATAGATTCTTTCCTTTGGAGTAGAGGGAAGCTAAGTTGATGGAGTTTATTAACATGAAGTAGGGAAATATGAGTGTGAAAGAGTATTCATTTAAGTTTACACAGTTGTCAAGGTGTGCTCCTCATGTGGTGGCTGATAACAGGTCTAGGATGAGCAAGTTTGTGTCTGGTGTATCTAATAGTGTGGTCAAGGAGTGTAGGACCATAATGCTGATTAAGGAGATGGACTTGTCTTGGTTTATAGTGCATGCTCAACAGATTGAGAAGCAGAAGGTTAAGGAATAAGAAATAGAGAACAAGAGAGCTAGGACAGGTAGTTTCAACATTGCTCATCCAAGGTTAGAGGGTGGTAGCCGTGCCCAATTCCATCAGAAATCATCAGCTCTGGCTCCATCTTCAGCTTGTACTCCTATGCCAAAGTTTATAAATGACAATTGGGATAGGGCGCGAGGCTCTAAGTCCTAAGGCAGTCTAAATAGTGGTCGCATAAATCCTCTTTGTCAGAAACGTGGTAGAAACCATCAAATAAGTGTAGAGTTGGTAGTGATGTATGCTTTGGGTATGGTAAGCCAGTTCATCAGATCCGAGACTGTCGGGTAGTTTCTCAAAATGGAATGGATTTGCACCAACAGGGCCAGTCCCATCTGTCATCCGCTCCAGTAGGCCACCCAACTCAGCAGGGCGCTACCTCCAGTGCCACTAACAGCCAGTTCCAGTACAAACTATATACACTTTAGTCTCAACAGGATCAGGAAAGTTCTCCTGATGTGGTTACGGGTATGTTGAAGGTCTTTCATTTATATGTATATGCTTTGTTAGACCCTGGAGCTTCACTTTATTTTGTAACCCCCTATATAGCTATTAATTTCGGTGTCAGTCCTAAAACCTTAACCAAACCTTTCCCAATATCCACTCCAATAGGTGTTTCTATTGTAGCCAGGTAGGTATATAGGAATTTTCCGATTATGATATCTCAGAAAGTCATTTTTGTTGATCTGGTGGAGTTAGAGATAATCAATTTTGATGTCATTCTCAGCATGAATTGGCTCCACTCATGTTATGCCTCAGCCGATTATAGAAATAGGATCGTTTATCTTCAGTTTTCGAATGAACCAGTCTTTGAATAGAGGGGTAGTACTCCAGCGCTTAGGAGTCAGCTTATTTCGTACCTTAGAGTGAGAAAAATAATAGATAAGAGGTGTATTTATCATCTTGTTTGAGTAAAAGACTCTAATTCTGAGACTTCCAATCTTGAGTCAGTTTCAGTAGTGAGGGAATTTCCAGAAGTGGTCCCTGAATATCTTCCCGGAGTTCCTCCCGAAAGGGAAATTAACTTTGGAATAGACTTTCTTTCAGATACCTAGCCTATCTCTATTTCACCATACAAAATGGCACCATCTATACTCAAAGTGTTTAAAGAACATTTAAAAGACCTCCTAGATAAGGGATTCATTAGGCCTAGTATTTCCCCATGGGGCGCTCCAGTCCTTTTTATGCATAATAAAGACGGTTCCCTTAGAATTTATATCGATTACCGTTAGTTGAACAAAGTCACCATTAAGAATAAATATTCACTCCCCAGAATTGATGACTTGTTAGACCAACTTCAGGGTGCCATTTATTTCTCTAAGATAGACCTCAAATCCGGCTATTATCAGCTCATAGTCAGAGAATGTGACATTCCAAAAATAGCTTTTAGAACTTGGTATGGTCAGTTCGAATTCCTAGTCATGTCTTTTTAACTAATGAATGTCCCAGCAGCTTTCATGGACTTGATGAATAGAGTGTTCAAACAATACTTGGACATATTCATCATAGTCTTCATCGATGATATTTTTTTCTACTCCCGCAATGAAACTGATCATGCAGACCACCTCAGAATTATATTGTAAATTCTCAGAGCTCATCACTTATTTTCCAAGTTCAGTAATTATGAGTTTTGGCTGAGATCAATACCTTTACTTCGCCATATAGTTTTCGATGATGGAATTAGAGTTGACCCTCAAAAGACTGAAGTTGTGAGAAACTGGCCAAGATCCATCTCTCCATCAGATATATGGAGTTTCTTGGGTTTGACTGGATATTACCGATGGTTTGTTGAAGGGTTTTCATCTATTGCGTCCCTCATGTCTATATTGACTTAGAAGAAATTCAAGTTTCAGTGGTTAGATTCTTGCGAGAAGAGTTTTCAGAAGTTGAAGACTAGACTCACCACAACCCCAGTTTTGACCTTTTCTGATGGTTCAGAGGGTTTTGTCATTTACTATGATGCTTCTAGAGTTGGTTTGGGTTGTGTTTTGATACAGAAAGGGTAAGGTCATAGCCTATGCTTCCAGACAGCTTGATCCCCATGAAAAGAATTACCCCACCCATAATCTTGAGTTAGTAGCTATTGTATTTACCTTAAAGATTTGGAGGCACTATTTGTGTAAGGTGGATTTTAATGTGTTCATGGATCACAAAAGCTTGCAGTATGTATTTTTGCAGAAAGATTTAAATCTCCATCAGAAATGGTGGTTAGAGTTGTTAAATACTATGATATGAATGTTTTTTACCACTCGAGTAAGGCCAATGTAGTGGCAGATTCCCTAAGTAGATTGTCTATGGGTAGTGTTTCTCATGTTGAGGATGATAAGAAGAGGTTAGTTAGGGAAGTTTATCAGCTTTCCAGATTAGGTGTTCATTTGGTTGATTCAACTGAGGGTAGTGTATGGGTTCAAAATAGTTCGGAATTTTTTTTGGTTGCCAAAGAAAAAGAAAAGCAAGATAGGGATCCCATTCATGTTAGAGATCAGAAAGTAGAGATTTTCTCCAAAAGAGGAGATGGTGTGTTGCATTGTCAGAGTAGACTACGTGTACCATGTGTAGATGAGTTGAGACAACGAATTCTTGCAGAAGTGCATGGTGCGCGTTACTCTATTCATCCAGGGGACACAAAGATGTATCGAGATCTATGGGAAATCTATTGGTGGAGTGGTATGGAGAGGGATATTACAGAGTTTGTAGAGAGGTACTCTAATTGTCAGCCTATTAAGGTCGAGCACCAAAAGCCTAGTGGAACCATACAGGAGTTCAGCATTCCCACTTGAAAGTCGGAAGAGATGGACATGGACTTTGTGATGGGTTGGCCTCGTACTCGTTGTTAGCGTGAATCAATTTGGGTCATTGTGGACAGGATGACCAAATCAGCCCATTTCTTGCTAGTCCATAATTCTTATTTAGCCGAGGACTATGCTAAGCTCTACCTTAGAGAGTTGGTTAGGTTGCATGGAGTCCCGTTGTCCATCATTTTTTATAGATGTACTCAATTTCACTTTTGGAAAGCCTTGCAGAAAGGTCTTGGTACCCAAGTTCACCTCAATACAATCTTTCACCCTTTAACAAATGGTCAGGCAGAAAGGACCATTCCGATCATAAAAGACATATTAAGAGCATGAGATATCGATTTTAAGGGTAGTTGGGATGATCACTTGCCTTTGATTGAGTTATCTTATAATAACAACTATCATTCCAGTATTCAGAAGGTTTCCTTTGAGGCTCTATATGGGAGGAGATACAGATCTCCAATTGGTTGGTTTGAGGTAGGTGAGACCACTTTGGTAGGGCCTGATTTGGTGTTTGATATGTTGGAGAAAGTTTAATTGATTAGGGAAAGACTTAAGATAGAACAAAGCCGACAAAAATCTTATACTGATGTGAAGAGAAGGGATCTTCACTTCGAGATTAGAGATTTTATATATCTAAAGATCTCTCCTATGAAGGGAGTGAAGAGGTTTGGTAAGAAGGGGAAGCTCAGTCCCCGATATGTTGGCCCTTACAAAATCTTGAGCTGCTTTGGAAAGGTAGCTTATGAGCTCGAGTTTCCTATAAATTTGGCCTCAGTGTACCCAACATTCCATTTCTCTTTATTGAAGAAGTGTAATAGTGACCCAAATTTTGTTGTTCCTTTAAAAAGTGTAGATGTTCAGAACAACCTTTTTTACGAAGAAATTTTGGTCGAGATCCTTGATCGCTAGGTTCGTAGACCAAGAAATAAAGAAGTTCCCTTTGTCAAAGTCCTTTGGAGGAATCAATACGTTGAGGATGCCACTTGGGAAGCAGAAGTAGATATGCGAACCAAGTACCCTCATCTCCGCTCCACAAGTTCAGACTCAACTTAAGGTAACAAGTTCAGACTCACTAACCAGTACAGTTATGTAATCATGTTTCTGGTTATGTATATTTAGTATGAATTCTCAGTCCCTCACTATTCTTAGTTTAGTCATTCCTATTCGAGGACGAATGTTCCCAAGGGGGAGATAATGTAACACCTCGCATGTTTCTAAGCTAGAAAATGATCCATTATTCCTATGTGTGTAACATCTAATCCTGTAATTAATATTTGAATGCATGTCTCATGCTCATTATCCTAGTTAGAAGAGAGCTTATGATGTATAAAACATGTTAATAAGAGTCAGTTAGAGCAAGGCGAGCTAAGAGATTTCGAATCGGCCAAGTTTTGGTGTTTGATTTCCCAAGAGTAAGATTTGAATGAGTCTAACTTTATGTATATATGTAATTTGCCATTTTAATACCCACCAAATTATATATAATCGAATTAGCTTTCCAACGATACCAATTTTGCCTTAATCTGATACCCGAGCAAAAATTTATGACATTTTTCGTGAGAGGCAGTAAGCTGTCATGATAGCCTCGTGTCGCGAGGTCTACTCCACCTTTATGGGGGTCACGTCATGAAGTCTACTCCACCTTTCTATGGGTCACGTCGCGAGGTCTACTCCACCTTTCTGAAGGTCGTGCCATGAGGGTATTTACACGGAGAAAAGAGGCCAAGGGCAGTTGGGTCCTTTTCCCCAACCCAAGTCATCCAAAACACGAATTGGAACTCCCAAAAGGGAATTATTTTCCCCTTTCACTCCAAATTTCTCTCAATAAACCCTCCTCTATCCCCAAGAACAAAAAAATCCAAGCGTCACCATTCAAGAACCTGCAAGAAAAGTTATTCTCCTTCAAGATTTAAGCTTTTGAGGTATGTTAGATGTTCATCCATGTGCCCTTTTAACCTATGGAGTCCAAGAACCCATTTTCAAGTTCAAATTTGTGATTTTTACATGTTAATATGAATTTTATCCATGAATTTTCATAAATTTCTATTATGTACCATGTTTACAAATTGCTTTCGTTGAAGTTTTCTTTGATTCGTTCGAATGGTGATTCTCACATGTTAAATCCTCAACCCACATTTTAATATTGAATTTATGTGATTATTTCATGATTTAACTATTCTCATGCTTTAACTCATGACCCCTATGTGTTTGAGGAAATGCCTAGATGAATGGGTTTTTAACAATGACTACTTATGATGTCCTCAAAGTTGTAGTATGGTTCTATTGTTATTTCTATCGAGTCCTGGGGTTATGAATACCCAAAAACTTAGCTGTTTACTTAGTCTCAGTATCTTACGAATGGTTTAAGATATTTTATTAGCATTATCAGTTCAGTCAGTTATCATAATCAGTTAAACATAGATCAGTTCAGTATTCCGAGTCAGTTCAATTAAGAGTAGGATTTAGCACTGAGCGAATGCAGAGATGACGTCTTCCCTGCCAGTCAGGTAGAGTCATTAGTAGCAGTCCCTATATTCTAAAACTATGTATCCTGCATAGGATATGAGGATTCACTCATCAATTTAGGCTTGACTTCCTCTTAGGGGTCACCCATCAATTTAGGCTTGACACCCTGGTCCTTCGGGACATCAGTTTAGTGGATCCACAAAACCATTGTTAGGAACCATGGACCGGTACTGATACTCTTCTAACTGGGGTCAACTATTGGACCCTAATTAGCTCATATTGGGGCATATCGGTTTGATGATAGCTACCACAGTCTCAAACTAATATTCAGTATAGAGTTTAGTTATAGGTTTGCTTGACCATAACATACAGTTACCAGTTATTCAGTTATCAGTATGTCAGTATTTCAGTCTATAGACTATTTCAGAATCATACTATATGCTTGGTCATGCATTCTCAGATTTCATAGTTTTCATGCATTTATATTCAGTTACCTTATGCTATTCATTCAGCCAGATATTATTCATGAACATGACCCCATGCATATTAGCCTAACATCATCTAGCATGCCAGTACATTCAAAGTACTGATTGCATACTCGTTTTTTGTTCTATGATGTTTAATATCATAGGTTTGGATACTCAGGTTCCCGATCGTACTTAGACATTCCAGCGTATCATCAACAACAACAAAGGTTAGTCCTAATCTATCGAGGACATGGTTGTTATTTTAGTTTATTTCAATTTTTTATTCCAGTTAGAAAGTTGGAGTTAGTTGGGGCCTGTCCCATCAACTCTTTTTTTGACAGTTTTAAAGGCTTTCAGATATTTTAGATAGTCAGTCAGTTGTTGGTCCTTTCAGTTAGATTTTTAATAATTTCGTATATTTTTCAGACTTTTGGGTTTTCATTTGTATTAATTTCAAATTTAAAACCTTAAGGCAAATTCAGTTATCCCGCACATATGTATTTTGCTATTATTATTTAGTGCTCACAGCAGGTACCAGTTCATGGGTTAGCTTGTGGTCTTTTGGGATCGTAAGCACTGTGTGGCGTCCAGGGTGCATTTTTGGGTTGTTACAAACTTGGTATCAGAGCCTAAGGTTTACAGTGTCCTAGGGAGTCTGAAAGTTGCGTTGAGTAGAGTCTTGTGCATGTATGTGAAGTGCGCCACACTCATGGACAAGAGGCTACAAGACTTTTTAGGAAAAGTTTTCCTTCTTTCAGTATTCATGTCGTGCAAATGAGCATGAGCTCAATTAAAAACTCTCTTTATAATTCAATCTTCTTTTCGTTTACAGAACATTCCTTGCAGAAAGACTAACGAAAGGAGAAATGGAAATCAGCCCGCACCTCCGCTTGTTTCGAAAGATCCCGTGAATGAGCATGTCTCTCATGCCGAGTTCAGACATGTATTCACTACTGTGGCTCACTTTGTAGCAGTTTAGAATAATCAGCAGGATGTTATCCCGGCCAATCCAGTGTCTAATTTAGCTGCAGCTAGGATTCGGGACTTCACCCGAATGAATTCTCCTTTGTTTTTGGGATCCAAGTATGACGAGAATCCGTAAGAGTTTCTTGACATGGTTCAGAAGGTAACTGAAATTATGGGTATGACTTCTAGTGAGAGTACAGAGTTGGGTGCTTACCAGTTGTAGGATGTTGCTCACACCTGAAATAAGCAGTAGAAGGTAGATAAAGGCACATATGCAGGGCCTTTTGAATGAGAGGAGTTTGCTACAACCTTTCTAGATAGATTCTTTCCTTTGGAGTTGAGGGAAGCTAAGGTGCTGGATTTTATTAACTTGAAGCAGGACAATATGAGTTCGAAAAAGTAATCGCTTAAGTTTATTCAGCTGGCAAGGTATGCTTCTCATTTGGTGGCTGATAATAGGTCTACGATGACCAAGTTTGTGTCTGGTGTATCTGATAGTATGATCAAGGAGTGTAGGACCGCAATGTTGATTAAGGAGATATACACTTCTAGGCTTATGGTCCATGCTCAACAGATTGAGAAAGAGAAGGTTAAGGAGAGAGAAAGAGAGAACAATAGGGCTAGGATAGGTAGTTTCCACTTTTCTCAGCCGAGGTCACAGGGTGGTGACCGTACCCAATTCCATTAGAAATCATCAGCTCTGGATCCATCTTCAGCTAGTGCTCCAATGCCAAAGTTCAGAAATGACAATTGGGATAGGGCACCAGGCTAAGTCCCAAGGCAATGTAAATAGTGGTCGCATAAATCTTTTTTTCCAAAAATATGGTAGAAACCATCAGGGTGAGTGTAGAGATGGCAGTGATGTATGATTTGGGTGTGGCAATCCAGGCCATCGGATCTAGGAGTGTCGGGTATTTTCTCAGAAGGGAAGGGATTTACGCCAACAAGGCTAGTCCTATCTGTCATCCGCTCCAGCAGGTCACCCAACTCAGTAGGGCACCACTTCCAGTGCCACTAGCGGTCAGTGCTAGAACCGACTATATGCACTTCAGTCCCAATAGGATCAGGAAAGTTCTCCTGATGTGGTTACGTCTACGTTGCAGGTCTTTCATTTACATGTATATGCTTTGTTAGACCCCGGAGCTTCACTTTCTTTTGTAACCCCCTATATAGCTATTAATTTTGGTGTAAGTCCTAAAACCATAACCAAACCTTTCTTAGTGTCCACTCCAGTAGGTATTTCTATTATAGCTAGGCAGGTATATAGGAACTATTCGATCATAATATCCTAGAAAGTCACTTTAATAGATCTTGTGGAGTAAGAGATGACTGATTTTGATATCATTCTCGG
Organism: Capsicum pubescens; assembly: GCA_030864215.1. Taxonomy (NCBI): domain Eukaryota; kingdom Viridiplantae; phylum Streptophyta; class Magnoliopsida; order Solanales; family Solanaceae; genus Capsicum; species Capsicum pubescens. Next base: position 335,028,206 of record CM061548.1, on the reverse strand, counting down.
CATGGACTGGCTCCACTCATGTTATGCCTTAGTCTATTATAGAAATAGGGTCGTTCAGTTTCAATTTTTGAATAAGCCAGTCCTTGAATGGAGGGGTAGTACTCCAGTGCTTAGGGGTCAGCTTATTTTGTACCTTAGAGCGAGAAAAATGATAGCCAAGGGGTGTATTTATCATCTTTTTCTAGTCAAAGACTCTAATTTTGAGACTCCCAATCTTGAGTCAGTTTTAGTAGTGAGGGAATTTCCACATGTTCTCCCTGAATATCTTCCTAGAGTTTCTCCCGAAAGTGAAATTGACTTTGGAGTAGACTTTCTCCTAGATACCCAGTCTATCTCTATTCCACCATACAGAATGGCTCCAGCTGAACTCAAAGAGTTGAAAGAATAGTTAAAAGACCTCCTAGATAAGGGATTCATTAAACCCAGTGTTTCCCTATGGGGCGCTCCAGTCCTTTTCATTCTAAGAAAGACAGTTCCCTTATAATGTGTATCGATTATCATTAGTTGAACAAAATTACCATCAAGAATAAATATCCACTCCCTCGAATCTATGACTTGTTCGACCAACTTCAGGGTGTTAGTTATTTCTCTAAGATAGGCCTCAAATCCAGCTATCATCAGCTCAGAGTCAGAGAATGTGACATTCCAAAAATAGCTTTCAGAACTCGATATGGTCACTTCAAATTCCTAGTCATGTTTTTTTGACTAATGAATGCCCCAACATCTTTCATAGACTTGATGAACAGAGTGTTCAAATAGTACTTGGACATGTTCGTCATAGTCTTATCGATGATATTTTTGTCTACTCTCGCAATGAAACTGATCATGTAGACTATCTTAAAATTATATTGCAGACTCTTAGATCTCATCACTTATTTACCAAGTTCAGTAAGTGTGAGTTTTGTCTAAGATCAGTAGCTTTCCTTCGCCATATTATTTTTGGTGATGGCATTAGAGTTGACTCTCAAAAGATAAAAAATGTGAGAAACTAGACAAGATCCATCTCTTCGTCAGATATCAGGAGTTTCTTGAGTTTGAATGGATATTACCGATGGTTTGTTGAAGGGTTTTCGTCTATTGCATCCCTCATGTCCAGGTTGACTCAGAAAAAAGTCAAGTTTTAGTGGTCAGATTCTTGCGAGAAGAGTTTTCAGGAGTTGAAGACTTGACTCTCCTCAGCCTCAGTTTTGACTTGCCTGATGGTTCAGAGGTTTTTTTTCATATACTGTGATACTTCTAGAGTTGGTTTGGGTTGTATTTTGATGTAGAAAGGGTAAGGTCATAGACTATGCTTCTAGACATCTTAAGCCCCATGAAAAGAATTACCCCACCCATGATCTTGAGTTAGCAGCTGTTGTGTTTGCCTTAAAGATTTAGAGGCACTATTTGTATGGGGTGCATGTTTATGTGTTCACGGATCACAAAAGCTTGAAGTATGTATTTTAGCAGAAAGATTTAAATCTTCGTCAGAGAAGGTGGTTAGAGTTGTTGAAGACTATGATATAAGTGTTTTGTACCACTTCGGTAAGGCCAATATAGTGGCGAATTCCCTAAGTAGATTGTCTATGGGTAGCATTGCTCACGTTGAGGATGCTAAGAAGAGGTTAGTTAGGGAAGTTCATTAGCTTGCCTGATTAGGTGTTCATTTGGTTGATACAACTAAGGATAGTGTATGGGTTCAAAATAGTTCGAAATCTTCTTTGGTTGCCGAAGTGAAAGAAAAGCAAGTTAGGGATCCCAGTCTGGTTAAGTTGAAGGAGTCCGTCAGAGATCAGAAAGTATAGGTTTTCTCCTAAGGGGGTTAAGATAGCGAATGCTCACAGAAGCACATAGTGCGCGTTACTCTATTCATCCAGGGGCCACAAAGATGTACCGATATCTGTGGGAAATCTATTGGTGGAGTGGTATGAAGAGGGATATTACTGACTTTGTAGCGAGGTACTCTAATTGTCAGCAGGTTAAGGTCGAGCACCAAAAGCCTAGTGGCACCATGCAGGATTTTAGCCTTCCCACTTTAAAGTTAGAAGAGGTGAACATAGACTTTGTGATAGGTTTGCCTCGTACTCATTGTCAACATGATTTAATTTGGGTTATTGTGGATAGGATGACCAAATTAGCCCATTTCTTACTAGTCCATACTTCTTATTCAGCCGAGGACTATGCTAGACTCTACCTTAGAGAGTTGGTTAGGTTGTATGGAGTCCTATTATTCATCATTTCTGATAGATGTACTCAGTTTACCTCTCACTTTTGGAAAGCCTTTCAGAAGGGTCTTGGTACCCAAGTTCACCGCAGTACAATCTTTCACCCTCAGACAGATGGTCAGGCAGAAAGGACCATTCAGAACTTAGAAGACATATTGAGAGCATGTGTTATCGATTTGAAAGGTAGCTGGGATGATCACTTGCCTTTGATTGAGTTCTCTTATAATAACAACTATTATTCCAGTATTTAGATGGCTTTATTTGAGGCTCTATATGGGAGGAGATATAAATCTCCAATTGGTTGGTTTGAGGTAGGTGAGACCAATTTAGTATACCATGATTTGGTGTTTGATGTGTTGGAGAAAGTTTAATTGATCAGGGAAATACTTAAGACAACCCAAAGTCGATAGAAATCTTATACTGATGTGAGGAAAAGGGATCTTGAGTTCGAGACTTGAGATTTTGTATATCTGAAGATCTCTTCCATGAAGGAAGTGAAGAGGTTTTGTAAGAATGGGAAGGTCCTGTCCCCGATATATTGGCCCTAACAGAATCTTGAGTCACTTTGGAAAGGTAGCTTACGAGCTCGAGTTGCCTTCAAATTTGGCCTCAGTGTACCCAGTACTCCATATCTCTTTATTGAAGAAGTGTATTGGTGATCGATCTGTAGTTAGTCCTTTAGAAAACGTAGGTGTTTAGAATAATCTTTTTTACGAAGAAATTCCAGTCGAGATCCTTGATCGCCAACTAAGAAAAAAAGAAGTTCCCTTTGTCAAAGTCCTTTGGAGGAATCAATCTGTTAAGGGTGCCACTTGGGAAGCAGAAGTAGATATGCAAATTAAGTACCCTTCTCTCCTCTCTGTAAGTTCAGACTCAACTTAAGGTAATATGTTTTCCTTAATTTATCTCCTGTAACTCACAGTTTCATCCATATAATCAATTTCATGTCATCGCATGCATTCACTAACCAGTTCAGTCATGTAATCATGTTTCTGATTATGCGTATTTAGTATGAAGTCTCAGTCCTTCACTATTCTTAGTTTAGTTAGTCTCATTCAAGGACGAATATTCCCAAGGGGGAGATAATGTAACACTTCGCATGTTTCTAAGCTAGAAAATGAACCGTTGTTCCTACGTGTGTAACCTCTAATCCCATAATTAATATTTGAATAAATGTCTCATATTCATTAGCCTATTTATAAGAGAGCTTATGATGTTGCTGATGGATCAGGCTGCTAAGTATGATCGAGAGCCCGTGCATCTGAACCTATGATATAAGACATCATTGTGCAAAACAAAGGTATGTGTCAGTACTTTGAATGTACTGGTATGCCAAGTGAGGTAGGCTGAGATGCATGGGTTCATATCCATGAACAATACTGACTGAATCACATGAGTATAACTGAATGAGAGTACTACTGATCGTGACATGCCTGAGATTATTTTGTAACTGACGCTAGCTCTAGGTAATCAGTTAAATTGTCAGGTATTAAATACCCCCAGGACTCGATGTCATGAAAGTTAAATCATAGCATAAATTTAAAAGGGCATAACCATGTGCACTTGATCATAACTCATTCGTAGAGACATTTTATCAAACACTTGTATGATATAACTTGCATATAAGCTAACCTGACATGATTGTTTTTCCTTTTTCTTTGTTTACATGAGCAATTTATCAAACACTTGGAGGACATAATCCATGCACATGACACTAACCACATATAGGCACCATAATTTAAATCCCCATTTACAATTTCAAGGGTTTAGCATGGATTCACATGATTCTATACATATATCAAATAACTCCACATGAAACTTGTAACAAAATATGGATTAGAAACCCAATTAATCATTATAATCATGAATATAATCAAAACCAACATGAAATTCATGAAATCAATACACTTGCAGTTTTAAAGATAAATTCTTGAACTCCAAGGGTGGAAGGGACCCTTGGATGAACACTTGACATACCTTAGCAATTAAATTCTTGAAGATTGAGGGAGTGTTCTTGAGAATTGATCTTGAAATTGATATTCTAGGGTTTTATTCTTGAGAGCAATTTGAGAGATAAGAGTGTAAATTGCTTTGGGGGGGGGATAAATTTCGTGTTTTAGGGGCTAGGTCGAAGTAGGGAAAATATCCCAAATACCCCTCTGGTCGCTATTTTTAATTACTGAAAACTGGTTTAGCGATGCGCAGACCGACGTGCCACGTCGTTGACATCGACGCAATGGCCAATTCGCCGCGTCGAGTTTACATTGGTCACAGGAATTTACGCTGGGAACTGGGGAAATTATTCATCAAAGTGATGGGCAACGCGGCACATCAAGATCGCATTGATACACAGGACTAGACTCCCAAACGTGCTTCAAATGGTGTTCAAAAAATCTGAACTCGTCCGAGAACACCTACTGACATTCCTGATCATGAATCAACTTAAAATCGCTATTTAATAGTCGTAAAAGGTCACGAAATAGAGTCGCCAACTTTCAAAGGCTAAAATAACACTTGGTCTTACACTTGGTCATGCATTCTCAGATTTCACAGTTTTCATGCATTTATATTCAGTTACCTCATGCTATTCATTCAGCCAGTTATTGTTCATGCACATGAACCCATGCATATTAGCCTAACCTCTTCTAGCATGCCAGTACATTCAAAGTACTGATTGCATACTCATTTCTTGCGTTATGATATTTAATATCATAGGTTCGGACGCTCAGGTTCCCGATCGTACTTAGACATTCCAGCGTATCAACAACAACAACAATGGTGAGTCCTCATCTATCGAGGACATGGTTATTATTTTAGTTTATTTCAGTTTTTTATTTCAGTTAGAAAGTTGGAGTTAGTTGGGGTATGTCCCATCAACTCTCTTTCAGATAGTTTTAGAGGCTTTCAGACATTGTAGACAGTCAGTCAGTTGTTAGTCTTTTCAGTCAGATTTTTAATAATTTTGCATATGTTTCAAACTTTTGGGTTTTCAGTTGTATTAATTTTAGAATTAAAACCTTAAGAAGTATTCAGTTATTCCACACATGTGTATTTTGCTATTATTATTTAGTGCTCACAGCAGGTACCAGTTCATGGGTTAGCTTGTGGTCTTTTGGAACTGTAAGCACCGTGTTGTGTCCAGGGTGTATTTTCAGGGCTTTACAAATGTATATATGTTGTATGCATATTCTTTAAAGAAATATATGTTGTATGTATATATATGTGTATATTTTCTAAAGTAGTAGAATATGTAATGTATATATGTTGTATGTATAGTCTTTAAAGTAGTATATATTTTATGTATATATGTGTGTATATTTTCTAAAGTAGCATAATATGTAATGTATATATTTTGTATGTATATTTTTTAAAGCAGTATATTAAGTAGAATATATTGAATGTATATTTGTGTCTATACTTTTTAAAGTAGTATAATATGTAATGATATATGTTGTATGTATATGTTTTAAAGTAGTATATTAAGTTGTATGTATTGAATGTATATGTTCTTTAAAGTAGTTGTAACGCCCCGAAGATACCCTCCTGGACGTTACACGGTGCTTGAAACTATGAGTATCCCAAACTAACCCATGATTATGGTTAAGCTCTGAACTCTACTACATGAACTTGAAACATGAACAAAAACTAAAGAAATTTATAACTGAATTCAACTAAATGAATAATCTCAACCAAAACACGGTTACTCCATAACTTTTAAATCTACAAATAGCTGAAAGAAACACATCGTCTGACAACTCTTGACAAGCCTCTAACTAAAACTGAAGATCCATTGGGATAGACCCCAGTTGACCCAAACTAAAAACTAAATAACTAAAATCATAATCATAAACATATGGAATAGTCCAAAGCTCGACCCTCAAACTATGAGGACTCGCCAACTGTCTGAATCTAGGAAGTGGTGCCTGCGGCTCCTTGTGTTACTGGAGAAAAATACCAGAACCTACATTATGAAACAATGTAGCCACATAAACATATATATGGTTAGTACTTTTGGAATGTACTGAGTATATGAGGGTAAATGCAATTAGTGAAATGTGTTATATGCAAAACTGAAAACATGAATGCTAAGTGTAGATGGACCCACCTTGATCATGAATAAAATTGGAAGACGAAATAACATAAGCAAAAATCATAAAACAATATCTGAGTAAAACTTATGAGTCCTTACACTTGGTTTATAAAATCATTACTTCTGTGTGAGATTCTCATAACCGACATAAACCATGTGAGCTAGCATGGAATCCAACGTTCGACCCACGTTGAGGAGGGTTGTTTTAACCTTGCCATCAAAATAGAACATTGACTTGGAGTGATCACTAAATATGAGCCCATTTGGGCAAGCGAAACACTCTCTGGCTAGGCCCTTAAAACCTACAGTGGTACATAGTTTCTAGAAAATAGGATGCACTGAATCAACATTTTCCTCTCGATGCTAAATACTACTCTAAAAAATCATACTCATGCTCATACTTATGAAATACTCCTTAACATGGAGTGCGTGTCGATAAATTGAAATCCAACTATGCTTTACTTGCTTAAAATCATACTCATAAGGAAATTTGTGAATTTCATGTCCTAACTAAAGTTATAAGATCAAAACTGAAGCTTAAGTCATGTTGTAGTATCTTGTAACTTAAACTAGTAAGCTTGGTCTTGAAAAAGGAATACATAATACTCAAAATCATAATCAATTACTAACTCATAGAAAATCTTGTCAAAATAACCAACGTAATGCATAAAATTACTTTCATGGATAAAAACAGAAGTACATATAAAATTTGTGCTAAATAAGACATAATTCATGTAGAAACGTCAAAATCTTGAAGCATAAGAAAAGTGGGTTTGAACCCTTGTAAATCAATTCTTTAAATTCAAGTAGATATAAAACTTTAGGGTACAAGGATGAAAGAATATCCTTTTTCAAACTCCATATACCTGAACTTGTTGAATTTCTCAAGAGAAACTTGAAATCGGACTTTGGAATCTTGAATTTTAATGAAAAACTCTTCCTTGGTATTCTTGAGGGTTTAGGGAGAAGAGAAGTCATTTATCTGAGTTATGAGGGAGAGTTCTGTGCTTAATACATTCTAGAAGTTGTTTAATAGGTAAAAGACCAAAAAGCACTCAACCCAAACTATTAAAAAATGAAAGCTATGTTTTTGTACCCTTGGTGTGACACCTCTTATCGTGCGACTCCAAGGGCGTGGTATGCCCTTATCTCGGTAAGTCCAGAGCGTGTCACGCTCTTACCACAGACCTTCACTGGTTTGCAGTCCCGATATGCCCCCAAACATATTTCAATATTTTTGAAGCACTTCTTAATGGTTCTGTTATCATTCCTTATCATAATTCAACTCTAAAATCATCATAAAACACGAAGGAGATACCAAAATAAAATCATTAAAGTTTTTGGGGTCTAACAGTAGTATATGTTGAATATGCACATTCAAATTTCAAGTTGTTAACACTACACTACCAATTTCAAATTTCAAATTTAACTTCAAATTAAAACATACAAAATTAGATAATTTGATAAAATTACATGCTTAGGTATTCTTAAAATACAAACATAACTTAAATTGATAACATCACATAATTGAAATTTACAAATATAGAAACTTAAAATCTTAAATTGGTGAAATTACATAAATAGAAATTAAAACAACAAATTAAGTTGTCCTAACTAATTCCTAGTCAATTGTTGAATGTATGTTGTATAGTACTTAAAATAGCATTTTAAATAGTATATATTGAATGTATATTAAAAAAACCATCAATTTTTTTTTCTTACATTTGGACTGGTAAACTAACCCATTAATTATAGCTGAGTCGGATTGATTTGGATCGTCTCATTAAAACCAACTAAAAATCTATATGGGTCGGTGTCGGACCGTCTGCATTAAATATACTATTGGGCCCAACATGGACAGACCCAATAAGTGGAACAATCAGATCAGACTCGAACCGAGCACGATAAAATAAAAGGGATCAGTGTTGGATTGATCCGACCCAGTTCGATTGACGCTCTTATCCTGGATAGTGCAAATGTGATAGACTTTTTCTGAAGTGAGATATAATATTGTTTCAGTGTCTTTATCTCCAATAAGTGTTGTTATAGAACCATTGTTGTCTGTAACAATAACTTCAAATTGACATCTATTGTTAAAAATAATTAGTATAATATTTGTTAGATGAATGAGAATTTAAAATTATAAGTCATTATGTATGAAATTTGTGTGATATCTTTTATACTTTGAAATAAGATTTGTCAGACAATAACAAGTTGCACAATAAAATGTATTTTTGGTATGAATTCTGATGGAGATCTGTTTGCTATCTGAGTAAACTAAACAAAGAATTGTTGCTTTTCATTTGGCAGTGAAAGTGCAACTTTCGAAGATTTGATCCTAAGAGATTCAAAAGACTATAGATTTTATAATGTAATTAGAAAATGTAAAGGTAAATTTAGTGAAATATGTTATGATATTTGTTGGTGTTCTTACCGAGGGTTGTTGTTGTGTAGCGGCAATGGGTATGATCTCATCTTAAAAAAAAGAATTGCAGAGATCCCGATGGAGCTGTACTCTTTTTTTCTATATACGATCAATAGATGTTTATTTATTTTGGTCCTACAAGTAAAAAAGGTTAGAAAGTTATATCTTGTGTGTGCCAATGGTATGTATAGAAGGAATTTTTTTGATAGGAAGGATACCATGCTCTGAGTGCAGCAACCTGTGGGTAAGGAGGATCGATCTGAGTTGTTGTAGCTAATCTGCTCGTTAATCCTATGTGTAATTGAATAGTTAGTTTGAATTTCATGATTTAGAGTTAACAAATAGGATATAATACACTGATATATATACTTACTTGGTCTTGATTTTGCAACTTTTCTTGCAAGGATGATTGGGTATTGATCAATTTCTTTCAAAATCTTAGCTACATCATGATCAATGAAATTCTCCCGGGTGTAAATTTGGTAGGTTTCTGCTATATAAAATGATGGAATATGTATTACTTTTTTCAAAACTGTCAGTGTAAACATTATTTAAATATAGCAAGCTCTTGAAATGGATTCTCCTTCTTCTTAGAAATATACAGGATCACAAGCAGGGGATGAGTTTTATTGTAATGGAATGAAGAGTGAGATTACTGAACTTTATCAAAGGTCTTAGATTTGAGTATTAAAAATGAAACATAACAATCAATATGGAAGAACTTTCTTCTTTCATAGGCTTTATGTGACATGAACTCGAATCAATGTACCAACTTTGTCTTATACATATGATGTTTTCACTTTGTTTATGTGGACATGCTATTTATTCTCTATTCCAGTCACTAAACTATCATATCATATCTTTAACAGAAATGTATGTTTCATGACAATGATGTTTTTTATAAGTCTATAATAACTTTATGTTTACTACGTTAAAAATCAAGAAAATAGTTTAAGTGATTCAACTCAACTAACAATTATGGTTACATTGTTGTAGAACCTAATATACAAATCACATAAACATAAAATATGCAAATCACGTACCTATCTCTAAATTTTTAGAATCTCATTCCACAAAAGGCGACTAACATCACAATATCCTCTAAATATAAAGTAAGCTTGTGCTAGATTATTCAATTTTCCTATGAGAAGTACACTAAAATTAAAACACTAATATTTTAGAAAAGAAAACCTCAATTCCATCCATTTATCCTATAAAGGATTCAGAAATGATAGTAATACACAAGTGGATGGGCAATTAAAAAATCAATCAGTTACTTGACTGAACTTGAGGGCATGTTATTTGTCGGGGAGTTGAGATTACTTGTTTGGGGCTAAGTGCTCTTCCATATGATTTTAGCTAAAGAAGGACTAAATACAATTCAGATTAATTTTAAATTTTATCTTTAGGAAACAAGTGCCAGATCAAAATAGGATCAAGAATCAAGAATAACTACTTCAATTTTTATTAAGTTCAACTAATTTTATTCCTTTATTTCTACAGAATAGTCGATTAGCAAACTTTACAGGTATAGGTTTTATACCAAATAATCAGTTTCACCTTCAGTTTTAGTCAAAGAAGAAAGTAAAAAGATATTGAAACTTTAAAGCAGATAAAAGTGTGTACTGACTTGTGATCCATTATAATGAATTCTTGAATTCAGGATCCATTTGCAACGTATGTTGGTGGCCCGACGTTCAGTACAATGACAAGAACATCTTTAAATAAGGATTCATTATAAATGAGTCATGAAAAGTAAATTTTATTGTAACAATAGGGGAAAAAATGTAACCCATTAAGTGTTGTGATACCAAATTCATGTCTGTCAAGTTGATGATCAAAGTTCTGAAATGATGTAAGAGCAAGTCGTGTCGATTGTGACAGTAAATTTTTTAGTGGATTTATCTCTTCAATTGGTTCAACAATAGTATTTTTGCCAATTATCAAAATAAAGTCACTAATTAATTTGTTGTATGCATTGTTTGATTCCTTAACATTATTTGAAATGGACAACAAGTAGGTGTAAAAAAGATGTAACAGATCTGAATAATGTGTTATATCTATTTCAAATATAATGCTCTGAACTTGTGTTTTTGCATAATAATATATTATGTTAGTTTTTCTCGCAGCTGCTCAAGATTAATGGAACTGACAGTTTAAAAAAAGATTAGAAGAAGTACATCCATAGCTACGACATTGAAAGTACGATTAAGCTAAAAGTGACGAGTAATCAATAACAATTTACTCAGTGTAATGTAATATTGGCTATTTAATCTAAGAACAAAAAATCAAATCAGAATTGAAGCTATGAATTTTTATGAAAAAGATACCACAAAAAAGTAAATTCGGAGGAAGGGTGTAACAACCCTTGCAGTCATTTTCCACATTTCCATTTATCTTTGCCATTAGGGCTTCTCTATAGCTTACCCAAGTCATTTATTAGGCTGGAAATGATGATTTAGTTATCGGGTAGTTCATTTGTTTTTTAGAACCTATTCCCTGTTTTGAAGTCTTCGCTAGTTCCAAATGGCCACTGGACAAAAATTTCTACAAAACAATCTTGTATGCAAATTCTGACTGTGTCAGAAGCTCTATAATATCAATTTTAGTCTAGGTAGATCTTTGGTTTGAGTCCCAATGCACCTGAGCTCATTTTGACCGATTGGTCGAAAAGTGGAAAATTTGAAAATAAGAGTATGGGATCCATATTTGATTGAAACGACCTTAGACTTAAAATTAGACTTTTCCAACACGTCTAGAACATTGAATTTAGTGGGGATACATAGTTCATTTGCTAAAATTGGATTCCAAATGAATCTCGATGCATCGTTGCAAACTTAGAAAATCTTCTAATTTTGCTGATATCTGGTGCATTGAGATCGCACAAAGGGGAACATGATCACACTATGGAGATCATGGTGGGCCTTGTGGAAACCGCCCTTGTAAAATTACAGTCCAGGAGATAGCAATTGCTATATCTTCCATGCCTGAAGGGGTCTATAAATAGACCCCAATGTCGCGAATTTGGGCATTTTCTCTTCACCCTTGAGAGCCAAAAACCCTAAATGGGTATGATAACTCAAAATTGATCATTGTGGGTGACTTGGGAGAATTCTAAAGATCTTTTATCATTATATCATCCAAATTAAGATTAGATTACATCACTTTTTAGATGAAATTCTTGGTTCTTGACCCAAAACCCTACTATAGCTTAGGGGTTGATTTTAGCCCCAAATTAACACTTTTTTTCACCCATTTCTTGAGGATTATGATTTTTTATTCATGTATGAATGTTGGGTTTACCTCGGGAACACATTTTCCTTAAGAGGGACCCACTTGGGGTTTTGGTGTTGTTTTTAGACCCGAAACATAATAGTTCAATATGGATATTGTTAGACTCATATTGATGAGTATATTACTATTTTGATAGTGTGATGGCATTTTGGGGACCGTGAAGTGAAGACAAACATGTGGTGAATGACATGAGGTTTTGCGGTTTAGCTTCGAGGTAGGCTTCTACCTACTATTTTACAAAGATGATGTGTGTTATATATGGCATGCGAATGTTAATATTAGGCTTGAGTATGATTTAAATAAATTAGTCTTGATTACTAATTTTTGTGGATTAGATGAGGGTTTTGGACCCGTAAGGTGGTATGTTTAGGACCCTTTTTGAATCCTATTGCCTTTTCCCTAGATTGGATTAAATGGTAGTATGGTTATGATATAATACTAGGTTTATGATGTGGTTTATGTGTTAGAATCATAGTTAGTATGATTAACCTTAGTTGGGCTAGTCTAGTGATCTTGAAATCGTAATTTGGGTAGAATTGACATAAATGCCATATTTTCAGATGAAGTTCCTATGTTAGGATTGGCTATGAATTACTTAAAATCTAGAAGTTGAACTAGATACCTTAGCCTAATTTGAGTTATAAGTTTCCTAAATATGGAAATTAAGGATTAGAAGTGAGATCGTCTGGCCGACCTTAGGCCAAGACTTGTGTTAGCCTTTGTGGACTTATTTACGGATGTTAAGCATAGTTGAGACTAGTAAACCTTAGTGTAAGGTTACTTTGTGGTTGACGAATAGTGATGGTATTTTACCCCGAATAATGACTAATGGCTTATGGCCATGATATTTCTTATAGAATAATATTATGCCATTAGAGATGTTATTTCCTCTTAGGTGGGATATTGGGACAGTAGAGATGTCATTTCCTCTTAGGTGTGATATTGGGCCATTAGAGATGTTATTTTCTCTTAGGTGTGATATTCAGACATTAGAGATATTATTTCCTCTTAGGTGTGATATTGGGCCATTAGAGATGTTATTTCTTCTTAGGTGTGACATTGGGCTATTAGAGATGTCATTTCCTCTTAGATGCGATATTGGGCCTTTAGAGATGTTATACCTCTTAGATATGATAATTGGCCTATAGAGATGATATTCCTTATAGTCATGATACATGAGCTATAGATACGAGTTGCCTCATAGATATGATACACCTTGTAGTTACGCTTTATGCTTATTGATGCATTATGCTTTCTAGAAGTGAGATACCTCTTATATGTGAGATGATTATAAATATGCTTCATAGCTTAAAGAGATTTTATGCCTCGTGAATACGCTATAGCCTATAGTTATGAGATGATTTATACATACATAATAATTGATGTGAGATTCGGATACTATGTGGGCCTAAGGCTGTGATTATAATGTTATGATTATTTCAGACACATTATTGGGCTAAACGGTCGTGTTATGATATTGGTTGGATATTCGGAAAGTAATTACCCTTGTAAATGATACGATTGTAGTTTATGAATATATATATTTATTTATTTATTTATTTATAAATACACATCTCTCCAATATGGGACGGAGAAAGATGTAGTATGATGTTTATGATTCCAATGTTTGAATACTAGTGATGGCATGCATAGATTCAGTACATTCATGATTATTTTATCGATAATTGATATGATTCCAATTAGATTATAATCTTATTATTGTTGTCACTAACTAAGGGATAAATCCCACTTTCTACCTTAAACTAGATTTCTTCACAATAATAACTGCCTAACTTAATAAATAAGCTAAGTGTGTAAAAGGGGTTAATAATGATGTTTTAAAGATTCGACCGAGATATATTTTGGTCCATGATTTGACATTACCATTCACTCCAGTCGTGAGATATTCCAACTCTCTCGATACTTTTATAATGATTTAGTCCCAAAGTTCACTTTAGGCAATGGACTTGTGGATTTACACTCTTTTTAGCCACGGCTTGAGTCCATGAACCTATTATATATATATATTTATATGCTTATTGATAATGTGATATTAATGATGAATTATAAACTAGGGAATTACACTCTACACTGTTTTTCCTTTCATTCCAAGTTTACTTTAGCCCTTGTAGGGCTTGTTCATTTACTTTAGCCCTCATGAGATTTGCATTACTTTATCTCTCATGAGGATCACTCTCTATTATTGATATTGTTTTGGATGGTATGATGATGTGATGATGCCTGACAAGGCCGAAGGATATTATGATGATGTGATGATGCCCGACAAGGCCGGAGGATATTGTGATGATATGATGATGCCATGCAAGGATGGAGAATATATGATAATATGATGATGCCCGGCAAGACCGAAGGATATTATGATGATGTGATGATGCCTGACAAGGCCGGAGGATGTCATGATGATGATATTGATACCTGACAAGGTTGGAAGATGATTATATTGATTGTGTACCTTGCATGTGTATCGCCTATCACCAGTATGCACCTATGTCTATCAGCCGGTATGGGACAGTTACATAAATATGGGTGATAACTGTGCCTTGTATTATTGTATACTGATTGAACCTTTTGAGCTTGGGGCAGTGGGGGTACACATAGGCTGGAATAGGTATTTGGTTATTCAGAATAGCCAGTTACACATATAGTTATTGATATTACTATTATCATTGTTATGATCATTATTATATCTAGCTTATGATAGATTGGTCATTGATTTGGTGTTTAGATTTGAGGTATGATTCTGGCCTCTTCTATCTTATGATTTCATTATTGCACATAATTAATTCATGGCGAGGTTAAATGGATTAGAAACCTGGAGTTGCTAGTACTAAATACTGATAGGATTATAATGAGGCCCTAAATGAAGAACTGATGATTTAGGTTATGCTTTGAGTTTACCTCATAGTTATATGTATATACACATCAAGATATATATAGCTATGTTACTATCATATATCCTTTACTTCATTGGTCTATATTGTACATTCATTTCTTGCCCTTGTATATTGTTATATATTATTTCTTACCCTTGTATATTGTTGTATATCATTCTTTTGCCTCTATTCATATATTGGTCTGGGATATATGGTAAAGTATTGATATTCATGAATATGACTAGAATATGATAGTTCATCCTTGCTACTTTTTTAGTCTTGTTCCATTAGACTCTTGGACATGACTAGGATAGTTGTTCCTCATTATCTCATTGGTTTGTTATATGATTTCTAGACTCTTGGGTGTAGTTTCCATTCTCTTTATATGATATGTATATCTGCTTTATCTTTGGAGATCAATTGGTAGTTGCCTATTGAGTACCATTCATTTGGTTCTCATACTACACTTTTACATTCTGTAGATTATAGTACGGGTTATCACCGTTGATATGTTCATTGTGTAGAGAAGCCATGGTTTGGAGACATAGAGTGAGCTCCTGACGTTCGGAGTATGACTTATCTCTCTTTTATGTATTCGACTAGCCTCTATGTTGTATTCAGAGATAAGTTATATCAGTGTATTTATTTGTACTTCAATTTGTACTCTTATATTATTAGCAACTCTTGATTGATACCATCAGGTTTTGGGACTTTTATTATATATTTGATTCCTTTGTTTACAATGGTTTCACATTCTTTTCTACATAAATGAGTAGTCCGTTACTAGCCTTTTTGGACTACGGGGATTGGCTTGCCTACTAGTAGGTTACGGTAGGCACCATTATGACTTGATAAATTGGGTCATGATAAATAGGTATCAGAGCCTAGGTTTTACCAGTATGTTAGTTGAAGGGCTCAATGTTTAGTACAGTCTTGTGGATCAGTGTGAAGATGTCTGTAACCTGTTTTCGAAAGGCTATAATGACATTTTATGAAATTCACTTTATGACTCCTTGTCGTGTGTTTGTATTGCTATAAACAACCTCGAACACATTCTTTGACTTTATTCTATCCCTGAAGGATGATGCGACATTATCGAAAGATGCGGATGAGACTTCAACACATGTTTTTAGAGTTTTAGTACAGCATCGAACTAGAGTGTCAAGTAGTGGCAGAGCCAGAATTTTCAATAAGGGGGTTCAAAATTAAAAAATGTAGGCATATGAACTAGCCAAAAGAGGTTCAACATTAATTATATATACATAATTTTTTTCACTATTTAGAAATAATATAATTTTCTGTCAAAGAGGGTTCGAATGAACCCCCTAATCATAAGGTGGCTCCGCCACTGGTGTCAAGGATGAATGGCAATGACCTTCAGCGTCAGCCAAAAGGATTTTGGTCCAGCTTAAGCTCTAGTTGAGCTTGTGGCTCCTCAACTCTTTGAGGTTCGGTATTAGGAATCCAAGTCATGTTGTAGATCTCTTTCATCCATGGATGGCATTTGATTTATCCAACAGATCATAGACTAGAGTTGGGTCTATTGGCGTTCATCAAGGTTCTTTTCCAATTTTTGAGTACGAGATTGGGTATTTCGAGTGGGCCAAACTTATTTTGATGCTATATCTTGTTGACCCAGATATTGGTGCGTAGATGTGTTAGAGGAATAGCATTACCACTCTTCTTTGTGTCAGAGTATATGATAACAGTTGGATCTTTCTTCTCTCAGATTGTTGATTATACGAGGGCCATAAAGAGAGCATGTATTGAGACCTATTGAGGTGGTGGCAAAAGGCCACACCCTTAGTATAGTGCTATTGGTGTGTCCTCTGAGATCTTATTTTGGTTATGGTGAGATGAGGTACGGGTTCTGAGAGCGCCCCAGATATGAGTTAGTGACCAGATAGAGCTAGTATATATTTCTCCGCCAGCCTAGAGTTCCTGAGTCAGGCTATGATTATGGGAAGGATGGACATTATGCTAGGGGTTGCTCCAGTGTTAGTTTTCCATCTATTTAGGCTTAACTTGTGTTGCTCTCTGGGATTAGAGCTTTAGAGTTTATTACTTCTGTAGAGAGATCAGTTATTGGTCTAGATAGTGTCCCCGACATGGGATTTCTAATTATTTCAGATCATTCAGACCAGCCTTGTGATAACTGTCACACCTTCAGTTAGAGATAGTGTGCTTCTTCATTTTATTGATGTTGATATTGATGTTACTATTGCTATCACTACTTGATGTTATTGGTATTATTTGATATTATTACTTGATGTAGTTGATCCTCGCTGGGTAGTTGTTTAGACTAGTGTGATCTAGTTAGAATTTCATTCCCTTATGATGGTTTGCCCATGTTATTAGTGTGGATATTGGATACTTATTTCTTGTTGTGATATGATTTTGTCTTAAGTGGAGTTGGAAAGTTAGAGGCAAGTGGCCTTTCTTATGATCACTTGTTGAGTTGGCAAATAAAAAATTCTTCATTTTGAGTTTGATTTTCTGGTGGTGGTCTTGAATTCGACCCTAGTTTAGAGATTGGTATATTTCTTCTTCGATGATGTGATTTTTGAGTGGATTCAGGAAATCTCTATTTAAGAGTTTGTTTGGCCTAATGAGGCTTGGTGGAGTGTTACTCCTTAATGATATGTACCTATGGCTATTCTTTGCCAAGATAGAGTGTTCGGTTGATTAATTTCTGGCTTGAGTTGTGTTTCCATGAGCTAGAGTTTTTGCTAATTTCTAGTGTGGTTTGCACCCTTGGGGAGTTTTTGAGTATATTCGATAGTTCATTCCCTCTAACGGACATGGAGTGGGTTATTTTCATCTTCAGCCATTGATTCATCCTTTGGAATGATTTCTATTTTATTGATATATTTCATACCTTCTAGCTGATAGAGTTGGTTGCTTGCATTTTTAGTCGATAGATATCCCTGTTGTGATTTGGTTCTTCAGATATGTCTCGATTGTGGCTTGGTATGTTTTATCTCGGATATGTTAGATTTGGATACTAAAGTAGATTTGACTTGATACCTTGGAATGGCGATATAAAAGTTATGATTGACTTGGAGTAGAAATGCCTACCCATCCAGGTTTGGTTTGGGTAGTTGAGATCGTGTGATTCATCCATGGTGTTGAAATTTTAGCTTGGAGTTGTAGAGCTTGAGTGCAACCCTCGTTTTAGATTGGTCTCAATTCAAATTTCATTAATAGGCTGATTGAGCCTACTCCTTGGTCACCTATTCGATCTTCTCGACTTTAGATAAATTATAGTTGATGAGTGTTTAGATGATATCCGGTATTAGGTCCTTCATATTTGACCACGGGTCTTCAGTTTTCTTTGGGGATTTTTGATGATATACTCAGTGGGAGTAGTATTCTCGAGTTGGATTCAGAATGTTTTCTGTTTTGGTTGAAGGGACATCCTAAAGTGGAATATTCAGTGAGGGGTGGTTATGCACTGATTTTCTGGATTTCAATTTAATTACCATTTGGATTGGTTGTAGCATCAACATAGATTGTATTTCTTAATTATCACCATTTATGTTCCCAGATAGTGCCTTACGGGCTTTTTCTCATGTTGGCTGTGGACTTTCAATATATCAGTTCCAGTTTTTTGAGTTCTTTGTAATGAGATTGCGCATACAAGAGTCATGTGATTTTCCTCTTCGTTTGGAGTAGATAGTAAGTATGGATTGGTAAAAAAAGGTTATATCTGGATATGACTCACATCTTGGGTTAGTTTGGGCTCGGATAAGCTTTGTTGATTTGTGCAGATATCAAGATGGTATCAGTGTGTTATGGTTTAGATTTACGTGTACAAACTTTTTCAATTCAGTTGGAGGCCAGTTAGTGGTTGAAGTGAAGTAAGGGTGTGGGTTGAAAAAGGGATACTTATAGATAAATCCCTTGCAAGTGTTATTTCTTTGTGGAGGTTATCTTGGAAGTCATGCTCAGAGCATGTGGGCCCAGTACCTCATCCTTTTGAGATTTAGAGATTCTTTTTATCCATTGACTTTTGGGGACGAAAGTCCCTTTAGTAGCGGATATTATAATGACCTTTTTGGTTATTTTCCATATTTCCACTTATCTTCACTCTCAGGGCTTCTTTATAGCTTCCCCAAGTCATTTATGACTTGCTGAGACTGATGGTTTGGTTAACGAGCAGTTCGTTTATTTTTTAGAACCAATTTTCTTTTTAGAAGTCTTCGCTGATTCTAAATGGCTACCAGGCAAAAACTCTAGTAAAACGATCTCGTATGCAAATTTTAGTTTAGAAGTCTTCACTGATTCTAAATGGCTACTAGGTAAAAACTACAGTAAAACGATCTCATATGCAAATTTTGACTGCGCCATCAACTCCGTAATATCGATTTTAGGTTAGGTAGACCTTTGGCTTGGGTCCTAATGCACCCGAGCTCATTTTGACCTATTGGTTGAAAAGTGAAAAATTTGGAAATATGAGTGTGGGACCCATATTTGGTCAAAACGACCTCGAAATGAAAATTTGACTTTGACAACGCATTCAGAATGTCAAATTTAATGGCATTACAAGTTTATTTGCAAAAATTGGATTCCAAATGAATCCCAAGGCGTTGATGCAAACTTGAAAATTTTTCCAAGTTTGCTGATATCTAGTGCATTGCGATCGCACAAAGGGGACCGTGATCGCACTATGGTAATTGCGGCGGGTTCTATGGCAATCGACCTTACACGATTACAGTCCAGGAGATGGGGATTGACATATCTCCATGCTTGAAGGGGTTTATAAATAGACACCAATATCGTAAATTTGGGCATTTTCTCTTCATCCTTGAGAGCCAAAAACCCAAATAGGTATGATAACTCAAAATTCATCATTGTGGGTGACTTGGGATCTTTCTAAACAACTTTTATCACGATTATCATTCGAATTAAGGTAATATTGCATCACTTTTTAGATGAAATTCTTGGTTCTTGACCCAAAACCCCAATATAGTTTAGGGCTTGATTTTAGCCCAAATTAGCTTTGTTTTCACCCACGTCTTGATGGTTATGATTTATTGTTTGTGTATGAATATTCGACTGAACTGGGAAATGCATTTTCCATAAGTGGGACCCACTTGAGATTTTTGGTGTTATTTTTAGACCCAAAGCACAATAGTGCAGTATGGGTATCATTAGACTCATATTGATGAGTAGATTACTATTTTGATAGTATGATGGCCTTTTGTGGATCGTGAAGTAAAGACGAGTATGTGGTGAATGACGTATGGTTTTTTGATTTGGCTTTGAGGTAGGCTTCTACCTACTCTTCTTCAAAGATGATGTGTGTTATATATGGCATGCGAATGTTAATCTTAGGCTTGAGTATGAGTTGAATAAATTAGTCTTGATTACTGATTTTTGTGGATTAGATGAGGGTTTTGGACTTGTAAGGTGGTATGTTATGACCCTTTTTGAATCCTATTGCCTTTCCTCTAGATTGGATTAAATGGTAGTATAGTTATGATATAATTCTAGGTTTGGGATATGGTTTATGTGTTCGAATCATAGTTAGTATGATTAACCTTAGTTGGGCTAGTCTAGAGATATTAAAACCATAATTTGGGTAGAATTGACATGCATGCCCATGTTTCTAGATGAAGTTTCTATTTTAGGATAGGTTATGGCTTACTTGACATCTATAAGTTGAACTAGATACCTTAGCCTAGTTTGAGGTATAAGTTGTCTAAATATGAAAATTGAGGATTAGAAGTGGGATCATTGGGCCTACCTTAGGCCAAGGCTTATGTTAGACTTTGTGGACTTATTTATGGATGTTAGGCATAGTTGAGACTAGTAAAGCTTAGAGTAAGGTTACTTTGTGGTTGACGAGTAGTGATGGTATTTTACCCCAGGTAATGACTGATGGCTTATGGCCACGATATTTCTTATAGAAATAATATTGGGACATTAGAGATGTTATTTCTTCTTAGGTGTGATATTGGGCCATTAGAGATGTCATTTCCTCTTAGGTGTGATATTGGTCCATTAGAGATGTTATTTTCTCTTAAGTGTGATATTGGGCCATTAGAGATGTTATTTCCTCTTAGGTGTGATATTGGGCCATTAGAGATGTCATTTCCTCTTAGATGTGATATTGGGACTTTAGAGATGTTATTCCTCTTAGATATGATAATTGGCCTATAGAGATGATATTTCTTATAGTCATGATACATGAACTATCGATACGAGTTGGCTCATAGATGTGATACGCCTGGTAGTTACGAGTTATGCTTATTGATGCATTATGCCTCCTAGAAATGAGATGCCTTCTATATGTGAGATGATTATAGATATGATTCATAGCTTATAGAGATGCTATTCCTTGTGAATAAACTATGGGGTATAGTTATGAGATGATTTATATATACATGTTATTGATGTGAGATTCAAACACGTATGTGTGCCTAAGGCCGTGATTATAATTTTATGATTGTTTCAGACATATTATTGGGCTAAATGACCATGTTATGATATTGGTTGGATATATAGGAAGTAATTAGTGTAGTTTATGAATATATAAATATTTATATATACAGATCTCTTTGATATGGGATGGAGGAAGATGCGGTATGATATTTATGATTCTAGTGTTTGAATATTGGTTATGGCATGCATAGATTTGGTACAATCATGATTGTTGCGTTGATAATTGATACTATTCCTATTAGATTATAATCTTATTGTTGTTGTGACTAACTAAGGGCTAAAGCCCACTTTCTACCTTAAACTGGATTTCTTCACAATTATAACTGCCTAAGTTAATGAATAAGCTAAGTGTGTAAAGGGGTTAATAATGATGTTTTAAATATTTGATCAAGATATATTCTAGGCCATGATTTGACACTTCCATTTACTCCGGTCGTGAGATATTTCGACCCTTTCTACACTTTTATAATGGTTTAGTTCCGAAGTTCACTTTAGGCAAAAGACTTGTGGATTTACACTCCTTTTAGGCATGGATTGAGTCCATGCACCTATTATATATATATATATATATATATATATATATATATATATATATGCTTATTGATAATGTGATATTAACGATGAATGATAAACTATGGAATTACACTCTACGTTATTTCTCCTTTCATTCTAAGTTTACTTTAGCCCTTGTAGGGCTTGTTCATTTACTTTAGCCCTCATAGGGTTTGCACTTTACTTTAGCCCTCATGGGGCTCGTTCTATATTATTGATATTGATTTGGATGGTATGATAATGTGATGATGTTCGGCAAGGTCGGAGGATATTATGATGATGTGATGATGCCCGACAAGGATGAAGGATATTATGATGATATGATGATGCCTGAAAATGTGGAGGATATTATGATGATGATATTGATACCTGGAAAGGCCGAAATATGATTATTTTGATTGTGCACCTCACATTCATTCTTGAATGCGCATTGCCTATCACTAGTATCCACCTATGTCTATCACTCAGTATTGGATCATTGCATAGATTTGGGTGATGACTGTGCCTTGTGTTGTTTTATGTTGATTGATCCTCCTAAGACTGGGGTGGTGGGGGTACACATAGGCTTGAATAGGTATTTGGTTGTACGAAATAGCCGGTTACTCCTGTTGTTATTGATATTGTTATTATCATTGTTATGTCTAGCTTATGATAGATTGGTCATTGATTCGGTGTCGATATTTAAGGTATGATTCTGGCCTAATCTATCTTACGATTTCATTATTGTGCATGATTAATTCATAATGAAAATAAATAGATTAGATACCCGAAGTTGTTAGAACTAAATCTTGATAGGATTTTAATGAGGTCTTAAATGAAGAACATGATGATTTAGGTTATGCTTTGAGTTGACCTCATATTTATATGTATATACATATCTAGATCTATGTAGCTATGGCACTACCATATATCCCTTCCTTTTTTTCATATTGTACATTTCTTTCTTGGCCTTGTATATTGTTACATATCCTTCTTTCGCCCTCTATTCGTATATTGGCTTGGGATGTATGGTATAGTACTAATATTTATGAATACGATTGGAATAGGATAGTCTGTTACAAGTCGTTCAGGACTACGGGGATTGGCTTGCTTTCAGTGGGTTATGGTATGCATCATCATGACTTTAGAAATTGGGTTGTGATAAAGAGATATATCAAAATAGTGAAACAAGGATATTCAATGTCAACTTAATACGACACGTTGCATAAGCAAGTAGTGCAAACGTCTAAAATGCCTTCAATTCCAACTTAATTGACTTTAAGGAGATATGTTGTGAGATCTCATAAAATTTTAATTATTTTATTTTTGACTCCCCCATACGAAAAATGTTGATTTTTGACTTGAATTAGGTTTAGGGATATCAAAAGGGTAATTTGGGAAAGTTACAGAATTTTAAAAAAGGGTTTGTCATTTTGGGACCCCAAGGTAGTGAGGATCAGCGATATTGCTGTGTCACGGAGGTTACCCTCCACGATATCATCATGGAACAGAGGATAACCTCCGCGATAACGTCGTGACACGCTGATGGGTAAATTTCATCCATTGTTGTTTTTTTCACTTGGGGTGAGGGTTTTTTGGTCTTTTTACCCCTTGTCCGACTTATAAATATAAAAGGGACCCTTTTACTTTAGTTTTCAAAGATCAAACTCTACTTTATTCATCTTTAACTCTCCACTCAAGAAAGCTCAAGTGTTTTTCAAGAAATCTCTATTTTGGGCTCAAAACTTCAAATTTACTTTAAATACTTATGTGTTTTAGGAATGTTTCTCTTCTCCAAACTTTAATTTTACATGATAACATGAATTGAATGGATTTCATGTGATTTAAATTATGGGTTTTCAAATTGGGTTGAGAGATTTTGGTTGTTATGGATTTAATTACTTGTCCCATATTTTGAATTGATTATTCATGCTTTAAATTGATGTTTGGGACTGAATTGGTACATTATTTAAATGGTTGGAATGGGGGACATGGGTTTTCCCAAATTGGATGAATTTTGACTTGAAATTGCATGAACCTCAACCCACTTTGTAAATTTGATTTTAATTATAGATAATTGCATGGTTTAGCTTATTTTTTGAACCCAATGCATGGATAAATGGATATAAAAATGGATTTGGATGGACTTGGTGGCCATGTTTCGATTTTAATAGAATTTGGGAGTCTAATTTAGTTGTGTGAATCTATTTGGCATAAATATATTAGCTTGCAAGAGTATTGGTATGACGATACCAAGTGGTAAATTCCTTAATGAATGATTCCCGAGTTAATGGTTGGAATTATGTACAATTTTTTTAATTTGGGCTTAAAGAGGGCATTTTATAGCTTACCATAAAGGTGTAAGTCCTAGGAGAACGATCACAGAAAACCACGTTTGTTGATGTTGGGGGTCTATATGATTGGGTGCTTGATACACACTTGATATAAATATATTTGGGATGACTATTGACCTTGGTTTCTTTAGTTTTCCCTCGGTTCATGAGGCCAACATGCACTGGGGACCTTTTAGCAGGGAAAGCTGAACCCATATAGCCCATAGGTGCCTTTAGGATAGATCGAGCTATATAGTCCAAGTTAATGGTTTTAAAACTCTCATGTTCATGACCCTTACCCTATCACGACATCTTATATATGTATATATAAATGTATGCATGTGGTTTTGACTAATTTTTGGACAAGGCATTATGTTATCACTTTTCTTGAGTTGCATGCCAGTGCTTATCCCACTGACCATCCTAGGGTGTTACATCATTTCATAATGTTGGGTTTGAAGACTTTTCTGTTTCTCCTGTGCAACATTAGGTAGTGTGGTGTATTATTTGAGTTTTTATGATGTGGTGATCTTTCATCTTTCGGAAGGCTTTATCATTTCATTATTCTTTCTTTATTGACTCAATACTGTTGGATTCTTTTCATTTGTCGAAGTCGGGGGCATTTCCTAACTTAGATGTTATACTGGTTTTAGAGGCTTTCATGGACAAATGTGGGTTGATTTTTATTTTGACTTTTAGCTTTTTTGAGTTATCTATACATCTTCTTGTTATGGTTTAATTAAATTCCGCATTATTATTATTTTTGTGCTCAGAATATTAGCGATGGGGGTGGTCTCCAGTCCATGATGGTCTTAAGATACCCGTCATGGCTAGGCCATAGTTCTGGTCATGACAAGATTAATATCAAAGCACGGTTTAGGTTCGTTGGGTATCCACAAAGTCGTGTCGAGTAGAGTCCTTTCTATGAGTGTGTATGACACCACACTTATAAGGAGGAGGCGATAAGGCATTTAGGAATGTTTACCTTTTTGTATTCTCTTTTGGGTTGTAGAGTCTAGTGTTATGAAACTTCTTTAACTCCTGGTTTACTTGTGTTTTTTATCATACCTCCTTAAGATATGACACTCGTAGAAAATTTATTGGGAACTCTTTTATACCTGAGGACAATATGGAGGGGACTCACCATGTGTATTGAGTACAAACTTGGTCTAGGGTCCATTTCCTGATTATGCATCTCTACGTAGAGTTCCACCTGTCCCTACTAGTCCTTTTCAGGCTTTCCGTATTTGTGACACCTATGCTTAGTCGCCTCATAGAGATATCTCTAATGCAGAGTTCCCTTAGTCTATTCATATACTTACTCAGTTGATGGCATCACAGGCTCATTAGTCTGAGCATGTTAGTTCTATTGCTCTTTCATCTAAGGTCACTCTAGTTGGCCAGTTCATAAGGTTGAATCCCCTAACCTTTACAGGCTCTAAGGTTGAGAAGGATCCTCAGGGATTTATTGATGAGATGGAGAAGATCTTTAGGGTGATGCATGCTACTGATGTAGAGGGTTTGGAGTTTGCTGCGTATCATTTGAAGGATGTTGCTTACTAGTGATATGAGAAGTGGGAAGCTATAAGGGGTGATGATATTGAGCAGGTAGTATAGAATAACTTTTCAGGGGCCTTTCTTGATCACCTTTTTCCTTAGGAGTTGAGGGAATATAAGTCTGAGTTTTTTAATCTGGAGTAGAGTAAGATGAGTGTAAATGAATATGCCCTGATATTTTAGCAGTTGGCTCTTTATGTTCCAGAGTTGGTGTCTACCATAAGATCCAAGATGAGGAAGTTTGCTTCCGGGTTATCCCGTGACTTAGTATTAGAGTGTAAGACTGCAATGGTAAACAATGATATGGACATCTCCAGAATTGTGGTTTATACGCAGCAGTTTGATGATGAAAAATAGAGATAAGTAGAGATGGGAGAGAGGTAGAATAAGAAGTTTATGTATTCAAAAAAGGGTGGGGGTCAATAGAGTAGTGGGAAAGATGGTAGACTATGGACCAAGAATAAGAATTGAGGCAATTTTTATTCGTCTGCTAGCGCTTCCTATCCTAAGACTTTGGGTGATCATCATATTCAGGCTAGTAGTAGCCCTAAGGCACAGGGTGCCCAGTCTCAGGCTAGTAGGGCTCAGTCATCCCCACCTTACCCTCGTTGTTGTTGTTATGGATAGCTTCACCATAAATATTGTGAGAAGGGAAGAAATCGGTGTTATAATTGTGGTCAGCTCAGTCACATGGAGTGAGATTGTCCTTCATCCATGGTCGCCACTAGAGCTAATAAAGTTTTGGTTGCTGCATCTTCAGCTCCGATGCCAAAATTTGCTACTTTTCAGTACCGACACTAGTTGAAATTATCTCTATGGACTTGCTACTCACCTGGAATTTGAGGTATCCCAAATGTTGTTACTGGTATGTTACAACTTTTTTCCTATGATGTTTATTATTTGGTTGATCTGGGTTCTACCCTTTCTTATGTAAATCTTATATGGCTGTATATTTTGGTTTTGGTCCTGAAAGTATTTTCGACCCTTTTTCTGTTTCTACTCTAGTAAGTGATTCTATAGTTGCTAGAAAAATCTATAGGGGTTGTGTGGTGTCTATCTTTCATAGAGATAAATTAGTGGATTTGATAGATTTGGATAGGGTGGATTTTAATGTTGTCTTAGGGATGGATTAGCTTCATCCGTGCTATGCTTCTCTGGATTGTAGGACCTGAAAGGTCAGTTTTTAATTTCCTAATAAACCTATGATCGAATGGGAGGGGAGTTCCTTAGTACTCAAAGGGAGGTTTATCTCTTATCTTAGAGCCCAAAAATTAATTTCAAAAGGATGTCTGTATCATCTAGTTTTGGTCAAGGATTTAAATTATGAGGGTCCCTCTTTGCAATCTGTCCCTGTGGTTAGTAATTTTCCTGAAGTATTTCCAATGATCTTCCCAGAATTCCTCCCGATAGAGAAATAGATTTTAGGATTGATCTTCTACCGAATACTCATCCTATTTCCATTCCTCCTTATAGAATGATTTCAGATGAATTAAAGTAGCTAAAAGAGCAATTAAAGGATCTTCTTGATAAGAGTTTCATCCAACCTAGCATTTTTTTGTGGGGTGCCCTGGTGCTTTTCGTGCGTAAGAAGATGGGTTCCTTCGAATGTGTATAGACTATCGTCAGATGAATAACGTAATTGTGAAGAATAAGTATTATCTTTCTCGAATTGATGACCTTTTTGATTAGCTTCAGGGTACTAGATATTTCTCTTAATCTTCGTTCGGGCTATCATTAGTTCAAAATTAGGGAGATTGATATTCTCAAGACTTTTTTCCAAACCTTGTATGATCACTATGAGTTTTTAGTCATGTTATTTTGGTTGACTAATGCTTTAGCAGTGTTCTTAGATCTTATGAGTTTGGTGTTTAGACAGTTTCTACATCTGTTTGTGATAGTCTTCATTGATGACATCTTGGTGTATTCTAAGAGTGAGGAGGATCATGCCAATCACCTTCGAGTTGTGTTACAGACTCTTAAGGACCCAAAATTGTATGCATAATTTTCCAAGTGTGAGTTTTGGCTGAATGTTGTGACTTTTCTTGGGCATGTCATTTCTAGTGTGGTGATCATGGCGGTCTATAGAAAGTCGAGACAGTTAAGAAATGACCCAGACCCACGACTCCAACCGACATTAGGAGCTTCTTAGGCTTGGCTGGGTATTATAGGAGGTTTATGGATAGTTTCTCTTTTATTGCTGCTCTGTTGATGAAGTTGACTTAGAAAAAGGTTATGTTTTTATGGTCTAATGCTTGTGAAGGTAGTTTTGCAAAGTTGAAGGAAAAGTTGACTTTTGTGCCAATTTTGACCATGCCCGAGGGTACTGATGGTTTGTTGTGTTTTGTGATGCATACTATGTGGGACTGGATTGTGTTTTGTGCAGAATGGTAAGGTTGTGGCCTACACATCTAGGCAACTTAAAGTTCATGAGAAGAATTATCCAACTGACGATCTAGAGTTGGTGGTTGTGGTATTTGCTTTGAAGATTTGGCACCATTATCTGTATAGGGTGTATGTGGATGTCTATTCAGATCATAAAAGCTTGCAATACGTGTTTACTCAAAAAGAGTTGAATTTCAAGCAGAGGTGGTGGCTCAAATTGCTTAAGGATTATGACACGAGTCTTCACTACCATTCAGGTAAAGGTAATGTTGTTGCTGATGCTCTTAGCTGGTTGTCTATGAGGAGCTTATCCCATGTTGATGAACAGAAAAAGAATTAGTGAAGGATATTTATAGGTTGGTTAACTTGATAGTTTGTCTTTTGGACTCTGAGGATGGAGGAGTCATCATTCAAAAAGTGGTTAAATCATCTCTTGGTGCAGAGGTGAAGGAGAAATAAGATTTGGACCCCATACTTATGTAGATTAAAGATGATATGGGTCAATAAAAGGTTATGCTTTTGATATTAGGGAAGATGGTATCTTGAGGTACCAAGGTAGGTTGTGTGTTCTTGATATTGATGGGCTTCGAGAAAGGATTTTGATTGAGGCTTATGAGTCCAGATATAGAGTTCACCTAGGTTCAACTAAGATGTATCATGATTTGATGGAAATCTATTGGTGGAACAAGACGAAGAGGGATGTGGCAAATTTTATTGCTGAGTGTAATGTTTGTCAGCAAGTCAAGGTTGAGCACTTGAGGACTGGTGGCATATCTCAAGAGATAGGGTTGCATATATGGAAGTAGGAGATGATTAATATGGATTTAATTATGGGTCTTCAGTGGTCTCGCAATCAGTATGATTCAATTTAGGTCATTGTGGATAGAATGACTAAGTCCGCTCACTTCTTACATGTGAGGACTAACTACTCAAGAGAGAATTATGCTAAGTTGTTCATTTAGGAGAATGGAAAGTTGCATGGTGCGCCAGTGTACATTATTTCAGACTAAGGTACATAGTTTTTTTCTCACTTCTCATTCATTTCAGAGAGGTTTGGGTACTCTAGTGAACCTTAACACCACTTTTCACCCTCAAACGGATGGGCAGGAAAAACATACTATTCAGACTTTGGAGGATATTCTGAGGGCTTGTATGATTAATTTTAAGGGAATTTGGGTTGATCATTTGTCTCTTATTGAGTTTGCATACAATAATAGTTACCATTCGAGCATTCAGATGGCTTATTTCGAGGCTCTTTATGGTAGGTGGTTTAGGTCTTCTATTAGATGGTTTGAGGTTGGTGAGACTAGGTTATTTGGTCCTGACTTGGTTCACCAAGCCATGGAAAAGGTGAAAGTTATTAGAGAAAGACTTAAGACTGCTCAAAATTTCCAAAAAATGGATGTGAGGCAAAGAGAATTGGAGTTTGAAATAAGTGATTGGGTATTCTTTAAGGTGTCTCCCATGAAAGAAGTAATGAGGTTTGGGAAGAAGGGGGAACTCTATCTCTGTTACGTTAGTCCCTATTAGATTTTAAGGAGAATTAGGAATGTTACTTATGAGTTAGGTTTCTTTCTAGTTTAGCTTCAATTCATCCTGTCTTTCATGTGTCTATGCTGAATAAGTGTATTGGTAATCATTCCTTGATTATACCTACTAAGGATATTGGTGTTACAAATTTATTGTCTTATAAGGAAGTTCCGATCGAAATATTGGATAGGAAAGTTCATAGATTGAGAATAAAATATGCAGCTTCGATGAAGGTCCTTTGGAGAATCAAAAGGTGAAAGAAGCTACATGGGAAACTGTAAGACCCCGTAAGATCCTAGGTCGTTTTAGCTTACTCTTGCATGCTAAAGGGGTTCAAGACTTAGAAAATTTTACTAAGTGTAAGACTTAGTCATTCCCAAAACCTCTTAAACTTTGATGATTTTAATTTTGACCTTTTCGGCCTTAGAACGTTGATTTAAGTTGATTCATGATCGGGGTGGTCGAAAGCATATCTAGAGTAAGTTTTGGTTTTTTCTAATGAGGTTTGAGGTTTGTTTGGATGTTTAAACCAGTGAGTCAGTGCGATATGCCCGCGGTGCACCGCTTATCGCGTTGGTGGGGTGCAATGTAGCGAGTCACCTAATGCATCGCCTGAGCGACACGATGCGTCGCTTACCGCATCACTGGCCATGTTTAGTTTAATTAATTCCAGGTATGTGTGTATTTGAGTCATTTTCTCCTTACTTTGCCTCACCCATGACATAAGATTAAGGTCCCAAAAGGGCAAAATCACTCATCTTTTCACAAACTCTCTTAATAACAAAATCCTAGCTTCTTCAAATCCAAGATCAAGCTTCAAGAAATCACCAAGAACTCACAAAAATTCATCAGTTAAGGTATGTTAGATGTTCATTCATGGGTCCTTTTCACCCATAGAGTCCAAGAATCCATTTTAAAGTTTAAAATCATGACCTTTACATGTTTTCATGATTTTATCCATGAACTTTGATTTTTATATCATATTTACATGTGTTTTTGTTGGAATTATCCTTTGACCTGTTTGAAGGATGATATTTGCATGTTAAATCCTTAAACCATGATTTTTATATTTAAATTATGTTATTATGCCATGATTTAACTATTCCCCTGCTTTAACTTTATGACCCCCATGTGTTTGATGAAATGCCTAAGAGATGAATTTGAACAATGACTATTTATCATGCTTTTAAAGCTTTAGTATGTTTCTACTGGTAATGTTATTTAGTCCTAGGGGTTATGAATACCCAAAAACTTAGATGTTTACTTAGTCTCAGTATTTTCAGAATGATTTTGGATATATTGGAGTATTATCAGTCCAGTTAGTTATCATATCAGTAAGCTCAGTTCTGTCCAGTAATCAAAGTCAATCCAGTTGGGAGTAGGATTTAGCACCGAGCGAACCCAAGGATGGGGGCTCACCTTCTAGTTGAGGGCATGACCTTTAGTAGCAGTCCCTGTGTTCCAGAACTATGTATCCAGTGTAGGTTGAGATGTTAATCTGCCAGTTGAGGGTTGACATATATCTCACTAGAGATATATCTCCCTGTGTTCCAGAACTACGTAGCCAGTATAGGTTGAGATATTAATCTGCCAGTTGAGGGTTGACATATATCTCACTAGAGCACCTGCCAGTAGAGGGTGACTCTTTAGTCCTTTGGGACTTCACTTAAGTGGATCCACACAAGCAGTGTTAGTACCCGTGGTATGGTACTACCACCCTTTGAACCGGGGTCACAGGTTGGACCCCAATTAGCTCATATTGGGGTATGCCGGTTAGATGATAGCTCCCACAGTTTTATTCCAATCTCAGTTCGAAAGGCAGTTCAGGTTTGCTGGATCATAGCATACAATTTATCAGTTAAATTAGTACTCAGATTTCAGTATTTTAGTTTATAGACTATTCCAGTATCATGTTATATTCTTGGTCATGCATTCTCAGATTTTACAACCTTTACGCATACTATGCCTCAGTTATCTCGTGCTATTGATTTAGTCAGTTATTATTCATGCATATGAGCCCATGCACATGAGCCTAACCTAATTTAGCATACCAGTACATTCAAAGTACTGACCACATACTCGTTTCTTGTGCTATGATGAATCATATCATAGGTTCAGACGCTCAGATTTTTGACCGCACCTAGACCTCCTAGCGCATCTATAGCAGTAGCAGTGATGATTCTTCATATTCTGAGGACTAATTATGTTATTGCAATATTTTAGTTCAGTAGTCAGTTAGAGTTAGTTGAGGCCTGTCCCATCAACTCTCATTCTGTCAGTTTTAGAGTCTTTCGAACATTTCAGACAATCAGTTAGTTGTCAGTTTTATCAGTCAGTTTTCAGCATTTTTGCTTATGTTTCAGACTTGTGGATTTCAGTTGTATTATTTTCAGTATTGAAACCTTATGGCATATTTAGTTATTTTTGCACATGTTTGTTATCAATATATTATTTAGTGCTCACAGCAGGTATCAACTTATGGATTAGCTTATGGTCTCTCCGGACAATGAGGATCGTATGGCGTCCAAAGTATACTCCCGGTGTCCTAGGGAGTCTAAAAGCCTTGTTAAATAGAGTCTTGTGCATGGGTGTGAAGCGTGCCACACTTATGGACAAGAGGCCACAAGGTGTTTTAGAAAAATTTTCCCTTCTTTCAGTATTCATGTCGTACGAATGAGCATGGGCTCAATTTAAACTCCCTTTCTAATTAAATCTTCTTTCCATTTACAGATAATGCCTCCCAGAAAGAATAACGAAAGGAGAAATGGAAATCATCCTGCACCTTCACTTGTTCAGGAAGATCCCCTGAATGAATATGTCTCTCATGCCGAATTTAGAATTACATTCACTACTTTAGCTCACTCAGTAGCAACTCAGAATAATCAGTAGGCTGCTATACCAGTCGTTCCAGCGGCTAATACTGCCGTAGCTAAGATTCAGGACTTTACCTGAATGAACCCTCATTTATTTTCTGGATCCAAGTCTGATGAGGATCCGCAGGAGTTTCTTGACATGGTTCAGAAGGTAACTAACATTGTGGGTGTGACTTTTAGTGAGAGTGTAGACTTGGGTGCTTACTAGTTGCAGGATATTGTTCATACCTGGTATAAGCAGTGGAAGGGAGATAGAGGCGCAAATGCATGGCCTGTTGAATATGAGGAGTGTTCTATAGCCCTTTTAGATAGGTTCTTTCCTTTGGAGTTAAGGGAAGCTAAGGTGCAGGAGTTTATCAATTTTAAGCAAGGGAATAAGAGTGTGAAAGACTATTCTCTTAAGTTTACTCGGGTAGCCAGGTATGCTTCTAATGTGGTGTCTGATGACAGGTCTAGGATGAGTAAGTTTGTCTTTGGGGTAGCTGATAGTGTGGTCAAGGAGTGTAGGACCACGATATTGATTAACGAGATGGACTTTTCTAGGTTGATGGTCCATGCTCAACAGATTGACGAGCAGAAATTTAAGAAAAGAGAGATGGAGAATAAGAGAGCCAAAACAGGTAGCTTTAGTTTTGCTCAACCGAGGTCAGAGGGTGGTAACCATCCTCAATCCATCAGAAATCTTTAGCGCCAACTCCGTCTTCAGCTAGTTCGCCAGTGTCAAAGTTTAGAAGTGATAATCGGGATAGGTCGCCAGGCCCTAAGTCCCAATGTAGTATGAATAATAGTTGTACAAATCCTCTTTGCTAGAAATACGGTAGAAACCATCAGGGTGTGTGTAGAGCTGGCAGTGATGTATGCTTTGGGTGTGGCAAACCAGGACACAGAGTTTGGGATTTCCCAAATAGTGGTCAATAGGGTCAGTGCAGTCATCCCCCAGTTCTATCCGATCTCCCGACTCAACATGGTGCTTTTTCCAGCGTAACCAGTGGTTAGCGCCTAAATAGATTGTATGTGCTTTAGTACCGACAGGATCAGGAAAGTTCTCTTGATGTGCTTACTGGTATGTTACCGGTCTTTCATTTACATGTTTATGCTTTATTGGATCCCTGAGCTTCTTTTTCTTTTGTAACTCATTACCTAGCTGATAATTTTGGTGTCAGTCCTGAGACTTTAGCGGAACCCTTCTCAGTGTTCACCCCAGTAGGTGTCTCTATTGTAGCCAGGCAGGTATACAGGAACTGTCCGGTCACAATATCCCAGAAAGTCACCTTAGTTGATCTTGTAGAGTTAGAGATGACTGATTTTGAAGTCATTCTCGGCATAGATTGGCTCCACTCATGCTATGCTTCAGTTTATGGTAGAAATAAAAATGTTCATTTTTAGTTTCTAAATGAAACAGTCCTTAAATTAAGGGTTATTACTTCAGCATTTAGGGGTCAACTTATGTCATACCTTAGAGCGAGAAAAATAATATCCAAGGGGTATGTCTACCATCTTGTTTGAGTTAAAGACTCTAGTTCAGAGATTCCTAATCTCGAGTTAGTTTTAGTAGTGAGGGAATTTCTTGATGTGTTTCCCGAAGATCTTCTCAGAGTTTCTCCCTAAAGGGAAATTGACTTCGGAATAGACCTTCTTCTAGATACCCAACCTATCTCTATTCCGCCTTATAGAATGGCTCCTAGAGCTTGGGGAGTTAAAAAAATAGTTGAAAGATCTATTATATAAGGGATTCATCAGGCCTAGTATTTCTTCATGGGGCGCTCCAGTCCTTTTCATGCGTAAGAAAGACGGTTCTCTTAGAATGTGCATCGATTACCGTTAGTTGAACAAAGTCACAATAAGAAATAAGTATCCACTCCCCAGGATTGATGACTTGTTCGATCAACTTCAGGGTGCTAGTTATTTCTCTAAGATAGACCTCAGATCAGGCTATCATCAGCTTAGAGTTAGAGAATATGACATTTCAAAAATAGCTTTCAAAACTCGGTATGGTCACTTTGAATTTCTAGTCATGTCCTTTGGTCTAACAAATGCCCCAATAACTTTCATGGACTTGATGAGTAGAGTGTTCAATCAGTACTTGGACATGTTCGTCATAGTCTTCATAGATGATATCTTTGTCTATTCCCTTAATGAAAATGATCATGCAGACCACCTCAGAATAGTATTGCTGACTCTTAGAGCCCATCAGTTGTTTGCCAAATTTAGTAAGTGTGAATTTTGGCCAAGATCAGTAGCTTTCCTTGGCTATATTATTTTTGGTGATGGCATTAGAGTTGATCCTCAAAAGACCGAATCAGTAAGAAACGGGTCCAGACCCATTTCTCCATCAGATATCAGGAGTTTCTTGGGTTTGGATGGCTATTATCGATGGTTTGTTGAAGGTTTTTCTCCTATTGCATCCCCTATGTCTATATTGACTCAGAAGAAAGTCAAGTTTTAGTGGTTAGATTCTTGTGAGAAGAGTTTTTATGAGTTGAAGAGTCGACTTACCTCATCCCTAGTTTTGACCTTGTCAGATGGTTTAGATGGGTTTTTTGTTTACTGTGATGCTTCCAGAGTTGGTTTGGGTTGTGTTTTGATGCATAGAGGTAAGGTCATTGCCTATGCCTCTAGGCAGCTTAAACCCTATGAGAAGAATTATCCTACCCATGATGTTGAGTTAGCAACTGTTGTGTTTGCCTTAAAAATTTAGAGGCATTATTTGTATGGGGTATATGTTGATGTTTTCACGAACCATAAAAGTTTGCAGTATGTGTTTTCGCAGAGAGAGTTAAATCTCCACCATAAAAAGTGGTTAGAATTATTGAAAAACAATGATATGAGTATTTTGTATCATCCGAGCAAGGACAATGTAGTGGCAAATGTCCATAGTAGATTGTCTATGGGTAGTGTGGCTCATGTTGAGAATTATAAGAAGAAGTTGGTTCAGGAGGTTCATCAGTTGGCTAGGTTTGGCATTCGTTTGGTTGACTCAGTTGAGGGTAGTGTTTGGGTTCAAAATAGTCTGGACTCTTCTTTGGTTGCCAAAGTGAAAGAAAAGCAAGATAGGAACCCCAGTCTAGTGAAGTTGAAGGAGTCAGTCAATGATCAAAAAGTAGAGGTTTTCTCCCAAGGGGGAGATAGAGTGTTACGTTGACAGGGTAGATTGTGTGTACTATGTATAGATGGATTAAGACAACAAATTCTCGCAAAAGCGCATAGGGTACATTAGTCTATTCACCTAGGAGCCACTAAGATGTACCATAATTTAAGTGAAATTTATTGGTGGAGTGGTATGAAAAGGGATATTGCAGAGTTTGTATCTAAGTGTGCTAAATGTCAACAGGTTAAGGTTGAGCACTGAAGACCCAGTGGTACTATGCAGGAGTTCAGCATCCCCACTTGGAAATAAGAAGAGGTGAATATGTACTTTGTGATAGGGTTGCCTCATTCACGCCGTCAGCATAATTTGATTTGGGTTATTGTAGACAAAATGACCAAATCAGCCCATTTCTTGCCAGTCCATACTTCTTATTCAGTCGAGGATTATTCCAAGCTCTATATTATAGAATTAGGGAATCTTAGTAGCTTAGTTGGTTAGTTTCCTGAACTTTCACCTTGTTAGTGAGGGTTCGATTCCCCACATTGTAATCCCCTCCCTCATTCCCCTTTCCCTACCCCTAATTTTTTTAAAAAAAATTAAAGAGTTTGTTAGGTTGCATGGAGTCTCGTTGTCCATCATTTCATATAGAGGTACTCAGTTTACCTCTCACTTTTGGAAAGCTTTTCAGAAGGATCTTGGTACTCAAGTTTGTCTCAGTACAACCTTTCACCTCAGATAGATGGTCAGACAGAGAGGACCATTCATACCCTAGAGGACATGTTGGGAGCTTGTGCTATCGACTTTAAGGGTAGTTGGGATAATCACTTTCCATTAATTGAGTTTGCCTACAATAATAATTATCATTCCAGTATTCAAATGGCTCCATTTGAGGCTCTGTATGAGAGGAGATGTAGATATCCTATTGGTTGGTTTGAGGTAGATAAGACCACATTGATAGGGATATATTAAGTATTTGATGCATTGGAGAAAGTTTATGTAATTAGAGAAAGGCTTAAGATAGCCCAAAGCCATTAGAAATCTTATGCGGATGTGAGTAGGAGGGATCTCAAGTTCGCAGTTGGAGACTTGGTTTATTTGAAAATCTCTCCTATGAAGTGATTGAAGAGGTTTGGAAAGAAGAGGAAGCTTAGTCC
Source organism: Capsicum pubescens (assembly GCA_030864215.1). Lineage (NCBI taxonomy): Eukaryota > Viridiplantae > Streptophyta > Magnoliopsida > Solanales > Solanaceae > Capsicum > Capsicum pubescens. The sequence goes on along the minus strand of CM061548.1, from coordinate 334,991,404 downwards.
CCGATATGTTAGCCCTTACAAGATATTGAGCTGCTTTGGAAAAGTAACTTACGAGCTTGAGATGCCTGGAGATTTGGCATCAATGCACCCAATGTTTCATGTTTATTTATTTAAAAAGTGTATTGGTGATCTAGCTGTCGTTTTTCCTTTAGTAAGATTAGATGTTCAGGATAGCCTTTCTTATAAAGAAGTCCCAGTCGAAATCTTAGATTGCCAGATTTGCAGACTAAGGAACAAAGAAGTTCCCTTGGTCAAAGTTCTTTGGTGGAATCAGTATGTTGAGGGAGCCACTTGGGAAACAGAAGCAGGTATGCGAACCAAGTACCCTTACCTTTTCTTCGAAAACCAGATTGAATTCAGGGTAACAGTTTTTTCTTAGATTATCTCTTTTCCATTCTCAGTCCTAACCATATGATAATATTCATGTCATTACATGCATTCACAAATCAGTTTAGTCAGTCACCATGTTCAGACTCAGTCATGTAATAATTTTTCAGTTGTGCATGTTCAACATGTAATCTCAGTACCTCAGTAATTCTTAGCTTAACTAGTCTCATTCGAGGATGAATGTTCCCAAGGGGGAGATATTGTAAGACCTAGTAAGATTCTAGCTCATTTTTGCTCACTCTTGTATGCTAAAGGGGTCCAAGAATTAGAAAATTTCACTATGTGTAAGACTTAGTCATTTTCAAAACCTCTCAAACTTCGATGATTTTAATTCTGACCTTCCTAGCCTTAGAACGTGACTTTAAGTTATTTATATCAGGGTGGTCGAAAGCATATCTCGGGTAAGTTTTGGGTTTTTCGGATAAGGTTTGAGGTTTATTGGGATGTTCAAACCAGCGAGTCAGCGCGATATGGCCGCCGCGCGCTGCTTATCGTGTTGGTGGGGTGCAATGCGGCGTGTTGCCTAATACGTCGATTGAGTGATGCGGCGCATCGCTTACCACGTCACTGGCCACATTCATTTTAATTAATTTCAGGTATGTGGGGGTATTTGAGTCATTTTCCCCTTACTTTGCCTCACCCATAACACAAGATTAAGGTCCCAAAAAGGCAAAATCACTCATCTTTTCACAAACTCTCTCAAGAACAAAATCCTAGCTTCTTCAAATCCAAGTTCAAGCTTTAAGAAATCACTAAGAACTAACGAAAATTCATCAGTTAAGGCATGTTAGATGTTCATTCATGGGCCTTTTTCACCCATAGAGTCCAAGAATTCGTTTTAAAGTTTAAAATCATGACCTTTACATGTTTTCATGAATTTTATCCATGAACTTCCATGAATTTTGATTTTTATATCATGTTTACATGTGTTTTTGTTGGAATTATCCTTTGACCCATTTGAAGGATGATATTTGCATGTTAAATCCTTAACCCATGATTTTTGTGTTGAAATTATGTTATTATGTTATGATTTAATTATTCCCATGCTTTAACTTTATGACCCCCATGTGTTTGATGAAATACCTAAGAGATGAATTTGAAAAATGATTATTTATAATGCTTTTGAAGATTCAGTATGTTTCTACTGGTAATGTTATCTAGTCCTGGGGGTTATGAATACCCCAAAACTTAGTTGTTTACTTAGTCTCAGTATTATCAAAATGGTTTCGGATATATTGGAGCATTATCAGTCTAGTTAGTTATCATATTAGTAAGCTCAGTTCAGTCCAGTAATTAGAGTTAGTCTAGTTGGAAGTAGGATTTCGCAACGAGCGAACCCAGGGATGGGGGCTCACCTGCTAGTTGAGGGTATGAACTTTAGTAGCAGTCCCTGCATTCCAGAACTACATAGCCATCATAGGTTGAGATATTAACCTGCCAGTTGAGGGTTGACATATATCTCACTAGAGCACCTGCCAGTAGAGGGTGACTCTTTAGTCCTTCGGGACTTCACTTTAGTGGATCCACACAACCAGTGTTAGTACTCGTGGCACGGTACTGACACCCTTCCAACCGAGGTCACAATTAGCTCATATTGGGGCATGTCAGTTAGATGATAACTCCCACAGTTTCAGTCTAGTCTTAGTTCAAAAGGTAGTTTAGGTTTGCTCGATCACAACATATAATTTATCAATTAAATCAGTACTCAGATTTTAGAATTTTAGTTTACAGACTATTCCATTATCATGTTATATGCTTGGTCATGCATTCTCAGATTTTACAACCTTATGCATACTATGCATCAGTTATGTCATGCTATTCATTCAACTAGTTATTATTCATGCACATGAGCCCATGCACATCAGCCTATCCTCATTTAGCATACTAGTACATTCAAAGTACTGAACGCATACTCGTTTCTTGTGCTGTGATGTATCATGTTATAGGCTCGAACGCTCAGGTTCCCGACTACACCTTGACCTCCCAGCGCATCAGCAGCAGTAGCAGTGGTGAGTCCTCATATTTCGAGGACTGATTATGTTATTTTAATATTTCAGTTCAGTAGTCAGTTGGAGTTAGTTGGGTCCTGTCCCATAAACTCTCATTCAGTTAGTTTTAAAGGCTTTCGAACATTTCAGACAATCAGTTAGTTATCAGTTTTATCAGTCAGTTTTCAGCATTTTCGCTTATGTTTCAGACTTGTGGATTTCAGTTGTATTGTTTTCAGTAGTAAAACCTTATGATATATTTAGTTGTTTCTTCACATATTCATTATCAGTATATTATTCAGTGCTTACAACAAGTACCAGCTCATAGGTTAGCTTGTGATCTCTCAGGACTGTAAGCACCGTGTGGTGTCGAAGGTGTACTCCCAGGACGTTATAGAAAATGAGGAAGATATGAAGATCAAATGCCCATTCTTGTTCCCCAGATTTGATGAAAGTGCTTAAGGTCTGAATTTCATTTTCCTCTTGTCACTTTCCGAGTTTATCATTTGATTCTGGTGTATTCTTGCTATTCTCATACTAAAACTGTCCTAACTCATCATCCAGGGATGAATGATCCTAAGGAGGGATAATGTGAGACCCTATAAAATTTTGATTATTTTATTTTTGACCCCCCCATGTGTAATGTCGATTTTTGACTTGAATTATGTTTTGGGGTGTTAAAAGGATAATTTGGGAAAGTTTTAGAATTTTCAGAAGATATTTGGGGTTATTTTAGGATCCTGAGGCAGTGAGGGTTTGGTATATTTCCATGTCACGAAGGTTACCCTCTGCGATATCAGCGTGGCACAGAGAATAACATCTACAATAACGTCGTGCCACGTTGATGGGTAAATTGCATCCAATTTTTTTTTACTTGGGGTGAGGGGTTTTTGGCCTTTTTACCCCTTGTACGACTTATAAACATAAAAGGGACCCTATACCTTTAGTTTTCAAAGATCAAACTCTACTTTCTTCATCTTTAACTCTCCACCCAAGACAACTTAAGGGTTTTTCAAGAAATCACTACTCTGGGCTTTAGATTTCAAATTGACTTCAACTTCTTGTGTGTTTCAGGTATGTTTCTCTTCCCCAAACTTTAAATTTACATTATGGCATGAATTTGATGGATTTCATTTGATTTATATTATGCATTTGGAAATTGGGTTGAGAGGTTCTGATTGTTACTAATTAAATTACTTGTCCCCTATTTTAAATTAATTATTCATGCTTTAAATTGATATTTTTGGGACTGAATTGATACATTATTTGAATGGTTGGAATGGGGGATATGTGTTCCCTAAATTAGATGAATTTTGGCTTTGAATTACATGAATCTCAATCCACTTTATAAATTTGATTTTAATTATGGATAATTGCATGGTTTAACTTATTTTTGAACCAAATGCATTGCATTAATGGATAAATGAATATAAAAATGGATTTAGATGGCCTTGGTGACCATGGTTTGGATTTTAATGGAATTTGGGAGTCCAATTTGATTGTGTGAATTGGTTTGGCATAAATATATTAGCTTGCAAGTGTATTGATATGATGATACCAAGTGGTAAATGCCTTAATGATTGACTCCTGGGTTAATGGTTGGAATTATATGTAAGTTATTCTAATTTGGACTTAAATGAGGTTATGTAGCTCACCGTGAAGGTGTAAGTTCTGGGGGGGACAAACGCTGAAAACTACATTTGCTGGATTTGGGGGTCTATATGACCGTGTGCTTGATACACACTTGATATATATATATATATATTTGATATGACTATTGCCTATGGTGACTTTAGTTTTCCCTCGGTCCGTGCGGCTAACACGTACTGGGGCCCTTACAGCAGGGAGAGCTGAACCCACATAGCCCATGGGTGCCTTTAGAATGGATCGAGCAGCACAATCCAGGTTAATGATTTTAAAACTCTCATGTTCATGACCCATACCCTGTCCCGACATCTTATATATGTATATATAAATGTGTGCATGTGGTTTTGACTGATTTTTGAACATGACATTATGGTACCACTTTTTCTGAGTTACATGCTAGTGCTTATCCCGTTGACCGTCCTAGGACTCTACATCATTTCATGATGTAGGGTCCGAAGACTTTTCTATTGATCATGTCAAACATTAGGTGATGTGGTGCATTCATTGAGTTGCCGTGAAGTGGTGAGCTTTCATCTTTTAGAAGGCCTTATCATTTGATTATTCTTTCTTTATTGACTTAGTACTGTTGGATTCTTTTCTTTGGTCAGAGTTGGGGGAATTCCCCGGTTTATATACTAATTTTAGAGGCTTTTGTGAACATATATGAGTTAGTTGTTGTTTTGACTCTTAGATTCTTTGAGTTATCTATACATGTTTTTATTACAGTTTAATCGACTTCTGCATTATTATTATTATTTTTGTGCTCATGAGATTAGGCGATGGGGTGGTCTCCGATCTATGGTGGACTTGAGACACTCATCACGACCAGGCCTTAGTTCGTGTCGTGACATATGTTGAAGCCACCTCTTTTATATTTTGGTGTCAATAAAGTAGCTATTTTTTTGTTATAAACAACAGAATAAAAAAAAGTAACCAAGTTTATTGCTCGACTTGTTAACAATAGAATGCAAACAAAATAATTAAATTTATTATTTGACTTGTTAGTATTCTACATTAATAGTTTCCTTGATATGACTCAACATTATCTTTATTTTAGGCATAATGATCAATGATAGTTTGTCCTATTTTTAAAGGCAGGTCACCGAATAATCTGATAGCCAGATACACATTTGATGAGGAAAATCAGATTTATCATGTATTTGCGTATATTTAACTCTCAGAAGATTCATTAGTTAACCAATAATATGTTAAATTGGAGGAATTTTTTTTAAAAAGCCTTTATTTTTTTATGCTTTTGCAAAGTAAGGCATTTTGTTATTGATTTGCGTAATTTTATACAACCTGTGATATCTACCTTTTTAATCTTCAAGTGCATTTTCAAAGTAGGGTACCTCTTCATCCCAGAGAGTCAACAGTTAGAATTTTTTTCTTCCGTACTGACTATCTCGTTGTCGGTTCTTGTCAATCACCTGAATTTTATAAGTTCATTCATCTATCGTTGGAGTAATTGCATCGATGCTAAATCATTATGTCATTCTGAGCAACCTGACAGTACTAACTATCAACAAATGATATAGGTAAAAGAGATAAATAGATTCAGTGGTGTAATTAAAGTAGAAAAATGTCTACCATTAGAAGAAGTGAAATTGTTAATTTAAGGAAAAAAAATTTCAATAATTTCACAATACACTATATTAGGTGTGCAACAATCATCATGATTATCAGCTACAGGGAGTCTAATACTTTGACATTGTTCAAACTTTTGGCTCTCGACAAAGCAACCTATAGTTGTCCATGAAAAAAGATGACTTCTCTTAAATAAATACCAACAAAATTTAATGTTTGTCCTTGATCTTTGTTAATAGTCACGATAAAATATAATCGTATTGAAAATTGTATTCTCTTAAATTGTAGTGATATCTTTTCATATGCCGAAGTTAATAATGGTATGCACAGAATGAAGACATGAGTATTTTTAAAAATGCCACTGAAATTGTAGCACTGATAATATGATCTTTGAAGTTGTCACATGTTAGTCGTGTTTAAAACCTTTGAAGGATTCAAGTTTCTTAGTAGTATGATGGGGCAATTTCTTTTTAAAGACAGTTTGTAAGGAGGTAATCCAGCAGGATTTAAAATATGCATAAGATCTTCATATTCACTTTGATCTTTTGGGTCGGGAGTTTCATCAGTAGCCACATACACTTTTGCATTGGTTGAAAATTGAGTAATTAACATTTTATTTATTTTATCCATAAAATTACTTTTTATTGTCAAAATAGCATGAAAAATAGTAGAAGAACTATTTAAATGAGATGTATATAAATTGAGATAAGTAACTTTAAATAAAAAATTTAAGGAATCTTTTTCAGTAGTGCAATGAATAATTAAAGATTGTGGCATTTTAATTTTTTTTTTGAGAATTTTGTTTTTCATTTTCATTTCCAATTCTCATTAGGTAGTTTCAAAAAGAAGGATTAGTTCTTGCTCGCATATTCTCTGATAATTATAATTTTGGAGTTGATTTTAAATTTTAGAACATAGTAGACTCTCAGGAACAAAGTCTTCTCTTTTGCTACTACGAACAACAGACAAGGTTTGTTTAAAATCACCACTAAATAAAAAGAATTCACCGAAGAGAATATTTATTTCTATTAAATCTTTAAGAAGCAAATCTAAAACTTCAATCATTTCTTTTTTCGCCGTTGAGATTTCATCGCATACTATTAGCTTTACATCTCAAATTAAAGATGCCAATGACCTTGTTTGTTAATATTTACAACTGAAATTTTCATCAATGTTTATACACAATTTAAAGCGGGAATGAGCAATGTGACCTTTCGGAAGAAGCAAGGTTATCACACCTGAACTTGTAGTTGCTAAAGCTATAAATCCTCTATGTCTCACAGTAGTTAATAGAGCATGATATAAGAAACTTTTATCAGTTCCACCAAATTCATCAATAAAGAAGATTCCTAATTTACTTGAGAATACTCTATTAAGGATTGTATTGTAGTTGTTGTTGTTCATTATTTCATTTAATTTCCAGTAATAAATCTTTGTTACCAACATTAATATTTCTTTTAAACTGTACATCTTTAGTTTCTTTTATCATTGCATATGCTTTGATTTTTTCTGAAATTAGCTGAAATTCGTTAATATCATGATCCATTTAATAAATAATATTATTAGTGTGATTTAATACTTTATAATGAATTGCTGGTGAAGACAGATTCCTATATTCTTATAACCTCCTAATAGTGGGCCTTTAAATTTTTTCCATAATTCTCTAGAATTATTTGAATTGCAATAAGTTAATAGTACATCGAATGAATTTCTTAGACTGCATAACATTTGGTAATCAACATCTTCGGACATACATTGTATTAAGTTATTATCACATAGTAGTAATTTTTGTTTTCTACAGATTCTCTAAATGTACTGCAATGCTTGCTATTTACAGTTTACAAATCTTCGTATGATTTAGGTCCTGTCACATTCATCAGAAGCAATCTCAAATAGTATTTTTCTCCTTCAGTTGGATGGCACATCATAACACAGTCAATTGCATTTTTCTGCTGATGACGTGCCCATATTTTGTATGTTATTGATCACACAAAATGTTCAGAAAATTCTTGATTCAACAAATTGAGATGCTTAGCTTCTTTATTTATTGTATTCATCATAAAAATTTTATATAACATCATTTTTTTAATCATTAAATTATTTACAAGTTTATTTATATTGTAGATATTTTTGAAGAAAATAAGTTGTTATCGATTAAGATAGAGATGTAAATGGTAAACACATGTATGCATTTCACTGATAGAAAATCCAATTATGCGCCACATAGCTTCAAATGGTGAAACCCACCTTGCTAACTAGTACTCTTTTATTTCATCTATTTCTATATTTATGTTATCATTATGTAGATGAAATATAATTTTATCATGTCTGTTGCATATATATATATATTTATAAATGTATTTAACAATTTAGATATTTGAACATATTTGCACGTTGATGTGACAATTGAATTTACAAAGTAAAAATGAATTGTAAGGGACAACCCATGAATTATCAAGAAGGTGATTTTCAATTTGTATGAGTTTTTGTGTTTTATTTCTTATAAATTGAATATGAGTTTTTTCTTTTACATGTTTGATCCGAAAATATTTTGGGTATTTAAATTTTAAATATTTTTTTTGTCATACAAAGATATGTCGGATTTAATTAACACAAGTATCATGCATAATGAATAGAGTAAGAGGTTTAAATAAATTTGAATTTGCTTTAGAATCTAGTAATTCAACACAAACAAATTGATCATATGCTTTAGGTGTCAATAACTTGTATTTCACTTTAAGTATATTAAGAAAATGAGTGTGAAGAAGTCCTCGTTTTTGAAATTCTATCGTATACATAAATGCAACAACCTTACCAAATATATGTTTTCTTAGCATATCCTTTTTTTACTTCCTCTAGTTTTACCCAAAATATTCGACAGATTAGATCAGGTCTATTTTGGACTTCATCGATCGGGAGCAAATTTTATTTGATTTCAGAACAAAAATAATTACAAGTCATTGTCTAAAATATATTAGATTTTTCAACGCCTTGGACCAAAGACATAGCATCTACATATCGGCGCCACATATTTCTAGGGCCTCTTATGAAACTAAGGAAAATTATCCTATTCTTACTTAAGCTTCACTTTCACCACAACGTAATACATCCAAAGTCCTCCTAACACACCAGTCTTAAATAAATCTTGATTGAAAGAAGCAAAATCTAGTCTTTAGCTTTCAATTTTAATCCATTCATTAATGATATATTGTTGAAGTAATCTATCAGAATGCAACAACATATTTTTATTATTTTTTATTTGTAGATTGTAGCAATAATATTTACGATAAGAAACATGTTAGAATCGGGAAGAATAAACAAACCACAAGTAAAAGTAATCAAGAACAACACACATATTTACATGAAAATCCTTGTGGAATAAATCATGGGCAGAGGCAAAGGAGGTTTCACTATAATAGAGAGAGAGTACAATGTGGAGAAGGCTGAATTTTCTGAATGCCCAAAATAACTCACTAAAGTACTTATATAATATGTGCATACAAATAAGTTCTAGGCCAAAAAACATAAAGGTCCATATCGGGCCTGTCGGCCCGATCCCTATGCTACCACCACAGACGCCATTGAAAATCACCAACATGGGTCGCACCGCAAAACTTCTGGGCAGGATCAACAAAATTTGGGTCACAACTCTAACAATCTCCACCTTGACATGAATTCTAATTCAGAACTCAAATCTATTTCAAGACAAACTCTCCACCTCTTCCATAAAATCCCCTAAGAGCACATCTTAACAGCTAATGCTAACCAAGTTCAAGCAATGCTCAAACTTGTCACTTGGTAGTATCTTGGTCATCATATCAACAAGATTATCATGAGTACTAATATGGCTCATCACAATATCACCACGAGCAATAATTTCACGCATAAAATAATACCGAACATCGATGTGCTTTGTCCTCTTATGAAATATCTGATCTTTCGTAAGGAAGATAACACTCTCACTGTCACAAAAGATGGTAGTAATCTGTAAGTCTTTACTAAGTTCACCAAACAGACCCTTCAACTAAATAACTTCCTTGAAAGCCTCTGTAATAGCCATAGCCTCAGTGGTTGTCAAAGCAACCGTAGTCTGTAAGGTAGCTGTCCAACTAATAGCACAACCACCAATGGTGAAAACATATCCTGTATGGGATCTCCTTTTATCATGATCTCCTGCAAAATCAGAATCAACATATCCGATTACTCCATCTCTGTTTTGCCCAAACTATAAACAAACATCAGCAGATCCATGTAAGTATCTGGAAATCCACTGAACTACTTTCCAATGTTCTATGCCAGGATTTGCCATGTATCTTCTAACTGCACAGACAACATATGATAAATCTGGTCGGAAACACACCATCGCATACATAAGAGACCCGACGACACTAGAGTATGGAACTCGAGACATATAGTCACGCTCATAATTTGTCTTTAGAGCTAGAGTGGCCGAGAGTTTGAAGTGAGCTGTCAATGGAGTACTAACAGGCTTGGCATTTTGCATATTGAACCTGTGAAACACTTTTTCAACATATCTTTTCTGACTCAAGTATAACTTACAATTCTTTCTATCCCTCAGAATATCCATGCTAAGAATCTTCTTTGCTGCTCCTAGATCCTTCATATCAAACTTCTTACTGAGCTGGCCTTTGACTTTTATTATCTCTCTTATATCCTTTGCTGCAATTAATATATCATCAACATACAAGATAAGATACACAAATAAACCATCACTTACCTCCCTGAAGTAGACATAACTATCATAACTGCTCCTCTGAAACATATAAGAGGTCATAAAAGAGTCAAACCTCTCATACCACTGCCTGGGCGACTGCTTTAATCCATAAAGAGATTTTTTTAGCAAGCATACACAGTTCTGCTTCCCTGAGACTACAAAGTCCTCTGGTTGTTGCATATAGATGTCCTCCTTAAGTTCTTCATGTAAGAATGCAGTTTTGATAACTAACTACTCAAGCTCAAGATTGTAATGGCCACAATACCAAGCAATGCTCGAATCAAACTATGCTTTACAACTGGAGAAAACACATCTGTGAAGTCAACATCTAGAACCTGACTGTAACCTTTAGCAACTAGTCTTGCTTTATACCTAGCATCTTCAACTCCCAAGGTTCTTTTTTTTTGAATACCTACTTGCAACGGACAACTTTCTTATCTTTAGGCAATCTCACCAAATCCCATGTGCCATTCTTATGAAGTGATTTCATCTCGTTCTGCATAGCAATCATCCATTGGCTGAAATCATCACAATTAACTGCCTTTGAGTAAGAAGAAGGTTTTTCACCAAAATCAATACCTTCTACTATATTTAATGCATAAGCAACCAAATCAGCTTTAGTACATTTCTAAGGAGGTCTAATATCTCTTCTAGGACTGTCTTTAGCAATAGAATATTATGGCATCACTGGTGGTGAAGAAGAAATAATACCACTCTATATCTCTGGGATAGACTGAGAAGAAGGCACTGGTGTAGACTCTGCTCCAATTTACAATTCAATATGGGAGAATGACTTTTGCTTATTCATGTCACTAAGTTCAGCTGGAGGTGAACACTAGATTCGGAGGGAGCCCGAAGAATGGCAGTTTCATCAAACACAACATCCCTGCTAAGCCTTTTTGCTTTTTGGACACCTAAGCTTATAACCTTTAACACCAGGCTTATAACCCATAAATAAGCTCTTGACAGATCTAGGTTCCAACTTTTCATTATCAACATGAGCATATGCAGGACATCCAAATATCCTCAAATCATAATAACTAGGAGAAGTACCAGACTATGCCTCTCGTGGAGTCTTTTCATCAATCGCGACTGAGGGAGAGCGGTTAATAAGAAGGTAAGTTGTGGAAGTAGCTTTAGCCCAAAACGATTTGGGTAAACCAACATTAGAGAGCATACAACACACCTTCTTCATTATAGTCCAATTCATTCGTTCGACCACACCATTATGTTGCGGAGTATGATAAACTGTCAAGTGCCTCACAATTCCTTCTGACTTGCACAAAGCATTAAATTCATTAGAACAAAACTCTAAACCATTATCGGTCCAAAGGCATTTGACCTGCTTCCTTGTCTGTTTTTCAATCATAGTTTTCCACTTCTTGAAAGTAGGCAACACATTATTCTTTTGCTTCAGAAAGAACATCCAAACTTTTCTGAAATAGTCATCAATAATAATCAACAAGTAATTAGAGCCTCTTTTAGAAGGTACTTTAGTAGGACCTCAGAGATTAGAATAAATGTAATCAAGTATGCCATTAGTTGAGTGGATACCTTTAGTGAATCTGACTCTCTTCTGCTTCCCAAAAATGTAGTGCTCATAGAACTCCAATTTGGTAATACTCTGTCCATCAAAAAGTCCCCTCCTGCTTAGTTCAGCTATCCTGTTTTCACTTATATGATCCAGGCGCATATGCCAAAGCTTAGCAACATCACTTTCTGATAGAGAGGAGGTAAAAATAGCTGCATCATCTGAAATAGTAGAGCCTTGCAGGACATACAAATTTGCAGAATTTCTTTGTCCCTTCATCACAACAAGAGCATATTTAGTAACCTTTAGGACTCCACCTTCACCAGTGTACCTATAACCGTTCGAATCAAGGGTACTCAAGGAAATAAGATTTCTTTTTAGGTCTGGGACATACCGCACATCACCAAGTGTCCTCACAACCCCATCAAACATCTTGATCCTAATTGTTCCAATACCAACTATCTTACAAGGTGTGTTATTTCTCATCAACACAGTACTTTTAGAGACAGTTTCATATGTTGTAAACCAATTCCGATTACGACACATATGAAACGTGCAAGCTGAATCAAGAATCCAATCCTCATAGGATTTGGAGTTACCATCAGAAACTACCAAGAGTTCTCTATCACTACCGCCATCTTCCATAAAACTGGCTTCACTAGACTTCTCTGGTTGGTTTTTCTTTGGTTTCAGACCTTCACTTTTCTCTCTATTTTGTAGCTTCCAATACTCAGATTTGATATGACCCTTCTTCTTGCAGTAATTATAGGTTTTGTTTCTATTTTTGGATTTGAACTAAACCTATCATCACCCCTAGAATTCCTCTCACGAGTCCTTCCTTGAACAATAAGACCATCTCCTTGAGTCTCCGACCTATTCACTAGATGCTTCATCTTCTCCTTAGAGAACAATGCATCATAGAATTTATCAATTATCAGGGTATCACGACTATATAAAATTGTATCCCTAAAGGTCGTGTATGATGCAGGTAGCGAACACAGTAGCGAACACAACAAAATCAATCCTAGATCTTCCTCATCGTATTTAACCTCCAGAGTCTAAATCAGAGAAGATTTCCTTAAATACAGATAGGTGATCCTCCAAGGACGCACCCTCAGACATACAATGGGAATAAAGTCATTCCTTGAGATGCAACTTACTTATTAGGCTCTTCATCATACACAACGATTCTAGTTTCAACCATAACACATCGGTTATAGTCTCCTTCAAAACATCCTGTAGAATCTGATTAGATAAATGAAGGTAGATCTGAGATAGAGCCTTTTGATCCTTACGTTATTTGTCCTCGTCCATCTATGATGAGGGCATCTTCTTAAACCCCAATAAAGCATCATCCAAATCTATCTGCGCGAGCACAACCCGCATCTTAACCTGCCATAACAAAAATTTAGTGTTGTGATCCAACAACGGAATATCATACTTCATGGTTGCCATCCTTGAGAAAATAATCGAACAGTCTCTGATATTAGTTTGATAGAATCGGGAAGAATAACAAACCACAAGTAAAGGAAATCAAGAACAACACACAGATTTACGTGGAAACCCTTGCGGGAAAAACCACGGACAGAGGCAAAAGAGGTTTCACTACAATGGAGAGAGAGTACAATGTGGAGAAGGCTGAATTTTTTGAATGCCCAAAACAACCCACTAAATGCACATATATCATATGTGCATACAAATAATTCCTAGGCCCAAAAACATAAAGGTCCATATCGGGCCTGTCGTCCCAATCCCTACGCTACCACTACAGACCCCGTTGAAAATCACCAACATGGGTCGCACCACGAAACTTTCTGGGCCAGATCAACAAAATTCGAGTCACAACTCTAACAAAATAGTATCACGTTTTGTTTATCCTTTCTTATAATTTCATCTTTCAAGCCCAAAAAATCATCAATTGAAGTCATATTCTTTACACTTGGTAATTGATCATGTTCGCAGTATCTTTGTGATGCATTATAATCAATTATAGGATTAATTTTTTCAATACCGAAATGTCATCCATTTTTTTCGTAAGAAAATAATGATTCCGTAAGAAAATAATGATAGATTTATAATGCATCATTACAGTCGTAGTAATAATTTACCAGTTGACTCCTATCACTTTTTGTATATATTCAGCTATGAGGAGCAGAAACATAGTAGCTAGCATCCTATTCCACTCATCTTTCAGCAATTTCTGATGTAGTTGGTAAATTGTATGTTCATTGATTTAGATCTGCATCACATTTAAGTGCAATGTAGAAATCAGAGAGTCGTGGAGTATTTATTAACGATTTTAAAAATATTGAGTATGGATTAATTTTTAAGTTTTTTATCAGATTTTTAACAGTATATTCATCTAACTTATTTGAACACGTCATTTGATTTCTAAGCTCATTTTTGCAATTAAAATAGTACAATTGCAGATTTCTTCCATTCTCATCAACTGGCATCAAGTCATTTATGAAATGATACATATTTTTTTGAACTCAAAAAGTATAAATAACGTTATTTTTGTTTCTTTGTGATAATTCTTTATCGTAAGCCACTCCAAAGAATGTCAATGCGAATATGTTTTTATGTAAGTTCAAAAATATTTTGATTCTTCAATATTTCGTTGATAATTTTTTTTAATTTAGTAAAAATTTCATGGGATATTAGTCTAATAGCATTTTTGCCACAAAAAAAAATCTCTTCTTTCCCACAGAAATTACATTTTGAAACAGATTTCAAAAGAACATAAGTTGTGAATGATTGTGTTATTATTGAGTTGTTAGTATACTGTTCTACAATATTTGATGTTGAGCCTCGATCAAATTGAACTAATCAATTTGTTAAAATAAGAGGTTGTTGATCACATAAAAGAATTGAGATAGCACCAAATTGTCATTTCCTTGTATGCTTTATTACTTTGCATTTTAGCCAATAAAGTTTCTTTCTTATTATATTATTTTTTTATAATTTATGACGTCTAGCTTTTTTATCTTCATGTACTTTTTCAAAGCATGAATGTACTTACTCCCTCCGTTTCAAAAAGAATGACCTACTTTCCTTTTTAATCCATTTAAAAAAGAATGACCCCTTTCATTTTTAGCAACTTTTAAATTTTAACTTTTCACGTGGCATGTTTAAGACCACAAGATTGAAGGGCATTTCGGTACATTTGACATATCTTTAATTTAAGACCACAAGATTCAAAAGTCATCTTTATTTTCTAAAACTCCGTGTCAAGTCAAACTAGGTCATTCTTTTTGAAATGAAGGGAGTATTTATTTTTATTTGATATTGTAATATTGATTTGATAATACTGTGTCACATGGACAAACATATTTAAAATATTAATCAGATATAAGCAGACATACAATCAAATATAAATTTGATAACGAAAATAATACATGGTAAGTGAAATCTTGTACACCAACACAAACAAAGGGTTACTGCACCAAAATTGGAAACACATAGAAGAGAACACAGATAAAAACTGAAGACTATCAGTACTCTTTACTTTAAAAACTTAAAGTAATATAGTATGATGTAATTAAAAAAACTTGAATACAATTTTAATTTTCTAAGCAAAACAAAAGCTCAAACTATGTTAAATTAACAAAGGAATAGTAAACGAAATTTCTTTACACAACGGAGGAAGTATTTCAACAAAGGGTGATTAATTGATCATCCTATATGGCTGCTCCAAGTAATATTCTCTGTTTTACAAGATTAGTTACATTATTACATTGATATTTGATTCTATTAAAACTAACTGTAAAGTTGAAGTTAATAATATGTAACTTTGAAGCATATTATCAATATATAGTCTCATGAATATATAACCTCAATCTCTCTTATTTCATTCATCATAACCTCTAGAATCTTTCATTTCTTTATAA
Source organism: Capsicum pubescens (assembly GCA_030864215.1). NCBI lineage: Eukaryota > Viridiplantae > Streptophyta > Magnoliopsida > Solanales > Solanaceae > Capsicum > Capsicum pubescens. Next base: position 334,975,639 of record CM061548.1, on the reverse strand, counting down.
TCATATTTTTTGAGAACTTCAGCGACAAAAACGTTGTTTTTTGAAAGCTCAAATCTAAGCCTGAAAACAAGGTAAACTTTTTATTTTATTTTAATTTTTTTCTTATATTTGATTTTGCACCTAAAATAAGCCAATTCAAATAGGCACTTGTTATGTACTAAAATAATCCTGAGGACTGGAGATGTGGCTCTGAATGTGCGGTAATAGGTATTTGTGAAATTAGTTGAGGTAGGCACAAGTAAGTCTGGAAACAACTGGCTCAAACACCAAGATTATCAAAGAAAAAAGTCATTCTTAGATTTAATATGCTAAAGCACCTCAATATAAGAGGTACTGGATAGATTTATTTGTGGATTAAACACCTCTTTAGACTACTAAAGTCTCTTTTAATATTGATTTGACTCTTAGATTTATTATAAACACACTGTCAATGATGTGCAATGCTCTTATTCTGTTTCTTGAATTAAGAAGTTGCTACACTACTACTATTCAATCTTTTCTATAACAATAATGGAATTGTAGTTTTGAAAATAGGAGATTTAGCAAGAGTCTATCCAAATCACCAACACTAATAGCAAATCGATAAATTTGTCATCAAAATACAGGACAAAATAACACCAATAAAGAAGTTGTTAGCAAACCCCACCAAAACTAACGATGAAATTAAAATTTGTATAATCGAAAACTACCACTAAACACAGTCACTATACAGATCTAGATGTTGTAAAACAATTCAATATATGAAAAAAATTAAATTAAAGCGAATTTTCTTCTTCCATTGAAATAATTTAATTCTTTAGTTTGAAATCGAAAGAAAATCCCAACTAATTATTACCAAAATTTAAAAATGCTGAAATTAATAAGATAAAAAAATATACCCGACAGAGAGCCACACACCAACTTAAATCTATTCTTGCTTTCTTGATTATTATTTTTTATATTTATTAATGAAGAAGACAATAGAAAAATAGACAAAGAGGGAGAGAATGACACGTATTTGGTAGAAACGTGTAATGGCTACACGTTTAAAGATCCAACAATTCACCATCAACATATGCATGAAATGATCAAAATATCCTCAAATAAATTTCTTTTGACATTAAGCAGACATGTCAGAACCATCTTTTATATAATATAGAAATATATGTTCTTTTCTTCAAAATCATAATAATGGTATCAGAGCTTTGATAATCTTAAAAAAATCAATGTAACGATTATTTTATACTTTTTGATATGATATATTCTCCAAAATTAATTATATAGAATTTAGTGATTTATTTACTTTTCATGAAAATCAGAGAAAAAGAACAGTTTATTTATAGGGTTCTACAAATGATATGATATCCAACTAGAAATTCAAGTAATCAACTACTCCAAGAATTCAATATTATATTACTTTTATATATAAGAGAGTATCCTATATTTTGGTAGTCCCCACAATGATATTAAGATAATTTCAATCAATTTATTTGTCACGATCCAATTGACATGAGTGACACCCACCCCATTCTTCTGTGGGAGAATCGATAACCTTAAAAGCATTTACAAATACTTAGAAAAAATTATAGAAGCTATCCTATCATAGTTTTAAAAATTCACAAATCTAACAATTTAAAATAATGCGAAAATAAGTATTAAAAGGAAAATACCTTAGAATTTGAAAGTCGATGTACCAAAAACATACTAAGAATATCAAAAAGGAGATGCAAATCCAAAATTAAAGAAAGTGCATAATATCTAAAACAAAGAACCATGACATAAAGGAAAGATTCTATGGTAGTCGAATAAGCTGCTCACCCCTGAAATCTAAATCACTCTCTAAAATCATAGTTGAGGTCTTGTAGGATCCACTAAAATATGCACTGCACTCAACCAAAGTAAAAGCAAGTAAAGTATCAGCACACAACAACAACAGTGTACTGATAGGGTCATTTGACCAACCCAAGATGTAAGAGCAAGTAAAGTATCAACACACAAGAACAACAACATACTGATAGGGTAATTCGACCAACCCAAGATAAGAATATGAACATATAACAAAAAATATAATAGAAAAAATTATTCCATGTTTATTCTAACCTACACCTAGCATAAAAAGTATCAATTAAGCAGTTTAGAATTAAAGCAACATGTCAAGTCATTTACCACCAAGTCAAATAAGTCAAGCCAAGTCAAAAAAGTCAAAACGGGTTAAGCAATAATCAAACATATAAGTATATTTCTCGGTTCACTCACGGAACCATCAAACTCACCTAAAACTCATACATACTGACACCCAATTTTGGCTCGCTCCTTCTTGACCATGAATAATTTTTTAAAATAAATTTGTATTTTTATTTTTATGAATTTTGAATAAAAAGGTACAAAAAAAGGAGGATTCATTTTTACTTCTCATATTTTAAATATTTTAACTAAATATAATTAACTATTTAATATAGAAAAATAACACCAAAAATATTTTGGTACTCGCATTCACATTTTTTTACCTTACTTTTTGGACTATATATTGTGTTTATACATATGTATTCTTATAAATATTATGTATACATTAAGTTATAAAATTATAAATTAGATGTATATACAAAATTTATTTCTATAATTTATATAAGTATGTACCAAAAATAATTTTTAAGGTAGTAAGAAGCATTGATAAAATTAATTTTGAAAAAGAGCATTTGGATCAACAAGAACTCAATTTCAAGTTTATTTTACTCAAACCCAACTATTACTCATAAATTTTAGCCAAAGAAGCCCAAAAAAATTATCCAAAATCCGATTCAATTTCCACATCCATTTCATCAATTCACCACACACAATACCCACTAATCATACATCACCGTGTTAGCAAAGAAACATAAATTCTCATCCAAAAAGCACAAATTCATCTTAGCCGTTAAACTCCTTTTAATCCAATGGCAATGAATTTTTGATATATATATATATATATATATTTGCATTATTTATTTTAATTTAGTTCATTTATAAACCATTCGATCAAACAAACGGATGGTTTAGATTGATCCAACAATCCCAACTCCCAACACATCTCTCTCTCACCAAAAACACGTGCGTCTTTTCACTTTCCCCACCAGAGCGACATCAATCACTTTCTTTCAACTTGTCCAAAATACACCATAGCCAAACGACCTATATTCTTCACCTCTCTCATCCACTTACCTAAACAAGAAACCATAAACCTCCATAGCCACGTCATCGATGTTGCACATCTGTAGACGTTCGCCCAAATTTTATTTCCCCCGACCCGCGATTTCTCCGTTGGTAGCAAAAGCAAACCTAAATCAGTGGAAAACCCTATTTTCAATTTCGAACCCGCATTAAAAGTCCAAATTTTGAAATTTAGACTTGTCTATAAATACCCACGATTTTATACATCTCAGAACAAGTTTGGAAGGAGAGAAAAAATTCAAAAAATAGAGTGAACACTCAAAAATCTGCGAAGTAAAGTCACAAAATCACTCTTTTTTTCAGTATTTTTGGTCTAATATTGAGTACCGGAGTTCAAGCTCTTTGCCAAAATCTTGACGTCAGACCCTAGTCTTGCTGCACAACACAAGGTGTGAATCTGTCCTTCTTTGTACTTCACCTTCATCTCTTTCTCCATTTGTGTGATTTACTTTGACTTTAACTTTATGTTGTTGCCGCTTTTCTTCTATTTATTGGTAAATATAATCTTAGACGTTGAAAGAAAATATTTTTGTATATGAATACATGGTTATGCAAATAGGTGCATGTGTGTTTATCTTGTTTTGGGATGTTTTAGGACTGCCAGATTAAGTTCTTGATTTTTCCATTTTAGATGAGAGCTATTGTCTCCTCCTTTTTACATACTTTTTTTTTCTTTACTTATTTTGTATCCTAGACAAATGAATTTGAATTTTGATTCCTCCTAATATGATTTTGATACAATTTGATTCGAATAATGTGAAAATCACCTTACTCCTTTGTTTCCCCAACTTGAACATGTTTTCGCGAGTATGTATGTGCATTGCTTATCCCATTTTGGTGTTGTTGTTGATTACCTACAAGTCAGATATGGGATCATCTTAAATTTCTGTGGTTTTGATGAATGTGTCTGTTTTGTATCTAAAATACAGCAAATATGAGGATTTCATTTCCTTATTTGTTATTTATTAGTGGATATGAGTTGGCGGATATGGAAAACTATGTTTCTTACTTTCGCAAAGCACCTTGTTCGTGTGTCTTATTATTTTTCTTGAATTGAGGAGTATGTGAATCACCTAGTTTCATTTTGTTCGTAACTATGAGGCTACCTGTAACGACCTAAAAATTTGATGAAATATGTGAAATTTGTGATTTTATGTGATTTGACTATTTTACCAATCCCCGTAGTTACATTATGATATTTTTGGAGTGTGGGAGTGACTGGCATGATTTTCGATGCATTTTGGTATCATGTATGCAATATTGTGGTTTTTGATGGCTTCGAGAGCCATATTTTGGACTTATGTGGATATCTTTTGATCCGTACAATGGATGGCTGAACAAACTATGTTATCAGCTCTGGAATATCGATTTTAGGCTAGTTAAACCTTTGGTTTGGGTCCCGGTGCACCCGAGATCATTTCGACCTATTGGTCAAAAAATTAAAAAATTGGAAATTTGGGTGTGGGTCCCATATTTGGTCGAAAAGACCTTGGATGGAAAATCCGAATCCTTCATCAGATCTGGAATGTTGATTTTGGGGTGTTAGCATATTTGGTGTGATTTTACGACTTTTAAATTTCATTTCGATCCTCGATTTGGAAAATTGTGATTTCAGATTTCAGGGGTCAATTTTGTGAAAATAATATTTTTTTTGAAAATACGATATCGCCAATGTGTTAGGAATGTCGAATTTAGTATGATTGCATAGTTTGTTTGTGTATATTGGACTCCGACGATTGCTTGCATAGACCTGGGTTGCGTAGCCTTACAGTCATAATCCACCCGCAGGCTATATGGGTCCATTGTTACCCTCTGAACGGACTCCAATGCATGTAGCCGCATGAACCGGAGATATAATAGGGGTCGGGGATTCTCGTGTACCCTTCTCCCTCCATGATACATATATACAAGTATAAACTTGGGGTATTTCCATATACCCCACAAGCATATGGTCTCCAAGACCAACCCTCATGTCAGCAAACATGAGTTCCCAGTGTCCGTCCATAGGACTTACACATTCACAGTTAGCTATCACAACCTGCTATTATTGCCCAATTAAAACATTTAGCACATAACTAAACCACCAATTCCAGGAGTCAATTTTCAAGGCATTATGAAGTGGTATCGTCATATCGATGATTGCTTGCAGGCAATGTCATTAGCCAACAATGAGAGGATTCCCATGTACCCTACAAGATTTCCAACCAAACCAAAGCCATGGCCACTAAGGCCTTTCCAAACCATTTAGAACCAACCAAATCAATTTACGTTTCATTACCATATTATAAAATAGAGAAGAAAGTTGGGGGGAATAGGTTGTATAGGCTTGCTAAGGCTAGGGAAAGGAATGGATGTGACCTTGATCAAGTGAAGTGCATTAAGGGGGAGGATGGTAGAGTTTTGGTGGAACATGGGCACATTAAGAAGAGATGACAGAAGTATTTTCATAGACTTTTAAATGAGGAGGGGGACAGAGGCATTGGTTAGGGGAGTTGGAGAGATTGGAGGAGAGCCGTGATTTCAGTTACTGTAGACATTTTATGGTAGAGGAGGTTAGAGAGGCTATTCGTAAGATACGGAGAGGTAGGGCGACGGAGCCTGACGAGATTCCAGTGGAATTTTGGAAGTATGCTGGTGGGGTAGGCTTAAGGTGGTTGACTGATTTGTTCAATGCCATTTTCAAAACAGGGAGAATTCCTGAGGCTTGGAGATGGAGTACGTTGATTTTGTTATATAAAAACAAGAGTGGCGTTCAGATTTGCAATAACTATAGGGGTATTAAGCCGTTGAACCACACTATGAAGATTTGGGAGAGGGTGGTTAAGCGGAGGTTGGGAAGGATAGTGTCTATTTCGGAGAATCAATTTGGTTTTATGCTTGAATGCTTGACGACATAGGCAATCCACCTAGTGAGAAGATTGGTGGAGCAGTTTAGGAAAATGAAGAAGGATTTACATATGGTGTTCATCGATCTGGAGAAGGCGTACGATAAAGTCCCTAGGGAGGTTCTTTAGAGATGCTTAGAGGTGAGAGGAGTTTTGGTGGCGTACATCAAAGAAATTAAGGACATGTACGATGGAGGAAAGACTCGGGTGAGGACAGCGGGAGGAGACTCAGGGCATTTTCCGATCGAGACTGGTTTACATCAGGGATCGACTCTTAGCCCGTTCCTTTTTGCGTTGGTGATGGACGTGTTGACGTGGAGTATTTAAGGTAAGGTAACATGGTGTTGTGGATGATGTAGTTTTGATTAATGAGACACAGAAGGGGGTGGTGAATGAGAAATTGGAGGTTTGGAGGCAAACTATTGAATCTAAGGGGTTCAGGTTTAGTAGGTCCAAGACGGAGCATTTGGAATACAAGTTTAGTGACTCGAGTCAGGAGGATGGTGTGGTGGTGTTGTTGGATTCTCAGCATGTTTGTAAGAAGGATAGTTTTAACTATCTGGGGTCTGTGATTCAGGGGAATGGTGAGATTGATGAGGATGTCACTAAACGTATTGGCGCAGGTTGGATGAAGTGGAGGCTCACCTCAGGAGTGTTGTGTGATAAGAAGGTGCCACTTAATCTTAAAGGCAAATTCTACAGAGTGGCAGTCCGTCCAGCCATGTTGTATAGAACGGAGTGTTGGCCAGTCAAGAACTCTCATATTTAAAGATTAAAGGTGGCGGAAATGAGAATGTTGCGTTGGATGTATGGACTAACTAGAGAGGATAAAGTTAGGAATAATATTATCCGAGAGAAGGTGGGAGTGGCTTCGGTGGATAACAAGATGCGAGAAGGAAGGTTGAGATGGTTTGGGAATATGATGAGCAGGGGAACAGATGCCCCTGTTCGGAGGTGTGAGAGACTAGCTTTGGATGGATTCAAAAGGAGTAGAGGTAGGCCTAAGAAATATAGGAGGGAGGTGATTAGGCATGACATGGAACTGCTTCAGATTACTGAGGACATGACCCTAGACAAGAAGGTATGAAGGTCATAGATTAGGGTAGATGGCTAGGGTGAGTGTGTAGGTAATCTCTAGGTGATAGGGAAGTTTGGGTGTGGTGGGTGTTTTAGGCCTGTGAGGGCATGTTACTACCACATGGGTATCTATGTTCTTATTTCATATTTCGTATTGTTCGTATTTCTCTTATTTCCCATTTTTCTGAGACTTAGAGTTCTTATTTTTTTATCTCTTATTTCTGTTATGCTATGCAACCTGTTTCATGTCTCATTACGACCTTGGTATTTTATTCTCTATCTTGAGCCAAGGGTCTATCGAAAATAGTCTTTTTACTTCCTCGGAGGTAGTGGTATGGACTGAGTACATTTTACCCTCCCTAGACCTCACTTTGTGGAAATATACTGGGTCTGTTGTTGTTGTTGTTGTTGTACCATATTATAAAATACAAAGGTTTCAAGAATAATCAAACTATGTGAAAAAATTATTCTTATTAGCATTTTTACAAACATGTTGAGGGCATATAGTTTCCAAAACCAAAATCAAGTATCAATTAACCATTTCCTTGCAACCACATGTTCAAACCATAATTATAATGTGAAAACCCATAAGAAAAACATGGGAAAACATTATCCAGCCATGCATAACCAAAACCCCCAACATCTATTTCAAAACCCCAAACAAACCGACAATAATACCATGAAAACCATTCATTAAAGCATGCTTTTAGTTGAACTAACAATGAGGGAGAAGTAACATGCCTTAGACACTAAGGAAGATAGAGAGAATCCCTTTTGAAATCCCCAAATTGATTGACTTTAAGAAACCCTAGCCTTTTTTTGAACCAAGAGCTTGAGAGAGATTTAAGAGAGTTTAGAGAGTATTTGATTAATCATAGGTTAATGAAGCCTCCAAAGGTGTTTTATGCCATGGGGTCAAAAGGAATTAGGAGGAAAAAATCCAGAATACCCCCAACTTAAACTATAAAAATCTCACATACGATTGAACCCCTCAACTCGTAACCACATTATACAAGTGGTACCCTCAAATAGTGAGCTCAACACTCAGGAAATTTTCAAGGGACAAAACCCAAGGTGTTTCAGGGAAGTACTCGAATTTTTAATTCTAGGCCCCTTGGAGGTGTATCCTCTGGTGTTCCACTTTCTTTCCCCGAGAAAGTCTTTCCCTTTAGTCAACTTTATTTTTCATGGGGTACTCTATGAGGTCACTACTTAAGTCACTTGCTTCCTCTTCTGTCAAATGGTAATTAGCCTTGAAGTCGGCTTCTTCTTAGTATTCTTCTTTGAGGAGTTGCCTTTAGGAGACATAGTACCTGTGTGTATACACTAATTATCAATGACTAAGGAAAGGAAAAACAAAGAAAATCAAGTATCAGTGGGCATCTCTGCTCATGTTACGATTGGGGGGTCTGAGTCGTATAAGCTGTTTACGACTCGTAAGACTGAGTCGTAAGATAAACAGTGTATATATGAATGTTCACTGGTCTGTTTACGAGTCATCCTAACCAATCATAAGGACAGTTTATGACTCGTTACCAAAAATCAAAAGCAGACCAAAAACAAAACTTTATTATGTGTTACCTCCCTAGGTCATTACGATTTGTGTTTACGAGTCATATGGGTTGGATATGGCTCACAGAGGCATGTCGTACCTATAAACCTACACCCAACTAGACTTTTATTTTGTCAATGGTTATGAGTCTTGTCACGACTCCTTATGTGTAGGTAGGAGTCGTAAGGAGCCTCGTATCTACTTCCACATGAAGATTTAGCTCATGAGTTGATTACAACATACAATCCCTATTTTATCCTTCAATGTACAACATTACCACCCCATTATAGTCCAACAACAAACATTTTTAGTACACAATTTCAGGTTCACCCCCAAATTCCATTTCAAGCTCAATTTCTAAGAACTAGGGTTCTAATTTTAAACATACAGAGATATTCAACTCAAAGAAATGCTAAAATCCCTACTTATTTTCAACTTCAACTTAAAATATAAAGCGTTTGAGTTCAAAGACTTACTTGAGTAGTTGAGAAGTTAGGTTTCTTAAATTTATCACTTTTATTCCCCAAATTCTTGAGAAATGTGAGAGAACCCAATGGATTTGAGTGTATTTCAAAGTGAATTCATGTGTTTAGAGCTCAAAATTTGGTTCCAAAATGGAGGTATTCTTTTCTTGTAGTGTCGGGTACCCAAATCGGGTGTCCCTTTTTATTTAAAATAGGTTAGCTGGGTCGGGTTGACCCGCGACCTTTTACCTGGTAAGTTTGGTTATGAGTCATGTGTACGACTCATAACCAATGCTTACGGGTATTCTCTTCCATTCATAAAGACCTGGAAACTTACCTGAGTTCTGGAGTCGCTACGACTCAATGTGACGAATCGTAACTAGAGGTTACAACTCATTCTGACAATCGTAAGGACTCCAGTGACCACTTACCTGGATCTAAATCATCTCCCAGGTCTTTACGACTCTTTCTCACGAGTCGTCACATTAAGGTATGACTCACGAAGAGTTTGTATGACCTTGTTTTCTGGAATTTCTGTCTCTTTTATACAATCTTTAATCCTGCACACTGAACACACATATTACCTTATAAATTAATAAGTACAAAAATATAGGTTTCCTCCCACACAATGCTTGATTTAACGTCGCACTACGACATAGCTAAGTTGGATACTAGATCTCATCAACAAGCCTCATGGATTGCTCCTATGCAACACTTGATTTAACGTCGTGACACGATGCAATTGACTTGGTTACTAAACTTCACCAAGGTCCATCTCAAAAATCATACTTACTTCTTTATTGTTACCCATATAATGATTTACTCTTTTCCCATTTACCTTGAATGAGGCTTCACCATCCCTCTTCAATTCCAAATCACCATATAGATAAAATCTTGTCACCTTAAATGGACCATACCATCTAGACTTCAACTTACCTAGAAACAAGTGAAGTCTAAAGTTATAGAGAAATACCCGATCACCTTTTTTGAATATCCATTTATTAATCTTACCATCATGATTCAGTTTCATCTTTTCTTTGTAAAGTGTAGAACTTTCATACCCCGGAGTCAAAATTCTTCCAACTTATTCATCTTATTCATCCTTGACTTTGTTGCATCCTTCCACTCAAAATTCAGTTTCTTCAAAGCCTATAGTTCTTTGTGTTCAAGTTCCACAAGTAAGTCACAAGCCTTGCAATACACCAACTGATAAAGAGAAGCACCAATGGCAGTCTTAAAAGTTGTTCGGTAAGCCCATAATGCATCGTCTAGCTTTCTTGACCAATTAGTCCTATTGGTATTCACTGTCTTCGCCAAGATGGACTTGATTTCTCTATTGGACACCTCAACCTTTACACTAGTTTACGAATGATAAGGTGTTGCCACCTTGTGTTTCACAACATACTTCTCAAGCAGATTTTTGAATAGACGATTACAGAAGTGCGACCCATCATTACTGATGATTTCAAATGGTGTGCCAAATTGAGAAATGATGTACTTTTTCAAGAATACGGTGACACTATGTGCTTCATTATTGGGGAGTGCAACCGCTTTCACCCATTTAGAGACATAATCAACATCAGCAAGAATATGTTTTATGCCAAAAAAACTCACAAATGGTTCCATGAAATCCACACCCCATACATCAAACAATTCCAACTCTAAAATAGGAGTCATAGGAAGTTCATTGCATCTTAAGATGTTACCTTGGCATAGACATTGATCATAAGTTGAAGCAAAATCATGTGCATCTTCGTAAATTATTGGTCAATAATACCCACATTGCAAGATTTTATGGGTCGTGCGGGTTCTTTCATGATGGCCCCCAACTGGTGAAGAATGATAAGCCTCAAGTATACTCACCATCTCCACCTCAGGTAAACATCTATGAATAATCCCATCCACACAAATTCTGAATAAATAAGGAGAATCCAAAAAAAAAATATCCTTACCTCATGAATAAACTTCTTTCTTTGCTGAAAGGAAAGGTCTTCAAGGACTAGATCACTTACTAGATAATTTGCACAGTCAGCAAACCATGGAATTAGATCTTGAGAAGCAGCCAATATTTGCTTGTCTGGAAAACTGTCATCAGTCTCAAGCCTTTCTTCAATTTTTTGCTTAGTTTCCTCCTCAAGTCTATACAAATTATCCGCAACTTGATTCTCAGTGCCTTTTCTGTCCTTGACCTCGAAATCTAATGCTTGCAGCAAGAGACCCCACCTAATAAGACAAGGCTTTGCATCTTTTTTGCCATTAAGTACCGCAATGCTGCATGATCAGTGTGCACAATCACCTTTGTCTCAATAAAATAAGACCTAAACTTCTCAAAGGCAAAAATCACTGCCAGCAACTGTTGTTTCGTGACTGTGTAATTCTTTTGAGTAGGGTTTAGTGCCTTGCTAACATAGTATATGGGATGAAGGATCTTTTATTTTTATTGGCCTAGTACAACACCTAAGGCCAATCCACCCGCATCACACATAATCTCTAATGGTAAGGACCAATCAGGGGACACGTTGAAAGGAGTAGTCATCAACTTTTCTTTCATACATTCAAAAACCTTTAAGCATGCTTCACGAAAATCAAATTTCACCTCTTTCTCAAGATGCCTACAAAAAAGGTTGGGAATCATGGAGAATTCCTTGATGAATCGCCTATAATGCCCAGCATATCCCAAAAAGCTTCGAACACCCTTCACAGAAATTGGTGAAGGTAATTTCTAAATCACTTTAATCTTTGCTCTATCTACCTCAATACCCTTTTTTTAAATCGTGTGCCTAAGCACAATACCTTCTTTAACCATGAAATGGCACTTTTCCAAATTAAGTACCAAGTTGTATTTCTCAAATCTTCAAAGATCATTTGCCAAGTGAACTAATAAGTCATCAAAAGAATCATAAATAACTGAGAAATTATCCATAAATACTTCAATGGTGTCTTCTACCATGTCAGAGAAGATTGACAACATGTATATCTAAAATGTGGCTAGAGCATTACATAACCCAAATGTCATACATTTGAATGCAAAAGTCCCATAAGGATAAGTGAAGGTTATTTTCTCTTGGTCCTCAGGTGCAATTGTGATTTGGTTGTAGACTAAGTACCTATCAAGAAAATAGTACCACTCTCTGCCTACAAGTTTATCCAGCATCTGGTCCAAGAAGGGCATAAAAATGGTCCTTCTGAGTCCATACATTCAGTTTCTTGTAATCCATACACACTCTTCATCTTGTGACTGGCCTCATCGGTACTAGCTCATTCTTCTCATTAGGAACAACAGTAATACCGTCTTTCTTCAAAACACATTGTACTAGACTAACCCACTTACTATCAGCAATGGGATACACTACACCAGCATCTAGCCACTTGATTATCTCTTTCTTCACCACCTTCTTTATAGAAAAATTGAGTCGACACTGATGTTTTATACTTAGAACATGATCCTATTCAAGTTGGATCTTATAGGTACAAAGACCAGGCAGGGTACCCATAATATCTGAAATGGACCATCCAATGGCCCTCTTAAATCTCTACAGCACTGATAATAAAGTTTCCACTTCAATCTCAATCAAGTCAGCTATAATGATTATCGATAAAGTGTTGTTGGCCCTCAAGAATACATATCGTAAATGAGAAGGGAAGGCATTTAACTTTAAGATGAGTGGCTCCTCAATAGATGGGCGAGCAGGTGAAGTGGTTCTATTTTTTATATCCAAATAAAGCTTCTTTGGTGCATAAGTATAAGAACCACACCCATAGAGTGCACATACCATCTCATCATAGTCATCAATACCATCGCTGTCAAAGTTCATGATCACGGCTGCTAGAGCTTCAACACCCAACCTTTCTTCAATAGGAACAACATCTGAAGCATCATCCCAAATAGTCACTGAATCTACATCATAGAATAAATCCATCTCCTCATCATACATATTAATCACAGATATCACTCTTAACTCATTAGGCTACTTCGTGGATTTGCATACATTAAATATCACTTGTTCATCATTGAGTCTCAACATTAGATGTCCTAGCTCTAAATCAATCAATGTCCTTTCTATAGACAAGAAGGTCTTTCTAAAATAATTGGGACTTGAAGTCCACTTCATAGTCTAATATCACAAAATCAACAAGAAAGATAAAAGAAGCCACCTTCACCAATACATCACATAGAATACCAACTGGCTTTTTCACAGTCCGATCTACCAGCACTAGTCTCATGGTAGTTGGTTTAGTTCTTCCAAACCTAACTATTTAAACACTGCTAATGTCATAAGGTTGATACTAGAACCCAAATCATATAATTCCTGGGTGAAGTTAAAAGATCTAATAGTGTAAGGCATGGTGAAAGCACCAGGATCCTCCTTCTCCTTTACCAATGATCTAGTAGCTACAGTGCTGCAGTGATGAATATTATCGACTGAGTCATAACTAACTGACCTCTTCTTGGCGATTAGATTATTCGTGAATTTTTCATATCCTGGCATTTTCTCTAATGCCTCTACAAGTGGAATGTTGATGGACAACTCCTTTAACAAAGATAAAAAATTTTTATACTTACCCTCTTCTTGCTTTTTTTAAGCCTTTGTGGAAAAAGAGGGAAAGGTTTTGGGATGGTCTTTAACACAGGCTCCTCAACCTTATCTTTTTCCTTATCTTGCTTACTACTGCTCTCTACATCAACAGGATCATCATCATTCTTTTGCTTATCTATATTGGGTGCAGCTGGGTTTATGGTGGTTTTACCACTTCGAGTGGTAATGGAATGGCAGTGACTATCATTATTTGGATTAACCACCATGTTACTAAGGAGAGTGACAGGCTGTCTTTGATTTACTGTGGTTAACATCTAACCAAATTTTTGCTCCAATTATTTGATTGCGGTAGCATGTGACTTAACTTTCTGGTTTAGCCCTGATAGATCTGCCTTAATCTCCTTAAGAAAACTCTCTTGACTTTTTTGACCCTTGACTAAATTTGACAAAAGTGCCTTTATTTTAGATTCTGAATCACTACTACCTGGTGGAACATACCTGTCACTCTTCTCTTTGTAATCATTTTTCCTTCGCCAATCACTATCTTTCTCTTTACTTATGTCTCTGTATCTATCATTGTAATAGTTACGACCTTGATTCCCCATCCCTTGGGCTCGAAAACCTATCAACTGCCGATAAAGAAACTTCTCTTCCTCTTTAGATTCAATCTCAACAATACGAGAAGTAGACCTCTGTACCCCAACTACATTCATTTTCTCAGCCTTTATCATTGCAAATTATTTTGTGAGCAACCCAATATCTGTCCAAAGTTGTGCAACCTCTTGTGCTACTAAATTATGACCAGCTCCATAATCATTAGTTGCTCCAATTAGGGTTGTTCAAAACCGAACAGTAACCGTTAACCCAACCACAAAATTAGTTTATTGTCTAATTGGTAATGGGTTATCGCATGGTTAAGAACGGATAAAATTTTTATAATTAATGGCTTATTGTGCAGAGATGGATTACTCAATTTTCTTATCGCATAAACCATTAACCCATTAAGAATTATTATAATTATATTTTTACTCCTAGATATATAAGTATCTTTTGTCAATCCCACATATAGAACTCCATTTATTATTCTATTCACTTCTTAGTCTAGAAAATAACATGCCACTTCTTGTGACATCTAACCATAAAGTGCAGCCAGACTCCCTAAAATATAAAGAAAATCTGAAATTAATTCTTAAACCAAAACATAAATTATTCTTGGCAACACAAAGGCCCGCAATAAAAATGAAACAACCCAAATGTGTCCTTCACAAGTTTGATATAAAACATAAAAATTTAAATAATATTAAAGTTTTAATTTTTTTCTGTCAATCCAGTAATTAAAAATATTTCTACATACATTTTAGGTCTAGAAGAAAATTCTTATTTGATTCATGTTTTAACCTATTAAATAACTACATGAACAAAACTCAAGAAGCCTAAAAGATTTATAAATAGATCAATCATAGTATACAAATAATTTAGTCGGTAAAGAAATAGAGGAACTACCAATAATCACTCGATATTTCATTCTCTCTTAAATTTATCCGTTACACCATCCGATAAATGTTCGTTAATTGCTAATTTGATACTGCACCAACCGTTATCTTATTGGGTGGCTAGCAGATTAATATATTTAAAAACCGATAACTAATAAGCCGAACCGCTAAGCATAATTATCCAACCAATAAAAAGCCCTAGCTCCAATAGCATACGTACATGCACCACACTCAGCATCTCTAGTGTGCCATCCTTGATTAGTCACCGAAATATCATCCAGCATATCTTGCACAACATCCTACCAAATACGCATAAATGCACCTCCCAAAATTATATCTGTCATTGCTCTTAAACTGTCATTCAGTGATCTGTAGAAGATTTCCAACAAGTTGGACCCTGTGATTCTTTGATTAGGTACCATGCTCAGCTTCTTCTTGAATCTAAACCACGCCTCATACATGGATTCTGTAGGTAACTGTCTGAAATTGTAAATTTCATCTTTTAACTGTAGCATTCTTGCAGAAGGGAAGAATCTATTCAGAAACTGTCTATGCAACTCATACCAAGTAGTGATTGAACCTCTTGGAAGTTCCCCTAACCAAAGTGATGCTTCTCATATCAGTGAAAATGGGAACAACCTCAACCTCAAAGCTTCTTGGTCTACCCCCAGAATAGTATACGACATACAGATCCCAGCAAAATTAGCAAGATGCATGTTTGCATTATCAGTCGTTGGTCTCGAAAATATGCCCTTTAAGTTCAACAATTGGATCACTGCACTGGTAATGTCAAACTTAATATTTAGGGGTAGAGTAGGAGGGATGATAGATCCTGTCTCAGTAGATTCAACATAACCCATATCTTCTTCATTATCGTATAGGTGCAAATGCTGATATGCAGGGATCAATGGAGCTCTTCTTCTCTAAAGTTTATCCCGACGCTCGACCTCATGTCGAGACTTGGCTAATCCTCATTTCGCCAATCTGGCTGCTTCTTTCGCTAATAAGTGCTCCGTCTATCTATCTACCATATTCTGTGGATTACCTGGGGCATGCAAGAGTGTCGTGTTAGAATCAATAGGTGGAGGAGGGGGTACAATCTGAGGTTCTCAAAACCTAGCAGGAACACCATCATGAACTAGTTTTGATATCTTTCGCGTGGTGTTTGAAGAATTATTTCTGGCTTTATATCAAAAGGGAGTAAGGGATTGCCTCTACTCCTAGTGTTGGGCAGACACCAGCGTATGCCAAATCAAGAACAGAAAATAAAACCCGCGAATTTCACTACTTTAATTAACTATAAAAAATCATCTTCCCCAACAATGGCGCCAAAATTTGATGTCACCCAAAACTAACCTCCAAAGAAGTATGTTGTGGTTGATGCCAGATATAGTAATCCAACTAGGTTGGGGTAGATCCCACAGAAAACACATTGAATAATTGGTTGACTTGACGTAATTCACGAGCAGTGAGAAAAAGTAAATGAGGGGCATTTGAAGTTATCAATAAATAGTAACAAAATCTTGAATGCTTGAGTTTTTAAACAATAGAAGATGAACACTAGGACTGTGTTCCCCTAGCTTCTCAACTCCAAAAAATTCTTGTGTTCAACCCACTTATTCTGTTATTCTGCATGTAAAGTTGACAAGATATGTATTATCAACCGTCTTGTGAACGTATTGATAAATCTCACCCTTTACCTTATGAGTCTCAGGGCGTCGCCTTATTGCTCCTTGTCTATGACTTCAGTTCAACTTTTACCTTTTGGGTCTCAAGTTGATTAGATGATATGGAGAAATAATATGATGGACGTTAATCTCAAATTACTGTCTTAATCCCCATTTCCCAATCTCGAACTCCCTTGTGAGGACTTTCTCTAATATATGTTATCCCCAAGCTTTTTCAACAGTTTTGACGTAAATTAATATGAAGAATATCAAGATACATGCAACCACATTAGAATAGATGAATCTCCCACTTCCTTTATGTAGTTAATCCACCAAGGATCCCACAACCCTAGTCAAGGAAATCAGCCACTCATATTCATGCAACAATCAATGATAATCAATAAAGAACACATGTAATTAATTACACAAGAATAAGAAGAAGAAAATCTAAAGTCTTCAATTGAATAAAAATCCAAAAATCTCAAGAACACAATCGTAATGATCAAAGTATGTAAAAAGTAGTAAAAGTATTGTAAAAGTATGTAAGAGAATGTCAAAGAATGTAACCTAATAAAGGAATAACCCAAAGATAATTATAATATCTCAAAAAAACCCAGAAATCCTAATTAAAATGGAACAGAAAAAATAAGTCGGCATAAGGTACGACTCGCGTCGTTCACTCATAAGGTATCTTATGGGTCGTATTATGCTAGTCGTGTGATTTCTAGTAGCTGATCTCATGGGCTTCAATCTTTCAGTTATCCTTACGACTCAGCCTCACGAGTCGTACCTGGACCATACGACTCATGGTCTTCACTCATCACCACCTGGGCATTAATCTTTTCAAGCTCTGGACAATGGTCTGCGTACGGTTGGTTAATACGAGTTGTACTCAGATCTTCCAACTCATCTTTTTCTGTGACTTTACCTTTGAATCTAACTTCGATTTATGTTCTCTTGACGACTGCTTCTCCAGACTTGTAGCCTCATTTTACGATTCATATGCTCCAGTCATATTTTCTGTTCACTTAGTTTTTCTGCTTGACTTTTGTTACTATTGTCCTCACGAGTCAACCTACGAGCCGTATGATGTGTTGATGACCTGTAAGGTGACTCGTATGATGCACAAATTTTATCTTTTTAACAGTTTTTTCTTCCAATTTCATTCTAATACTTTTATTCACCTGCTTTACCTGCAACAACCACAAAACCACATTATATCTACCAAAATAACCTACATCCGGGCATAAATTCTTTGTTTTAAGCATCGAAAGTGGCGTGTTTCCATGGCGCATCACCTCCCCAAACTAAGATACTTTATTTAAGTGTAGGAACAGCGACGCTTCCGTAAAAGTTCAAACATCTTGGAAACACAAAATGCTACCTTACTATCACGAGTTGAGAAGTCGGGTATCGTCAATTTATCCATAATTATTTCGAGAGTCTAAAGAATCTTCTCGAATCTCGCAGGTCGCGATAATACTCAAGGAGGAAGATATCAAGTATCTCATAATACTCCATCAGGAACTCAACACCGCATCTCTGTCATAATCCAGACGGTTAGATTTTGTCAATTCATCTGCTAGTACTTTTTAACTCTAAAAGAAATTTCTTAAATTTTTTTAGGTCGCATTAAAGAGATATCCTCGTCGAGCCTCAAACATCAAATAATAACCATTTTTTCACAAAACTCTAACATAATAAATATAGGGGAGTCCGCCTCGAACAATAGGACAAGAAAAGTCCGCCTCGGAAATAGGAAATGGCAAGTTCGCCCTGAACAATAGGATAGGGGAGGTCCGCCTCAAACAATAGGATAGGGCGAGTCCGCCCCGAATAATAGGACAGGATGAGTCCGCCACGAACAATAGAACAGGGCAAGTCCACCCCGAACAATAGGGCATACAACACATTTTTTACTCCTCCAGCAAACTGTCACGCCAAATGAAAGACTTTACATTTTCCGCAATCACCCGCTGGTCATAAACCTCTACTGCGCAAGATACATCTCCAGTCAATACCTACAATACATTCATTCCTCATGACAGAGACCAACAATTATTTGAATATCTACACTCTACTCTTTACATTACTATTATTGTTCATAATTTTGAACCGCAACAGGTACTTTGCCACCCCTTTTACCTGTTTTGTAGGACTATGCATCACAACGTGGAACTACCCTCTTAGCAGCAAACTGAGGCCAGCTAGTAGAATGTCAAGCATCCCTAGCTACATTAAGGATTTTGGATAAGAAACTCAACTCGACTCAATTTTTCATTTTCATAACTTTTAGTGTCATCGCCCAGTGCCGTCTCACTCCGACACTGGCAGATTTTAAAAATTTGTGATCCTTTTACTTTTGAAACCCTCAATAAATATTGCTACCAAGCATTTTCACGTCCCCAGCTTCCCCAAAAAAATAATTCAGGGATATAAGCACAGCCATATTCATTCCATCCATGCTAAAATTTCTGCAATTACTTTCGAAGTAACTCGGTGTCACACTAGGGCAAATTTGGAGGCTGATAAAAAATTGCCATGATTCGAACTACAAATGGCCTGATTTCTCATAAAATTTGAGATATGTAGGCAGTTTAGAAATCGAAGCTCGGCCATAATATTTTTTAAAAAAATTTCGCCCGAGACAAAATTGATTACGTCAACATGATTGTCCAAAGATTTTCAAACTAATCTTCGATCAATTAGGGACAACTGTTGACACTCAATTTTGACTTACTCTTTTTTCTTTTCTTTTTTTATGCTTCTTGGCCCTAAATAATTTTTCAAAATAAATTTGTATTTTTATTTCTATGAATTTCGAATAAAAAGGTAAAAAAGGAGGATTCATTTTTCCTTCTCATATTTTAGATATTTTAACTAAATATGATTTATTATTTAATATCAAAATATAACACCAAAAGTGTTTTGATTATCGCATTCACATTTTCTTTTACTTTACTTTTCGGACTTTATATCGTGTTTATACATATGTATTCTTATAAATATTATGGATACATTAAGTTATAAAATTATTAAATCAGATGTGTATACAAAATTTATTTTTATATTTATATACACATGTACCAAAAATAATTTTTAGGATAGTAAGAAGCATTGATAAAATTAATTCTGAAAAAGAACATTTAGGCCAACAATAACTCAATTTCAATTTTATTTTTACCCAAACCCATCTATTACTCATAAATTTCAGCCAAAGAAGCCCAAAAAATTGACCTAAAACCCGATCCAATTCCCACATCCATTTCATCAATCCACCCCATACAATACCCACCAATAATACATCTTCATGTCAGCAAAAAAATTCAAATACACATCCAATTATCACAAATTCATCTTAGCTGTTAAACTCCTTTTAATCCAATTACCATGGATTATATATATATATATATATATATTATTTATTTTAATTTGATTCATTTTCTAAACCATTCGATCATATAATCGAACGATTTAGATTGAGTGAACAATCCCAACTTCCAAAGGTGTGTGCGTCTATTCACTTTCCCCACTAGAGCAACATCGGTCACTCCCTTTCAACTTGCCCAAAATAAACTATAGCCAAATGACCCATCTTCTTCACCTCTCTCATCCACTACCCCAAACAAGAAACCCTAAACCTCCATAGCCGCGTCACCTCTGTCGTATCACTATGGAGATTCGCCCAAATTTCATCTCCCCCGACCCGTGATTTCTCCGTTGGCAACAAAAGTAGATCTAAATCATTGCAACAACCTATTTTTGGTTCCAAACCCACATTAAAAGTCCGAGAATCGTCCAAATTCAAGGAAGTATTGGTCCATTTTAATTTTTGAACCCCGATTTCTCCCCTTTTGATTGCCTGTTGGCCTTTTTGTATTCTTGGTTTCAAATTCGGATTTTGAAATCTGAATTTGCCTATAAATACCCACGATTTTATACATCTCAGAATAAGTTTGGAAGGAGAGAACAAGTTCAAAAAACAGAGTGAACACTCAACAATCTGTGAAGTAAAGTCACAAAATCACTCTTCTCTTTCGTTGTTTTCGGTCTAAGCTCGAGTCCCAGAATTTGAGTTCTTCACCGGAATTTTGACGTCGAACTCCTGTCTTGCTGCACAACACAAGGTGCGAGTCTGTCCTTTTTTTTTACTGGTAAATATAATCTTCGATGTTGAAAGAAAATGTTTCGCTTGTGAATACATGGGTCTGCAAATAGGTGTATGTGTGTTTTATCTTGTTTTAGGATGTATTAGAACTACCAGATCATGTTCTTGATTTTTTCATTTTAGATGAGAGCTATTGTCTCCTTCCTTTTACATACTTTTTTTTCTTTACGTATTTTGTATCCTAAACAAATGATTTCGAATTTGGTTTCCACAATTTGATGTCGAATAATGTGAAAATCACCTTATTCCTTTATTTCCCCAACTTGAACATGTTTCCGCGAGTATGTATGTGCATTACTTATCCCGTTTTGGTGTTGTTGTTGATTACCTACGAGTCAAATATGAGATCGTTTTAAATTTCTGTGGTTTCGATGTATGTGTCTGCTTTGTATCTAAAATACCCCAAATATGAGGATTCTATTTTCTTTTTTGTTATTTATTCGTGGATATAAGATGGCAAACTATGTTCCATTTAGCACCTTGTTGGTGTCTCTTGTTATTTTTCTTGAATTAAGGAGTGTGTGAACAACTAGTTTCATTTTGTTCGTGACTATGGGGCTGCATGTGTTTCAAATTTCTTTAAATTACATTTTGCCATTAATTGACCCAAAAGACGTTTAGGAGTTGGTTTAGCCGAGTCACAGGACTTCCTTTCAGTCGATTGCGTTTTAAGGGCATATTAACTATCCTAGTTCAAGTTCAAAATTTAATACTTCTTAGACTTGTGCTTTATAAATAAGAGTAGTAGTCAGGAGTCTTCTAAAATTGGTGTTGGATTCATTCATATTTCTACCTGAACATGTTTTGTCCTTTGGAATTCCTATTTTCCTCAATTATTAAGTTTCTCTATTTGGGTCTAGAGCTGCTCTTCATTTTATTTTTAGAAGCTAGAATTATTTGTTTCTCTGTAGCCATCAATATCATGTCAAATATGTTGTACATAACTAATACGAATTAGGAAGTTTCATGGGTGGTAAGTTTTAAGGAGTCATGTTGGTGGTGGAGTGCTGATTGGGTTTTTTTATATTAGCTTAGCTTTATTCTTATTTTTTACATATAACTAGCATAAATTTATAGGATTTTTTAAAGTTGGCAATTACTTGAGATGAGTTAGTTACTTGAGATGTCTATAGAGATCCATTATGGTAGCCTAAAAATTAGACCATACATTTGTAGTGTGTGCAATTCGTCCTTGTACAACAATATGTTCATGCTTTCTGCAAAATGAACGTCTATTGTGTGTTATATTTTTAGTTTATGTCTCATGCTATATTTCATGTTCCATTCATTTATTGAAACTTAAATTGTTTTTCTAATCCTTATCATTTTTTGTTTCATGTAAACTCGAGAGTTGAAGTTTCATTCTAAACTCAGTTCGACCCATAGTATCGGGTCAACAACTATAGGATCGTCAACTTTCGGGGCCTACATCGTTAGGAGTGGTTTCCTCCAAAAGAACTTAGTGTATCTAGTCTTTTACTTTCTCTATATTTTTTGTTATCATTGGTATTTATTTTACCAACTTTGTAGCATTTTGAATATGTATTTCGTGTGGTTTGATTAACTTTACTTTGTTTAGTTCCATTAAAATTTTAAATCATCAAGAATTGATCTTATTCGGCCAATTCCGTGTTCTTGCGACGCCCATAAATATAACAACAGTACATGATTTGAGCACGTATTTTTTTTTACAATTTTTCACCTACGAATCAACTTCTTAGAATAAATGACAAACTTTGCTTTTTTATAAGAACAATCTCAAATGAATTTTTTTTTGGTTTGAATTGAATAAAATGGCTAGTTATAATCTTTGTTTTAGCAAAATATTAATCAACTGTTTTATCACCTTAATTAGAGCTTTGCAAAATATTAATTAACTGTTTTATCACCTTAATTAGAGTTTTTCAAATAAATCACTGTAAGTGAGTTTCAATTAGTCAACCCGCTTATGTTTGCAAGCAACTCATCTTTCAAATTTAATTTTTTTATCTAACTCAATATAATTTAAATGCCTATTTCATTTCATGTTTATTTCTAATTTTATTTCAAGTTTTCAGACTCTAAAGCCTCCAAAAACATCAGGTACATATAATAAATACACACTATCATGTACGAAATATTGTTCTTGCTACTTTTATTTATTTTATTTTTCTTAAAACAAAATTATTATTATTATTATTATTATCATCATCATCATCATCACTATCATCATCATCATTTTCTACACTTTGTTCCAACTATACAGTTATATGTGTATTTTACTCTTACCTTTATTTTTAACTACTACTTTAAAAATATTTATGAACAAATGAACAATAGCATGATTTCTTATATTTTAAGAATATGCAAGTGTATTTTACTCAAAATTAATACATTAATCTAATTTGATATTTTTATATATATTTCACGAGAAATGCATTTGTATAAATTTACTCTTGAAATAATAATTTTTCATATTTTTGAGATGTATATGATGATTTATAAACAAATAAAATTTTACATACTTTTAAAATGATATTTCTTTTACCTCATAAATGATCTCTTTACATACTTAACTTTATATATCATGAAATTTATATTCTTGTAAAAATTATAAAATTTTAAATTTTTAGTATAACAAAAATATTAATGTTAGCTTTTACGCTTCGCTTTCATATTTTTAAAATATGCATGTGTATTTTAATAATAAATTATGTTACTTTTCGTATATCATAAGTATATGTTTATGTACCTTGTGTGTTTCCTTTGAATTTGATAAACATATGTGTAGTTACCACCATTTTCGCAAATAATGAATAGTAAATATTTTACAAATATTTTTTCCTAAAATTAAGTTTAAGGATTATATTCAGATAGGCTCTTCTGAGGGGTACTTAATATCTTCCCTTTGAGTAACCAAAACTCTTACTTGGAATCTTATCGATATTTGCAGACTAAAAACAAAGTTTTCACATCATAAAAATATTTTTTCTAGTTTTTCCTTATAAGTTAGGTGGCGACTCAGACAAATGATTCTTCAAAAAACAGAAAGAGTCACGACCACCATTATATTACGGACTATTTTGACTGGTTTGAAATGGAACACGACAGTACATAACTGCAATAGGTATCATAAGCACTCTCTAGTCATAACCTGCAGGGGATAAATTTCGTCCACGTATCAAAGCCCCAGACTCAAGTAGCTTCCAACCTTATTCCACCCATAAGCCGGGAGGACGTTCAAATACTGAAGCATTCCTTATTTAAGCATAAGGTAGGTTAAAAGCATACAACAAGATGAAGCCATTGAATTAACAAACCAAACAACATATATTAACAAGCTATAGTAAGAAATAGTTAACTTGCACATATAGTACAAATTGAATTAAACTACAATACCATCACCTACCTCGAACCAAGCTTGCAAAACTTTACTAAGCCGAAGCATTGCCCTTTCATGCAATTTTTACTTGATCTCAGTCAAAAATATGCATATAAATATACATCTAATGAAATGACCTGCAATGTTGGAAATTATAACTCACACCCAACCCCTAAGGTCAAGTTAATGCTCATTCCCTCACTGTTCTACGTCTTTTCTACCTTAATTCACCTAAAACTAGCAATCATGAATTATTTTAGTAAATTAGTGACATGCAAGGGTAAACTAACAACAATTGAGCAAAATCTATTGATTTTATACTCAATTTATCCCGTTGCATCAGAAAACCAAGAAAATTCTCCGAACTATGTAAACTAGTAATTCTAAGGCTAGATTATTGATTTATCAGTTAGCGGGGATGAATTTCTTACCTTAACGATGAAATATGATGATGATAAACTGATGATTTTCTCCCCAAATCACCACTGTTGAAGCCCCAAACATTTCTTGAAAAAAACAAATCATTTTTGGAGGTTTTTGAAATAAAACAACAAATTATTTCGCTATAGAGGCATATGCCACTACAACGACTCTTTGACCACATTGATGGTCGCCATAGAGGAAATTTTTTCACTTTTGAGTATGTCACTATAGCAACGTCGACAGGACAAAATGTCAAGTTTTCTCCGAAAATTTCTTTTTTCACAACACACATTAAATCCAAGTCATTCCAAACAAAACTCTTTACGCCAAGATTAATTTCAGGAGTTTTACTTACCCAAATTCGATTTCGTAAAATCCTATAGGTTCCTTAACGTCTTAGCTAACTAGGTCAAATCAAACACCATCATTCTTGCTCAAATTATTCCCAAATTATCCTAGATAGTATCCTAGTCTAAAATTTGTAACATCAAATTCAGAAAAAAAAATTAGCATGAAATTTATACGGAAGGCTTATACATAATGACGTACAAGGTCGTTACATTCTTAATCCTCTAAGATTATTACATGTGATTGAGAAAGATAAAATTATTTTGTTTCCTATTTTGCCACATGGGTTTTTGCCCTTGATGTGTCATAATATGAAAAATCATTGTTGAATTTTTCTCGTGTTTCAATTGTTTAACTAATTTCTTAAGAAAAAATAAATAAAATAAATTGAAAGTAGAAGGGTAAATAGGAAGGAGATTAGAACTTTCACCAACAAAGAATTGCCAATCAAATGTACATTACATATTTGAAGAAAATTAAAAAGTATAAAAAATAAATATCCAATAATTAATTTTATCTATAAATTACTTGGGCTTCCTGCTTTATGAATGCTTCTATCACGATCCAAATCGGGACCATGATGGAACCTATCCAACCCTTCGTGATAGGTAAGTCAAAGCCCAATCTCAAATATAACGTCCAAATAGATAGAAGCGGAAGAAGATAAGAATAGAATAAAATCCAAATGATCTCCAACACATTAACAAAGTAGTATATTCATATGTAAAACATAGATAATCTCAGGTCTGGTAGTCACTAATACAAACCACTAAATACAAAAATTAAAGAGAAGTCTGAGTATTTCAAAATGTGGAAAATGCATAAAGATAAGGATGCATGAGATTTCAGTAGTCTCTGAAATCAATAAAAGCTACCTCACACCTCCAAAGATGTTAACACCAAAACCACCACAAAAATCAGTGTCTAGAGATCGTCGGATCGGTACCTGTACGCAAGGTGCAGAAAAAGCAAGAGTGAGTATGAAATCACATGTACTCAGCAAGCATCGTCGATCGAACCTAATTCAAAATGGTGACGAGTAAAACCATGTCAACCATCTAAAACAATCATACAACCTGCAGTCAGGAAAACTACCCCATTCTAACTGAATAATCAAGTCTAACAGTCATAAGGATATCATAATACAGTCCAAGAATTCCGCAATATAGCGAAATCAAGTAACAGATAGTCAAGTACTTAATAAATAATATAAAGTCAACAATTACACCTTACTTAATTCGAAAAAAGAATAAATGAATGCAATGCGATGGATATGTTGTGTAACACCTAGCGAGAAATGGCTTCAAGGTCAGGACCTATGGGGGACTCACAAGGTCCATGTATTATACAAGCATGCACTCCGAACCTAATTAATATATTGGGAAGGCGTGCACTCCGACCCCAATAATAGGTACTAATGTACATGTGCACTCCGACCCCATATATAATTCAATGCATGACGCACAGGCGTGCAACTCCGATCCCTAATCAACAATAACGCTAAGCAAAGTATTTCATCCTATGCCTAATAAACATCAATTTCAAAATCAACTCAACTTATCAAATGAAAGTATTTTCATTAGCTATCTTTTTCAATAATTTATTTATCATAGCAAATTAGCCCATTGGCTAGCAAATGGGGAAAACATTTTAAACGTACAATTAACTTATTTTAACCCCTCAAATAATACTGGTACCACATAGATGCTCGTCACTTCACTTATACGGGACCTCCATTCCCCATTACTCCCATTACACATAACTAATAAATAAGCACTTTGAAAAAGAGTCTAAGAAAGTCTCAACTTGCCTTAAACCGGAGCCAACCATCAATTTACAAACTTACCCTTTCGTAAAACTTTTGAATGGTCAAAATCTGTTTAAATACATATTCTCCGTAAGCATACGAATCTAATAACTCCCATTTGATAACTTCTTACTCTAAGAATCCTAGATCAAAAATTTAGTTTTTCTAATACTCAAAATTAGAAGCAGTGTATGAAAAAAAAGAAGCAAAAGTTTAGATTCCCTCGAACTTCATATAAACCTAACATTCATGGATTATCATTAGTGTCAATGATTGACAATCATTACCCAAACATATTTGATATATTAATTTTTTCCACTAACTAACAGAATGAAAAGAAAAATCACCTAATTAACTACTTCAATTTCAATTCTATACACTACCCACCAATCATCCACTATTTGACATTCGTTCACCCAATACGCCAAACATCACTATAATTATAAATCTGTATAGTTAGCATATCTAACCTAAAGTTATGCGGCTCCTCCTCTTCAATTGCAACTAGAAAAATTAAGAACTGCTAACTGTACCAGTTAAACTTTCTAATTTTATTTTTATTGCATATGGTAAAGCCTACCCATTTAAAATTATTGTTATATTGGCCAAATAAGTAAAAAAAATGTTGCTTTTTATTTAAAATGCCCAAAACTTCTAATAAATCCTTAGAATTTGTTCAGAACCCCATAGAAATAAATTATCTATGTAAATCGACTAAAATGTACATTCTAAATCTATTGAAATCACTAAAACACTAATTTGGGGTCAACTTGACCGAAGGTTGATCATGATCAGGCTTAACCTTATTAAAACGCAAAAACTAAATTAACGACTTAAATTGCCTCAAAACACCTCAAGAATCAACACTACCCATCTCTGCAGTCATAAATCATGTCTAAACACTACGAGGAGGGTTAAAGTAAGAAAAATCCATAAAACGACTTAAAGGATCGTTACATTATTCACCACTAAAACAAACGTTCTTCCTCAAACGTGAAGAGAAAGAAAGCACCTGGACCATCAAAGAGATGAGGATATCTACTCAGCATGTCGGACTCAATGTCCCAAGTGGATTTTACTACGGGACGATGCCTCTGCTGTACCTTCACTGATGTTATGTTCTTTGACCTCAACTTTCTAGTCTGCCTATCTAGAATAGCTATAGGCTCTTCCTCAAAAGCCAGATTTTGATCCAGACTTATCGAGTCCCACTGAATCACATGTGAATCATCTGGATGGTACCTCATTAACATAGAAACAAGAAAAAATGGATGCACGACTGGAAGTCCGGGTGGCAAGGTCAATTCATAAGACACTAGCCCAACATGCTAAAGAACCTCAAAAGGGCCAATAAACCTCGGACTGATTTTTCCTTTTGTTAGTTTAAAACCATTTTGTGAAAATAACAGGAATTTAATTCAAAAGCTAGCCGCTAAAACAGAGATGGAGTTTGAAGAAGAGAATATGCAGAGAGGTTGATTATTTTCTTGTAAAAGCCATCTATAATTGATCATCAACTTATTAACTTAAATAGTTGCTTTTACAACTAAAAATAGGATGAAGAAACAATCAATTTCTACCAGAATTAAAATAACTAATTAGTTTCCTACCAAAGATAGGATTCCTAATTTAACTAGGATTGTACGTAAAAAAAAAAGCTGGAGAAAAAAGAAAAAAAAAAGTTGCATTCTTAAAGCAACTTTCAACACTCCTCCTTGCTTTATGAAATGAAAACTCCAATTTTCTGAAAAGCTCGAATTTGCTGACATCAACTTCAAGGCCACCCCGCCCAGCAGCTTTGAGATGATGATCCAAAACTTTCGGGTCTGCGCAGAGGACATGTTGCCCCTTTCGATATTGGATTAACTCTAAGCCCTGAAGGGTAGACAAAATATCTTCTTTCTTGATGGTTGTCACGTCACTTAGTTCCTTGATAGATATATTGCCCTTGTGCTTTTTCAATATATCCAAAAGCACACGCGTCCAGTAACCCCTATAGCTCAACATTCCTAAGCCGGAAAGTGGTCTTTCTGGTGTGCCCACTTTACTTTCTTTCTTTGAAAGTTCATATGAGAATGCATTAGGAATTCCCATAGTCTTTCCTCTGATCAGGTGGAAGTGTCAATGCAAGCTAAGTTATAAGACTCTTCTGAATTCTTTTCCTTTGAAAAGTAACCAACCATATGTGTTGATTCAGAATCTCTATAAATCTTTAAACAAACAGGACAGTAGTTTCCCTTCACAAATAATCTTCCACAAGCATCACAATAAGGGTATCCTAAAAACCACCTCACGTTCAGGCCATTTCCTGGAACATTCGAACAACAGCTGTGACACTTTGTGTGTTTGAGGCATAGATAAGGCCCACTGCTAACGTTCGTGTGGAGGCTACATGCAGTAATAGTGATAAGCTGTATCACACCTTTTGCAAAACATGAACTAGTTTGGATCTCCAGTTCTTTGCCAGGCCTCACAAATCCAGCATGAGGGACAAGACTATGAACTCTAATGAAAGAGATCTCTATGTTGACCCCAAGCTTTCAGGCATCTTCGGTGATACTTCTTCCCACAACTTTTGCATGACATCATTTTCCTTTCTCTTTCACCTCCTCCATTTTCACCGCAAAAGCATAGACTACACATCACTTTGACATTAGATAGATCCTGTTCTTCTCCACCAACATCTTTTATGGAACCCTCTAAATTACCAGACTCAAATCGTCTAGCAAAATCCTCAGAGCTGGACGTAAAATCAGAACTTGATTTTTTTGTTTTAGCAGACTCATCCTTATCTGGATCATCACGATTAAAGTCATCATCTTCTGATGGAAGTCCAGAAATATCATCTAGCCTCTCCCTAGACGCAGCAGCAACAACTTTTTTGGGATATACTTTCTCCCAGCTGTCGGTGACGGAAAGGTCTGTTCCTTGAAGATCATTAAGCAAGTCAATGCAGTCAACTTTGCAATCGCAACAAGCAAATCCAGCCTTCATCATCAAGTGGAATGTCTTCTTTTAGTAGAGGTGGCTCCATACACAACTGATTAAAGCCGCGCTCTTCTTCTAATGGATTTAATGAGAAACTTCTGCCTCTCATTTTGACTTTAAATAGGTCTTGTCGATATGCTTCCTTGATCAAGCAGTTTTTATCTTCAAAATATAATTTGAAACCTTTTTCTAATAACTGACCAACACTTAACAAGTTCTGGTCCAAATCGGGTGCATAAAGAACATCAGAAATTATTTTAGTGCTCGATTGTGTTTCAATTGTAATGGTTCCAATTCCTTTTGATGGAATATAACCACCATGGACGATTCTAACTTTTGTAACTTTTGTAGGCCTCAAATCTTTAAAATGATCTTTATCGCAAGTCATATGATTTGTGCATCCACTATCGATCAGCCACGACTTGCTTGAGACACTACTTGGAAAACATGATGTGACAAAGAGTTGATCTTCTTCCTGTTCATCAACAACTCGAGCCTCTGCATCTTGCTGCTGAGTTTAGTTCTTGCATATGATCGTTTTATGCCCAAGTTGATTTCACTTAGTGCACTTAGCATCAGGCCTCTCCCAACACTTGAAAGGTGCATGTCCGAGCTTGCCGCAATGCTTACAAGGAGGGTAGTTTCCTTTGAAACCACCTGTTTTGTTTTTGTTGTTGTGCGCTGCACCTTCTTCATTAGTTGGTTGGTACTTTTTATTCTTATTCTTCTTTTTAGAACGTCCATCATCATGATGCTTGGCTGGTAAGGCGCCTTCGACAGCTTCTCCTTGTCTCATAACATGTCGTTGCTCTTGCGCTTGAAAAGCACTTAATAGCTCTACAAGTGTGATCTTAGAGTAGTCCTTAGTATTTTCTAAGGTTGTTATGGTAGCCTCAAATCTTTCAGGTACCATTACTAGGATTTTTTCAACGATCCTTGAATCATTGAAAGTGGAACCCAATAATCTGATGCGATTTGCTAAATTAAGAAGTCTGTCAGAGTACTCCTTTATGGTTTCACTTTCTTTCATCCTTTGCAGCTCAAACTCACATACCAGATTCATCACTTGCATCCCTCAAATCCTTTCATCTTCTTCATACTCAGTCTTGAGATAATCCCATACCTCTTTCACTGATTACAGAGACATGATACGAGTCAAGATATTAGATGAAACTACAGTAAATAAGCATGCCATTGCCTTTGATTTCCTAGTATTCTTCTCCTTGTGAGTTTTAATCTACGCCACCGTAGGATTATCTGGGAAGGGAGCTATCTCGTATTCATCTTTAATAGCTTCCCAGAGATCCAAAGCTTGCAGATATAGTCGCATTCTAGCTGCCCAGATTTGATAACTTTCTCCATCGAAAGTTGGTGGTGCCATTGAAGAAAAATTTGCTTCTCCGTTCATGGTATTCACTGGACCAGATTGATACAAACGCTCACAGGTCCCTTAATATTAAAGCTCTGATATCAGTTGTTGGTTTAAAACCATTTTATGGAAATAACAGAAATTTAATTCAAAAGCTAGCCGCTAAAACAGAGATGGAGTTTGAAGAAGAGAATATGCAGAGAGGTTGATTATTTTCTTGTAAAAGACATCTATAATTGATCATCAACTTATCAACTTAAATAGTTGTTATTACAACTAAAAATAGGACGAAGAAACAACCTATTTCTACCAGAATTAAAATAACTAATTAGTTTCCTACCAAAGATAGGATTCCTAATTTAACTAGGATTGTACGTAAAAAAAAAACTGGAGAAAAAGGAAAAAAACAGTTGCAGTCTTAAAGCAACTTTCAACACCTTTATTCCCAAACCTAATCACAAGCTTTTCTTTCTTCCCAAACCTCATCACACTCTTCATAGGTGATACCTTCAATAAGACCCGCTCACCCTGCATGAACTCTATGTTGTGAACCCTTTTGTCAACATAACTTTTCTGTCTGCTCTGAGCTGCCAAAAGACGACCCTGGATCAATCTCACTTTATCCATCGAATCTCTCAACAAATCAGTATCCCAAGGTCTAACCTCAAAAGAATAAAACCACTCAACTATGGACCTACACTTTCTACAGTACAAAGCCTCGAATAGAGCCATCTGAATACTAGAATGGTAGATATTATTATAAGAAAACTCCACTAAGGGTAAAAAAAATATCTCTATTGTTGACACCCAATTTTGGTTCTCCATACTTAAAATTAACATCTTCGGGCTTTCTGATCATTAAATGACACAAAATACAATTTTTAATACATTTTTTCAATTGTTAATAAATTATGGATAATCATCATTATTTTAGAATTTTTACCAATTTACTGTCATATTTTAACTTTGCATAATTTATTGACAATTATTCTTAATTTCATAAATTTTATGATTTTTATCAGTTTATTGTCATTTTAAATTTTTGGCACAGTCATCTGCATACGTACACAACATAACACCACCATTTCTTATCGCACACTACAATTGTTTATAACGTAATACATTTTAAAGATAATTATATTTTATTTTATTTGTTATTTACATTTTTTTGTAGTTACATATCGATACTTATATTTTGTATATTATTTAATATGATCCGGCAAGATAAGTTGAATTAATTATTTAATATACGAAACAACAAATCAATCAAGTCAAGATCTCATCACCTTTAAAAAAGGTGACACTTGGTATGATGGGTTGAAGTTTACATTCTTTGGATAAAGAATTTTTACACATTGATTAAAAGAATAAAAAAACACTTTGATTAATAACTTTCGAACTAATGGGTTCTAAGGGAACAAGAGGGTTTAGTATTTTATTTTTTAGATAAATAGAAGGATTAATTTTTATTATAAATAAAGGAAGGAATTTAATTGGAATACACACAAAAAAATACATACACACACAAAATCAAAACTATGCCTTTTTCTCTCTCTCTCTCCCTTCTCTCCTCTCTCACTTTCCCTCGCCCTTTTTCTTCTCTCTCCCATCGCTTCCTCACCGAAGTTGATGACCCGCAACACACCACCTTTAACCACCATCACTGCCACCTTCTTCTCCGTCGCTGACTCGCCGAAAGTGATGACTGGCGAGTTCCATCCACCACCACACCACCAACAACATTATCACCACTGCTACTGCTCCCTTTCCCTTTTCCTTTTTCCGTTGCTTGTTCACCAAAGGTTATGGTCGAAAAAGCCCTCGCCGAGAACAACCACGAAGGCATCAGTCACTCCTCTTTTTTTTATTTCCCATTTCTATTTGGCTATTTTTTTATCATTGTCACAACACCGAAATTTGACAAGACTTCAAATCTGGTGGTACTTTGGGGTTGTTCGGTGAGTGTTTGGTTAGCTTGGTAGTTTTTGATGACTTTGTTCTGGCTAGATCGCATTTTTTCGGTAATTCCTTAACTGTTCGAGCTCATTCTCGGCTACTTTCATCCTCTCCGGTAACTTATGTTGATTTTGCAGTTTATTCACCATTAATGTTACTGGTTTGTTACTATTTTGCGTCTCAAGAGATGGATTTCAAACGATTTGGTCCTTTCCATTTAACTTAATTGATAATGAATACGTATTACACAAAAATTGGCCAATGAAGAAATTTTTCGTCAATTTTCAACGCCTCCACAAATAAAAACATGGACTTTACGTTTACAAATACGTAATAAAAATAAATAATTCGGGCGATGATGAAATCTTTATAAATATCTAAAATTTTATCTGAGCCCATTTTTTATCGAAAATTATATTTTTTATAGGCACGTATACTTTCTCAATTTATTTTGATAATTATTTATTTGTTACTAATATTTCTACTATAAGTGTTTATACATGTTCATGAAAATATTTATTGGGAACGACATTCAAAGAAGAGCTTGAATTTTTGTGTTTGTATTTTTTACATTCTTACAATTGCACAAATACTAATCACAGTGAAAACTTTATTTTTTAGTTTGGCTTTGGGGAAATATTTTTTATTTGCACAATCCTAATCATGCGCTTAGGAAAATTTAGACCGTTAATAATTATATTAAATTGATTTAGATATTTAATCAATAATTCCTACTTCTTATACTAAAAAATATTGTGTAATCTTTTCCTTCGGAACAAACTTTTACTTTATTCATTCTTTTATTCCATTAGCTTTTGTTAATTATAAAAAAAAAATACTTCTCCTTTATATAAAACAAAATACTTTACTTTTAATATAACACATAAAATGCTTCCTTTTATAAAAAACTTTTCTTTTTCCATACATATTCTTATACACTTTTTGTTTATATATCTTCACATGTTTTTATATACATAATTTGTACAATAACATATGTAATTTATACACACTTTACATATAAATTATTTATATTATTTTAATACATATTTTATATTTGTATTTACAGATATTTATTTTTTCCTTTCCTCTTTTAATAAACCTAAGTCTGGTCGGAAACCATATTTGTGGATTCTGAAGGATGCTTAACCTCTTTTCTTCAGAATAATTTGAACCCTTACCTAGAATCTAAACTGGTTTCGTAGATTAAAACACAAGTCATACATGTTAATAAATAAATAGGTTTTCTTATTTTTCTTAAAATTAGGTGGCAATTTTGTACAAAAATTAATTCTTTTATAGTTCAAAAGTCGTGCTTGTTTTAACCAAAGTAAAAATAGGGCATGACGCCAACGAACCCCAAAATCCATCACACAAGCCTGCAACATGTCTACTCTGACTTGCCATCTGTTTGTGGATAGAATGTTGTACCCATATCCAACTGAGTACCCAACTCCCACTACAATGTACGCCAAAATCCATCACACAAGCCTGCAACATGTCCTCCAACACCTGATAGTCTGCTCTGACTTGCCATATGTTTGTGGATAGAATGTTGTACTCATATCTAACTGAGTACCTAACTCCCACTACAATGTACGCCAAAAGTTCGAAGTGAACTGAGTACCTCTATATAAAATGATAGAAATAGGCATGCCATATAACTAAGCTATCTCATAAATATAGATCTTAGATAATTTCTCTGAATTATAGCTCATCTTCACAGGCACAAAATGGGCTGATTTGGTCAATCTGTCCACAATCACCCAAATAGAATCAAACTTCCTTAAAGTGTGAGGCGATCCAACTACAAAATCCATGGTGATACACCCCTATTTCCACTCGAGAATGGTCATCCTTTGAAGCAAACCACCTGGCCTCTGGTGGTCATATTTCACCTGCTGAGAATTTAAACACTTAGCCACAAACTCTGCAATGTCCTTTTTTCATCCTACACTATTAGTAATGTTGTTTTAGGTCATGGTACATCTTTGTTGTATCTGGATGGATGTTATACCTCGAACAATAGGCCTCCTCCATAATATATCTAGTCAAATCACCCACTCTAGGAACGCAAATCCGCCTCTTAATCCTCAAAACACCCTCTTGGTCCAAAGTTTACTTTTTCTTTCTTTCTTTTTCTTTTGTAGAATAATATTTTTTTCTTTTCTTTATTAATTTCT
This sequence comes from Capsicum pubescens, assembly GCA_030864215.1. NCBI lineage: Eukaryota > Viridiplantae > Streptophyta > Magnoliopsida > Solanales > Solanaceae > Capsicum > Capsicum pubescens. The sequence goes on along the minus strand of CM061548.1, from coordinate 334,940,177 downwards.
CCATAATGGAGTAATTTATTTGTGTTGAGAGCGTTGAAGAAACTTGGTATACTATTATAACATTAATCTTATTTTAGTTCTTTCAGGACTTGATTTTATTTAAAAGCTAAATACTTCGTATTGAAATTCTTGTACTAGAAATTAGTGTTACTTGATATTTTATATTATAGTTATAGTTATATTAAGTTGTGCTTCCCACAAGGAAGAAAAACTAAATATACTATAAGTATTTCATAAAATATAAGTAATAATAATTTTTAGTCACTTGTTATTTCAAATCTTTGAAATTGCTTCTTTTGATCCTTATCCTTGCGGAAGAATTACTTTGAACTATTTCTTAGATTTAAATAATCTCTATCTTATTTGTTTCAATTCGTATCCTCGCGGAGGGATTGACTCAAATAAGATTGTTAATTTGAGGGGTATTTATCTTATTTCTTTCAATCTGTATCCTCGCGGAGAGATTGTCTCAAACAAGTTTATTGATTTAAAGATTACTTGCAAGGGGGCTTTATTCCTCATTAACACATAAATCAAGTCTAGAAAGTTATTCTATAATTTTATAGAAATTACTAAAATATTGATTTTATTATAATAAACATACCAAGTGAATTCAACAACCCCCAACTTCCTCTCCAAGATAATCTTTAAACACTATTTCTTTACATATTTTTTTAAAAAAGCTTTAGAAATTACTCTCCTTTCATCAATTTGATTCTCAAATAGTAATCAAGATAATACAGATTTGTAGCATAGATTTTCCAATCTCTGTGGGACGATATCTTAAACTATACTAGAATTTGACAGAGTACGAGCAAGAAAAATCTAATACAATTTGAACTTGTCACAACTCAATGACATGACTCGTAATAGGACCCTACGACTCGTAGCGTCCATTCGTCAACACAGAACCCAAATTGGGGCATACAATGGACACACTACAATTTATACTTACGACTCATAAAAAATCCTTACGGCTCTTAGTGAGCCACTCGTACTTAGAGAAGAATTTAGCCACAACTTACTGATTTGGTTATGACTTGTCCCAATGACATGTCAAGACACCCTACGACTCATAGGCCAAGTCGTAGTCAAGGCAGTGAGTGCAAAATTTTAGGAACTTTCAAGGACCAACAAAAACCGGGGCATTACATACTCCCCCCCCCCTTAGGATCATTCGTCCTCGAATGATAGGATAAGGAATACGCTAGAACGATTTAATACAAGGCACTCCCACCATTACCTTTAATAAAGACAGAAAACAAAGATACCAAGAAATCACAATTTTCTTTAACAAAGTCAAAAAATAAAGATGTTAAGGAATACACTTACCTTAAGCACGATTTTCCGAATCGGGGAACAAGAACGGATACTTGGACTTCATGTCCTCCTCTTCTTCCCAAGTAGCTTCCTCAACCTTTTGGTTTCGCCATAGAACCTTTACCGAAGCCACATCCTTAGTCTGCAATCGATGGACTTGTCAATCTAAGATTTCCACCGAAACTTCCTCATAGGAAAAGGAATCCAAAATGCCTACCTTTTTCAAAGGATCAACCATCGAAGGATCACCCACGTACTTTCTCAACATTGAAACAAGAAACACTGGATGAATGGAGCTCAAACTAGAGGGCAACTCCAATTCATATGCAACATTACCAAACCTCCTCAAAACCACGTACGTACTAATATAACGGGGAATGAGTGTCTCCTTCTTACCAAACTGCATCACTCCCTTCGTGGGGGACACCTTCAGAAGCACCTAATCACCAACACTAAACTCTAACTCTCTTCTCCTTACATCCACGTAGGACTTTTGGAGACTTTGAGCGGCCTTAAGTCTTTCTCGAATCACCTTCACCTTCTCCATAGCTTGGTGAACCAAATCAGGGCCAAATAACTTATTTTCTCCAGCCTCAAACCACCCAATAAGAGACCTAAATCTCCTACCATTTAAGGCTTCAAACGGAGCCATACCAATGCTAGAGTGATAACTATTGTTGTAGGCAAATTCTATGAGAGGCAAGTGGTCAACCCAACTACCCCCAGAATAAAAAACACAAGCCCAGAGCTTATCTTTCAAGACCTGAATTGTTCTTTCCGCTTGCCCGTCAGTTTGCTGGTGGAAAGAGGTACTAAGGGCTACCTTAGTGCCCAAACCTTGATGGAACAACCTTCAAAAGTGAGTTGAGAATTGAGTACCCTAATCGTATAAGATGGAGACTGGAGTACCATGCAAATTCACAATCTCGTCGATGAATAACATGATATAATCCTCAGAAGAGAAATTAGTCCTCACTGGCAAGAAGTGAGCAAACATAGTCATCCTATCCATGATGACCCAATTTCTAATTTCCACACCGACAGTTCAATCTCTTAAAATAGTCCACCGGGCCTCAAGTGCTCTATCTTCACTTGTTGACACACCATGCACTTAGCCACAAAATTGGCCACATCAAGCTTCATATTATTCAATCAATAAATCACTTTAAGATCATGATATATTTTCATTGAACCATGATGAATAGTATATAGCGACTCATGAGCTTCGGACGAAAATTTTCCTCGCAACCCATCAACATCGGGAACACACAATCTTCCATGGTACCTCAAGATACCATCACCACGAATCTAAAAAATTATCACTTTATGCCTACCTACATCATTCTTGATTTGCATCAGAATAGGATCCAACACTTGATTTTCTTTTACTTTCATACCAAAAGATGACCTCGCCACCTCTTGAGCAATCACACCACCATCCTTGAATCCAAGAGACAGACTCCTAGATTAGCCAAATAGTGAATATCCTTTACCAAATCTGGCTTCTCTTCATCCACATAAGACAAGTTTCCTATGGACAACCTACTAAGAGTATCAACAACCATGTTAGCTTTACCTGGATGATAGTGGAGACTCATGTCCTAGTCTTTTAGCAACTCAAGCCACCTCTTTTTCCTGAGATTCAATTCTTTTGGGTGAACACATATTGCAGGCTTTTATGATCAGAATAAATATCAACATGGACCCTATACAAATAATGCCACCAGATCTTTAATGCAAACACCACAGCTAACAATTCCAAATCATGGGTCGAATAATTTTTCTCATGAACTTTCAACTGCCTAGAAGCATAAGCAACCACCTTGCCATGTTGCATCAACACACAATCCAACCCTACCCAGGATGCATCACAATAGACAAAAAAACCATCAGTGCCCTCAAGTAGAGTCAAGATTGGATCCAAAGTCAACTTATCATTTCGCTTCTCGAAACTACCCTCACAAGCATCAGACCACAAGAATTTCACCTTCTTCTGAGTCAACTTAATCAACGGGGCCGTAATAGAAGAGAAACTCTCTACAAACCTTCTATAGTAGTCGGCTAAATCAAAGAAACTCCAAATATCGAATGGGGTCGTGGGTCTAGGTCACTTCTTAACCACTACAACCTTTTATTGATCCTCCATGATCCCTTCGCTAGAAACGACATGACCCAAATAAGTAACAACATTCAAAAAAAACTCACACTTAGAAAACTTTGCACATAAATACTGATCCTTTAGGGTCTGCAACACAAGGTGGAGGTCATCGGCATAATCCGCCTTACTCTTGGAATACACCAAAATATCATCAATAAAGAAAATGACAAACTAGTCCAAAAACTGATGAAAAACACAATTCATAAGATCCATAAATGCGGCCAGGGCATTGGTCAAACCAAAGGACATCATCAAAAACTCAAAATGACCATACCGCATTCAGAAAGCAGTCTTAGGGATATCCGCCTCCCTAATCTTCAACTGATGGAACCCAAACCAAAGATCAATCTTGGAAAAGAGCTTAGCACCCTGGAGCTGATCAAAGAGATCATCAATCCTCAAAAGTGGATACTTATTCTACACGGTTACTTTATTCAATTGGCGGTAATCGATAGATATCCTAAGGGAACCATCCTTCTTACGCACAAAGAGAACGGGAGAACCCTACAGAGACACACTAAGGTAGATAAAACCCTTTTTAAGAAGAACTTTCAACTGCTCCTTAAGTTTCTTCAACTCGGTCGGAGCCATCCTATAAGGAGGGGTAGAAATAGGACGAGTGTTCGAAAGAAGATCAATCCCAAAATCAATTTCCCTATCAGGAGGTACACCAAAAAGATCATCAGAGAACACCTCAAAGAATTCACAAACAACAGGGATAGTCTGCAAAGAAGGACCTTCGGATCTACAATCCTTAACATGCACTAAGTGATTGAGGCACCTTTTGGATACCAATTTCTGGGCTCTAAAATATGAGATGAATCTTCCCTTCGACACTAGGGAACTACCTTCCCATTCGATTACTGGCTCATTTGGTAATTGGAATCTAACCTTTCGGGTCTGACAATCAAGGGACGCATAGCACGAATGCAACTAATCCATCCCTAAAATTACATCGAAGTCAAACATGTCCAACTCTATTAGATCCACCGAGGTCTCTCTACCATAGACCAATATTACACAACCCCTATAGACCCTTCTAGCCATAATAGAGTCACCCACCGGGGTAGACACAAAAAAGGGATCTGAAATATGCTCAGGATCAAAGCCAAAATGAATAACCACATAAGGGGTCACATAAGAGAGAGTAGACCTGAGATCAAGTAGACAATATACATTACGAGAAAAGAGTTTAAGCGTACCAGTAACAATATTGGGGGATGCCTCAGAATCCTGGCGAGTGGCAAGGGCATACAGACAGTTCCAACCAGTGTTAGAGTCAGAAGCAAAAGTAGCACCCTTTGGTGCAAGAGCGGATGAGGTAGCAATAGGAATCTTATTCACCCAGAAGCAACCTTAGAAGGACAATCCATCTGCAGATGACAAATCTAACTATATTTAAAATACTTACTCCTCTCTTCCTCGCAAAAACCATGATGTACCTGACCACAAAATCTACAAGGAGGATATGATAGAGCTGACTAAGCCCCACTAGCTTGTGACTAGGCCCCTGGTGCTCTAAACCCACTATCATACTGAGGACGACAATCACCCGAAGGCTTTGGATAAAGAGCATTATCCATAGAGTATGAACCAGAGTAGCCCTACTTCTTCTAAGAACACTTCGCACCGTCTCTACCACTTTATTGCTGACCTCCACCCTGATCTGAATAGCGACACTTCTTACTATGCCTTTCACTCATCTCTGTTTGCTTCTTCTTTTTTTTTTCCACCTGTTGTATATACACCACAAGTATAGAGATGTCTATTTCCTTGTTTAAAAAGGTAGCCTTGCTCTACAAGATCAATTTACGGGATATCCCAGAAGTAAACTTCCTCAGTCTAGCCCTAATGCTAGACATTAATTCAAGAGCGTAACGCGACAACTGATGAAACTTCAAGGCATACTCCTTAACGGATATCCTGCCTTAATTTAAGTTCACGAACTCCTCAATCTTTACCTCCCTCATCTCCTGAGGAAATAAGCGGTCAAGGAAACCACTAGAAAAATCATCCCAAAAAGCAGACTCAGCATCATCACCCCTAGACTGGTCCCACTCCTCATACCATTGGTATGCTATATTCTTAAACTGATAAGCTGCAAACTCTACACCCTTCACATAGGTAGAATGTATCACACAGAAGATCTTTTCTATCTCATCAATAGTTTTAAGGGTTTTCCTCAACTTTAGAACCAGTGAAAATAGGAGGATTCAATCTCATGAATTGGCCAACTCTAGTGGCCTTGGAGGATGGAGAAACAAAAGCAACTCACTCAGTCTGAGAGGTCACCAACTAGGTAAGTAAATAGATTGACTGGAAAAACTCAGCGTTAGACACATCAACTTGAGGTGTCTGAGGAGGGATAGGGGGAACTGGTGGAGCTCCCTTAGGGTAATCAGAAGCAGCGACCCTCGATCGGGTTTAAAGTCTTAAAGTTGGACGAGCTCCATCCACATTGTCCTCGAACGAGATAAAATAGTTTTTGCGAGAATCAGATCTTTTTGGAGACATGATCTGAAAAGCGAACACAGAAATTAAAGGAGATTTAAGACCTTAGACTATATTTCTTGAAATAGAATAACAAGAAAGAAAAATATTCCTAAATTCATCTTAGCATCTTCCTTATAAGTGTGGCGCACTACACACCCATAAATGAGATCTACTCGACACGGCTTTGTTGGATACCCAATGACACCAAACCTAGGCTTTAAAACCATCTTTTCCATGACTCAAATCATGGCCTGGCCATGATGGTTGTCTCAAGTCCCACATGTACCGAATATCACCCTTTGCACCTAAACAAACCAAACATATCATCCCTCAAGGTTGGATGAATTCCGAACATATAACAAGATAGCATGTAACAAGCTTAAGTAAATTCAAAATAAGTCCATAACTAACGACTGACGCTGTCCAAACAACTGACCGACACCGCCCAATAATCACAGTAATCTAAACAAAGCCTTTTAAAATAAAGAACCAAAATTCAATATCAATAAAGAGTCGGGATATGCCCCCACCTATAGCCAAAAATAAGTCTAAATAGTCTGAGACATAAGAGACTAAAACATGAAATATAAACTTCTGATGTATGAAAGCTCACCACTTTAATGTCAACTCATGAGCTGATCCCAAATCCAAATCACTGAGTAAGAGGAGTAGAAGCATGACCAATTCCTGCATCACATGGGAATACAACATCCAAAGACGATTAGCGGTTGGAGTGCAAGCATAAAACTCAGGGATAAGGTTAACATAATAACATGGTCAATGGTTCAAAATTATTCAAAAACCAATGCATATAATCAAATGCATATACATATATATATTACATGCTGGGATAGGGAACAAGGCTTAACATGTGATTTAAAACTCTAGCCTGGACTCTGTACCTCAACCATCATAACATGTACACACGATCTATATAGGCCCCAGCTCTCACCCCCTAATTGGGCCCCTGTGCGAGTAGTCGTACGAACTGAAGAATAATCTCATATATATGTACAGGGGCCTCAAACTTCTCAATCATATACTAAGGTGACTTAAGCACCCAATCATGTAATGCTTTATAGGGAACTCAAACCTCTTTAATTATGTAATAATAATGAGGGGACTCGAATCTCCTTGGTCACTTTGACCCCAGGTCGGCAAATGTAATTTCCAGTATCGGTCACTTAGACCTTCACTTTCATGACTCATCTACACAACCCCTATCAAAGCCCAATTAAAGTATTTATTACACAATTCCATTTGTTGAACTATAATACACATTTAGGCATACATTGTTGTTATCATCATACCAACTACACTTTCAAGGTAACAACAACATGCCAAAATAATTACATTACTTGGGAAAATTCACAACCCCTTTGGTTCAATTTTACAAATTCCCACCATTCTCATAATTAAAACTAATTTCACATTATGGGGTTGGGGCCATAACCACTTCAAAAGTCACAAGTTTGGGAAAATCACGATTCTATAGTATATTCACCATACTCATGCACCCACAAGTGCAAAACCATAATTAAATCATGAAAAACCATATGTAAACCATGGGAAAATATTGTTCAATAATAAGAATTTAAAACCCTCAACCTTTATTATAAAACCAACATGAGTATCTCATGAACAATACTTTAAAACATGTGTTTTTAATAAATTAACAATGAGAGAAGAGTAACATGCCTTAAACATCAAGAAATTTGGAGAGAACTCGACCCTTGAGCCCTTAAATAACCAACTTGATGAAACCCTAGCTTGACTTGCTTGAGGGAATTTAGAGAGCCTTTTGAAGTGTTTGAGAAGTTACTTAGATTTGTTTTCTGAATACTAATGACACCTTAAAGAGATTATAAGACCTGAGTTTTAATTTGGGTAAAAGGGAAAATGTCCAAAATATCCTTAACTTAAAAGTTGAAAAGGTGCCGCCATTAACTACGGGTCAACCATTGACTTATAGTCACTCCTTACAACTCGTCACCATGAGTCATAGACAAGACAGAACCACTAAGACACCATACATTATAGACGTTACGACTCAAAACATGACTCATAATGGGACCCTACAACTCATAGAGTCTAGTCGTAGTCAACATAGAACCCAAATTAGGGCATACACTGGACACCCTATGATTTATACCTACGACTCGTACCAAATCCTTTCGACTCTTAGTGAGCCACCCGTACTCATAGTAGAATATATCCATAACTTACTAATTTGGTTATGACTTGTCCCAACCTAGGGCGTTACACTCAGGATTCCCTGGTAAGGCATAATAGCAAGCTCTATCATCTATCGTCTGAGTCACTCCTCTACCACCTCTTCGGCTAGATGGTGGTGTACATCTACCTCCTTGAGGTCTACCCTAACCCCTAGGTAGGGGCACTGCTTCTCTAGTAAGGGCCTGATGACCCTGTCGTGGGCCCCTTTATCTGTATACTAGACAATCACTCAAAAATGACACTGACTACCACACTCATAATAGGACCTAGGATCCATCAACTGTCGAGAGTGACCTGAATATTCGGTATGTCCACCATGACCTGAAAACCATTGAGATGAACCCTGTGAAGTTTGTCCCAAACCATAAGAACCCCAACCTGAATGTACACCCTATGATGTCTACATCGTTGCCTGAAATGGTCTACCATGCTGAGGGAAGAAATCTCCTCTAAATAAACCCCTACCTCTAGATAGGGTACTACTAGATAGACCTAAAATTTGGGAACTCTTGTCCTTTAGATCCCCATACTCCTCATGATGCATCAAATTAAACTCTTTTGCTGACTCAACCACCCTCTGAAAATAAGCCCCAGATTGAGCAACAACGTACACAGTCTCTCTGGTCCAAAGTGACAAACCTCTCATAAACCTCCTGATCATCTTGGCCTCATCTGGTAAGATCACTATAGCATAATGGAACAAGGCATAAAATCAAATCTCATACTTAGCCACGAAAATACCCTCTTGTGTCAAATTCTCAGGTTGGTTCCTACGCTCCCTCCTCAAGCTATGTAGGACAAATCTGTCAAGGAAAGCCTGTGAAAACATAGCCCAAGTCATCGGTGGAGAACCCGTTATCCTAAAATTAATATAAGACCGCCACCACTGCTTGGCAGGACCACACATCTGTAAGGCAGTATAATAAACCCTGTTGGAGTCAACCAATCCCACAATCTAAAGTCTCTCATGGCAACTGACCAAAAACTCATCGGCTTCCTCACGTTGATCACCCTTAAACTGTGGTAGATCCATATTCATTAACTTCTCAAATTTCCATTACTCCTCATCAAATATAGAGTCCCTAACCCCACCGGTAGCTCCTACCCCTAGTAAAGGCAAACTATCGTACCTCAATATTGGTTGAACTACTAAATCCTCATAAATAGAGATGGGTTGTTGATCTGGGGTCTGCGCCTCCACCCTAATATATGAACCTTGTAGAGGGTCAAATGATCTACCTCCCTGAGCAATAGTCTCCAAAACACCCAACACTTTAATCAGGGTATCATGAATAATCGATGTAGCAACAAATTCTGGTGGTGTCTGACCTGGTCACACATCATCAGCTAAAACCTAAACATTATCACCACCTACCTCAAACTCAACCTTGAGATACTCGGCCCTATAAGAAATTTAAGCGGCTCCTCGAGCTCTCTCTTTACCACGACCTCTGCCCCTACCACGTACCCTTCCCCATCCACATATCCCATCTTGGGGGTTGGCAGAGGCTCAAGAAGATTTAGTTGTTGGTCCACTTTGAAAACTTATTTTAACAAATGGACACTCATTTTGGCAAACCCAAATTTTTTAGGGTTTGGTGGGCCATGGGCTTAAGTCTAAAGGAAAAAAATATTTTGGCACCCCTTATGTATTTTTAAAATCTTTTGGAACCACTTATGTATTTATTAAATACATATTTAACTCTACTCTTCCATTAAATACAAAAATAAAAAAATTCTCTCATCTTCTCTCTCTTTACCAAAATCGCTTCTTCTCCCTTTCTACCATTTTTAATTTTGAGCTCGTGTAAATCAGCTCCAACTTTGATCTTCAACTTCAGGTAAGCTATATTATTGTTCCGGTTAATTTGTGCTTCATATTGATGGATTTTTTTTCATTTTTTTTCGTACTCATTTGTGGTGGGTGAAGTCGTTGGAGTTCAAATAAATTATTTTTTTTTAAATGGAGCTTGATTTCAGTGAAAGTGGTTATTTTTAGTTGGTATTTACTTATTTTTTATGGATAATTGGTGTGTATCGGTTATCCTTTGCATTTGCATGTTGAAATTTCTTCACTAATTTTGTCGGAATATGGAAAGATATGTGATTTTTGTTAAAACTTTTCTCCAATGTAAGGGTGTTGTAGAAGCATGTTCATGTTGGGAATTTCTTCACTGCGTATTTGATAATTAGACTCGAAAAGTTGAATTTTTTTAAAAAATGGGCTTGATTTTACTTATAATTTGTGTTTTTAAGTTGGTATTCGGTTTGTTTGTGCATTGTTTGTGTTGAATTTTAACTTTTCTCGACGATTGCATTGAGATTTTTTTGCCACTTTTTATCGATTTGTGTGATAAAATGGGGCTTTAAATTGAATTTTTTTTGCAACTGCTGCATTGAGTTGGTGCTGCAACTGCTGCCATGTTAATAGACAGCTAGGTCAATTAGGTATTGTATCTGCTGTTAATTGAATTTTTTTTGAAAAAATAGGGATTGATTTTACTTATAATTTGTGTTTTTAAGTTGGTATTTGATTTGTTTGTACATTTTTCTCATTGGATTTTAACTTTCCTCGATGATTGCATTGAGTTTTTTTTTGCAATTTTTTCTCGATTTACGTGCTTAAAATCTAGGTTCCTTTCTATTTTTGTTCAATATAATGGTGATTTAGATGCATGTTCGTGTGGGTGATGGGGTTGTTTTCAAAGAAACTTGTTCTACAAATTAGAATTTTTGGTGCTGCAACTGCTGCCATATTAATAGATTGCTAGGTCGATTAGGTATTGTAGTTGTTGTTATAGCTGAAAAATGGTAGTTTTTGTCCGTAGATCATAACGAATGGCTAGAGGTAACAAACGCAAGGCTGCAGAAGGTGATAGGTCTGAGAGAAGAAAAAAATGAGCAGTCGATCAATTGGAGAATAGAAATTGCAGCGAGGAAGCAGTTGAAGCTTCGGTTCGAGATGAGCCAGAGGAAATAGATCCTCTCGAGGCTAGGATAGACTAGGAAGCACTGATATTATCCCACTATGCAAAGTTTGTTTCGACTGAGAGGTACGACCTCACCACAGTCCTGGATGATATCGGATCATTTCCGGCTAAGATATCCGTTAGGTCCCGTTTGAAGATGTTTAATGAATTCAAACAAGTCGTGGTTGATCAACGTCTAAAGTCTAGGTTTAAGAATTCCTATTTTGGTGGTTTATGATACCTTCCAGAACATATGAAGTTCAACGGATAGCTTGTCCACTATATACTTCTGCGCCAAGTTGAATCGGACAACAAGCTGTATGAAATATGGTTCAACATCAATGGCAGGCTTGCATATTTTAGCCTGAAGGAGTTTGCACTAATCACTGGTTTAAATTATGAGTGTTATTCTCGTGATTCAAGATATGTCAAAGCGATGGAGGAGGGTGATGCTTTTTTAAAAAAGATTGTGAAAAAGGGGAGTGTAAATACAAAGAGATTGTTGGAGCTTATTAGAGGTGGGAGGCTGGACAAGGAGTACAAGTTCAAATGCTGCTTGGTTTGGTTCGTGCACTGCATATTGCTTGAACGGGACTTGTCAAAAACCGTAGACAAAGACACCATCAAGATGGTGGATAACTTGGGCTTCTTTGAGAAATACCCTTGGGGTAAGGAGTCATTTTCCTTGACTCTAAACTATCTAAAGAAGCGGATAGACTTCAACAAGTAGAAGAAGACATTTGAGACAAAGGGAGTTTTATCGTACGCGCTCTACGGATTTCCCTGAGCATTTATGGTATTTGATTATAAACCATTGAAGTAGTTTATTATATACTGTAATTCATCTATGGTGTCTATAATATACTTACTCTCAGTTTTATGTTTTTGTTTTTTCTTTTGATCATAGATTTGGATATACGAAGCCTTTCCCACGCTCGGCAGGGGAAATGGTAAATAAATTGAAGACCCGCTGCCCATTCCTCAATTGCTCAGATGGCACACCTTAAAAGGCGATAAACTAATCGAAGGTGATCCATATTTGAATGGATGAAGCACAAAGGTATGAAACATTTCTTCCGATGAATAATTTTACCAATATTGTGTTGCTAATCAATCACATTTGCATATTTATCTGTAGAGAGTGCACTCGTACCTTATCCCCACAGTCCGTGAAATGAAACAGCACTACATGAAAAAGTTTAGAGCATTTACAGATGAACCGAACGACGCATTCATCGATGGCTTGAAGGCCTGTATGGAGGGTGTGACTGTTATCACCTTATCGGAGGATGGTGAGGATGGGGATGATACCGGGATTTGGGTGGAAATGTTATTTCAAAGCATGTCACTCGAGGTGCGGGGACAAGTAAACCGAGAGCATCGGGAAAGACACTGATGATTGAAAATATGAAAGAGCACTTGTTTAGACTGGAGGAGTCGATCAAGGACATCGCTGATTTCGTAAAAGAAGAGAGGCTGAGGAGAGAAAAAAAAGAGAGGCAAAAGAAGAGAGATGAAGCTGAAGGTAATATCTGCTATATATATTATAGAAGATGCATATTTTATATAATCCCTTTTACTTATAATAATAGAATCTATACCATTCTTCATCAACTTATATCTTAGTTTATTATAAACGGTAAATACTTAAAAATGCAGGTGTGCAGATGTAAAGTTGGCATTCAGCGGCGAGGGCTGGCCGCGATAACAGCGGTATCAAAGAAGCCCTCCTTGAGGTAGCAGCTTTGGAACATGCCTCCATCAATGCTTATGAGGTGATGATCCCTGAGGTTCCATCTTTTGTAGAGAAGGAAAATCTGGATAAAGGCGATGAAGAGAAAGAAGAAGAAAAAAATGCAAAAGTTGTATGTGAAGAAGAAAACAAAGCTGATGGATTAGCTGGTGTGGAGAAGGAGGATCATGATGAAAGAGGACAGGATGAAGATGATAAAAATGAAAAAAATGGTTGTGAAGAAGAAAACAATGAAGGAGATGGAGAGAAAACAGAAGAGAAGAATACACAAGAAGTAGAGAAAGAACAGCATAAAGAAGAAGGAAAAAGTGATGCACCAGAAAAAGAAGGCATCGCGGAGAAGGATAATGAGAATGAATTTCCAAACTTGGATGAATTTCTTAATGAAGTTAGTCAGGAAATCGACAAGATGATGGTGGAAACCGAAAATATTGAATCTTTAGACAATTATTAAATTTTTATTTGTGGTTGATGATTATTTTTATTTGACTAGATAATGTTAACTTCTAACTTTCAGCTCGGGATGCATAGAACTAAACAATTTTATTTTCTAAACTGTCTTTATAGTTTATGATAAACATTTTTCATTTTATATAGTCAACGTATCATTGCTTTGACATGAATTGTCATCGTTGATTATAGACTCTGATTAAAAGGTAAAGCATAGACAGTAGAGCGATGTGTAGTCGATGAATGAAAAAGGTAAACCATTTATAATATAAGTAACAAGTAGTCGAATACATTCAATCCCACTACACCCCCATTACACCTTTCCAAAATGCTAAAACTAATAGTAAACCGTAAACCATAAATTTCATGCCCTTTTTTTTTTCTTCATCCATAGCCAACTTATGCTTAAGTTGATCCCTCTCAATTTCGACATCTTTCAACAATCCCTTTAAGTGATCAATCTTGTGCTCCGATTCTCTATATAATGTCATTAGAAGATCCCTATTTTCTTCGGAATCTCTAAGTTTTTCAAACATTTTAAATTTTGCAATGCCTTGAAATTTTGACACCTCGGAATCGGAGGAAATCCACTTGAAGTAAGAGCATCCACCATTATCCTAAAATAATGAGGATAAATTAGTAAATTGAATTATGAGATGAACACAAATAAATTTTTATTTAGATAAAAACAAACCTTTCCAACCGCACAACTGTAGAATTTTTGCTCCGGATTTCTGTCGGTGTGTGATGTTTTCAACACCGCAGGATTACCACAACGGCAAATATAAGAACTTTGGGAAGTTTGAGATGACTGCGTCATTGTTATTGTTGATACAAAACTTGAAAATCATGAATAAATGAATATGGAGGAGTCCAAAAGGGTCCCTTTAATTAATATAGTAAGGCTATCAAAATATGACCGTTGGAAAATTTTACCCGTTAGAATTGTACTGTTGGAGAAAATTTAAATGGATTATCTTTTACTTCAAAGGTTCTCTAATGAATGTATATGTCTTCTATTATCGACTGGGTGACTTGCGACTTATATAATGATGTTAGTATTGATTATCCTGTATATTAGAATATTATCGATTAAGACTACGGTTGATTATAGAGCTTTTATACTGTCTATGATCAACTTGCTGAATATATGGACGGCTTAAAATAATGGGAAAAAAAGGAGAAATAAAATAAAATAAAATTAGAGTAGGTCAATTAACACCATTAAAACATTGTAAAGAAATTTTGATGCATCAATTGTGACTCTCAATCACTTTTGGACGTGATCAAGTGTTATCTTAGACACGGCGTAGTCGTAGATCATTGAGATGACATAAAAAGGAGAAGAAGTAAAATAAAATAAAATAAATATTAATCATCCAACCACTAATAAACGACCACTTATCATGACAAGAGATTAGACTTGTGTGATGACCATAAGGATGAGTGGTGGTTGTTACTTGTGAGTGTTCAATGGACAAGTAGTGTATGAGAACAAGGAGTCCTTCTCAACAGAGACGCTTGTTCTAGGTAATTGGTTGTTACTACCATTGCCCCCCCCCTATACCCATTTGATCGAGTGTCCAATTGATTTGTAATCTTATATTATGATATTTAGTCATTTTACATTGCGTGAGTGATGTTAATTTATTTTATTTTATTTTATTTCTCCTTTTTTTAATCGCACATCCTTTAAAAATAGACTTCTTTGGTCGATACATGACTAATAATAAAGTCTGGTATAGATAAAGCTATTTATCTATAATATACTCAAGATATCATAACAAGTCTATTTTCAAAAGAGGTGAGATTAAAAAAGGGAGAAATAAAATAAAATAAATTAACATCACTCACGCAATGTAAAATGACTAAATATCATAATATAAGATTACAAATCAATTGGACACTCGATCAAATGGGTATAGGGGAGGGCAATGGTAGTAACAACCAATTACCTAGAACAAGTGTCTCTGTTGAGAAGGACTCCTTGTTCTCATACACCACTTGTCCATTGAAGACTCACAAGTAACAACCACCACTCATCCTTATGGTCATCACACAAGTCTAATCTCTTGTCATGATAAGTGGTCGTTAATTATTGCTTGGATGATTAATATTTATTTTATTTTATTTCTTCTCCTTTTTATGTCATCTCAATGATCTATGACTACGCCGTGTCTAAGATAACACTTGATCACGTCCAAAAGTGATTGGGAGTCACAATTGATGCATTAAAATTTCTTTACAATGTCTTAATGGTGTTAATTGGCATACTCTAATTTTATTTTATTTTATTTCTCCTTTTTTTCCATTATTTTAAGCCATCAATTCATTCAGTAAATTGATCATAGACTATATGAGTGGTCAATAATAGACTCGTTTATAAGTCGATAATCTCACAATATACAGGATCATGAACACTGATTTCATTCTATAATTCACCCGTGACACAGTCAATTATAGAATGTGTATTTACCGTAGTCAATTATTTATTCCTACTGTACTCAGAGTGTAAATAAAGTTTGCAAATCTTAAAACAGGGATTACTGAAGAAACACCAACAAATCACTATAGATAAAGAGAACATCATGAATACAGAAACTTGAAACTTGTTTATAGATATATAAATGTTCATTGCATCTATATTTATAATTTTTGGAAAAAGAAATCCAAAAAAAAGTCAAAAATGAAGCTTTCATTTACATAATCCTACCATGAAAGCTTCATTAAGCAATAAACTATAAACCAAAAAAAAAAAAACTACACTAGAGGGACGAAGGGGGGTGATGAGTTCACAGGGATCCAGGTTAAGCCTCTCGGCTATGGCCAGAAGAAAATGAACCATCTGACGAAGCTCTCTATCCAGTCGTCGTTGATCGACGGCAAGACCCTAAAAAAGGAAATCTAGGTCACTCCGAAGCCTTAGCAACTCTATATTGTTTATTGTTGACATTCTATGCAATGACCGTAGTGGGTGCGTCCTCCTAGCTATCTTATTCTCCCTTAAGTTTTTTTTCTTCTGAAATTGTGTTCAAAATTGACCATGGTCTCTTTAAATAGATCAGACCATGAGAAAATCGACCAATAAAAGCTTTACACGTGTTATTGAAGAGGAAAAGGCGTGTGAGAATATGAAATAAAAAGTCGCGGCGATTGTGGCAGTCGAGGCATTTAAAATCCTACCATTTTGCGAAGTGTAATAATTACATTGAAAGGTTCAGTTTATGAGGAATAGGGTTTCTATAATAGACTACACGAATGATCGATGATAGACTATGTATTTTACACTATACCCCCTAGACAATGCATCGATGTATTATATATTTTGAGTCTAGTCGATGTGTAATGTGTATAGTCGATTTCAGAACTTGAAAAGACAGTTTTCGAATTGCCACCATTCCAATGCGTCGTAATTATTTCTAATTCAACATTGTATGAAGAAAAGGGTTTGTTCAATAGACAACCAGGTAGGTTTATTATACACTACGTACTGAACATTTACTTAGTAGACTAAACACTGATATATTATATATTATGAGTCTTGCCGATTATTTAAGTCTAGAATCTATTTACTACGTAGTATATAATATATGAACAGGAATCGATAATGCACAACAAAAAAGTCAATTTTAACTACAGTTCAGTGGTTTTCAAAACAGAATACACATTACATACTGTCCAGTGCATTTTAACAAACAAAAACATTCAATACAATGCCAATCATATTATCCTACGTTAAGGTTGTATGTTGTTCTCTTATGTCCCAGCCTTTTGCACTTAGAACACTTGTTTCTTTTCTTGTACCTTGAAGGCTCCAATACACCCTTAACGCATTTTACCTTCCTCCGTCCGAGTTTGGGATCGAAGTCGGGTGGAAGAACTTGTATTTCAAGATACTCTCGCGCCATACTCCACTCCGACTCAAGTGGTGCTGCACAAATAGGTTCCAAGTATACAAGGAGGTATGATTCTTTCAAATATATTTGCGAAGAGTAGTTGTAAATGCTAGTGCCGTATTCATCCCCGTGCTTCAAACACAATGCTGCCATTGCATGAGCGCATGGCAATTTCACCAAGTCGTACTTTTTGTAAGAACATGACCGTCTCAAAAGATTAACTTTTGCGGAACGACCGTAGCCAAGCACGGTGAATTTTTCAGTGCTTTCATTTATGTTGTTCACATATAATTTGTCCCCCTCGGTCATATTTTCCCTCAAGATCCTCTCGGCTACGGGAACGAAGGTTGTCTTTGAATTGTCCACCTCTGCATACCTCTTCCTGAATATTTCTCCAAATCTATGTGCAATTGAATTGAAAATGGCCGCCACTGGATACTCTCTTTTGTCGCACAACATTGAGTTGAGTGACTCGGCGATATTTGAGGTCATGACGTTGAATCGATTACCTGAAAAGTGAGCCCGACTCCACTTTTCAAATCCTACTTCATGCTCAAGGCAATCTGCTGTGCTAGGGCATTTTCTTTAAGGGCGTTGAAGTAGTCATTAAATTCTTCCAACATGTACGCCTTTAGTACAAATAGAGAGAATCGGAACAATGGTGATTTATTCGAAGATTTTTACCGAGATACCTCATACAAACACCATGATGCGCAAGTGGATAATGCCTTGCGAGGCCGTTGGCTATGCTTATGTGTCTGTCGGAGATAACGTACAGCTCTGGTTCATCAATGACAAAGGCCTTAAGCTTCTCGAAGAAGAAGCCCCACGACGCATCGTTCTCCTTATCCACCACACAATAAGCTAAGGGATAGATATGGTTCTGCGTATCTTGAGCGACAGCAGACAACAGCACACCCTCGTACTTGCCGGATAAATGTGTTCCATCAACAGCAACGACCTTTCTCATGTGTGCATATCCACGGATGGAAGCCCCAAACGCCATAAAGTAGTAAATAAACCTGCCAAACTCCGCATCGACCATGAGGGAATTAATAGACCGGGGGTTGAGGTCGTTGAAAATATATGAAAATGCGGGAAGCATTGCATATCCATTCTCGGGCGTACCTCAAACTATGTTCTTCGCAATGACGCCTTCCATCCAACACTTCCAATAGCTCAGCCTGCAATGTAGCTCCCTAAATACGATCCTCTCGATCTCTTTCGGGCTTGGACCTTTGTTGTCGACGAAAAAGTTCAAAATAAGTAAGGCAATGACCTCCACGGTGATAGTCCTGTGCTTTCCCGTGACATGATCAATGCCACAAGTATGCTCTCCCACGTACTTATGGACGTGAAACCAACCCGATTCTCCGATAGCACATGAACGCACCATCCACCGGCAAGTACGATCTACGCACCTCACCCTCAAGTATTTCTTACTACTCTTCAGAGTTGTGTAATTAAACGATATTTTCACCGACGCCTGCTTCAACAAAAGTTTTAATGTTTTCTTATCCTTGAATGTTTGTCCTAAAAAATGATTGGTGTCGTCCGAGAAAGAGTGGCTTCTTTATAGTTCGAGTTGCCCGTCCTCACCTCCTACACACTCCTCTTTTTCATAATCTTCACTATTATCCCATTCATCACAACCCATGAAATCGTATTCCGTTGACGTATCATCCACATTCGGGGATGGAGGTGGGGGTGGGGGTTGGGCTGATGTGGAAGCTTTTTCCCGGGACCTTTCACAAACTTTAACCCCCAATATAGGTCTGGAGTTATCAGAATCAATGCAAAGCATATATAATTCCACGTGTCTATCATTCCTTATGAACGTTGGATGGATTTTCCCCCTCCCGTTCATCAAGTAGCTAATTAACACCTCGCTTTGATCACAACTTAATTCACCGCTCTCCATTACGTTTTTAACCATGTCGGCGTATAAATCGTTGCGACGAAAGGAAATGGACACTGTTTCCTTAGACGCGGTTTTTCAAACCCAACATTTGGGACTCTCCTCCCATTCACCAAAAAATATACCACCAACAACCACGTAATCTATAATAAACATAATATACCTCGATAATAGTAGTCAATAGACTTGAATAATGATTTATGTGCCTAGACTTAATAGACTGAAGTCATCTTCTTCCTAACTGCTGGTCGTACAGTGCACGATTGATCCTTTTCCGACGACCACCGGAATAATCCGACGAATTTCAGCTTACAAACAACCTAAGAAGTATTGGAATGTTGTTATTGATCCAAGAATCGATTTCGAAATGTGGGACTGAATTTTGAGTTTTTTGTATGAAAATGGAAGAAAAATTGGAGCTAAAAATAATCGAAAAAGGCTTATAACAATAGAGATAATGTCACTTTCTGATGGATGCCGAAAAAATCGATGAAAAATGGCCGAAAAATGGTCAGAAAATTGAGGAAATGGCACCAAAATAGGGTGGTTGCTAGTGGATTGGCTGAGAAGATTTGGGATTTTTTTTTAATTATTTACTAATATTTATATTTTTCAAGATGGACTAAAGTGTAGTTTTAACAAAATTAGGGTTGAAATGGGAAAAGAGGCTAAAATGTAGATTTTGTAAGTTGAGTGTTAGATTTGCATTTTATTTTTGTGATCCCATAAAAGTGTCCATTCTTCAAATTAAAAAAACTTGGTGGATAAATGTCAAAAAAGGTTTGGAAAGTGGACTTTTGCCAAACTTCCCCCAGAGGCTCGTGATCACTATCTTGAGATATTTGATTCCTCACCATCTGTGAGATAATAATGTAAGAATTTCAAAATTTCAAGTTAAAGGATCAATATTGCACGAAGAGAGAGAGAAAGAGAAGAAAATGAATATTTCCTAAAGTCCTATATCCTCACGAAGATAGGTAGCGAATGTCTCTGCACTGATCTGCGAGACTCTACTAAACTCGGCTTGTATTTGTGAGACCAATAAACCTGGGGTTCTGGTACCATCTATCACTGCCCAAAATTAAGACGATGGCACATGTCCAACCCTTCATGATAGGTAAGCCAAAGCCCAAAACGTCCAAATAAATAGAAGTGGAAGAAGATAAGAATAGAATAAAACCCAAATGATCTCCAACACATAAACAAAGTAGTGTAGTCATAGTTAAAACATAGATAATTCCAGGTGTGGTAGTCACTAATACAAACCACTAAATACAAAAATCAAAGAGAAGTTTGAGTATTTCAAAATGCAGAAAATACATAAAGATAAGGATGCAGGAGATTTCAGTAGTCTCTGAAATCAATAGCAGCTACCTCGAATCTCTAAAGATGGTAACACCGAAGATACCATAGAAATCAATGCCTAGGGTCTTCGTATTGGTACCTGCACGTAAGTTGCAGAAAAATCAAGGGTGAGTACGGAACCCCATGTACTCAGAAAGTATCATCTACCGACCCTAATTAAAAATAGTAATGAGTAACACCACGTCAACCACCTAAAACAATCATACAACCTACACTCTGAAAAATCATCCTATTCTAACTGAATAATCAAGTCTAACAGTCATAAGGATATCATAATACAGTCTAAGAATTCCTCAATACAGCAAAATCAAGTAACATATAGTCAAGTACTTAATAAATAATACAAAGTCAATAATTACACCTTACTTAGTTCGAACCAGGAATAAATGAATGCAATGTAATGGATGTGCTATATACACACCTACCGAGCAATGGCTTCAAGGTCAGGACCCATGGGGGACTCACAAGGTCCATGTATTATGTAGGCGCGCACTCTGATCCCAATAATAGATAATAATGTCCAGGCGTACAGTCCGATCCTATATGTAATGCAATCCATGACGTGCAGACATGCAACTCCGATCTCAGATCAACAATAACATTAAGCAAAGCATTTATTATCGTACGCTGAATAAACATCAATTCCAAATTCAACTCAACTTATCAAATGGGAGTATTCCCATTAGCTAGCTTTTTCAATAATTCATTTACCAGAGCAAATTAGCCTATCGGCTAGCAAATAAGAAAAATAGTTCAAAACGTACAATTAACTTATTTTAACCCCTCAAATAATACCGGTACCACATAGATGTTCGTCACTTCACCTATACGAGCCCTCATTCCCCATTACTCTCATTACAAATAATTAACAAACAAACATTTTGAAAAAGAGTCTAAGAAAGTCTCAACTTGAACAAATAATTTAAGAATATAGTGAAAGAGAGAACCTAAAATTTATGATGAGAGAGAACTTAAACGAACCAATCTATCTTGCATTTATATCGATCCTAAATCAAAGCACAAATAATTGAGACCTGACAAAAATAGTCAATAACGTCTGAATCATATAAATAATGACTCTAAATCAAACATTACTCATTTTTAATTTTGAAAAGAAGAAAAATAAAAGAGAATAATACCTTTAAAAAAATTTATTTCAGTCAAGTTTGCTTTTGACGTACAGTATACATGCGTTTAAGTATAGAACCAATCTAAATAGCTATTATCAAAGACATCTATAAAATAATATTCCTAAATATTGTAGTTAGATAGATACACACTCACGTCCAAACCATGCCAAGTGATGGTGAGTAGCAGTTCATATTGACGATCTATAAAGAAAGTTAACGGACAAGAATAGTACAATCTAATAACTAGATACAACATGAGAAAGCTAAATTAACTGGGGCATTATTCAGCACCTGAATACTGAAGATTCTAAACCATTTGAGGGTCATTGACATACATATTTTTCACGAGCATAAGAGAAGTTACAGATATATGTGCATGCATTGCACGTGTGTCTTGTCTCAATAAATATCGTTTTAAAAATTATACAGTATCATTTTTAAAATAGAGTTTGAATTATAAAATATCTTAAATGAAATTTCGATGAAGATTGAGGTTTCAACTTATCTTTTTCTAAGAAAAATATTTTAAATATTTTAGTGATATTAATTCTCGTAATATTTTATTACAGAAAAAGTAACATAAAATTACTTATTACTTCTATATTAAAAGTTTTCACATGAATGGAAAATCTTTATTCTGCTAATAGAAGTAGTCAGATGTCAAGACAAATTAAACCAATTGCACCAGAATACAGCTACACAATACCGCTATATAACGTAATATGTCTACTATAGAGTTTTTTTAATGTAGGACAAAAAACTCAAATCATATTTTTAAGAACCTTTACATTTATATATAATAACATAACACAACTACTTATAACTTGTTTTATCTTAACGTACTATAAAAAAAAAGTGTAATCTATCTTTACGCCAAAAAATAGATATGATTTATTCAATTCTTTATTAAAAGGATTCACCAGCTAGGTTTGATCTAAGCAATTATTGTTGTTATGGTAAAAGAAGACACCAACTTGTTTGATGTTGTGCTACATAGTTTTAGCAACATGCTGCAGCGAACAGCTGAAATAAACACATTTTCTAGATCATGTGCCTCGAATAAATGAATTTCTCAAACTTTGTCTCTCAATATTCTCTTATTACAAATAAGATGCTAAGTTCATCCAATAAGTAACGTGCAAAGAAGCATAAAACATTTTAAGATCGCAGCTTATGCTACTAATTCTATATGGCTCCAAAAAGAATATTGCAACAATTTTTAGACAACCAAAATCCTAAAATTATTTTGGCATATATCATAGCCTATATGTATATATAATAAAACAAAAAAAGGGATATAGAAGCTTAATCACAGAGACTAATTAATCATTCAATTCCAATCCCACAAAAGCATCAAAAATAAATTCTATCCCAAGTTTCAAATCTAACAAGATATCATAAAATTAAGGGGATCTTGTTGGGTTCATAGTATATGAAAGAAGTGTGAATGGAAAAAAAATGGAGAATAAAATGGAGGGGAAGGAAATACTAAAATGGAAAGTGTACTCCCAAATTATAAAGTTTACTCTTTCTCCCACATTGGTGGAAGAAGAGAACTTGAAAGTGTTTATAATCAAGAACACTTACTCCACATGGCAAGTGAGACAAGAAATAATAGATGCCTCACGCCGTTGTCGTCGTCGCTCGCTCAGCTTTGGCTTCGGACTTCTAATCGATCGAGGAGATCTATCTTTTTGGATAAACTTTATTTGAATTTCGAAGAATGCCAAGGAAAAACGCAGTAAAATTTTTCTGCAGTGTTTCGAACCTCCATTTATATATACATGTAGTAACAGTTGCACGGTTTCAAGTGAACTGATGCATCGTTTTTGAACTGGTGCTTCAGAAATGATACATTGTTCTGAACTGAGGCTACAAAAGGTTGCAATGGTTCGAAATGATGCTTCGGAAGGATGTAATCCTTAAATGAAGTGACACACTGATTCATGAAATGAAATGACTGTTCAGGAAAAGATGCAATATTTGATGAACATACATGAACTTATAGTAAAGGTGTAACCTTTGGAGTGAACCATTGCCTCTTTTGAAAAGAGGCATGTTATGGCTATATAAACCTGCTTTCATCCACAGGTTTTGATACGAAATTTCAGAATAAAAAATACTCTTCTTGTCTTCAAAAATTCTGTGTGATCATTCAAACTGTTGAGTGCATTCGACGAGTCCAAATATTTGAGGTACCGCTATATTTGGATTGAAGGCCATTTTATCCTGGGAGAAAAAATTTCATAACCTCGGGTACAGTGAGGGGAATTGTTTCCTTAAGGAAACTACGCGAATTCGGACGACTTGGCCTTATTCATTTCTGTTTCATCTATTTTCTGAAAAAAATAAAACACACCTCTTGGAAAGGTCATTTTGATCTTGTGTTGAGAGTATTTGATATACTTCATTGTGTTCTTGTTTATACTTGAACTCTAGTGAAGTTATTGCTCTGCATATACAGATTCTGCGTACCCGTAGAAGGAAATAACAAATCTTTCAAAAATAGCTATATTTTGCTGGAAAACCCACCTTTCATAGCCACATTTTACATAATTACCATTTATAGTTGTTGTATTCAATTTATGCCGTTGTATTCGATTTTATCAATAGTCTGTATTCATATAAAATATAAATACAGTACCATTTAGCTGTTGTATTCGATTCACAGCCACTGTATTCACTTTTACTTAGTGGTCTGTATTCATAAAAACATAAATACACTACATATTTAGTTTTGCCAAAAACACTACCATTTTTTTTCTTTTTCGTGTTTTCCTGATTTTTTCTTCTTCTTTTTTTTAATTTTTTTCGTTTCTTAATACTTTTTTTCTCTCTTCTATCTCTCTTTCTTTTTTTTGCTTCTTTTTTTTTGTTTTCTTTTTTGTACTTATTTTCTTTATCATTTTTTTGTTCTATTTTATATTTTTTGTATTTTTAAAAAATATAACTACTCGAGCACAAGTCATTGATGATAACGTAAATACCATAATTGTTTATCTATTTGTAGTCACACCGTCATTTATATTTTTGTATTCATTGATACAACTATATTTGTATTTTAAAGTTCGCGCTTGTATTTGTATTTTGTAGTTCGCGTTTATATTTATATTTTATAGTTCGCACTTGTATTTGTATTTGTTAGTTCGCACCATCATTTATATTTTATATAATTCGCACTTGTATTTTAAAAAACTGTTTTGTATTTGTATTTTATAATTGACTGTATATTATATTGGATTATATTTGTATTATGATTTTATTGTGTTTGTATATTTAGATTATATTTGTAATTGTATTCTATTTTCGTCAATGTCTTTTTATTTTTAAAGAATTATTTTGTATTTGTATTTGTAAGTTGATTGCATATTATATTTTGTCGTTATTATGTACAATTTATCATTTGTATACAAACAAGTAAATGCATTAATTGTATTTTCTTGATTCTAAAATATATAAATATGCAATGTATCATTTGATACAAATGTACCGTTTTGTATTTGTATGTCAAAATTATTATTCGTATTTGTAAATAAATAAATATCACTTGATACAAATACAATTACAAACAAATGAAATCAATGATTTTAAAAATACAAATATATATTGTATTTTTATAAAAAATTAAAATATATTTATTTGTATCAATAAATACAACTTGTATAAATAAATACAAATAAATATTCGTAAAAAAAAAATCAATCGATCCTTTTCAATTAAAAAATACAAATGATGGTTCACACTTTTATCTATATGTTATAGTTTGCATTTGTATTTGTATTTTATAGTTCCACTTGTATATGTTATAATTCGCCTTTATATTTATATTTTATAGTTCGCACTTATATTTATGTTTGTTAGTTCGCATAAATGAAAAGAAGGAGAAAAATAAAAAGAAAAAAAGGAGAAAAAATGTGAGTAAAAGGAGAAAAAATACAAAAAAAGAAGGAGAGTAATAGAAAATAGAGAAAAAAATAAAAAAAAAATAGAAGGAGAAAAAATAAAAAGGAAAAGAAGAAAAAGAAGAAAAAAAACAACGAAAAAGAAAAAATTGAAAAAAGAAAGAAGAAAGAGAAAACAAAAAAAGGAAAAGAAAAAATGAAGAAAAAGACTGGGAAAAAAAAGAGTAATAAAAAATAGAGAAAAAAAAACAAAAAAAGGGAGAAAAAAATACAAAAAAAAAACGAAAAAAAATGAAAAAAGAAAAGAAAGAGAAAACGAAAAAAAAGAAGGAAAAAAACAAAAAAAAAAAGTAATAGAAAATAGAGAAAAAGAAAAAAATACATGAGATAGACTATGAATTGTAATTATAAAAAATTAATAGACAAAAGGAGGCTATGAATTATAATTAATTAAAATTAGACTAAATAAGATAATTAGAAGTCAATATTGGCTAAACTCCCTAATCAACACCAAAAGAAATCTTAAAGTGCAACAAAATTCTAAGGCTTTTATAGTACCTCGTAAGTTCAATTTACTTGAAACAATTCAATTTCAATGTATCAAATTGCAAGTTTCTTCCTTAGCTGCAAGGATTTAAAAGATATGAAGACCTCTAAAATTTAATTCGTCTTCAGGAAATTTGTTATATGTTTCCATCTTTATCAATTATTAAGATTCTTATACAATCAATGCAACTACAAGAAAATTAAATATCATCAAGAGAAAGTATCCCCAAGATTTACTTTTTAAAAAAAAAAGGGATCGGAAATATTATATCTAAGAGAAAATAAAATTGTTCACGTCCTTTTCTTACTTCTTACTTTTATATAAAAGACTCCTATTATGAGTCGAAATAAATATTTTAAGTCTTAATTGTGGACTCCCACTATATTGACAGTTCATGTAGGAGAAAAATCTATATCTATATATTATTAAAAAAGAGAGGATGCAGCCTCCTCCTTAACCCAAGTGGCAATCTACAAAATTAACACGTGTAATTTTTTAGGGATAAGTTAGTTAATTAGGTAGAAATTACTTACTACTTACCTTTTAATTTGAATTTATAAATATAAGAAGATATATATTTTTAAATATATCATATTTCAAAATTGGGAAGTTACAACAGTTCACAATACTCTTCTTTATCCAATTCGTTTTTTTTTAAATCAAATTTTGTTTAATTATGCAAATAGACATTTTATGGCCCCTTTAAGTCTTTAAAAAATGAATTTTAAAAATATATAAATATGCTGATACACTTTTTATGGAGTTAATAACTCAAATGGTCACTTAACTTTGAATTTTTATCCCAGAAAGTCACTCAATTTTGGACTTTTATTCCAGAAAGTCACTCAATTTTTATCTTTACTCAGAAAGTCATTCAACTTTCACATTGAAAATCACTCATGTCACTCAACTTTCACATTTTTACTCAAAAAGTCACTTATGTCACTCAACTTTCACATTTTTACTCAGAATGTCACTCATGTCACTCTGACTTTCTGAGTGAAAGTTGAGTAATGAGTCCTTTTCATATTATGGACTGTCTTGGACAATATGGTTAAAATATTTCACTATGAACATTTGCTTCAACAAAAGGAAAAGGAGTGGTATGTACCGTGCGTATACATGGTAAAGTAGATCGAGCACTTGGACAATGCACATACGTATCTGAAAAGTGGCAAGATGGTATGGCACCACGCTTAGTTTTTTGTTTTTGCTCCTCGTAATAGAACAAGAATCTGAGTGGAATATACTAAAACTAGCACATCCTTTATCATGAATGCGCACAATTTCGTAAAACTTAATTTGTCATCTTCAAATATATAGAGTAGTCATTAGAATATATTGTTCTGGGGGACTTATGTGTTGGAAGTGACAAACGTGGAGGATGTATTTTTTACTTGCTGGGAAGTATATTCAACAATATAAAGTAAAATTGCTAGATTAGAATGCTATTCTTTTTCTTTTTTTTTTTTTTTTGATATCACCTTGGACCTGGCTTTACAAATAGTATTTAGATCTTTTAACTTACTTATTATTTAGTAAAAGTAATTTTTATTATAAATTTATGACAACAATTAGTTGACCATTTTTTTTTAATTTTAACCGTGAAGAGCGCGAGCAAATTAACTAATTATTAATATTTGAAGCTTTGATCACTTTCTTTGAGCAGCACATTTAGTTGGAATTTAAGTGGGTATATTCATATATATTTTTCATTAACCGACTATTTAATTATTAATTGCCTTTACTACATGAAACTACTCTAGATTCTGCTGCCCCAAGTGTGTTTCCCTACACATGTTTCTTGTATGGCTTTCTGGGCCCGGAACCCATTGAATGGTTCTACTGAAAAGTAACTATGAACTTTCATCGATTTGGAACTAATGAATCTGTTGTCATTATGATTTCATAAAAAAATGAATCTAGTGTCATTGTGAATTTCTTTCTATGTTGGATTGTCGTTATCTCATGTTTAAGAAGAGATTCACCATTATGCAATATCCCTCGTCTTTCTGTGTGTTGAATATCGGAAACAACCTCTTTACCTTCACAAGATAGACTTCACTTATGACTAATGAGAGTACATTGGGTATATTATTGTCATTTGTGTTTCTCTGTGTTAAATTTTCCTTATAAATTGTTTCATAACTTGAATTTTGCTCAGTAGTTTGTAAGTTGCATATAAGAAGGTTGCATATAGGATGCCAGATATGCCAGTAGTTCTTTGCTTATTGTTGAAAGTTTGAGAATGAGATAGATGCCTGCAAATGAATTCATTTGCATTGGAATCAAATTGTGAAGAATGGAATTTGTTAGTAATTATTGGAGTTTGTTTAGTTGGAAGAATTTCTGATGATGTGTGTATATTAGATTGGATTGGATTGGAATTGGAATTGGGAGGGTATTTTTTGTGAAGTAGAACCATATGAACTCAGCTCTTGGATGGTTGTTTGATTTTTGAGGTTAGTACGTGAACAATTGCACCTGTTTCTCTGAGTGTGACAAAGCATTTAATTCAACCCGAAGTTCTTTTAGTTCTAGTTAGCGACATATATGTTTTATCTCACATATTAGGAAAAAAGGAGACTTACATGTTTGTGTAGGAATAAATATGTCATCTAGAGTTCATCTAGTCTTAGAGAGCATCTACGTTGACGCCCCAAGGGCATTAGTCTAATGGTAAGTTTGTCACACATGCTGTGTGGATTAGGTGCACGTCATATATGTTTTAGGGATCTACGTTGACGCCCCAAGGGCATTAGTCTAATGGTAAGTTTGTCACACATGCTATGCTGTGTGGATTAGGTGCACGTCATATGTTAGAATCCTGTCGTAAAAAAAAAACTTGGAGTTCATATTGAGAAGGGTAGAGGGGTGGATGAGTCCGGAACCATGCATCACTGTCCTATTAGAATCAATGATAGAGTATAGCTTGTCCAGCATCTCTAAACTTAGTTCCGAGAACAATACTCTCGTTAGCAGATTATTCTTTATGTTCCATTCAGTGTTCTTTTCTTTCCCTAGAGGCTAGACTCTAGAGTGCTGGTTATACCCATCCTTCATAAACAGAATAGATGAGGCTAGAATATCTTTTTTTTGCAGAAAATCATTTTCTAGTTGACTGCTAGACCTTGGAATAAGTGATACTTATCTTTCTAAGTCTTTTGATTTTAAAATTATTCACCCGGAGATAAATATGAAATGAAAAAAAAAAAGAGAAGGTTATCAAAAATAAGAAAGAAAAAAGAACTATTGTTTGACGAGATTAGTTTGGACATCCTTCCAAATTTGAATTACTGAATCTGCTAACGAGAGTATTGTTCTCGGTACTAAGTGAAGTGTTTAACATTGATTTTATTTTTAAGCCCAACAGTTTGTGTTACATTTAATCTATTACAATCAAATAAATTTGACACCAAAGTTTCTCTAATCTTTGTATTGTAGGCACATTCCAATCACAACAAGTTCATCAACAAAAAAATTAAAATATTTGACGAAATGTCTCGTGTGTGGAAATGATCGGGCTAGGGGATATTGTGCTAAATCATTCAAATATATAGATTTTAATTGTTTTTTGAGAAAGATAATGATAATGACCTTGAAGGACCATCCATCGAAAAGGATGTGCAAGTAACCGAAGCTTCTCAAATCAAGCCAAGTCGCAAAAGAAAACGTTTTTTTGAGGTGGAAGATATCGTAGGTGATATATCAATAAAGTTTGCAGAAGTGGCAACGGCAATCGGTAGAATGGTTGATAGTCGTCTAGATGTGACAAAGTTGTATGAAGAAGTTATGGCAATGGAAGGTTATAATGAAGAGTTCCTCGGTGCTGCTTTTGATTATTTGGCGCAAAGCGACACTTTAGCTAAGGCATTCATGGTCAAAAATCAAAATCTTCGTAAGGTGTGGTTGGAACGATTCAAGCAACAACAATAGTGACACCTATTGGTTGGTTTAGCTTCATAGGATTTGGAAGCAACTATTATTCGCACGCTTTTGTTTTTGATAATGTATCGTGCATTTCCTTTCAAACTTCTCTCCTTTCTTTTATTTTTGATAATGTATCGTGTATTTGCTTTCGAACTTCTCTCTTTTGTGCATTTGTGGGAATTGATTAGGAAGCTTGAATTATGTAAGTTATAGTTGCTTAAATTTTAGTGTCTTGTAATATTTTGATACTCGATATTGGTATTATTTGCTATGCTTAAATTAGTTCCGACAGAATGTTGAGTTGCCTGATATACTAGTTAATTGTTCAATAGTATTTTTCAAAAAACACTTTTTCCTCTCACCAATCAAACAACTAAAAACATTTTTTAGAAAAATATTTTCTAATCACCAACCAAACACCATAAAATATTTTCCACCCACCAACCGAACATGAGAAAACAAGTAGAAAATCAACTTATTTTCCATGAAATATTTTTCCGAAAAACATTTTTCATGAAAAAATTTCCATCATACCAAACACAAAAATAGTTTGATTTGATATTGATGTTTAAACTATATGCGAATTTTTAAACGAGATTTATTCTATTTTTAATAAAATAGTATTGTAATTTTTTAAAATAATAAGTTCATAGTATAATTTCATTCATGTTTCATGCTTCATTGATTAACCTAAAGTTATTTACCTTCTTATTTTATTTGCTTAATTATATGGTGGATACTAATAAATAGAATCTATAGATGAGATATAGATTTGATATCAAATATATGTTGCAGAGTGAATATTGTGTCACAATGGAAGAACCACACAGAAGACCGAGGAGGATAATAATGAAGAAGTTGTCGACAGTATTTAACACCTACTACTATACTAAGCTTTTTCATGATGCCAATACTAAATATCATAAATTAATTTATTTTGATCAATTTTCAAATTGTGCAAGTTGAAAAATTAACATTGGGTATAGAGTGTCATCTCTTATATTCATTCCCCCCCCCCCCCCCCCCCCCTTTATATATAATGCATCAAATTTTACATTTTCATAAGATGCTCTAGTTGAAGTTGTAGTCGTTATATTAACAAATATCTTTTGTTAGTGTACTTTATTTTAGATAAGGTAGAGTTAATGAGTTATGTTATTAGTAATAAGGTGATTAATAACACTAAGATAATATGAATCGATTAAATTTGATTAGTTGAAACAAAGAACTACATAAAGTAAATTTTAAATGTAAAAAGTATATTTTGCTTCAGGGGCGGCTCAAGCGCATCAAGACCTTAAGTTTTTACATAAAAATTAACTTTTTTTTATAAAGTCTATTGCGTTCAATCTTTTTTGTGACATAGTACTCTACATAAATCAAACTTCTTCTAACAATTTTTTTATTTTAAAAGTTTATTTTTTCTACAAATAATATTTAAATCTTTCAAAAAAATCTATAATCTATTATTGCTAAAAAAAAAATGAGGTCCTTCAAATTTGGAGGCCTAAGGCGGTCGTTTTTTTTCTAAAACGGCAGAGCCGCCCCTGTTTTGCTTGCTTGCTTGTAATAGATTTTGCTTAACCTTTAGATTAGTTTTTGTGTGTGTGTTTTGTTACTTCAGGGACTTTAAAATTAGTTTTAAAGAAGAGAATATGTATCCTTACTTTTTAGATGAATGAATGGATAATAATTTTTGAATGCTCACAAAATTTATTGGAAGTTATAAACTTCATTAATGAATACACAGTTTTTAAAGTAGTGATTGATTCTTTGAATTTGAATCATTGACAAAATGATTTAAATTCACAATGATCAAATAATAATAATTTTCGCGCATCACGCGAATACTATACTAGTCTATATTAAAAATGGAGCTATTGATAAACTAGGACTCCTTAATTGAAATATCTTAACTAACAATTAGGAGCTATTGATACGTGGACCCCTTAATTAGTTGAAATATAACAGCGGATCAATAGGTACATTAATACTAAGTCTTAATTGTGAACTCCTATTATATTCACAGTTCATGTAGGAGAAAAATCTATATTAGAAGTTGAGCTATTGGTAAATTAGGACTCCACAATTAGCTGAAATATCTTAACTAAAAATTAGGAGCTATTGATAAGTGGACCCCTTAATTAGTTGAAATATAACAGTGGATCAGTAGGTACATTAATACTCTTTAATTAGTTGTATTAGTAAACGTTTCTGCTGGGTGGAAGACATTTATCTATGTTATTTTCATATATTTAGGACTCTTAATAATTTCTTCTCATATATTTATTTCATCAAAGTTCTTTCTATATATTTTAGGAGTTTTAATTTCTTTCCATGACCGTTTATCATATATTTTTCTCTTACCCAATATTTTAGGAGCCCTTAATTTAAGTAAATAATAATTGAAGAAAAATGTGGAAAAATGATTTTGTCTATTGTAATTTCTAATGTTCTTCGTGCTTTTAATATAGTATGATTATCAAAATCTACTCTTTTACAGGTTTAATATAAAAAATTATTGATAAATATATTTAAAACTAATTAAAATCTTTCTTATAATAACCATTCTTTACATAATAACGTAGTATATGATTGTGGAGAACTTTATTATTTTACATGAATATTTCATAATTTTTTTCTTCTTTTTTAGTCTTTAAATTAAAAAAATGTGATGAAATGAAACAAGTATGTTATTTGATCAATGTTTTAAAAGGTGTGTGTCACGACCCAAAAATAAGGGTCATGATGACACTTGTCGCGGCGTACCTTGAAAAGTAAGCCTATCACCCAAACCAATACGAAAAGAAGAAAAGACAAAAATATCCCACGGTAAGGCTTCTAGAATGAAGCCGAACCATATAAGTAATCATAACAATGCGGAAAGAACTTATCCAAAACGTCAATCATGCCCAAAATAATACGGGACAAATGACCCTCTTATCTTTTGATGACATCTTTGGAGGCCAACACATAGAGGCTCAAGACTTGGTCACCTCGAGGATACGAGAGCATACATGTAGAGACCATTTTGGGCACTTGATGGAGCAATGTCGAGTGTGGAAGATTGTTTGGAGCATTGGAGACCTGATGACTCACGGCCTTGGACAACACTTAATGGCTCACGACTTTGGACACCTTCATTACGGGCATTTTGGTCACTTCACTTTGTCCAAATGCACTCCATGGCCTCCCCTCCCCACTAAGGGCATTGTTGTCATTTTGTCTTATCTTGTAATTGAATAAATAGAACATATTAGGGTTATTTTCACTTAGTTTTTGAATGATGAAAATATGAGACATTGAAAATCCTCTCTCTTGAGAGTAAACTACCTTAGTGTAGTTCTTAGTTAGGGCTTGGACTAGCCATTGTAGCTTAGGGCTTGGAAAAGCTAATATTGTTCTTTGCTTAGAAACGGTGGATCTTGAGGTGAGTTGATTCCCTTGGCAGTCACCGTAAGAACTTGGTGCTTGTTAACGTATTTTGTAGAGGTTTTAGAGTATAATATACTCTTTAGTTGCTACATTATGTGTTCTCTTTGTGTCAAGTTACCTATCTTCTTTTTCGTTTAAGTTTGTGTTTGTTGTTTCCGTTTGGTGTCTTGTCGTGTGGACTGTTTTGCGAGGATTGTGGACTGTTTTGTGCTCATTTAGATATTGTTCGGTATCAAAGCCATCATTGATTTCGTTCCCACGAGATCAGTCTTGGGTTTGTTCACTCAAAAATTAAAAAAAGGTGTTGAAAAACTCAAAAATAGTAATCTGTCCACGTTTTTTGTGTTTAGGCTAAAATTTGAAGCCTAGTTTTCTTGTGATTTTTGCGTGTTTTGTGTGTTCTAGTGTTAGATCTTTGTTTTCTAACATTAGAAGAGGTATCCAAGGTTGGAAATCTCACAAAAAGAAGTTATTCTACGGGTTTTGTGTCTTGGCCGAAGTGTTGTTGTTGTTTGGCCGAATTTGTGTCTAGATTTAGGTGTTGTTTTGATTGTCTTTGTTGTTTCTTGTGTTGGTTTTCTTTCTCTCTAACACTACTTGAGTCTTCCCAAGTTCTTGAGAAAAAAAAAATTGCAAGTTATTGTGGGAAGAGTGGACGGTTTTGTTGTTGTTGTTGTTGAAGTTCTTGTGTTGTGTTGAGGAAGTCTTGAAAAAGGTTGTTGTTTGATCCAAATTCAAAGGGAAGAGAGTGTGGGTTCTTGTTAGTCTTGTAACAACTTTCAAGACATTACCAAAGGAGAAAAAGAACAAAAGACCTCCTAAAAGTCTTCATACCAAAAGGGAGTAGGTTCATTTTTCTAGACAAGCCAAAAGAGGAAAGGGGGACAAGACCTCTAAAAGGTTGTCTTGCCAAAAAGGTGAAAGTTGGTCAAGGTTTGAATTTTGAAAAAAAGGACTTAAAGTCTTGTTTGTTAACCTACCAAAACTGAAATTCCCCCATCTTTGTGAAATTTGAACAACCAAAATTTTTCAACTTCAACAATATTTTTTTGTCCATCGACCAATAGTCGAGTGCCACATCATCACAAGCTCAAGAACGTTGGAATTCATAGTTTCACTTTTTTTTATTCTATTGGTTTCCATTTTGTTGGTTCTCATACTAATTAGTAAACTAGTAAATACCTACTAGATTGTAGATTAATTTTTGAGTATGTTTTCTTTCGTGTTAAGCATCGTATTTTGTGTTTTTCTCATTTATAAGTCCTAGTTTTTCTTTGTTTCAAGCTCGTAAGTAAATTTTATTTTTGTGTCTTGAGTCGATCAAACAAGAATTCATTCCGGTTGTCAAGTAGAATTGACATCCTATTAACTGTCGTAGTATAAACAACTTTCAATATTTGTCGCTCCAATTGTGAGAATCACAAAGGTTGGTGTATACGAGTGTTGGTGAGGATCTTTTACTACTAATCTTGTTTGTTCATTGTGTAGGTACAAAGGTGATATAAGGGGAACATGTCTTCGATAGCCGGGGATTATTGTGACTACAACATGGGAAACTATGATTGTAGTGAGGGATTTTATGGCTACGAAGTTGAGGGAGATTGCGGAGGCTATGAAAATAGCCATGATAAAAACTTGGGCAGATTTGAGAGTTACGATTTTGAGGGAGAAAATGAGGTGAATGAAGTGCCTAATGCTTATGGTGAATTTGTAGATGATGTAGGACCTCGTGATGGATCTTATGATGACGTTGGAGCATGTGAGGAGCCTTACTCTTCTCACTTTGAACCTAGATTTGGTGTTAGGTATAATCTTTTAGTTCGCAAAGCTTATGAGAGCTATGATGAGAGTACACGTGAGGAGCGTGAAGATTTATATTCTCCACCTTGTAGTACTTCATATCAAGGTCGATATAGTGTGAATGGTTATACTATCTCTAGTAGAGGTTGTCCAACGAGAAGACGAGGGTATGCATCTCCAAAACTGAGAGGTACTCGTATGCCTTACAATGTTGATCCGAGAAGAAGTGTACACTCCTAAAAGGTGACCATTTGTGGGATACCGGGCTGCCTCATTGTGTTAAATGATAGGTACTATAAAAACTACATCCTTTCATCCATGGTTGACTACTTGGGGTTGTTTTGCGAGCCTTTACTTGTTCCATACTTCTTGGATGGGTTTAAGGTTACCGAGAGGGTCAAAGTTGTCTTCTCCCAATTTGAATACCATGAGTAGGTGTGGTGCGATATTCTTCCCTTGACATACAGTCATGTATGCTTAGGTGCCGATTGGTTTGCACAATATAGAGTTCCAAATGTGCAAAATTGGCCTAATGTTGTAAGAGACCTATGGGGAAATCACCTCGTGACATACATGTTGCCCGAGCCACAAAGAGAAGTGAATACTTACTCCAATCCGAATGGTTATGAGAGATAAAAGATTGAGAGGAGTAAGGGTGTGCAAGGTGGTAATCCAAGAGTGGAAAAGGGAGAGGTTGTATGGAGCGAAGTGAGGGAATTTCCACCAAACCGAGCTAACATTGTTTGTCCTTCTATTTCTAAGGAAATTTGTGTAGGTACTGACATGACAAGTCAAGGAGAGTAATGCCAAAGTGAAGTTGCTACCCAAGCTTGTAGAGGACCTTCACAACATAACGAAAGAGAGTTTACTCAAGAACTTCATGGTAAAATAGCTAACTCTTACACTTTTGTACATCTGAATGATAATTGTGTGGCTAGTAGCCCATTGAGTGTGAGTAGTAGCTTACTTACTTGTGAGTCTAATGATTCTTTGCCTCTTTTTGATGATCTACATGTTGTGAGTGTATATACACAAGTTGATCCTATTGATGACCAAATTGACTCTTCTTGTATGAACAATTTATGTCCACCTAGTGTTAAAGCCTATATGTTGAATAGAAGTACATCGTCTTGTGTAATTGGTGTTGATCAACTTATTTGTGAAAATTATCCACCACGTGAGTATGTGTGTGATGTGATTAATAGACCTCTAGTGAGTGAAGTACTTGAAAATGTTGGTCATCCAAAAGGGAGTGAACCCGAGAGCTATTCTTGGGACAATCTTGTGCTTGAAACTGCTTTGAAACTTGATATTGATCTCTTAGAGAGTGAGGAACTTGTTTGTTCTAAATCTACCCTTGGGTTGGATCATGCACTCTTTAGGTATAATGTCTTGTTTGAAGATGATATAAACACTCTTAATGAGCCTAGTGGTGAAAAAGATGGTATAGCTTACCTTGGAGGCTATAGCCTACATGTTAACCCACTATGGTGTGACAACATTCCTACTAAAGATGGAAATCCCTTCTTGGAAGATGAGAGTACTCTTAAGGGTAAGGAATGTGTAGTCTTGGAAGTTACTCCTTCTTCTACTTTGTGTGACTTTATTGTCGAGAGTACTCATGGTGATGATTGGGAAACTAGTAGTGAGTACACACATGAGGGCACCTTAGTAGAAGTCAACTTGAGTGATACTTTTCTTTACTCTCCATTTTCTTTGGATGATATATATGCTATTGTAGAGAGTATGTCATTTAGTTTGGGTGGAGACCACAGGAAAATGGAGTCTTGTCTAGACCTGTGTCTATGGCCACTCTTCCCGTTTGACCCCGATGCCAAATATGGAAATGGTGATGTTGGTGCACCCAACTTGTTGCTTGGTCTCCATGACAAGAAAAATGTCATTCTTGGTGATTCCTGTAACCAAATCCTTTGTGTACCTTTTATTGAGCTTTTAATATTTAATGCAAAGGATTCTTGGTTATATTGCAAATATGTGCAACCTTGGCATGTTGAGATGATTTGTTGTTCTAACCCTAACCCTCATGCCTTGAGGAGTTTGTATTTGTTTGTTCTATCTTCGATATAGCAAGGTTTGGATTCGAGGTCGAATCCTTTTCAAGAAGGGGAGGATGATACGGGACAAATGATCCTCTTATCTTTTGATGACATCTTTGGAGGCCAGCACATAGAGGCTTAAGACTTGGTCACCTTGAGGATACGAGAGCATATATGTAGAGACCATTTTGGACACTTGATGGAGCAATGCCGAGTGTGGAAGATTGCTTGGAGCATTAGAGACTTGATGACTCACGACCTTGGACAACACTTAATGGCTCACGACTTTGGACACCTTCATTAAGGGTATTTTGGTCACTTCACTTTGTCCAAATACACTCCATGGCCTCCCCTCCTCACTAAGGGCATTATTGTCATTTTGTCTTATCTTATAATTGAATAAATAGAACATGTTAGGATTATTTTCACTTAGTTTTTGAATGATGAAAATATGAGACATTGAAAATTCTCTCTTGAGGGTAGACCACCTTAGTGTAGTTCTTAGTTAGGGCTTGGACTAGCCATTATAGCTTAGGGCTAGGAAAAGCTAATATTATTCTTTGCTTAGAAACGGTGGATCTTGAGGTGAGTTGATTCCCTTGGCGGTCACCGTAAGAAGTTGGTACTTGTTAACGTATTTGGTAGAGGTTTTAGAGTATAATATACTCTTTAGTTGCTACATTATGTGTTCTCTTTGTGTTAAGTTACCTATCTTCTTTTTCGTTTAAGTTTGTGTTTATTGTTTCCGTTTGGTGTCTTGTCGTGTGGACTATTTTGTGAAGATTGTGGACTATTTTGTGCTCATTCAGATACCGTTTGGTATCACCAAAACCAGGTGTCAATAGTGTAAGAACTACTAATACAATCCAAGGGTCAAATGCATCGAAAAAATGACCACAAAGGAATAATAATTGTCTCTGAATACTAATAAAGACATAACAACTATAGAAAGATAGAGGTGAACTTCGGACGCATGCATGTCCAACCGCTACCTTGGAAGCTCCAACAATCGCCCGAGTCAACCACACTAAGGCGTACTCGAGATAAGACCTGCACCGTAAGGGCGCAGTAGACATGAGTACGGTCCACTTGTACTCAGTAGGTATCATAGGCCGACCAAACAAAGTAGTAAATAAAGCATACAAAATATACACTAAGGGCACATCACCTGCAATCAGAAAATATCCCACAACGGTAGCCCACACCACTTGCACTAACAGTTCTAATATATCTCACATATATTACAACAACACACCAAGATATTGAACACAAGTATACATTATGTCAAATATAAATAGAACAAGAAAGAACATGTAGATACAAGATGATCAAATACAAGTAAAAGAAGGTAAGACAAATACATATATGACAAGTCAATAAGGCAATACAACACAACATAAACATAATAAATTAAGTTCAATGTATATGATGATGATGATGATGATGCACGAGGTCGTCGCACAACCTCCGGGATCGTCGCACAATCCCCGTATACACCTACGGAGCTAAAGCTTTCCGACGTAGGACCCATGAGGGGTTCGTCAACCCCTATCCAATCCACATTTCTCATATCTCCTTTTTGGCATATCCCTCGGAAAGGGTTTTATAAGGTGTTACAATATTTTCTTAAAAAGATGTTGCCAGTATTTCTCAGATGTTGCCACGGTGGTACCAATGTTTCATGAATGAGTATGATATGAAGATGTTATTCTCACAACCAATCACAATGAGTATTTCCACAACCAATCACATGATATATTTCCACAACCAACCACAATGATACATTCCCACAACCACATGAGTCAATATCCACTTATTATTTTCTTTTCATCCATGAATTTTCACGTCTCATATGCCAATAAAGTATGAATATAATCACAATACACCAATGTTACCATATTAAACAACACAATACAATTATTCACATGTATTCAAGGCTATCAATATCACATAGGACCCCACACGGTCAAACATATCACATAATATCTCAATTTCGACAACTACATCACATATAGGCCTAACATGGGGCACAACATATAGATAGCCATTTTTCATGATTAGTTCTTACCCTTAACATGTATTTTGTACTATCATTTACTACCCACCCCAGTCTGAAGAGTTAAGTCATAACCTATCTCAAAGCCAAAACTGGTTTGCTACACTTGAACCCACGACCTTACTTTTCACGAATAATCCCGAACTCCACTAAAAATATTAAATATGAAATCTACGCGTCAATACAAAACCAACGACACCCATATTGACTACTTTTGGTTCGGGGTCAAAACGGACCCCCAAAATGGGTTTCCAAAAAAAAAGGGCAAAATAAAAAATTTACTTCAAAAATATGTTTTTCATATTTTTCGGAATCTACATCTGAAAACCCAAGTTAAATCGAGTAAAAAACGAAGTTCAAATCGAAGAAAAATTATTTTTAAGCTTTATTGGGTAAAATCTTTAAAATCCGGGTTAAAATCAAGAATCGGAGTTGTTTTGAACGTTAAATTGATGAATAACTAGTAATTATAAGATGAAAATATTATTCAAGTGAAAAAAGTGAAATATTGATTTAAAATCATGCCCTAAGATTTTTAGGGTTTTGAGGAATTTATCAAGAAATTATTAAGAAAATGAGTGAATTCTTACCTTAAATCCGTAATAAAACAAAAAAAAAGGTCTTAATCTAGCTTTCCAAGCTCCCACAAACTTTACTTTTAATCTCCCGCACTATTTTTGGGTTTAACTCCAAGAGGCAAGATGAAAAATGAGCAAAATTGACCAAAAAGTAAAAAATCTGCTATATTTAGCAGAAAAATCTGGAATAGCTGCTGTTTTTTTTTCCAAAAAAAGTCCACTCCGGACTTCGACGAGAGGCCACGGATTCGTTCGAAGTACGATACATGCAAAGGAACAATGCAACCATACTAAATTCAATGTTTCGGACGCGATGGAAATATCATATTTTGAAAAAAAAATATCGTTTTCACAAAGTTAATCCTCGAAATCCGAAATTATAATTTTTCAAACTGAGGGTCGAAATGAGATTTAAAAGCCATAAAAGCATACCACACATGCTAACACCCTAAAATCGATATTTCGGATTTGCTGGCGAAGTCAAATTTTTTATCCGAGGTCGTTTAGATCAAATGTGGGTCCCACACCCATATTTCTAATTTTTCAACTTTTCGACCAATAGGTCGAAATGAGCTCGGATGCACCGGGACCCAAACCAAAGGTCTACCTAGCCTAAAATTGATATTTCGGAACTGATGGCGCAGTTCATTCGGCCATCCATCGCACGGATCAAAAGATATCCACATAAGTCCAAAATAAGGTTCTCAAAGCCATCAAAAACCACAATATTGCATAAATGATACAAAAATGCATCAAAAATCATGTCAATCACTCCCACACCCCAGAAATATCATAATGCCACTACGGGGAGGTGTAAAACAGTCAAATCACAAATTTCACATATTTTATCAAATTTTCAGGTCGTTACATCATCCACCACTAAAAATCTAGTTCCTTCTCAAACTAAGGCAAAAGAATACCTGAATCAACAAAGAGTTGGGGATAAGGACTATGCATATCAAACTCGACCTCCCAAGTAGCTTCATCTACAGGTCGATGTCACCACTGGACCTTAACCACAAGGATCACTCTAGAGCGCCACAGCCTAACATCCCTAGCCAAAAATGGAAACTGAGTCTTCAACAAAGGACAACCGCTCCTCTAACTAAACTGACTCCCAACGAATGACACGAGACTCATCAAGAATATAACGACGAAGCATAGAAACATGAAAAACTGGATGAACAGCTGATAGATCAAGAGGCAAAGTCAACTCATAATCCACTTCACCAATAGTCCAAAGAATCTCAAATGGACAAATATACCTGAGGTTAAGCTTTCCCCTCTTCTCAAACCTTATCATACCCTTCATGGGTGAAACTCGAAGGAAAACACGATCACCAACACCAAATCTCAAGGCATGAAATCTACGATCAGCATACTTCTGCCTCTAAGCCGCTCTAAGTCTATCTTGAAAGACCCGGACTCTATCCAAAGCTCACGAAGCAAGTATGCACTTCGAGGTCTCACCTCTGAAACATCGAACCAAACTACTGGGGAGCAACAACACCTACTATACAACGCCTTAAAAAGAGCCATATCAATACTAGAATAGTAGCTATTTCTATATGCAAACTCTGCTAAAGCCAAATGTTTTTCCCACTGGCCACCAAAATCCATCGCGCATACTTGAAGCATATCCTCCAAAACCTGGATATTTCTCTCTGACTGGCCATCAATCTGGGGTGAAATGCTATACTAAGGTCAACCTGAGTACCCAACTCATCCTGAAAAGTCTTTCGAAAGTGAGATGTGAACACAAAACCTTAATCTGAAATAATGGACACCGACGCACCATGCAGATACACAATCTCATAAATGACGATAGGGGCTGACCTCTCATCACTGAATAAGACCTGAATTGGAATAAAATGAGCTTAATTGGTCAATCGATCCACGATGACCCAAACACTGTCAGAACTATGAAATGTACGAGGAAAACTAGTCACAAAGTCCATAGTGATACGTTCTTACTTCTACTTAGGAATGGGTAACCTTTGAAGCAATCCACCAGGTGTTATATGCTCGTTCTTCACCTACTGAAAACATAGGAAATGAGCCATAAAATCCGCTATATCTCACCTCATACCACCCCACCAGTAGTGTTGTCTCAAATCACGATACATCTTAGTCACACCTAGATGGATATAATATCTGGAACAATGGGCCTCCTCCAAGATCAACCTAATCCAATCACCACTCTCGGCACACAAACTCAACCCCCAATCCTCAAAACTCTATCTGAATCAAGTGAAGCTTCCTTAATCTCCCCACTCAACATCTTATCTCGGATCAACCTCAATCCAACATCGTCAAACTGACGAGCTCAAATTTGCTCTATCAAAGAAGATCTAGCCTTCATAAATATCAAAATACGCCCTGATGTCGAAATATCAAGCCTAACCATTTGGTTAGCCAAAGACTGAACCTCCAAGACCAACGGCCTCTCCTGAGTCAAAATATGCACCAAGCTACCTATGCTAGTCGACTTTCAGCTCAAGTCATCCGCAACCATATTAGCCTTGCCCTGATGGTAGAGAATAGTCAAGTCATAATCGGTAAGCAACTCAAGCCAACAACATTGACTCATATAAAGATCCTGCTGGTAAAGAAGTACTGAAGGCTACGATGATCTGAGAAGATCTCACAACGAACTCCATACAAGTAGTGCCTCCACAACTTCAAGGCAAACACAACTGCGCATAACTCCAAATCATGGGTAGGATAATTTCTCTCATGAGGCTCCAATCTTAATGAGATGCATACACAATTACCTTGCCCTCCTGCATCAACACAACACCTAACCCAACACCTAAAGTATCACAAAAGACAATAAAGCCCATGCCCTCCTTGGGCAAAGCGAATATAGGAGTTGAAGTCAACAAATCCTTGAGCTTTTGAAAGCTCGCCTCAAAATATCATACCACTGAAAAGAAATCTTATTCTGGGTCAACTTGGTCAATGGAGCTGCAATTGATGAAAAACCCTCAATAAAACGTCAATAATACCCAGCCAAGCCAACAAAACTCCGAATCTCAGTGGGCAAAGTAGGTCTAGCCCAGTCACAAACCACTGCAACCTTAGCTGGATCAACCATAATACCTTCCTTGGTCATCACATGACCCAAGAAAGAAACAGACCTTAACCAAAACTCGCACATAGAGAACTTAGCATACAACTTCATATCCCTCAATCTCTAAAGCATAATCCACAAATGCTCCTCATGCTCAACCTCACTCTTGGAATAAACCAAGATATCATCTATAAATACCATAACAAAGGAATCAAGATACGATCGAAATACCCAGTTCATCAACTACATGAATGCGGCAGGGGAATTGGTCAACCCAAAAGACATGACCAAGAACTCATAATGACCATATCGAGTCCAAAAAGCTATTTTGGAATATCCTAAGCTCTAATCCTCAACTGGTGATAACTGAACCTCAAATCAATCTTTGAAAACACCACCGCACCCTGAAACTAATAAAAAAAATCATCGATACGAGAAAGAGGATACTTATTCTTAACCATCACCTTATTTAACTGCCAATAATCAATACACATCTATATAGACCCATTATTTTTCTTCACAAACAAGACAAGCGTACTCCAAGGTGAAATATTAGGTCAGATAAATCCCTTATCCAACAACTCCTGCAACTGATCCTTTTGTTCCTTCAACTATGTTAGGGCCACCTTATAAGGAGGAATAGAAATAGGCTTGGTGTTCGGCTCAACATCAATACTGAAATCAATATCTCAATCCGAAGGCATACCAGACAAGTTCGTAGGGAACACATCCATAAACTCACGGACGACACGGACAGAATCCAATGGTGTCACGAATATGGACAAGTAAGATAAATATCCATTGTCAACCAATTTACGAGCCTGAACATAAGACATGACCCTCTTAGGACCCGAATGAAGTGTACCCTTCCAAGCTATCCTTGGCAAACCCGACAAAGCTAAAGTCACAGTCTTGGCATAATGATTTAGGACGGCATGAGAAGGAGCCAACCAATCTATACCCAAAATAGCAACAAAATCGACCATGTCTAACACAAGCAAGTCTACCAAAGTCTCACGCCAGACAAAAGTCACAACACAAGATCGGTACGCCCGATCCACCACTAAAGAATCACCTACTGGAGTAGATACACTAATAGGCATGGAAAGAGGCTCCCTAACAGAATCAAAACCCAAAGCAAAATATATAGACACATAAAAGAAAGTTGATCCAGGATCAAATAATAAGATGCAGGCCTGAAACAAATAGAATGGTACCTGCGATCACAGCATCTGAAGTCTCCACCTTAGATCTGACTGATATAGCATAACACTATTCGTGACTACCAACTGGCTGAGTAGCCCCACAACCACCAACACGGGCTCTACCATCTCTACCTCTTGCACCTTGGGTAGAACACCAACCTCTCACAGCTGAAATAGGAGTAGCTCTAAACACACGGTGAGAATAGTCCTTGGCCACAAGGCCAATCTTATCACACACATAGCAACCTCTACGACCAATCTAAAAAAAAAAAAGTACAACTGAGCCCGAATGGCCACCCTGAACTGCTGAACTAGAAGATCCACCAGCTGAACTCTATAAAATCACCTGCACTAGTCTACCATGGTATCCATGCGAACCTCTAAAATCTCTACCTCGATAGGTCTGACTCCAGAACTCATCAAAATGACGCACCCTCTTGGCGAGCCTCCCTGAGATGAACTAATAATATCCTCTATCATCTTAGTATAATCCGCAATACTCTAAAAAGAATCCTTAAACACAATTATCTGAGACGTAGCCAGCTGAAGAGAGACAACCAAACCCTTCACAAACTTTTGAATCTTCTCAAACTCAGTGGAAATGCTATCTTAGAAATATCTGAACAGGGTATGAAAGCGTGCCTCATACTCAACAACTATCATGGAGCCCTG
This sequence comes from Capsicum pubescens, assembly GCA_030864215.1. NCBI lineage: Eukaryota > Viridiplantae > Streptophyta > Magnoliopsida > Solanales > Solanaceae > Capsicum > Capsicum pubescens. The sequence goes on along the minus strand of CM061548.1, from coordinate 334,895,235 downwards.
CTCCAAAAGATCAAACTCGTGCCACATATGATCTCTCAAACTAAAAGGCACAAATCTCTCCAGAAAGGCATCAACAACAAACTGATCCCATAACAACTAAGGAGAATCAACAAGCCTACAACCGACAAATGATATTCACTAATTTATCACAACATCTCTCAATTGATATGTAGTATAACCTACACCATCCGCGCAGAAAGAGCGAAACACACTCAGAACACAAAATATGAAAGGATTCGCACAATAAGGAATAAAATTAGGGAAGTTTCCTAAAAACATCCAATTACCTCTCGAAGATAAATACGGACGTCAATGTACCGATTCACGAGACTCTATTAGACATCCCATTCTTACACCATTGAGACCAATGAAACCTGGCTTCTCTAATACCAATTTATCACGACCCAAAAATAAGGGTCATGATGGCACTTGTCGCGGCGTACCTTGACAAGTAAGTCTATCACCCAAACTGATATAAAAAGAAGAAACGACAGAAATATCCCATGGTAAGGCTTCTAGAATGAAGCATAACCATATAAGTAATCATAACAATGCGGAAAGAACTTATCCAAAATGCTAATCATGTCCAAAACCAAGTGTCAATAGTGTAAGAACTACTAATACAATCCAAGAGTCAAATGCATCAGAAAAATAACTACAAAGGAATAATAACTATCTCCGAATACTAATAAAGACATAATAACTATAGAAAGATAGAGGTAAACTTCGAACGCATGAATGTTCAATCGCTACCTTGGAAGCTCCAACAATCGCCCGAGTCAATCACGCTAAGGCGTACTCGAGCTAAGACCTGCACTGAAAGGGCGCAGTAGGCATGAGTACGGTCCACTTGTACTCAGTATGTATCATAGGCCAACCAAGCAAAGTAGTAAATAAAGCATAGAAAATATACACTAAGGGCACGTCACCTGCAATCAGAAATATCCCACAATGGTAGCACACACCGCTTGCACTAACAGTTCTAATATATCTCACATATATTACAACAACACACCAAGATATTGAACACAAGTATACCTCATGTCACATATAAATAGAACAAGAGAGAACACGTAGCTATAAGATCATCAAATACAAGTAAAGAAAGGTAAGACAAATACATAGGTGACAAGTCAATAAGGAAATACAACACAACATAAACACAATAAAGTATGTCCAATGTATATGATGATGATGATGATGATGATGTATGAGGTCATAAAAAAACCTCTGAGTTTGTCGCACAATCCCCGTATACACCTACGGAGCTAAAGCTTCCCGACGTAGGACCCATGGGGGGTTCGCCAATCCATATACAATCCACATATCTCATATATCCTTTATGGCATATCCCTCGGAAAGGGTTTTATAAGGTGTTACAATATTTTCTTAAAAAGGTGTTGCCAGTGTTTCTCAGATATTGCCACGGTAGTACCAATATTTCATGAATGGGTATGATATGAAGATGTAATGCTCATAACTAATCACAATGAGTATTTCAACAACCAATCACATGATATATTTCCACAACCAACCACAATGATACATTCCCACAACCACATGAGCCAATATCCACTTATTATTTTCGTTTCATCCATGAATTTCCACATGTCTCATATGCCAATAAAGTATGAATATAATCAAAATACACCAATGTTACCATATTAAACAACACAATACAATTATTCACATGTATTCAAGGCTATCAATATCACATAGGACCCCACACGGTCAAACATATCACATAATATCTCAATTTCGACAATTACATCACATATAGATCCCCACACAGGCACAACACATAGATAGCCATTTTTCATGATTAGCTCTTACCCTTAACATGCATTTCGTACAATCATTTACTACTCACCCTAGTCTGAAGAGCTAAGCCATAACCTACCTCAAAGTCGAAACCGGTTTGCTACACTTGAACCCACGACCTTACTTTTCACGAACAATCCCGAACTCCACTAAAACATCAAATATGAAATCTAAGCGTCAATACAAAACCAATGACACCCATATTGACTACTTTTAGTTCGGGGTCAAAACGGACCCCCAAAATGAGTTTCCAAAAAAGAAGGGTCAAATCGAAACTTTACTTCAAAAACATGTTTCCCATATTTTTAGGAACCTACATCTGAAAATCCAAGTTAAATCAAGTCAAAAAAGGAGTTCAAATTGAAGAAAAACCATTTTTGAGCTTTCTCGGGTAAAATCTTTGAAATCCGGGTTAAAATCAAGAATCGAAGTTGTTTTGAAGGTTAAATTGAAGAAAAACTAGTAATTATAAGATGAAAATATTATTCAAGTGAAAAGAGTGAAATTTTGGATTAAAATCATGCCATAAGATTTTTGTGGTTTTGAGAAATTTATCAAGAAAAAGAGTGAATTCTGACCTTAAATCTGTAATAAAACCAAGGAAAAGGTGTTAATCTAGCTTCCCAATCTCCCACAAACTTTACTTTTAATCTCCCACACTATTTTAGGCTTTAATTCTCAAGAGACAAGATGAAAAATGAACAAAATAGACCAAAAGGTGAAAAATCTGTTATATTTATAGCAGAAAAATCTGCAATAGCTGTTTTTTTTTTTTAAAAAAAAAAGTCCACTCTGGACTTCGACGGGATGCCCCGGATTCATTCAAAGTCCGATACATGCAAACAAATAATGCAACCATACTAAATTCGACGTTCCGGACGCGATGACGATATCAGATTTTCAAAAAATATCATTTTCACAAAATTGACCTCCGAAATCCGAAATTATAATTTTCCAAATCGAGGATCGAAATTAGATTTAAAAGCCGTAAAATCATACCAAACATGCTAACACCCTAAAATCAATATTTGGGATCTGTTGGCGAAGTCGAATTTTCCATCTGCAGTCGTTTCGATCAAATGTGGGTCCCACACCCATATTTTCAATTTTCTAACTTTTCGACCAATAGGTCAAAATGAGCTCGGGTGCACCGAGACCCAAATCAAAGGTCTACCTAGCCTAAAATCAATATTTTGGAGCTGATGGCGCAGTCCGTTCGTTCATCCATTGCACGGATCAAAAGGTATCCACATAAGTCCAAAATAAGGCTCTCAAAGTCATAAAAAACCACAATATTGCATAAATGATACAAAAATGCATCGAAAATCATGTCAATCACTCCCACACCCCAGAAATATCGTAATGCCACTACGGGGAGGGGTAAAATAGTCAAATCACACAAAATCACAAATTTCACATATTTCATCAAATTTTCAGGTCGTTACAGTGTGGGGCGTAAGGCCAAACATTTTACGTAGCACGGGGCGACACATAAGTTTTTGAAACACGATGCATAGGTTCTATTGTCACGACCCAAAATTAAGGGTGATGATGGCACTTGTCGCGGCGTATCTTGACAAGTAAGCCCATCACACAAACTGATACAAAAGAGGAAAAGACAGAAATACCCCCAAGGTAAGGCTTCTAAAACGAAGCCGAACCATACAAGTAATTATAACAATGCAGAAAGAATATATCCAAATATCATACATTCCCAAAATCAGGTATCAATAGTGTAAGAACTACTAATACAAACCATGAGTCAAATACATCAGAAATATTCACACAGAGTCAACATATGTCTCTGAATACAAATAAAGACATAACTACTATAGAAAGATAGAGGTGAACTCCGGTCACATGAATGTCCACACACTCATATCATAATCTGAAGGCGCTCAAAATCAATCAATCTGAGGCGCACTCGAGCTAGGACCTACACCGAAATGGCGCAGTAGGTGTGAGTATGATCCACTTGTACTCAATAGGTATCATAGGCCAACCAAGCAAAGTAGTAAATAAAACATACAAAATATACACTAAGAGCACGTCACCTGCAATTAGAAAATATTCCACAACGATAGCCCACATCGCTTGCACTAATAGTTCTACAATATCCACACATAATACAACAACACACCGGGTAGGGATACAATTATACACAATATCACATACTAGTAGAACAAAAGAGGAACATGTATAATCAAAATCATCAAGTACAAATAAAGAAAGATAGAACAATTAGACATTAACAAGTCAAGATATTGAACAAATAGATGGATGACAAGTCAATATAGCAATATAAGCACAACATAAACATAATAAAACAACTGCAATGTATGTGATAATGATGATGATGCACGAGGTTGTTGTACAACCTCTGTATACGCACATGGAGGCAAGCCTCCCGACGTGGGACCTATGAGGGGTTCATCAATGTCACGACCCAAAAATAAGGGTCATGATGGCACTTGTCGTGGCGCACCTTGACATGTAAGCCTGTCACCCAAACTGATACAAAAAGAGGAAAAAACAGAAATATTCCAAGATAAGGCTTCTAGAACAAAGCTGAACCATATAAGTAATCATAACAATGAAGAAAGAACTTATCCAAAATACCAATCATGCCCAAAATCAGGTGTCAATAGTGTAAGAACTACTAATACAATCTAAGAGTCAAATACATCAGAAAAATAACCACAAAGGAATAATATCTGTCTCCGAATACTAATAAAGACATAACTACTGTAGAAAGATAGAGGTGAACTTCGCATGCATGAATTCCAACCACTACCTTGAAAGCTCCAACAATCGCCCGAGTCAACCAAGCTGAGACGTACTCAAGCTAGGACCTGTATCGAGGGAGCAGTAGGCATGAGCAAGGTCTACTCGTACTCAGTAGGTATCATAGGCCGACCAAGCAAAGTAGTAAATAAAGCATACAAAATATACAATAAGGGCAAGTCACCTACAATCAGAAAATATTCCACAATAGTAGCCCACACCTCTTGCACAAATAGTTCTAATATATCTCACATATATTGCAACATCACACCAAGACAAAAGTACGTATTATATCGCATATAAAAAGAACAAGGGGGAAAATGCATATACAAGATCATCAAATACAAGTAAAAGAAGATACAATAAATACATAAGTGACAAGTGAATATGGAAATACAACACAACATAACACAATAAAGTAACTACAATGTATATGATGATGAAGATGATGATGCGCGAGGTCGTCAGACAACCTCCGGGATCATCGCATAATCCCCGTATACACCTATGGAAGCAAGCCTCCCAATGCAAGATCCATGGGGGGTTCGTAAACCTGTATACAATCCAAATATATCATATCTCTTTTCCGGTACATTCATCGGAAAGGGTTTTATAAGGTGTTACAATATCTTCTCCCTGGCACATCCCTCGGGGAGGGTTTTAAAAAGGTGTTGCCAGTGTTTCTCAGATGTTGCCACGGTGGTATCAATTTTTATTAATGAGTATGATATGAGGATGTAATGCTCACAACCAATCACAATGAGTATTTTCTCAACAACCACAATGATACATTTTCACAACTATGCAAGCCAATATCTACTCATTATTTCAGTTTCATCCATGAATTTTCACATGTCTCATATGTCAAATAAAGTGTGAATATAATCACAATACACCAATGGTACCATATTAAGCATCTTAATAGTGCAATACAATTATTCACATGTATTCAAGGCTATTAATATCACATAGGACCCCGCATGGTCACACATATCACATAATAACTCAATTTCGATAATTACATCACATATAAGTCCTCACATGGGTACAACACATAAATAACCATTTTTCATGATTAGTTCACACCCTTAACATGTATTTTGTATCATTATTTACTACCCAACCCAGTGCAATGCTCCGAAAATGAGTCTCGAGATGTCACACGGTGCTCAAGACTACAAGTAACCTTAAGTTAACCCTGTCTGCCTTCTACTAAATCTGAATCTCAAAATAGAGGAAATAAAAATATATGACCAAAGCTGAAATGCAGAATCCTGCATGAGCTAAGCTAAAACTATCTGAATATAATATCTAAAAAATACTAAACTCAAGAGTCTGATCAATCAATACTGAAAATCTGAATCATATCTAGCAGTCCGATAAGCCTCTACTACTAATAACTAGAGAGTCACTGGGACAAACCCCCAGCTGTCTCGAACTGTCTGACAATACTAAATTATCTATACTAATAAGATGAAAAACAAATTGAATGACTAAGTACCTGAATTCTGAGGACTGGCCAACTGTCGAGATGTAGATGAAGATGCTTGAAATCACTCACGCTGCTGAAACTGAGCACCTGAACCTACATTATGAGACAATGTAGCATATAGACATATATGTGAATCAGTACTTCTAGATTGTACTGAGTATATAGGGGTGAATGCAACAGTAAATCAATATCTCAATATTATTATAAATTTGTAAAAAGAATGCATGCTAAATATAGATGACTCACATAAGCTGGAATATCTGAAAACTGAAAATCATAATCATGAATAGCAAACATGTTGCATAGATCTAGTGAGTCATAATATTTAGTTTTTAAGAGCTGTACTTGTATTCTATCTTTAAATCATACTGTCTATGTGTAGAAAGGACTCACTTTTATATCTGGAATCTGAAAGCTGACATCTGTAACTAATGCCTCATAAAAGCAATATCTAAATAAAAATTGTGATCCTTTATACTTAGTTTCTAAAAGCTTTTATGTTATTCTTTACTCTTTTCTATAAGCAGTGGGAAAATTCTTTTTAAGAAAACTATTCTGCAAGTCTTTACTGTTAGGGAGGTTTTTCTAAATGATATACACTATGTGAGCTATCATAGTGTCCAGCGTCTAGTTTCTTTATGGAAAAACCTTACATTGGGGAGAGGTGTCATACTCTTGCTAAGGAGTATAACCTAATCTAAGTAATCACATATATATCTTTCATCCATATAAAAATAGAAATAATCTGATAATCTGAACCTACGTTGGCTCATAGTTCTGGGATATATGAACATACCCAACTCGGTGCTAAATACTACTCCATTTAATCTGTATGCTCATTCTGTTAGAAATCCACTTTTAAAAACTAATATAAGGGTTTACAATGAAAACTTCTTGTAAATCTGTTTAATGTAAACTGTAGCTAAATCTGTAAAGTGGATTCCATATCTAAGCTGAGATTAAAAGATCAAATCTTTATTCCAAATCTGAATATAACAAATTATGAGATGCTTAAAAACATAATCTTCTTGAAATAACAACATTCAAACTAGGGCTAATAACCCATGCATCTATTTCATATCAAATCATCATAAAATTCATGCTAAGTAATAAAAATATTGATAATTCAAGTCTAAATCTGGAAATTACTGCAATATGTATGAAAATACAATGGTAGACATACAATTCAACATCTGAATCACTTGAAACCTCATAATCTTGCAAATAACAATATTGGGTATGAACCTTAGTTTGAAACTCATGTAAATTCATAAAAAAAAATTATCTTCAAAAATTAATTTTGGGCACAAGGATGATAGGATTATCCTTGTTGAAAACCCCCACATACCTTAATTGATGTAATTGATGAGAACACTTGATTTTTCATTCCTATTTATGCTCTTGAAGATGGGTTCTTGAATATATTGAATTGAAAACCTTGAATTTTGAGTTTCCTTGGAGAAAGAATGGTGGAATTTGGATTTCTTGGGAAGTAAGTTTTGATGTTCTAGGGTTTCTTTGAGAGAAAGTTGATGAAAAGTGAGCATATAATGGTTGGAATAGGATTAATTCAGTGTTATTCACGAATTGGGGGCTGAGGAAAAGTCTAGATTGCCCTTTAAAAATTAAGTTCGGAAATTGAAATCCTAATTTTGGGCCCCACCGCGATGCGGGGCTATTGCGGTGGCTCAATGGATAAGGGACCATTGCCATTTTAGGTTGTGGCGCGACGCGGCGTCATCGCGTTGTGCCACTGGAAAAAGGACAAGTGTCATTTTGGCCTTTGGCACGACGCGGCGTAATCGTGTTGCGCCACTGGAAAAGGATGAATGCCATTTTGCACTCCTCCACGACGTGGTATCAATTCATTTGGAAATTTTGATGCGATACAGGCAAATCACGATGAGCTATTAAAAAAAGGACGAACAGGAAATAGAGTTTCACCGTGACACAATAAAATCGCGGTGCTCCACTAAAAATTAGACAATTGCAATTTTTTCCTTTACCCCGATGTGTTGCCTGTCGAAATGCCCTACTGTTTTCACTAGAATCGCCATAACTAATCAACCGAGTATCGGATTAAGGTGAAATTGGTATCGTTGGAAAGCTAATTCGATTATCTACACATTGAAGGGTCTAAAGCTGGAAAATTCCACATGCATCAAGAGTTATACACTTTCAAAGCTAACCCTTGACACACTAGAAGCTAAACTGAGCTTGGAAAAAGTATGGGGTATTACACCCAGTCTGAAAGAGTTAAGCCATAACCTACCTCAAAAGCCGAAATCGGTTCGCTAAACTTCCAACCCACGACCTTAATTTTCATGAATAATCCCAAACTCCACTAAAAACATCAAAATAAAATATATGCATCAAAACAAAATGAACGACACCCATATTCACTACTTTGGTTCAGGGTCAAAACGGATCCCCGAAATAGGTTTCTGAAAAAGAAGCGCAAAATCATAACTTCACTTCAAAAACATGTTTTCCATATTTTTAGGAACCTCCAGCTGAAAACCCAAGTTAAATTGAATAAAAAATGAGGTCAAATCAAAGAAAAATCATTTTTGAGCTTTACCGGGTAAAATCTTTAAAATCTGGGTTAAAATCAAGAATCGAAGTTGTTTTGATGGTTAAATTGATAAAAAAAAAAACAAAAAAAAAACTAGTAATTATAAGATAAAAACATTATTCAAGTGAAAAGAAGTGAAATTGAAGTTTAAAATCAAGCCCTAAGATTTTTGGGGTTTTGAGAAATTTATCAAGAAATTACTAAGAAAATGGTGAATTCTTACCTTAAATCCGTAATAAAATCAAGAAATAAGTGTTAATCTAGCTTCCCAAGCTCCCACAAACTTCACTTTTAAGCTCCCATACTATTTTAGGGTTTAACTCTCAAGAGACAAGATGAAAAATGAGCAAAATGGGCAAAACACTCCCAAGAGACAAGATGAAAAATGAGCAAAATGGGCAAAACGAGGAGAAAATCAGCAATATATAACTGAAAATCTATTATGACAGCAGTTTTTCTTTTTAAAGTCCAACCCGGACTTTGACTGGGTGCTCGGGATTCGGTCGGAGTTTGATATATGCAAACGAACTATGTAACTATACTAAATTTGACGTTCTGGACGCGTTGGTGAAGTCAGATTTTCAAAAAAAATATCATTTTTACAAAGTTGACCTCCGAAATCATAATTTTCCAAACCGAGGATCAAAATTAAATTTAAAAGCCGTAAAATCATACCAAACATGCTAACACCCTAAAATTGACATTCTAAATCTGTTGGAGAATTTGGATTTTCCATCCGAGGTCGTTTCGATCAAATGTGGGTCCCACATCTATATTTTTAATTTTTTAACTTTTCGATCAATAGATCGAAATGAGCTCGGGTGTATCGGGACCCAAACCAAAGGTCTACCTTGCCTAAAATAAATATTACAGAGCTGCTGGCAAAGTCTGTTCGGCCATTCATCGCACGAATCAAAGGATATCTCTGTAAGTCTAAAATAAGGCTCTTGAAGCCATCAAATACCACAATATCGCATAAATGATACCAAAATGTATCAAAAATCATGCCAATCACTCCCACACCCCAGAAATACCATAATACAACTACAGGGAGGGATAAAATAATCAAATCACACAATCATAAATTTCACATATTTTATCAAATTTTTAGATCGTTACATCATCTACCACTAAAAATCTAGTTCGTCCTCGAACGAAGGCAAAGAAATACCTGAATCAATGAAGAGCTGAGGATAAGAACTATGCATATCAGACTCGACCTCTCAAGTAGATTCATCTACAGGTCGATGTCGTCACCGGACTTTAACCACAAAGATCAATCTAGAGCGCATCCGCCTAACATCCCTAGCCAAAATGGAAACCAGCTCCTTAACAAAGGACAATAGCTGATCTAACTGAACCGACTCCCAACGAATAATATGAGATTCATTAGGAATATAACGATGAAGCATAGAAATATAAAAAACTGGATGAACAGCTGATAGATCAAGGGGCAAAGTCAACTCATACACCACATCACCAACAGTCCGAAGAATCTCAAATTGACCAATATACCTAGGGCTAAGCTTTACTCTCTTACCAAATCTCATCACACCCTTCATGGTTGAAACCCGAAGGAAAACACGATCTCCAACGCCAAATCTCAAGGTGCAAAGTCTAAAATCAGTATAGCACTCCTGCCTACTCTGAGCTACTCTAAGTCTATCCTAAATGAACCGGACTCTATCCAAAGACTCTCAGAGCAAGTCCGCACCTCGAGGTCTCATCTCTGAAACATCAAACCAATCCACTAGGGAGCGACAACGCCTACCATATGACGCCTCAAAAGAAGCTATATCAATACTGAAATGGTAGCTATTATTATATGCAAACTCTGTTAAAGCCAAAGGTTGCTCCTACTAGCCACCAAAATCCATCACACACGCGCGAAGCATACTCTAAACCTGGATAGTCCGCTCTGACTGGCCATTAATCTGGGGTGAAATGTTATGCTAAAATCAATCTGAGTACCCAACTCATCCTGAAAAGTCTTCTAAAAGTGAGATGTGAACACAGAACCTCAATCTGAAATGATGGACACCGACGCACTATGCAGACGCACAATCTCACAAATAAAGATATGGGCTAACCTCTCAGCACTGAATGAGACCCAAACCGAAGTAAAATGAGCTGACTTGGTCAATCAATACACGATGACCCAAGCACAGTTAGAACCATGAGATGTATGAGGTGAACCAGTCATAAAGTCCATTGTGATCCTTTCCCACTTCCACTCGGGAATAGGTAACCTCTGAAGCAATCCACCAGATCTCATATGTTCAGCCTCCACCTGCTGACAACATAGGAAATGAGCCACAAAATATGCCATATCTCGCCTCATAACACCCCACCAGTAGTGTTACCTCAAATCACAATACATCTTAGTCACACCTGGATGGATAGAATATCTGAAATAATTGGCCTCCTCCAAGATCAACCTAATCCAATCACCCACTCTCGACACACAAACTCGGCCCCCAATCATAAAAACTCAATCTGAATCAATTGAGGCTTCCTTAGCCTCCCCACTCAACACTTTACCTCGAATCAACCTCAATCCAATATCATCAAACCGATGAGCTCGAATTTGCTCCATCAAAGAAGATATAGCATCCACAAATGCCAAAATATGCCCCAGTGTCGAAATATCAAGCCTAACCATCTGGTTAGCTAAAAACTAAATCTCTAAGGCCAAAGTCTTCTCCTGGTCAAAATATGCGCCAAGATACCCATGCTAGTCGACTTTTGGCTCAAGGCATCCGCAACTATATTAGCCTTGCCCGGATAGTAGAGAATAGTCAAGTCATAATCCTTAAGCAATTCAAGCCAATGGCGCTGCCTTATTTGAAGATCTCGCTGCTATGATGATTTGAGAAGATCTCACAACAGACTCCATACAAGTAGTGCCTCCACAACTTTAAAGAAAATACAACTGCGCACAACTCCAAATCATGGGCAGGATAATTCCTCTCATGAGGCTTCAACTGAAGAGACACATATGCAACCACTTTGCCCTCCGACATCAACACAACACCCAAACCAACACCGTAAGCATCACAAAACATGAAAAAACCCACGCTCTCCTTGGGCAAAGCCAATATAAGAGTTAAAATCAACAAATTCTTGAGCTTTTGAAAGCTCGCCTCACAAGTATCAAACCACTAGAAGGAAATCTTCTTCTGAGTCAACTTAGTCAATGGAGCTGCAATGGATAAAAACCCTCACCAAAACATCGATAATAACCCGCCAAGGCAATAAAACTCTAAATCTCGGTGGGCAAAATAGGTCTATCCGAATCACGAACCGCTGAAACCTTAGCTAGATCAACCATAATACCTTCCTTAGTCACCACATGATCCAAGAAAGAAACAGACTCCAACCAAAACTCACACTTAGAGAACTTTGCATACACTTTCCATCCCTCAATCTCTGAAGCACAATCCATAAATGCTCCAAATAAACCAAGATAACATCTATAAATACAAAAACAAAGGAGTCGAGATACGGTCGAAACACATGGTTCATCAACTCCATGAACGCGGTAAGGGCATTGGTCAACCTAAAAGACATGACCAAGAACTCATAATGACCATATCGAGTCTGAAAAGTTATCTTCAGAATATCCAAAGCTCTAATACTCAATTAGTGATAATCGAACCTCAAATCAATATTTAAAAATACTATAACACCCGAAGTTGATCAAACAAATCATCAATGCGAAGAAGAGGACACTTATTCTTTACCACCACCTTATTCAACTGTTGATAATCAATACATGACCCATCATTTTTCTTCACAAACAAGACAGGCACTCCAAGGTGAAACACTAGTTCAGATAAATCTCTTATCCAATAACTCCTACAACTGATCCTTCAGTTCCTTCAACTCTGCTGGGGCCATCCTATAAGGAAGAATAGAAATGGTCTTGGTGCCTGGCTTAACATCAATACTGAAATCAATATCTCAATCTGGAGGATACCAAGCAAGTCCATAGGAAATACATCCATAAACTCACGGACGACACGGACAGAATTCAAGAAAGGAGGCAAAACAACACTGGTATTATGAATATGGTCCAAGTGAGATAAACATCCCCTCTCAACTAATTTACTCGTCTGAACATAAGATATGGCCCTCTTAGAACCCGACTGAAGTACACCCTTTCAATCTATCCTTGGCACACCCGGCGAAACTAAAGTCAGAGTCTTAGCAAAACAATCTAAGACAGCATGATAAGAAGCCAACCAATCCATGCCTAAAACAACATCAAAATCGATCATATCTAACAAAAGCAAATCTAACAAAGTCTCACACCCGGCAAAGGTCATAACACAAGATCAATGCGCCTGATCCACCACAAAAGAATCACCTATCAAGGTAGATACACAAATAAACATAGAAAGAGGCTCACTAATAGAATCAAAACCCGAAGCAAAATACATAGACACATAGGAGAAAGTCGATTCGGGATTAAATAATACAAATGCAGGTCTGAAACAAACGGGGACGATACCTATAATCACAATATCAGAAGCCTCTACCTCAGGTATGGCTGGTATAACATAACACTGACCATGACTACCAACTACTTAAGTGGACCCACGGCCACCCTACGAGCTCCACTACCTCTGCCCCTCGCACCTCTGGTAGCACTCCTATCCCTCACAGCTGAAATAAGAGTAACTCTAAACACATGGCGAGGACAGTCCTTGGCCACATGTCCAGTCTTATCAGGCACATAGCAACCTCTACGACCAGTCTCAACAGAAGAAGGCACAACTGGGCTCAAACGACCATCCTAAACTGCTGAACTAGAAGGTCCAACACCTGAACTTTGTAAGGTCACCTGGACTGGCCTACACTATCCACGAGAACCAAAAAAATCTCTACCATGGGGAGACTGACCTCTGAACTCACAAAAATAATGCACTTTCTTGGAGCAACCCTGAGATACTTGAAAAATACCCTCTATCATCTTAGCATGATCCATAATACTCTGAAAGAAAGCCCTACGTACAACCATCTGAGACATAACCAACTAAAGAGAGATATTCAAACCTTTTACAAACTTCTGAGTATTCTCAGACTTGATAGAAATACTATCGTAGGAATATCTGGAAAGGACAGGGAAACATGCCTCATACTCAACAACTGTCATGGAGCCTTTCTCCAAACGATCCAAATCGTCCTGCACCTGATCCCTCAAACTGTAAGACAAGAATCTTTCTAGAAAGGCATCAGTAAACTAATCCCATGGCAACTCAAGAGCATCAATGGGCCTACAACTGACAAACAATCTCCACCAATCTCTCGCAGCATCTCTCAACTGAAAGTATATAAGACATACCATTCGCGCAGAAAGAGTGAAACACAACTCAGAACACACGGTATGAAAGAACTTCGCATAATAAAGAATAAAATAAGGAAAGTTTACTAAAGATATCCTATAGCCTCTCAAAGATAGATATAGACGTCTATATACCGATCTGCGAGACTCTATTAGACATCCCGTTCTTACACCATTGAGACCAATGAAACCTGGCTGCTCTGATACCAATTTGTCATGACCCAAAAATAAGGGTTATGATGGCACTTATCGTGGTGCACCTTGACATGTAAGACTATCACCCAAACTGATATGAAAAGAGGAAAAGACAGAAATATCCTAAGATAAGGCTTTTAGAACGAAGCCGAACCATATAAGTAATTATACCAATGCGGAAAGAACTTATCCAAAATACCAATCATGCCCAAAACCAAGTGTCAATAGTGTAAGAACTACTAATACAATCCAAGAGTCAAATACATCAAAAAAATAACCACAAAGGAATAATATCTGTCTCTGAATACTAATAAAGACATAATTATTGTAGAAATATAGAAATGAACTTCGAATGCATGAATGTCTAATCGCTACCTTGGAAGCTCCAACAATTGCCCGAGTCAATCAAGCTGAGACGCACTCGAGCTAGGACCTGCACCGAAAGGGAGCAATAGGCATGAGTACGGTCCACTTATACTCAGTAGATATCATAGGCCGATCAAGAAAATTAGTAAATAAAGCATACAAAATATACACTAAGGGCACATCACCTACAATCAGAAAATGTCCCACAACGATAGCCCATACCGCTTGCACTAACAGTTTTAATATATCTCACATATATTGCATCATCACACCAAGATAGAACAATGGTACGTACTATATCACATATAAAAAGAATAAGGGGGACATACATCTACAAGATCATCAAATACAAGTAAAAGAAGATATGATAAATACATAGATGACAAAATAATATGGCAATACAATACAATACAACATAACACAATAAAGTAAGTGCAATGTATATGATGATGATGATGCATGAGGTCGTCACACAACCTCCAAGATCATCGCACAATTCTCGTATACACCTACGGAGACAAGCTGACGAGTTCAAATTGTATAAGATTTTGTTGCTCGTACTCTGTCAAATTCTAGTATAGTTTAAGATATCGTCCCACAAAGATTGAAAAATCTATGCTACAAATTTGTATTATCTTGATTACTAGTTGAGAATCAAATTGATGATAGGAGAGTAATTTCTAAAGTTTTTTCAAAATAATATGTAAAGATATAGTGTTTAAAAGATTATCTTGGAGAGGAAGTTGGGGGTTGTTGAATTCACTTGGTATGTTTATTATAATAAAATTATTATTTTAGTAATTTTTATAAAATTATAGAATAATTTTCTAGACTTGATTTATATGTTTATGAGGAATAAAGACCCCTTGCGAGTAATCTTTAAATCAATAAACTTACTTGAGACAATCTCTCCGCGAGGATACAGATTGAAAGAAATAAGATAAAGACCCCTTAAATTAACAATCTTATTTGAGTTAATCCCTCCGCGAGGATACGAATTGAAATAAATAAGATAGAGATTATTTAAATCTAAGAAATAGTTTGAAATAATCCTTCCGTGAGGATAAGGATCAAATGAAGCAATTTCAAATATTTGAAATAACAAGTGATTAAAAATTATTATTACTTATATTTTATGAAATACTTATAGTATATTTAATTTTCTTCCTTGTGAGAAGTAAAACTTAATATAACTATAACTATAATATAAAATATCAAGTAACGATAATTTCTAGAACAAGTATTTCAACACGAAGTATTTTGCTTTTAAATAAAATCAAGTCTTGAAAGAACTAAAATAAGATTTATATTATAATATTATACCAAATTTCTTCAACGCTCCCAACACAAAGAAATTACTCCATTATGGAGAAATTAATAAACAAAAGATAAAAAATATTATTTTTCAAAAGAAAAAGTAAACAAGACTAATTCTTATATATTGCTTATGTTGTTGGATGATTAATAATCAAGAAAATGCCTCTATTTATAGAAAATTATAATGTTGAAATAACGAATGCATTCTTTGAAGTGGTGGTTGTAACCGTCAACTTGTAACTTGTTCTTCATTCCTTCACTTGTTTCATTCCTTCATTTGACGGGTGTAAGTAAACTTTGAAGTGGTGGTTGTAACTGTCAACTTGTAACTTGTTCTTCATTCCTTCACTTGACGGGTGTAAGCTTTGAAGTGAAGATCATCATCACCCATGAACTTTGCTACTTCTTTCAAAAAGTTCCACGGTTGTGGCTATGAAACTGTGGTTACACCCGCGGAATTCTCTTATTTCTTTAATAATTTATTTCTTCTCTTGTATTCCTTTTCCTATAGAATTTGTCAGGAAATATACAATAATATGATATATTTATTTATATTTATTTAAAATAATTAATATTTAATATATAAATAAATATTTCCATCATAAGCCTCCCAACGCAGGACTCATGGGGGGTTCGTCAACCCGTATACAATCCACATACATCATATCTCTTTTCCAAAACATCCCTCGGAAAGGGTTTTATAAGGTGTTACAATATCTCCTTTCCGACACATCCCTCGGGAAGGATTTTAAAAAGGTGTTGCTAGTGTTTCTCAGATATTGCCCTGGTGGTACCAATGTTTCATAATGAGTATGATATAAGGATGTAATGATCACAACCAATCACAATGAGTATTTTCACAACCAACCACAATGATATATTTCCACAACCATGTGAGCCAATATCCACTCATTATTTCAGTTTCATTCACGAATTTTCACATGTCTCATATGTCAAATAAAGTATGAATATAATCATAATACACCAATGGTATCATATTAAGCATCTTAGAAACGCAATACAATTATTCACATGTATTCAAGGCTATTAATATCACATAGGGCCCCACATGGTCACACAAATCACATAATAACTTAATTTTGATAATTACATCACATATAGGCCCCCACATGGGAACGACACATAAATAGCCATTTTTCATGATTAGTTTTCACCTTTAATATGCATTTTGTATCATCATTTACTACTCATCCCAGTCTGAAAGAGTTAAGCCATAACCTACCTCAAAAGCCAAAACCAGTCCTCTACACTTCGAACGCACGACCATACTTTTCACGAACAATCTCGAACTCCACTAAAAACATCAAAATGAAATCTAAACGTTAAAATAAAATGAATGACACCCATATTGACAACTATTAGTTTGGGATCAAAACGGATCCCCGAAATAGGTTTTCAAAAAAGAAGCGCAAAATCAAAACTTTACTTCAAAAACATGTTTTTCATATTTTTTGGAACCTAGAAATGAAAATCCAAGTTAAATTGAGTCAAAAACGAGGTTCAAATCGAAGAAAAATTATTTTTGAGCTTTACCGGGTAAAATCTTAGAAATTCTGGTTAAAAAATAAATCGAAGTTGTTTTGATGGTTAAATTGATGAAAAACTAGTAATTATAAGATAAAAATATTATTCAAGTGAAATTGAAGTTTAAAATCAAGCCCTGAGATTTTTGGGGTTTTGAGAAATTTATTAATAAATTGCTAAGAAAATGGTGAATTCTTACCTTACATCCGTAGTAAAATTAAGGAATAGGTGTTAATCTACCTTCCAAGCTCCCACAAGCTTCACTTTTAAGCTCTCATACTATTTTAGGATTTAACTCTCAAGAGACAAGATGAAAAATGAGTAAAATGAGCAAAAAAAGGAGAAAATCAGCAATATATAGCTGAAAATCTGCTATGACAGCAGTTTTTCTTTTTAAAGTCCAACCCGGACTTCGATGGGATGCCCAGGATTCGTTCGGAGTTCGATATATGCAAACGAACTATGCAATCATACTAAATTTGACGTTCCGTATGCGTTGGTGAAGTCGTATTTTCGAAAAAAATATCATTTTTACAAAGTTGACCTACGAAATCCGAAATCATAATTTTCCAAACCGAGGGTCGAAATGAGATTTAAAAACCGTAAAATCATACCAAACATGCTAACACCCTAAAATTGACATTCTGAATCTGTTGGCGAATTCGTATTTTCCATCTGAGGTCATTTCAATCAAACGTGGGTCCCACATCTATATTTTCAATTTTCCAACTTTCTGATCAATAGGTCGAAATGAGCTCGGGTGCATCGGGACCCGAATCAAGGTCTAACTAGCCTAAAATAGATATTCCGGAGCTGCTGGCGCAGTCCGTTTGGCCATCCATCGAACGGATCAAAAGATATCTCCATAAGTCTAAAATAAGGCTCTCGAAGCCATCTAAAACCACAATATCGTATAAATGATACCAAAATGCATAAGAAATAATGCCAATCACTCCCACACCCCATAAATACCATAATGCAACTACGGAAAGGGGTAAACAGTTAAATCACACAATCACAAATTTCATCAAATTTTTAGGTCGTTACAGTCAACCCATATACAATCCATATATCAATATCTCCTTCCATACACATCCCTCGGGGAAGGTTATAAAATTCGATGTTCCCGGTATTTTTAGAATTTTTAATATTTCTAGTATTTTCAGAGCACATAAGACACAAATCAAGTATGACAAACAACAACAAGTATATACAAAACATACAACAAACAAGTAAAATTATGTGTATGATGCCATGAGGATGATAATGCAATATCCACGACCCATCATAATGAGTATTTCCACAACCAACCACATGAGGTTTTTCCACAACCAATCATAATAATATATTTTCATAACCACGTGATCCAATATCCATTCATTAATTCCACTATCCCTGAATTTCCACTTGTTTCATATGCCAACAAGTATGAATATATTACAATACATCAATGGTACCACATTAAGCATTTCAACAACACTATACAATTATTCACATGTATTCAAGGCTATCGATATCACATAGGACTCCCACACGATCACACATATCACATAATATCTTAATTTCAACAATTACATCATATATAGGCCCCCACATGGTCACAATACATAGATAGTCATTTTTCATGATTAGTTCCGATCCTTAACATGCATTTTGTACCACCATTCACTACCCAACCCAGTCTGAAAGAGCTAAGCCATAACCTATCTCGAATGTCGAAACCAATCCACTACACTTCGAACCCACGACCTTACTTTCCACGAACAATCTCGAACTCCATTGAAAACATTAAATATGGAATCTACACATCAAAATAAAACCAACGATACTTATATTGACTACTTTTATTTTGGGATCAAAACGGATTTTGAAATAAATTTTCGAGAAAAAGAGCAAAATCATAACTTTGCTTCAAATTACATGTTCCCTACATTTTTAGGAACTTACAGCTGAAAATTCAAGTCAAATCGAGTAAAAAATGAGGTTTAAAACGAAGAAAAATCATTTTTAAGCTTTATCTGATCAAATCTTTGAAATCCGAATTAAAATCAAGAATGTGGAGTTGTTTTGAAGTTAAATTGATGAAAAACTAGTAATTATAAGATTAAAATATTATTCAAGTAAAAAAGAGTGAAATTGAGGTTTAAAATTAAGCCCTAAGATTTTGAGGGTTTTGAAAAATTAATCAAGAAATTATTAAAAAAAAAGAGTGATTTCTTACTTTAAATCTGTAAGAGAATCAAGAAATAGATGTTAATCTTGTTTTCCAAGCACCCACAAGCTTCACTTTTAAGCTCTCACATTATTTTAAGGTTTAATTCTCAAGAGACTAAGATGAAAAATCAGCATAATGGGCCTCAAAAGATGCTTTAATAGTGCAGATTTTTCTGAGCCAGCTATTGAAAATACTATTTTTTTAGTCTAATCCGGACTTTGATGGGGTGCACAGGATTCGTTCGGAGTCTGATATACGCAAAAAAGCTATGTAAACACACTAAATTTGATGCTACAAACTCAATGGCTATATCAGATTTTTGAAAAACTGTCATTTAAATAAAGTTGACCCTCGAAACGCGAAATCATAATTTTAAATCGAGAGTTGAAATGAGATTTAAAAGTCGTAAAATCACACCAAATATGTTACCACCCTAAAATCGATGTTCCGTACGTGTTGGCGAAGTTGGATTTTCCATTCGAAGTTGCTTTGACCAAATGTGGGTCCCACACTCATATTTCTAATTTTTTAACTTTCCGACCAACAGGTCGAAATTAGCTCGGGTGCATCGGGGGCCGGACTAAAAGTTTACCTAGCCTAAAATCGATATTCTGGAGTTGCTGGCACAATCCGTTCAACCATCCATCGGACGGATCAAAAGATATTCACACAAGTTCAAAATAAGGCTCTCAAAACCATCAAAAATCACAATATCGCATAAATGGTACCCAAATGCATTCAGAAACTATGCCAATCACTTCCACCCCAGAAATACCATAATGCAACTACGGAGAGGAGTAAAACAGTCAAATCACACAGAAACACATATTTCAAATATTTCATTAAATTTTCAGGTTGTTACACCCATAGATCTACGGGACGTATATTATGCATCTTCAATTTTATAATTTTATTAAATTTTATTACTAAGAAAAAAAGAAAAAGCAAAAGTTTCAATAATTCTGCAAATAAATTTAAACAAATCACCAATAATATAGAAAAAATATTATAATTATTTTCTAGAAAAGTTGCTTTCTTTATTTAAATATTCAGAAAAAAAAAAATCACTGCAATGTGAAAAAAAATTAATAGAATAAAGTATAAATATCACTACACCACTAATAAAAAATAAATTTATAACAATTTTTTTTTAAATAATAAAAATCAAAATAAACGTCTGGGGCGTATATTGTTAAACCTGAAACTTACGATTTTACGCCCTATTGATCTACGCCTTTCATTTGCGGTCTGAAGCATTTTTGATACGCTCCGTTCTGAGATTCACTCCAATAACGCCTTTAAAATCACTAAATTTGATCTTCACCTAGTTGTAAATATTTTACATATTTTAAATTATATTATTTTATAGAATATCAAATCACTTGTGCCTCTTCATTATGGTATTTTTCTAATTTTTCGGTAAAATTTCCTCGCTACTGTCTAATATTTTCTTTAAAAGTATTTAGCTGTTGTATGACTATTTTTATTGATAATATAACTATGAAGATTTGTGAACAAAGTATGTTTAGCATGCTACTAGATAATATAAATTGTACATTTAAAAATTATGATACAAATTATATTTCTTTAATTGAGTTGGGGACGGACTTAGCACGGACCTCGTAAAACTAATTTCTTTGAATAAGTAGTATATATATTGCTCTAATTAACATATCTAATTATACACGCGCTCACACACACATAATATATATAATATAATTCGTGTATAACCATTGTATAATATGTATATTAGTAGTGTGTACATATTATATATTATAATCATTGTATATCATATGTATAATCAATGTGTGGATTTATACAAATATAAATTTTCTAGAATTTCTGCCGAAGATTGATAATATATTTTATCTTTTTTCATTGTGAAAAGTAAATATGTTGGAGTTGGTGAAAAAAAATAGTTATCGAAGAAATTTAAGGAATTAGATTTTCTTGTAGATAATGATCCTTATCCTTGATTATATGCTACAATCTTTGAGATTTTTTATTATTTTTATTTCTTCTTTATATGGGTAAATATTGTAAACTAAGTAAAGGACTTAGGTATTTATGTTTTAGGACACTTACAGAAAAGTTTTATGTTTCATTAAAATGGGAATGCTCTTAGACATACTTTTAAAATTACAATTTATACCTATCTTTCTTTTTTTTCTTTTTCTTTTTTAATTCTTCTTTTTTGCTCTCTTTCTTTTCTGCCTCTAACCTCTATTTTTCTTCTATTTTTTTTTTCTGTTTTTTCCTTTTTCATTTTTTCTCTGTCTCTCCTATCTCTAACCCCTACTTCTCTTTCTTCTTTTTTTTTTTCTCTTTTTTTTTTTTTGGTTATATTTTTTATTTTTTATATTTTCAAAAAAATGGCTACATTGAATATAAGTAATGGATGATGACGAAAATATTATGATGGTTCATTGTATTTGTATTCATGAGCATTTCTTTTTTCTTTTTTTCTTCTCTTTTTTTTTTTACTTTTTGATTTGTATTCTATTTTTGTTTTCTTTTTTATTTTTTCTTTTCAATTTTTTATTTTTTATTTTTTTCCTCTCTTCTATCTCTAACTCCAACTTCTCTTTCTTTTCCATTTTTTTCTTTTTTGGTTTTGAACTTTTTTTCTTCTGTTTTTTTCTTCTTCTTTTTTTTCCTATTTTTGTTATTTTCGTTTTGTTCTCTCTTCTAGTTCTCTTTCTTCTTCTTTTTTTACTTTTTTGGTTTTTTTCTTTTTGATTTTTTTATATATTTTTTTCTTTCTCACTCTTTTGTTCTGTTTTATAATTTTTGAAAAATATAGCTATGCCGAGTACAAGCCATGGATGATAATAAAAATATCATGATTGCTTATTATATTTATACTCGCATCATCATTTATATTTTTATATTCATTGATAAAATCGTATTTGTATTTTATAGTTCGCACTTGTATATGTATTTATATTTCATAGTTCGCATTTGTATTTGTATTTTATAGTTCACACTTATATTTTTGTTTTATAGTTCACATCATTTTTTATAGTTTACACAATTCACACTTATATTTTAAAGAACTATTTTGTATTTGTATTTTATAATTGACTATGTATTATATTTATATTTTGTAGTTTTATTTTATTTGTATTTATATTTATATTTATATTTATATTTTTGTTGATGTATTTGTATTTTAAAAAAAATTATTTTGTATTTATATTTGTAAGTTAATCTAGCATATTGTATTTGTATTTGTAATTTTATTTTTTTTATTTGTTTGTATTTGAATTTGTAGTTGATAACATCATTTGTATTTTTAAACAATAAAAAAAATAAAAATTCTTTATACGACCACTTATATTTGTATTCATTGATACGAATTGTATTTTATTGATACAAAATGAATAATACAAATATAGATAATAAATTATACAAATACAAATGTTAAATTTGTATCAAATGATACATATTTATACAACCGAATCATACGCATACAAATGACACTTGCTTATATATAACTACAAATTATAAATTTGACACGCAAATACTAACGATACATTTGCCTTGAATAACACAATGCATATTTACATATTTTAGACTCAAACAAATATTATTAATTCTTATGCTTATCTGTATACAACTACAAATGATAAATTGTACATATTCATAGATAAATTATTTAAATATAAATAATAAATTTATTTAAATATATAGTACGATAAAAATAAATATAAAATATATAAAATATTATATACAACAACAATAAAATGAAAAAGAAAATACAGAAAAATAAAAAGGGGGAAAATGACAAAAAAGAAAAATGAAAAATGACACAAGAATGAAAAAAGCAAAAAAAAATGCAAAGAAATAAAAAGAAAAAAAGATGAAAAAAGACGGAAAAAATATATAAGAAAAGGAGGAAAAAATGAAAAGGAAAAAAGAAACGGAAAAGAAAAAGAAATGATAAAGAAAAAATGGAAAAAAAAGGAAGAGGAAAAAAGAAAGAAAAACTGAAAAAAAACTAAAAAAAAAAAAAGAAACAGAAAATAAAGAAAGAAAGAAAATAAAGAAGAGAGACTACTATATTTTAAGTGACTTGATGAAATTCTGGTAATTACACCATTACCTCATCCTTACCCATGAGGTTCCATCATTTGAACTTCAAAATGGATAGTAAACTTTGACCGTGTTTATAATAAACCCGTGTCTTTACCACTCTATTGGCACAAGAAATTGAGTTTCTCCATTCCTAGTTAGAGGAGGTTGTAGTTTTGAGTTTTGCATATGAAATTTTTTTAGTAGGGAATGTCTTCTTTGAATGAACCTTACATAACGTGAATTTAAATTGATCAAGCTTAAATACATATAGTTGTAGCACCCCACATTTTTCGGGCTAGATTTGGAAATGTCGTTCTTACGGGTGTTAACTCTAATCCCATGATTTACTTTTGAATATATGTGTCATGATCTTTATCCTAGTGTGTGAAGTGCTTTCGAAGTGAAAAATGTTCGTAGGAATCACTTAGAACAAAGTTGAGCTAAGGACCTTTGATTCGTCCAAAGTTTGGTGTTTGATTCTACAAGAGTCTACTTTGAACGTGTACAACTTTTGATATGCGTAGAATTTTTTTCTCAAGACACACCAAATTGTAGATAGTTGAGTTAGATTTTCAACGATACCAATTTCGCCTTAATTCGATACCCGGGTGAAAAGTTATGACCTTTTTTGTGAGAGGCAGTGAGGGGTCGCGATAGCCCCGCGCTGCGATGGCTATTCAACCCGACTAGGGATCGCGCTACGATGGTGATTTCCATGGGCAAAAAGGCCAAGGGACAGCTAGTCCTTTCCCCTCAACCCCAACCGTCAAAACATGATTTATAACTCAAAAAGGGGCATTATTTGCCCATCCTCCTCACAACAACTCACGTAAAAACTCTCCCCTAGCCAAGAACAAAAGATTCAACTTTATCTACAAGAATTCAAGTACCCAAGCTCCAAGTTCAAGTTTTTCTTCAAGGATTAAAGCTTCAATCGCAAAATTTCTTCAAGAATTCATCTAATTAGGGTATGTGGGGTATTCATCAATGGGTCATTTCACCCATTGAGCCCAAAACCCTCTTTTTTTTTTAGTAAAGTATGAGTTTTCCTTTATTTTGAAGTTTATTATGTTCAAGATGAGTTAAATTCATGATCTTCCTTAGTATTTTGAACTCAATTCATGTCTAAGTGTGATTTCATGAAAAGTTAGGTTATCTCATGTTTCAAGTTTCAATCTCCCATGTCATATTCACGTGAATTTCATGTTATAATGTCAAGTTATGATCTTAGCCATGAAATCATGTTGATTTCCCATGTTTAACATAGTCCCATGTTCAAGTTCATGATTCCCATGTGTTTGATGAAATGCCTATACTTTTGGGTTTTGAACCCTGATTCCCACACTTCAGGTTTTAGTATTGATATCGTGCTTTATGGTCATTCAGTGCTGGCGGGTTATGAACACCCGATACCTATGTGTTTTTATATATTTTCATTTTCAAGTAACAAGTCAGTCAGAATTATGATTTTATTCCCATATTCAGCTTATCATTTTTATAATGAACTCACTAGTTTTACTCCATGTTAAATACATCAGCGTACATGTTTATGATTACTTAAGACTCTGCATGCACTGTTGTTTTCTAAATATCATGACCTGATCTTATCAGTCATCAATGCATGTACCAGTTAGTTTCTAGTGTCAGTTCAGTTAGGAATAGGATTTAGCACCGACCGAACCTAGAGATGGGTACTCACCTGTCAATAGAGGGTGCGAACCTTAGAAGCAATCTCCGAGTTCCAAAACTACGTAGTCAGCGTAGGTTAGAGATATCTACCTGCTAGTTGAGGGTGACACATATCTCATTAGAGCACCTTCCAGTTGAGGGTGACTCATTAGTCCTTTGGCACACCAGTTTAGTGGATCCACAAAGCCAGTGTTAGTACCCGTGGCACGATATTGACACCCTTCCAAGTGGGGTTACAGGTTAGACCCCGATTAGCTCAAATTAGGACATGTCGGTTAGATGATACCTCCCATAGTCTCAATATAGTATTCAGTGTATTTTCGATTCAGGATTGCTTGACTAAGTGTACAGACTTTCATATATTTAGTTTTACAATTTTCAGTTTTTAAGATTACAGATTTCCTCAGTAACATATCAGATATACACTTAGTCTTGCATTCTTAGATATTACAGTTTTTATGCATTAATGCTCAGTTACCTCATGTGGTTCAGTTAGTCCTTATCTTATATGCACAGTACCCCACAGTTTCAGCCCAGTTATTTAGACTAAATACAATTTAGTATTACATGATCGATATTCAGTGATCAGTTATCTAGTGTTCAGATATTAATAGTCTGTATTCATATATCAGCTACTCTGTATATAGGCGCTAGTTATCCCTTTACTTAGATTTCAATCATTTCGTCACTTAGGCATCAGTTAATCAGATTAGCTATATACATGTATGATTGGTTTCGTATGTTCATGTTTTACCGTATCCCAGCTTCGGCTCTACATATTCCTCAACAAGTAAAGTTTTAAGAAACTAAGTGTAGTAATTCACCAACTTATCAGATTATGTTTGTTACTCATGATTTAAGATACTTCAGCTTTCAGTTTAATTATTTCAGTCTCTTGGTGAGTTTACTTGCACTTAGCATACACGTTTTAAGATTAGGTGTGAAATCAATTTTACTTATTGCATTCACTCCCACTTACTCAGTACATTCCAGAAATACTGATCCACAAATACGTTTGTGTGGCTACATTGTTTCATAATGTAGGTACCAGTTGTAGCCCACACATCATGATCAGATAGTCGCAGCTTCCAGCCAGCAGGTGATGAGTTCTACTATTTTGAGGACTCCAGTCAGATGTTGTTCATGTACTTTATTTTTATTATTCATATGTATTGATTAGTGGTAGTTGGAGGCATGTCCCAACTATCTATAGTCAGTATAGTAGAGGCTTCATAGATGTCAGTCAGAGTCAGTCCTGTAATTTGAGTTCTTTCCTCAGTTTTATCAGATTGTAAATTTTTATCAGTTACATACTTATTCATATTTCATTATGATTATGTTTCCGCACAGCAGAACTAGCTATTTAATATATTCTAAATCAATTGCTCAAGTATCATGCCAATTCATGGGATAGCTTGGGATCACTTATGATTCCAAGCACCGTGTTACGGCTAAGGGGTAGTCTCGGATCGTGACAATAGCGAACATCGACTGAAAAATTAAATAATCAAATCTTCGTTTACTTCATGGACAGAATTACAAATTTCAAACTTAAATGTTATTCATAAGGCAAAATTTGTTAAACTTGAAGTTTTGACTTCAGGACAAGAAAAAAAAAGGTTCAAGACCACCTATGTTCAATGTCATTCTGGTAAATCATATAAGATCAAATAAAAAATTCAGCTGGTTGTTGAAATTCTATACATATCACATAAATTAAGATAGAGACCGTAAAATTATTTGAAAATTATGTAAAAAGTTCTTTAAATTATAATAATTAATAACTTAAAAAATATTTAAATAAAATAGACATTTATTTATAGTATGGTGAAACAGAAGAAAGTGATAAACAGTAAAGTTCTACTAAAATAATTTCAGAGTTGAACGACTTTATTCATCTAGCTATATACAGATGCCACTCACTCATCTCAATGGAAGAGTGACACTCTTCCAACTATAACTATTTCTCATATTTAAAAGCGAAAAGACAATATTAAAATTATTTTAAATTTTTAAAAAGACACTTAAAGTTTGAAGGGATGGAGCTACACAAATTTAGAATAGTATTATTACACTATTTTGGGATCAATCTCAATTTTTAAAGACTAGGTGTTAATCATGCACCAATTATTAATTAGCACATGTCAAATCAGATTTTAACTCAGTTCTTAATATCTTTTTTCAATTTGTTTCCTTTTCTTCTTCTTTTTTCCCCTTCTTTTTACCTTTTAACTCAATTTTCCTCAATAACTACAACCACCATCAATTTCCTCCGTAGCCTTTTCAAATAGTTTCCATATCACCAATAATTATTATTTAGAAAGTAAAATTATTGAAGAATTAAAATCTAAAAATTAAAATTACCATCGAAGTAAAATCTAAAATTTAAATGACAATATTCTTAAATTTCTTATCCCCACTTTCCTTCCTCATCTCATAACTTCACCACTTTCAATTTCTATTTTTAGGAGGTGGAGATCTCAATAATTAAAATAAAAATATTTATAGATAAAAAATAACTGAACGAATAATGTAATGTGCAAGAAAGATGACGAAGAATTACCGATCAAAATTTTATGCTAAAAAATTTATCAAGAAATTTTACACCCCAAGTGGTTTCATCTACTATGATTAACTACCATTACTCTATCATTTATTTGCCGTCAAAAAATATTTTTTTCATCGAAGAAATGGTGATTGAGAAATTATCTTCCTCTTGAATTTCTCTCACCTCCCTCTTCATCATTTCTATTAGAAAATAGACACCATCAACATTGAAATCCACCATCAATAGTCCAGTAATGAAAAAGAAGAAAAGGAGAAACAAAAAGGAAATAGAAAAGAAGAAAATAATAATTAAAAGAAAAAGAAAAAAAGTAAGAAAACTTCTTTTAATTTAAAAATTCATCAAAATAGTTTGTCATTGTTTTTCTTGTTCCTCACTCTTTCTAAGAGAGTGAGATACATTTACTATGCCAAATGATCGAAAATGAAATATTTATATCTGTTAAAAATTATTTAAGAAGGTTATAGAATCCTCGTAAATTTATAATATTTTAAAAAACTTTAAAATTTAAGATAATTTTAATTGTATCTTTATGTATTGAGATTAACTAGAATACTAACTAGAATACACTGTCGGTGGATAGGTTTTTTTACACAGTCAAGGAATCTTAATGCTTTATAGGGGTTCTATTTTTTTAACTAATTTTATCTTTTAACATTTTAGAAAAAAAATAGTACTCCTATAAGGTAACTTGTACTCTTAAATTTGTTTTATGGAGTTTATTTCAAGTATGACATGACTTTAAAAAAATTTGAAAGGATTCCATTTCTCGTCTTCATCATCATTAGTTTTAGGTATCGTTTGTAGCTAGACCATTGAGCAAAATAGAGGAATACACTTTGGAAGATCGAATAATAAATCGTAATTCTAATGGTAACTTTTGAATCATCATCTCTTTCTCTATTTTAGATTTTAAAGATGGAACAAATATGATTTAATTTACAAAATGAATAAACCAAAAAGAGTGTTTCCTATATTTCATAAGTAAGTTTACTAAGTAATTAGGTGTTTACATGATTCAAAAGTAAGTTCAGATGTAAATCGTTTTCGTTGAAATATCACTCATATAGATAGTTTCATCTCAACAGATTCAAAATAAATTCTCTTAAAAATCAAAGAAATAATATTCCGCTTTAAAAAATATGCACACAGTCCTTGCAATGCAGAGTTGATGTTTTGACATTGATAGAGAAAGATATGAAGTCATAGATGAGGGGGAGTCTAGGAGAGAGAGAAGGAGACTATTGTAGATGGAGATCTGCAAGGAAGAGAAAAATAACATGAAGTTAATTGACAATATTACCCATAAAAGCATTAGGATTCCTTAATCGTGTAAAAAAATCTATCCACTGACAGTGTATTCTAGTTAATCTCG
The DNA here is from genome assembly GCA_030864215.1 of Capsicum pubescens. Classification (NCBI taxonomy): domain Eukaryota; kingdom Viridiplantae; phylum Streptophyta; class Magnoliopsida; order Solanales; family Solanaceae; genus Capsicum; species Capsicum pubescens. The sequence goes on along the minus strand of CM061548.1, from coordinate 334,865,871 downwards.
TATGTATTTTCTCAATTTAAAAAGAGAAAGATCCATGTAGTGACAAAGGCTTATGCAACATCAATTCAGTATCTCAAAAAATAGTATACGTGTGTGTGTTCGTGTGTGCTGGCGCGTATGCGGGTGTGTGTTAGACGGAGTCACTTGGTTGAAAATAAGTTTATTTTGTGATTAATTATTTTGAAATTAGCTATTTAGAAATAAATTGTTTCATCATATATATATATATGAAATAATTTATTCAATCGTATATATAAAATAATTTATCTCATCATTAAAATATAAATAATGAAATAAATAATCTTGACACTAATTAATACCGCAAATCAAATATAAAATAAAATATTATTTTATATTTTATTTTAAAATTATTATACTTTTTCCATTACACTAGACCACACCTTAATATTGCAATCATGCAGATCGAAGCTACAATGTTGTTAGTAATTGTAGATCGAAGCCAGTTTTCGATCTCAATTGCCAAAATATTCATCTTAAAGAAGAAAAATTTGAGAATTGATTTTGATGACTTTTATTTTTAAAAAAAGTTTTGTCATTTTTATTAAGTGTCAAAAGAGCTTACTCCTTCATTTTAATTTGATTATTTATTTTGATTTGATATAAAACCTTAAAAAGATAAAGAAACTTTGAATGTTGTGGACGATGTTTGAAATGTACCAAAATCTCAAAGAGTTTTTCTTCTCTAATAGATTATTCAAAAAAAGGGGAAATTAACTAAATAAACTTATTAGATTGTTTATTATAAGTTATAGCAACTTTTTTTAGTTTTCAATTTATAGCAACTTTTTTTAGTTTTCAATTTATAGCAACTTTCATTTAAAAAAAATACTTAAAAATGTATTTTTCATTTTTTAAAAAGGCATATCAAAATAATTACAAAAATAAAAATAAAAATTTAATATAACTAATCCACAATATTCCTTCCTTAAATGTAGTGAACCTTAATAATTGTCATCAATCTCATTCCCAAATCTCTCTAAACGTTATTCTTCCTCCTATTTTAATGCCTCCATTAAGAGTTTCAATCTTTATACACTTTTATCCTTTTTTCAACATGATTTTACTGTTTCAGTAATCAATTTCAGTTTTTTTTTGTTTTATGTAACTTTGGAGAATTTTTTTGAAAGAAAAGCAAACATAAGTTATTGTTGTGTTATTAAAATACGAATTTTGATTATTTGCATTCAATCATGATACGTCATGGAGAGAGATGTGATTCGTCAGGTATGTTACATTATTTAGTAAATTGATATTTTGAAATCAAACGTATTTAAAGATTTTTTTTTTATGTTTTTCTTAAATTCGTTATTGAAAAAATGATGAATTTTGTAAAATTTGTTATTGTTTGTCTATGGGTTGCATGATCAAAGCAAGAATTATATAATAGTTGTTGAAACAGGCATACCTAGGGACTTTGGTATTGACGGCATTATGTATGATGCAAGTACAAACTACAAAGGATTAGTAGAAGCAATTGCAATACAGCTGAGGATAGACACAACTTTAAAGAACAAAAATAAGATGATGGTGCGATAAGTGAAAATGATGTGACTGGCAATGTTACGAGCATACTCGATGGCCCGAAGATTTTGAGAGACATTGTTAGTTCAACTATCCCTAAAAACACAAGGCATACATAGACATGGATATTGTATTTTAATATGTTTTTTTATGCTCATTATTGTTTTCTTTCTATGATTGTTGGTATGAACAAAGTTTAGTTTTGATATTTAAGAAATTTTTTATTCAGTGTTATGCTAATTTAACAGTTGTTTCGTATTTCACATCGTTGAATAAATTGGATATCAATTAAGTTTGTGTCAATTAGATGTGCTGTAATTTTTCTTTATAAATCTTGATTCTTTTTTTGCAATATGAAAGATGACAGTGTTCATTAAATCTTAATTTAATATAAAAGTAGATGAGGTAGAATCTTGAATCAAAGAGATAAGCACATAGTGTATGGAATGAGTATATATATTGGTATCACCTTAATTGAATATTGCAACCTATAAATATCAATTTATATATTTATTTCATACAAACATGACATGTAAGAAAACACTTTATAAACTGATTCCATTTAATTTATAATCTAAAATATATCTTCTTAATTGAATATATACTCATTCCATATAAATATAACATGTAAGGAACTATTTTATAAACCTTGAATGTAATATTGATACTATACAGATTTCATACACGAAATAATTCAAAAAAAATAAGTTTGTATATTTATTTCATACACTAAAATAAATAATAAAAAATAATATTTGGTGAAAGTTGATTTCTATACCAACTTCTGCAATCATTATACTCCTTTCATACTGATTTTATACAGATTTCATACACAAAATAATTTAATAAATATATACAAGATAATTTTCACTATATTATTCTTATGAAAGATTTTGATCTACATTTAAATCCTTATTTATGTTGTTACCAATACAAATAACTGATTGTTCAATATTTTCTCTAATATTCATTGACATATCTTTTATTGTTATAATGTCATCTTCTCTATGTAATTTCTCTTTATAATATCAAATATGATATGTGATAATTAATTTGAATGCAATAATTACTGTTGCAAAAAAATAACATAAGATGATCAAAACATATACATATTAACATGAACTTAATAATAATTTATACAATATTGATGATAGGCGAATTTACACGCCTATAGCACTATATTTTGCCCATATTGTAGCCTAGTTTTGAGAACAAATTATATATTTCATGCACTTTTAGTCCTTTTTCCTGTAAGTGAGCTAACGAACATGATTAGCAAAGTTTCAGGTATAAATGATGCAGAATTCAGCATTTTATGGATAACTTGACGCCAAAGAAAGCTTCACGAAAGGAGAAAAGCCAATCTTGGACGCCAAGGACTAAAGATGGCGCATGGAAATTCTGTCCCGGGCTAAAACAACATTTCTGAAGACTTTGGGGACTAGCAGTAACTTATTAGGATTAGGATAATGATACATTAACCTAGTACAATTGGGTTAAGTATTACATTAGCTTGTTAGGATTAGGATAATGATACATTAACCTAGTACAATTGGGTTAAGTATTTCATTAGCTTAGTAGGATTTGGTTAAGCATTTCATTAGCTTAGTAGGAATAGGATATGGGTATTATAAATACCCTATTTTGCTAGAGATTTTATTACTTCTCATCTTCGAATTCTACCTTTCAATTCCGAATTAATTCTATTTTTCTTCTTCTATTCATCTATTCTTAAATTCCACAACAAGAGAAACGTTACTTTGCTAAGGGATTCACGCCTAACGCCTACCACACCATTACAAACGTGAAATCTTTATTGTGGTATAACAACAATGTCAATTGTGATTTCCTTCGCATTCATGGGTAACTAAACTTCTCTGTTGGGGTTATGGAAGCCGAATGAGATACTATCTATTGCTGTGAGTTTGTGAGTTCGTGACACGTATGTTGCTTATATCATTATTCTCTTCATCTTAATCTAAATTCTTTGTGGTTGCAAACGCAAGAATACGCCAGTATAACATTTAACTTGTTCGAAAGAAAGGTTATCTGTCTGGAAAAGAGATAATGTCAAGGTAGTAGGGTCCCATCCCCTATTAAAAAGTTAGTGCCGTAACTGGATTAACCTCTTGGAGAATTCGTACCGTTAGACACGCTTTAAGCTCGAAAGAGTTAAAGTGAAATAATCCTCGAATAGGTCGAAAGACGCCTGGATTTACCATCGAATACAATTCTCTATAAGCACATGCATGTCTGAATTCAACACACTCATAGTCAATAGAGACGTATAACTCAGAAGGTGGACATAACCCCAACTCCTCAATTCTCATTGTTTCACAACCTACTAAACATTCTTTCTTTTTACTTTGCTATTTTCAGTTTTCACTCTATTATTTTGTTACATTACTTGCACGACAAGACTCCCCCCTCTTACGAGACTTGTACTAAAAGTCTAGTAATCGTTGCTTACTTGTTGACCAAGCTATTCCCTGTGGGATCGATACCCAACCCAGGTTGGGTTCTATATTTGATAACGACCGCTTTACACTCCTACGAGAGTTGTAGATTGAGAGTTATCAAAAATTGGCGCCGTTGCCGGGGAATACAAGTGTCAATTAAGTTCGTGATAATTACTAGACCCTTTGGTCAAAGATTCTCGTACTTTTACTTTTAGTTTTTGTTTTTGTTTACTGCAGGTTTTTATTCAGTGCATGCCCCATACTCGAAGTTCTGGTCAACCGTTAGTACCTATCAATCCTGAACCACAACGCATTCGCAGAATGGAGGCACAACACGCAATTGAAAGGATGGTTGCTCAACAGGAACAGGCGAGATTAGCTGCTCTTGCCGCCGCTCAAGTGCATCAACAGAATATTGATAACCCTGGACGAGCAACAAATCCTGACGACGAGGATCTAGGTGATGACGAGTTACTAAACCCAAGGCATGATGCTGAAATCACAACACCTGCCAACAGAAGAGATCGACAAGCTCGGTTTAGGTCTGAATGCCAAGCTATGCAACCAGCTTTCAACGACGATGATGATGATCTTGATGGAGCCGGAGCCACAGGAGCCATTATTCCTCCACCATTAGCGCCCGGAGCCAAGTTCAACATCACAAGCACCATGATTCAGTTATTGCAACTCAAGGGATTATTTGGTGGACTATCAGGCGATGATCCGAATATGCATCTCATCAACTTTATTTTTACATGCAAGTCGTTTGACAATCCTGGAGTTGGTCAGAATGCAATTCGGTTACGCTTATTTCCATTGTCTCTGTCTGGGGAGGCAACTCTATGGTTGAATGGGCTGACTCCTGATTCTATTACAAATTGGAGGCAATTGAGAGACGCTTTCCTAGAAAGATTCTTTCCGCCATCCAAAAGAGCACAATTGAGAGATGAAATCAGCAACTTTCGTCAGCTTCCCACTGAAGCTCTTCATGAAACATGGGAGAGGTTCAAGACAAAGCTAGCGAGGTGCCCAAACCATCACATGACTAATGTTCACCTAATGGAGATACTTTACAGAGCCTTGAATTCAATAACTAAACCAGTGGTGGATAATACGGCTGGAGGATCATTCATGGACCTCACCTTTGGTCAAGCAAGCAATATGCTAGATCGTATGACGAAACAAAGTAGAGCTTGGCATACCAGGGATTCTGAGGTAGCAAGCCCCACTTTATCTATTGGCATGACTGCAGACCAAAGAAGAAGACAAGAAGAACGTGATCAAGATATGGCGCACATGAAAATACAAGTGGATCTTCTTACAAAGAATTTATTATCAGGGAAGATCGAAAAAGTGAAAGCTATTGCGTCAAAAGGAAGAGACGAATCTGATTCGAAAGAAGAAGCCAACTACTTCTTGGCCATTCATTGCAAGCTACTTACAAATTAGCTTGCATTTGGATTCTTCGATTGAGGTAGGTTATGGTTTAATTGGAGTTTAGACTCGATTTAATTGTATGTATGCTCCTAAATTGGATACTTGTGGATTGGTATTTGTACATGTTTGAAATTATTGATGTTTGGATTGTTGATTAGTGTATAAATGTTTATTGAAAATTGACTTGATGAAATTGTCTCGTGACTTTAAGTGTACTTGTAATCTTGGTACATTGTGTTGTATGCTGTGAGGTTGTGTAAATTGATATTGATAATACTTGTTTACATTTATGTTGGATCGGGTATCACGCCGGTACGTTTATATTTATGTTGGATCGGGTACCATGATAACGCTCAAACTACAGCTCTCGTAAGAGTGTAAGCGGTCGTTGTCAAATATAGAATCCAACTGGGTTGGGTGTCGAATCCCACAGGGAATACTTGGTCACTAAGTATGCAACGATTAGTAGACTGTTGATCGAAAATTCTACGAAAAAAGGGGGGATTTAATTGTAGCGTGAATTAAGAGTATCAAAGTAACAAAGAAAAACGGAATGTTTAGTAGGTTTTAATCAATGAGAATTGTAAGTTAGGGTTATGTCCACCTTATGAGTTTTATGTATCTATTGGCTATGAGTTATGCGGAATTCAGACATGCATGCGCTTATAGAGATTTGTATTTTATGGTAAATCCTAGTGTCTTTCGACCATCAAGGATTATATCACTTTAACTCTTTCGAGCTTAAAGCGTATACTAATGGTACGAATTCTCCAAGAGGTTAGTCCAGTTACGGCACTAACTTTTAAACAGGGGTTGGTAGCCCTATTTCTTTGTCATTCTCTCTTTTCCAGACATGTAAGTTTTCTTTAGAACAAGTTAATGCTATACTGGCGTATTCTATATGTTTGCAACCACAATAATTCAATTAAGATGAAGAGAGTAATGATATAAGCAGCATACGTATCAAGAATTCACAAACTCACAGCAATGGATAGTGTCTCATAAGGCTTCCATAACCCTAACAGAGAAGTTTAGCTACTCATGAGTGCAACGGAAATCACAATAGATATAATCATCATACCACAACCTAGAATAATCTTGGCGATGGAAGTGATATGGCGTCAAAAGCTTTCACACGTTTTGCCCTAGCCGTTCTTCTCAAGAGAGCCGAGTTCTCTGTGTTAGACTTACAGAATATTGTAACGTGAATTAGGAGCAAAAGTCGAATGAAAAAGACTTGAATTAATGAATGAGTGAATAATAAAAAGCTTCCAATGAATGAATAAGTCCCCCTTCAAAAATTCAGCATCATAGGGTTTTTATAACATCCTTGTCCTAGTCCTACTGAAATAAGGTTTTTATCCTTGTCCTAGTCCTACTGGGTTACTGCATACTTGTCCTAATCCTACTAAGTTACTGCTGATCCCCAAAGTCTTTAGAAATATTGTTTTTGCCCGGGACAAGTTATCCATGCATCACTTTCAGTCCATAGGCGTCCAAACGCTGCTTTCCTTCTTTCGTGAAGCTTCCTTGGGCGTCAAGTTATCCATAAAGTTCTGGAATCTTCATCGTTTATACCTAAAAACTTGCTAATCACGTTTGTTAGCTCACTTACAGGAAAAAGGACTAAAAGTGCATGAATTATATATTTTGTTCTCAAAACTTAGCTAAAATATGGGTACATTAAGGTGCTTTAGGCGTGTAAATACGCCTAACATCAACACCCCACACTTAAAGCTTTGTTCGTCCTCGAACAAAATATCAAGTCCATATAAACATCTACTTAGGGTTTCACAGTAACAGCACAAAATATTCATCAAGACAGGCACAACAATTATTAACAAAGAGTAGTTTTCTAATCACTTCTAGAAACAATTCAACCTCCAACATAGACTCGTGATGATGGTTAATTCGTATTCAAAATTTAAGGCACAAAGAATCATACAAGACTACCCAAAACTCATCAACCATGTGTGTCTCACAATATATCACCCATAATTACTCACAAGTATTTCATTTTTCAAAACATGGGTATAAGATTATCCTTTCTCTCACTCTCACAAAGAATTCATATGTTGCAACTGATGACCATAGGCTTGCCCTTAGTGTAATGCTCCACTAATATCAGAATGCTAAGCTTAGGATCAAATAGGTCTTTTACAGGTTATAATGTAGGCTAAGGGACGGGTAGGACTATTTTGGCCAGAAATAGTGACTATGTTCCTAAGCGCTTTAATACATCACATTATGCCATTAACACTCTCTTTTAATCAACCCTGCTACCTTTCTTTCATCTATCACTCCTTTTCACCTATTTTGCCATTCAAGCATAACTATCTTTTTATTTAATCATAAACACAATTTATCTTTTTGTTTTTCTATTTCTTTTTTTTTTATAACACACCTCTATGATAGCCACTCTTTTTCATAACAAATTCAAGTACCAATACACTCTAAGGCATCACTCTCACCCAATTTCCTCTTATTTTGTCACATGACATCACAATATAAAGCGCTTAGGAATTTGGATCAAATTATGGTCTTAAAAAAATGGATTAGGCTACATATGAGGTTGTCAAAGAAAATGGCTTAAAGGCTCAAAAGGGGTTAACTAAGATAATGTCCACGGGTAGGTAAAAAGAAGGTAAACAATCACAGGCTACCAAAGAAATGCCTAAATCATCTCCTAAACTCACACTCTTTATTTCGCTTTACACACACACCAGGCAAGTTCTAGCATCAGTCACAACACAGAATATACTATAACCTCACATACACAAGGCACATGGTTAACTTTATTGGGAGCAGTATAGACTCTTGACCCAACAGATGAATGAATTAAACCACACAAATATCACACAGTGAGTCACACTTGGAGCCTAAACGTCTCAATAGCAATGATTTTAGCACAAACTCTTGTCATAATACCATGCCGCCTATCAGAACAATTTCATGCAAAATCTAAAAAATCTAAAAATCAAAAAATTTAACTACAAACGAGAATAAATGCAGTCAAAGAAGTACGCTACAGCATACAAATACCCTCACCCCACACTTAGACGGGACACACTGTCCTCAGTGGAAATAAGTAAGGAAAACCTGATTAGTCAGACTCCTTTTCTATGTCTGGGGTCAAAAACCCCTACGTCGAAATCATCATCAGAGTCGTCATTACCAGAGTTTTCCTTCACATCGTCATTCGAGGTATTTGCAGAGAGGAGGATTCATCTTGCTCTTTTCTTCCCCTTTTCTGACCTTTCTGTGAGGTGAACGCTTTTTCTTTTCCTGGTCGACCTTTTGGTGCCATTTTACCTGAGACTAAAATAAATTCATGCTAGCTCATCTCGGAAGATTTAATCGACAAACAGAAAATAGTGGCACCACCCCACACTTAATTTGTTGACACAAACTAATTAAGTGAATGATGTCGATTACTCAGACTTCATCGACATACATTTAGGTGATATGTTCCAACAATATGTTCAGCACAGTCATACTTTCATGTTGTCTTAACTATCCTTTCCAACTCTATTTCATGTAATCTTGATCATACTCTCATGTTTGGATTAATGCACTTTTTTGAAAAAGACTACTGCATAGAGATCGTATCAAGTTATGGTATAGAAATAATCACAACATCTCATGCTTGTATTCAATCATGATCTTTATCTCGATGAACGAGTCATTCAAACATTCAAGCATTCAATTTTGAAGATTATGCACTTAACTTCACCATGTCGACTCCGCAAAAGTATGACAGTGTATAACAATCAAATACAAGTCGGAACCAAATCAAGAGCATCATTACGTATTCTTTCTCTCACTTAGTTGTATCACAACAAATCAACTATATTCAAATCACCAATACTAATTCAAGATTTAACAATTTATTATAGGCGTAGTAGTGTAGTACTTACGGAATATAAAAGAAGAACAAAAAAGTACTTACTTGGTTGATGGCCTCGGAAGATGTTCTTGCAAAGTAAAAGAGAAAAAGGAAAATTTTTGAGAGATTTTGGAGAGGTAGGCGGCGCCTAGGTTGAGGTTGCAATGCATTTTTGTTCTAAGACTAAGGTTCTATTTATAGGACAAGCTTGGGTCGGGTTTTGACCCATTTGGAATCGGATTTGGAGACCAAAAGTGACCATAGGCGGCGCCTAATGCTTTGCCTATGCTTGGCATAGGCGGCGCCTATGCTATGGCATTGTTAAGCATAGGCGGCGCCTATGCTATGGCATACTAGATTCAGAGACAAAATGCCTTTGCATAGGCGGCGCCTATGCTATGGCATTGTTGAGCATAGGCGGCGCCTATGCTATGGCACTCTAGAATCTGAGAGCTTAGGCCATAGCATAGGCCATGCCTTGTTCGTGGCCTATATTTACATAGGCCTTGCCTTGTTCTTTGCCTATATTTTCATAGGCAATGCCTAACCCATAGCCTTTTGCTTCTTCATTCCTAACTTACCACCTTCAACATGCAATACTTCCAAATCAAAATTTGAAACCAATCTTCTCCTTTACACCTGTTGCACCTACATTTACTCAAAAACAACAAAAACGATTAGAACGATGGGTTGCCTCCCATCAAGCGCCTTAGTTTTGGTCGTGGCTCGACTAAATCTTAAGAAAACAAAACAATTAAAAACGATGGGTTGCCTCCCACCAAGCGCTTGATTTATTGTCGCGGCACGACATAGCTATCTCGATTACTTAGACTTCATCGAGATAAATGGGGCATCGTTTTCTGAATGGATTCAGACGACGCTGATGCTTACTTGTAGGCATGCAATCTTCTTCGATATGACTCTTGTACATACATATCCCAGGAGGGATACCAATTATATCATCAATAGTCCAACCCATAGCTCTCTTGTATCTCTTCAAAGCAGAGATGAGAGCCTCTACGTGCTATTCACTTAAATCATCCGCCATACTCACCGGAAGTGTATCTCCACTTCCCAAGAACGCATACCTTAGATAATTGGGGAGCTCTTTCGATTCTAGCACTGGGGGCTCTTCAATGGAAGTCTTCGCTGTTGGTGACGGTTGATTCTTAAGATCAAGGTCCGGCTGCTTAGGAGTATGAGAATAGGACCCTATTTCTGTTAGAGCACACATAGTTTCTTTATAATCTTCATCGTCCTCATGCTCAACATTCAGCAGTGCAGCAGACAATGGCTCAACAGTAAGCTGTTTCTCTACAGATAATGCTTTCTTATCCTCATAATGAACATCAGCTACGGAGAACACATTCATATCGCTGGGCTGCTTCATTGCTTTGCATATATCAAAGCGGACAACTTCGTCATTCAACCGAAATAAAAGCTCATTAGCTCTCATGTCAATAAGCACACTTCCTGTTGCAAGGAAAGGATGTCCCAAGATTATGGGAACTTCAGAATCCACCTCGCAATCCAAAATCACAAAGTCTGCAGGAAAAATGAAGGTAGACACCTTCACCAACACATCATTCAAGATACCCACAGGTCGTTTTACCGACTTATCTGCCATCACGAGCCGCATATTGGTTGTTGTAGGGTCGCCCAACCCCAACTTTCTGTAGACGGATAGTGGCATCAAATTGATGCTAGCTCCCAAATCGCACAATGCCTTAGCAAAATTCATAGATCCAACCGTGCAAGGAATAGTGAAAGCACCAGGGTCTGCCTTCTTCTGTACTAAGGACCTTGTGGCAATTGCACTGCAATGATGAATATTATCTGCCGGCTCATAGCTTACTGCCCGCTTCTTTGTTAAAAGGTCCTTCATGAATTTAGCATATCCGGGCATCTGCTCTAGCGCTTCCACCAAAGGAACATTAATAGTCAGCTGCTTCAACATAGTCATGAATTTACTGAACCTGGTATCATCAGTTTTCTTCTTCAGTCTCTGCGGAAAAGGTGGTGGTAGAAGGGGAATTGTTTTCTCCACCACTTCCTTTTTATCTTTCTTCCGATTATCAACCTTTTCAGGAGTGTCGTCAGCCTTCTTCTTCAGTCTCTGAGGAAAAGGTGGTGGTGGAAGGGGAATAGTTTTCTCCACCACTTTCTTTTTACCTTGCTTCCAACTATCAATCTTTTCAGGCTGCAAACGTCTAGGGGTGACGTCATGAACACACTATTCAGCTTCTTCGGCCTCTTCACATTCTGCATCAATAACATTATCCGCTATATCATCAACCACCTGCTTGTCCTTGGATGGATTTTCCAACACTTTACCACTCCGGGTAGTAATAGCCATGCATGATCCATCGTTCCTTGGGTTTTGCACCGTATCGCTGGGTAGTGTTCCAGCCTTTCTTTGGTTGAATGCTGCAGATAATTGACTCAATTGTTGCTCCAGCTGTTTTATTGAAGTGGAATGCGAGTCAACCAATTGCTTCATTGAGGACAGATCATTTATTACCTCAGTTACTCCTGTGCTGGTTGCCTCTACTCCTTTCAGCAGCTTAGCCATCATATCTTCCATGGACATATTTCCAGAACCAGATGCAGCGGCGTCACGTCTTCCAGGAGGAACATACAAACCACTCCTGTCGGTATTGTTTTTCCAACTACCTTGATCGCGGTCCTTGTATCCAGATTTATCATAATAGATCCGACCTTGGTTTCCTTGGGCATTGCCTCGGAAACCCCCCTGATTGTTTAAGTAGTTGGCTTCTTCCTCGAAATCGGATTCCTCTCTTCCTTTTGACGCAACAGCTTTGATTTTTTCGGTCTTCCCTGATAATAGATGCTTTGTAAAAAGATCCATTTGTGTTTTCATGTGCGCCATATCTTGATCATGTTCTTCCTCTCTTCGCCTTTGTTCTGCTGTCATGCCAATAGATACAGTAGGGCTTGCTACCTCAGAATCTCTGGTATGCCAAGCTCTACTTTGCTTTGTCATACGATCTAGCATATCACTTGCCTGAATAAAAGTGAGGTCCATGAATGATCCACCTGCTGTGTTATCAACCACTAGCTTAGTCACCGAGTTGAAAGATCTGTATAATATCTCCATCAAGTGGACCTTGGTCATATGATGGTTTGGGCATCTCATAAGCTTCTTCTTGAATCTCTCCCATGTTTCGTGAAGAGCTTCAGTTGGAAGCTGTCGAAAATTGCTGATCTCATCTCTCAACTATACTCTCTTGGATGGCGGAAAGAATCTTTCTAGGAAAGTGTCTTTCAATTGCCTCCAATTAGTAATAGAATCAGGAGTCAGCCCATTCAACCATAGAGTTGCCTCCCCAGACAGAGACAATGGAAATAAGCGTAGTCGAATTGCATTTTGTCCAACGCCAGGATTGTCGAATGACTTGCATGTAGAAATAAAGTTGATCAGATACATATTCGGATCATCGCCTGCTAGTCCACCAAATAATCCCTTGAGTTGCAATAACTGAATCATGGTGCTAGTGATATTGAACTTGGCTCCGGGTGCCAAGGGCGGAGGAATAATAGCCCCTGTGGCACCAGCTCCATCAAGATCGTCATCATCATCATCAAAAGGAGCCTGCACAGCTCGGCGGTCAGGACTCATTCTAGCTTGACGATTTCTCCTATGCATAGGTGCCGCCACTTCATCAGTACGCCTAGGATTCAGTAGCTCCTCATCACCCAGGTCCTCATCATCAGGATTTGTTGCACGACCTGGGTTATCAATATTCTGTTGATGCACTTGAGCAGCTACTAGTGCAGCTAGTCCAGCCTGCTCCTGTTGAGCCGTCCTTCTGTCAATGTCACGTTGTGCATCCATTCTGCCAATAAGTTGCGGTTCAGGGTTTATGGGTAATAATGGTTGACCAGAACTTCGAGTATTTGGCATGCACTGAAAAAAACCTGCAGAAAACAAAAACAACAACTAAAAGTAAAGTACGAGAATCTTTGACCAAAGGGTCTAGTAACTATCACAAACTTAGTTGACAATTGTATTCCCCGGCAACGGCGCCAAAATTTGATAACGCTCAAACTACAGCTCTTGTAAGAGTGTAAGCGGTCGTTGTCAAATATAGAATCCAACTGGGTTGGGTGTCGAATCCCACAGGGAATACTTGGTCACTAAGTATGCAACGATTAGTAGACTGTTGATCGAAAATTCTACGAAAAAGGGGGGGATTTAATTGTAGCGTGAATTAAGAGTATCAAAGTAACAAAGAAAAATGAAATGTTTAGTAGGTTTTAATCAATGAGAATTGTAAGTTAGGGTTATGTCCACCTTATGAGTTTTATGTATCTATTGGCTATGAGTTATGCGGAATTCAGACATGCATGCGCTTATAGAGATTCGTATTCTATGGTAAATCCTAGTTTCTTTCGACCATCAAGGATTATATCACTTTAACTCTTTCGAGCTTAAAGCGTATACTAATGGTACGAATTCTCCAAGAGGTTAGTCCAGTTACGGCACTAACTTTTAAACAGGGGTTGGTAGCCCTATTTCCTTGTCATTCTCTCTTTTCCAGATATGTAACTTTTCTTTCGAACAATTTAATGCTATACTGGCGTATTCTATTTGTTTGCAACCACAAGAATTCAATTAAGATGAAGAGAGTAATTATGTAGGCAGCATACGTATCAAGAATTCACAAACTCACAGCAATAGATAGTGTCTCATAAGGCTTCCATAACCCTAACAGAGAAGTTTAGCTACTCATGAGTGCAACGGAAATCACAATAGATATAATCATCATACCACAACCTAGAATAATCTTGGCAATGGAAGTGATATGGCGTCAAAAGCTTTCACACGTTTTGCCCTAGCCGTTCTTCTCAAGAGAGCCGAGTTCTCTGTGTTAGACTTACAGAATATTGTAACGTGAATTAGGAGCAAAAGTCGAATGAAAAAGACTTGAATTAATGAATGAGTGAATAATAAAAAGCTTCCAATGAATGAATAAGTCCCCCTTCAAAAATTCAGCATCATAGGGTTTTTATAACATCCTTGTCCTAGTCCTACTGAAATAAGGTTTTTATCCTTGTCCTAGTCCTACTGGGTTACTGCATACTTTTCCTAATCCTACTAAGTTACTGTTGATCCCCAAAGTCTTTAGAAATGTTGTTTTTGCCCGGGACAAGTTATCCATGCATCACTTTCAGTCCATAGGCGTCCAAACGCTGCTTTCCCTCTTTCGTGAAGCTTCCTTGGGCGTCAAGTTATCCATAAAGTGCTGGAATCTTCATCGTTTATACCTAAAAACTTGCTAATCACGTTTGTTAGCTCACTTACAGGAAAAAGGACTAAAAGTGCATGAATTATATATTTTGTTCTCAAAACTTAGCTAAAATATGGGTACATTAAGGTGCTTTAGGCGTGTAAATACGCCTAACATCATACCACGCCGATACATTTATATTTATGTTGGATCGGGTACCACGCCGGTACGTTTACATTTATGTTGGATCAGGTACCACGACGGTATATTTATATTTATGTTGGATCGGATACCACGCCGGTACGTTTATATTTATGTTGGATCGGGTACCACACCGGTACATTTATATTTATGTTGGATCGGGTACCACACCGGTACAGCTATGTATATGTTGGATCGGGTACCACACCGGTACTGTACATGAACATAGATTATTCCCTGCAGGTCATGACTATTTGGGCAACAATAAGTCCCATAACATGTGTGTACATATTTATGTTGATTTTGCGGATGTTTACAGTATGGTTGATACTCTTGATGGTTATGTGGCTTGTTTGTGAGCACTGTTTGACCTGTTATTGTTGTATTGTTGATTCATTAAGAATTTATTATGTGATGATGTTTGTCTACTTGTTATTTGATTTATGTTGTGTACATGTTATTAAGTTGAGTTGGCTTATGATACCTACTAGTGCATAGTGGTTTGTACTGATACTACCCTATACTCTTCTTTTGTTGAGTGCAGAAATTGTTCTAGAGGCTCATACATGATCT
Organism: Capsicum pubescens; assembly: GCA_030864215.1. Lineage (NCBI taxonomy): Eukaryota > Viridiplantae > Streptophyta > Magnoliopsida > Solanales > Solanaceae > Capsicum > Capsicum pubescens. The sequence continues at coordinate 334,850,521 of CM061548.1, read as the reverse complement.
CACCTCTAGAGTTTGATAGCAGATCTTGATCCAAGGGTAAGCATTCCGTCTCCAGGCTACCATGGGTCATTTTATTTGTTCTTGTCCATCTTTCGGGCAATGAAACATTCTTTATTTACTTTATTTTGGGATATCTCTTTAGACATGATCTTTGTTAGTAGTTCTTGTACGATGACTTTTGGGTCTTGGGAATTTTAGTTAGTTGATTGTTTGGTTTCCGCGCTACAGATGATTAACTCCAGATTATTATTGTTAAGATGGTTTTATGAAAATATCATTTTAATATTGACTAAGTGATTAGGTAATGGTTTGATTTAGATGGTTCTCCCTTAGGAAGGTTAGTGTGGGTGCCACTCATGGCCATTTGGGTCGTGACCAAATTGGTATCAAAGCCTAGGTTCGTCGATCTCGTCGTACAAGAACATGTCTAGTAGAGTCTTGCGGAACAGTACAAAGACGTCTGTACTTTTCTTTGATGGGCTATAGGACACTAGGAAAATTCAAATTCTTCTTTCTTACATGTTATTACTTGAATTCAATTGATATCTGGCGATTCTAATTTTTATCTGTTAATAAGATCAATGTCAAGTAGAGTTTCGTAGATTGGTGTGCAGGGCCCCACACCCAATCTTCGTAAGGCTATGAGGCATGTAGAAGTGATTTTCCTTTATTTCTCTCCATCGTGCCATCCTAATCTTGGACTACTAGATTGAATTCAATTGGTATCTTAATAATTTTGCATAAAAATCCAGGGAATTTCAATTGGTATCAGTTAATAAGGTCTAAAAGTTATTGTTAATAGGTAAAGACTTGTGAAAGTTGTGAAATTATTGATTGATTGTGTTTGATTTTTAACTAAACTTGTGTTGCTAGATTTTTGTCATTGTTGTGAATTATTTTTGTTAAGTGATGAAAATTGACTAAGTTGTTTTTGTTGATAAATGTGATGGGATTATTTGATTTCTTGTTATTGTGAAACTAGAAATTCTATGGTGCTTACTTATTTTTGGTACTATTATACTGATATCTTGATGGTATGAGAATTAAGAGGATGGTATGTGAATGTGATGTCGAGAAAATATGGTGAAAAAGTGACATGAGTAAAAGACTGAGGTGATATGTGTTTTTCGTAATGAGAGGTTCTTGTTAATGATGTTGTGGATGGACTCTTGTGTAATTCGATTGATCCTTGTGTGGTCCGTCCATGTAGACTGTATTTAGAACTTTTGTGAAGTTCTATTATTGAAACTATAATGGGTTCCTTGTGAGGACTAGCTAAGTGACATTATCTTTGAGTTCCTTATGTGAACGAATTCTTAATGCTTGAAAAAATAATGAGTTTTAAATAAAAGTGATAAAAACTAGTAGAGTTCGTTGATACCTATAGAATTTGATCGATGACTTTTCTGGAATGTGATATTTTTTGTGAGACTGTCAATGACCTATAATCGATTTATTTTGTTTGGCCTTGCTTATGTGTTAGTTGTGTGGGGACTACTCTTGAGGTGATTAAGAGTTAAGTAAAGCCCGCAATAAAAATATTATTAGGTAGAATTAAGAATGACTCTGTATATCTTAAATTGGTGTTAGTGGAATAAGAGAGGTTTGTCTTGACCATGAAGTATTTGTCGTTGAAAAATATAGAGTTAGTGATCGTCAGGACATAAGTTGTAGCTGTGAATTTATGCATTAGGAAAAATTTTAAGAAGACGAATTATTTTTGACTTGACCCTGTGGCTGAGTTATACATTTGCATGTCTCACAAAGTTGGCTGATATATCACACTTTTAGAGGATAGTAACTTCCATGATAGTGGTAATGCAAAATCAAATGGCTTAGTTACATTCATAAAATAATTAAGGATGATCCTGAATGAGCGAATAAATGAATTATTAAATGGCATGATTGATCTTTCCTTGAGTGATACAAGGTGGACATTTCTTGTTGAGTGGTTAAGGTATGATGATTAGATGGATATTAACAATGTTGTGGAGGATAATATGTTATAGGCTCTAATTCTGTGGGACCCATAAAATGACATGTTTATACCCTTTTGAATCCTATTTTTTTTCCTCACTAGTTTAGATTAGTTATAGCGTAGTTATGATGTAAACTATGTTTGGGATGTGGTTTTAGTATTTGAAGCATGATTTGTATCTTTAGCCTTATTGGGCTAGTGTGGTAGTCTTAAAATCGTAAGTTGAGTAGAGTTGACTTGAGTACCTTATTTTTAGTCGAAGTTCCTATCTTAGGATTGAATATGGTTTTCTTAACATCTAGAGGATGAACTAGACACCTTAGCCTAGTTGGGGCATAGTGTACCTAATTATGGGAATTGAGGATTAAAAGTGGGATCGTCTGACCCACGTAGGCCTAAACTTTTTCTAAGTCTTGTTAACTTAGTTGCGGATATTAGACATAGATGAGGCTAGTAAACTTTAGAATAAGGTTAATTTATAACTTGGTAACTTGTATTGATGTTCCCAAATTGTGGGTTTTGAGTTATAGTTATGATACTACCTGTGGAAATGATATTGGGCATTTAGAGATGATATTTCTCCTGGATATGTTATGTGGCCTATAGAGATGCTATTTTCTCTTAGACTTGATGATTGGCCTATAGAGATGTTATTTTCTCTTGGATATGCAAATTGGCCTAGAGAGGTGATACTCCTCGTAGTCATGATGTATGACCGATCGATATAAGATATCCTATAGATCATTACATGTCTATCTATATTATGCCTCCAGGATGTGAGATGCCTTCTATATGTGAAATGATTAGAGATATGCTACGACTTATAAATAGGATTATTGATATGAGTTTCGAATATGTATATGGACCTAAGGCCGTGATTATGATGTTGTGACTATTTCAGATAAACTAATGGGCCAAGGGATGTGTTATGATAATGATTGAATATCCGAGGAGTATTTATCAGAGTAAAGGATACGATTACAGTTTTATGAATACATATATGTTTGTATACACATCTTTTCGGTATAGGACGGAGAAAGATGTGGTATGTTGCTTACGACTTTATTGATTGGATGCTGGTGATGGCATGCATAGATGTGGTACATTCATGAGTATTATATTGATAATTTATGTGATTGTAGCTAAAATACGATCTTACGATTGTTCTACCTAATTAACGGTTAAACTATATGGTAACTAGTTGTCTATTAGGGGACTATAGCGCTTGATGGCTAGGAGTCTAATGTATTAATTAATGAATCTTGCTTAGTTGAAACATGGTAGCTATGCGATGATTAATGTGTGACTTCTGGTGAGGTCGGGTCTAGCATAGGTGAAGATTAGTTGGTATTGATGACTAAGTTTGTGATGTCGATTAGTCGATAAATGAGGAGTTGTGTGTTAATGAGGCTAGATAATAAGAGATGTTGGTAATAACAGATGACTAGTTGATAATTTTGAATAGTTGCTAAATGGTTAACTAATGAATAGTTAGGCAAGGATTAGTTGGTAAACGATGATTAGATAATGAATGGTGTCAGTTAATAAAAGATGGTTAGGTGACAAGTAGTAATGTGTTGTCTAGTAATGATTAACGGATATAGGATGATTAGTTGATAATAATGAATGGTGGATAAATGGTGATTTGGGTCAAGTGATGAACCTTGACTAGATGTTAGATGTTGGTTATTAAATAAATAGTGGTTAGTTGCTATTCCATGAATAAGGATTATGTGAAGGATAATGTTTAGGCTAATAACTAGAGGTTATGCGATGACTAGCGAACTAGTGAACCTATTATAATAAGTGTTGATTAGCTAATAACGAGTAGTTGGAAAGTATTGACTAGATAGGTATTCTATGGTGATATGACTATTTTTATGAGTATTTTAGTGTATGTTATTTGACTAATATGAGGATATCTTAATGAATCAAAGTTGTTTGTAAAATGCTACTTTTCTTTCCGCAACAAGTAAAAGTACTTTTTCTTATCATACACCCTTATGAATGAATGAATTAAAAAAATGTGTTGATACCCGGCGAGGCCGAAGGATATATTTATGATATGTTGATACCCGACAAGGCCGGAGGATACTATTGATGATGTGTTGATATCCGGCAAGGCCGGCGGTTGATTAGGATGATGATGGTCCTGATGAGGACAGTGATGATGAGTGGTGATATTGATTATGTACTTTGTATTCATTCCTGTATGCCCATTCGCCTATCACCAGTATGTACCTATATTTATCAACCGGTATAGGACGGATGCATATATATAGGTGAAGAATATGCCTTGTGTTGTTGTATGTTGATTGAATCTTCCGAGTCAGGGCAATGAGGGTACGCATAGGCTCGGCTAAGTATTTAGTTGTCCTTAAGTGGAGGATCAAGGAGATTACGTCTGTGAAGGTCCATTGGAAGAATAGGAGGCCACTTGAGAGACCAAAGCAGACGTGCGTAGCAAGTATCCACATCTTTTTATTGATTTAGGTAATTCCTCCTTTTCCCTTCTTGTCTTTTCTTTGCCGTTTAGGGACGAATGGTTGTTTAATTGGTATCTGATGTAACGACCCTCCCGGTCGTTTGTAAAATTTTCTCATTTTTCTTATTTTAGCACTCTCCGTAGTTTGTATACATGATTTATGATTCACGGGGGTGAGTAGTACCGATTCTTGGGGGTTCCGAAGTGAGTTAAGTCATTAGTTGGGTGTACTTTAGATAATTAATTTATTTGATGATTTAATGGGCCAAAGTTGTAATTTATTTACTTATGTGGCCAACACAAGTATAAATTTTATTGGATAGGATTTATCATATATATTAATAATAGAATCAGGTAGTTTCTAAGAGAGGCGCACAAATATTGTAGTGGAGGAACGTGACTGCGTCAGGTTCATCAATAAACTTTGTGCAATCATTTTGTTCTTAGTGTAGTCATGATATATATAAAACGATGAAGGTATTTTAAGTTAGGTGATGGCCATTAATTGCTCGAGGATTGGCCAGTTGTGGTGTTGAAATTAGGTTAGTTAATGAGTTAATTATATACTAGATTAGTGTTGTTGTCTGATAAAGGTGAAGCAAGTAGTTTCCTTATAGCAAAATTTGATTGTTCTCACCATTTACGGAAAGTTCGAAAGCTACTATTGTTAGTCGTTTTGTGTGGAGGATTAACGTAATCATATGCTCAATATTATAAGGGGGAAATTTGTATTTGGGTATTCTGGTTTGGGGAAGGAAGGTGTAAGGTGGAAAACGGGAATTTGGCAAGTAGAAGTTAGGCAAAAATGGTCTTGTACGTGCATGGCAGTGGTACTAATATTTTCGCTTAATATAAGTTTTATAATGATTACTAATAATCATTGGTTAGTAGCATAATGATAAGGTAATAATTAGTCAGTAATTGAGATATAATGAATAAATTGATGTAATTAAATTTGTATTCTTATGGAGATTACATATTTGAATAGATTTTGATATTTCAGAAGCTTTATGGAAGGGTAAGACCCTTACAAATTAGCTTGCATTTGGATTCTTCGATTGAGGTAGGTTATGATTTAATTGGACTTTAGACTCGATTTAATTGTGTGTATACTCCTAAATTGGATACTTGTGGATTGGTATTTGTACATGTTTGAAATTGTTGATGTTTGAATTGTTGATTTGTGTATAAATGTTTATTGAAAATTGACTTGATGGAATTGTCTCGTGACTTTAAGTGTACTTGTAATCTTGGTGCATTGTGTTGTATGCTGTGAGGTTGAGTAAATTGATATTGATAATACTTGTTTACATTTATATTGAATCGGGTACTACGCCGGTACGTTTATATTTATGTTGGATCGGGTACCACGCCGGTATGTTTATATTTATGTTGGATTGGGTACCACGTCGGTACGTTTATATTTATGTTGGATCGGGTACCACGTCGGTACGTTTACATTTATGTTGGATCGGGTACCACGCCGGTACGTTTATATTTATGTTGGATCAGGTACCACGTCAGTACGTTTATATTTATGTTGTATCAGGTACCACGCCGGTACGGATATGTATATGTTGGATCGGGTACCATGCCGGTACGGTACATGAACATAGATTGTTCCCTGCAGGTCATGACTATTTGGGCAAAAATAAGTCTCATAGCATGTGTGTACATATTTGTGTTGATTTTGCGGATGTTTACAGTATGGTTGATACTTTTGATGGTTATGTGGCTTGTCTGTGAGCACTGTTTGACCTGTTATTGTTGATTCATTGAGAATTTATTATGTGATGATGCCTGTCTACTTGTTATTTGATTTATATTGTGTACATGTTATTAAGTTGAGTTGACCTATGATACCTACCAGTACATAGTGGTTTGTACTGATACTACCCTGTACACTTCTTTTGTTGAGTACAAAAATTATTCTAGAGGCTCATACATGATCTCACCTCTAGAGTTTGATAGCAGATCTTGATCCAAGGGTGAGCACTCCATCTCCAGGCTGCCATGGGTCATTTTATTTGTTCTTGTCCATCTTTCGGGCAATGAAACATTCTTTATTTACTTTATTTTGGGATATCACTTTAGACATGATCTTTGTTAGTAGTTCTTGTACGATGACTTTCGGGTCTTGAGAATTTTAGTGAGTAGATTATTTGGTTTCTGCGTTACTGATGATTAACTCTAGATTATTATTGTTAAGATGATTTTATGAAAATATCATTTTAATATTGACTAAGTGATTGGGTAATGGTTTGATTTAGATGGTTCTCCCATAGGAAGGTTAGTGTGGGTGCCACTCATGGCCATTTGGGTCGTGACATAAGTTGACTTATATAATTCATAAATTTGCTACTTCTCCAATTGATCAACTGGATTAATTTGCTAGAGAACAACATATATCAAATAGAAATCTGAACAAATAAATTTATATTGGTATACATAATATTCCTCACTATTAGTATAAGAAACTTGTGATTGAAACAACTCCCAATCCAAGTGGAAATAATGTGCAAAGACACCTCTACAATAGAAATGGGAAAGGAAAGGCATGTTTCTAGGTGGTCATAAACTATTTCACCATGTCTACATAAAAATTATGAGATTGCACGTTTTTTTATGAAAAAAATATACCAAAGTGCATACAGATTTACAGATGCACGTCTTTTAATTTCATCGTTTTATGAGCGGGAATTTCATTTTCATAATCATAATCTGAAGCTTGTTCAACAACCTTTTTTCTCTTATCAATCATCTTATATTGTGGAACAACAACCTTTTTTGACACTAAATAACTTTTCATGTTGAGTTGCGGCTGCTTTAAGGATGGTGAATTTTTTAAAAATTCAATTTTGACCGACAAAATTTTGCTTTGATTATGCGAAATAGACTTACCTTCCATTACCTTCTTCTTGTTCTTTGATAATGGAGAAGGGGTAAAACACCGCCAATCAAACGAGGGTCTAGATAGAATAATCAGACTATTTCTTGCATTAATCTAGGGGTTTTTCTATTAGTAGTAGAATCAAATTTATATTTTTCTGACATGTTTTAAGAAAAAAAAAATGCAAACTAAATTGAAGAACTCTTAATCCAAGTGTATGAGTGAATGTTGGGAAATCCAAACGGATGAGTGAATGTTGGGAACCCAACTTCATACGCATGAGAATCAAAAGGAGAGAAAAAGATGATGAAAAAAATATTGTAAAGAGTGAAGAGTTTTATCGGTAAAGAAATATTGTATAACGTGATAAAAAATGTATAAAGTAAGTTAATAATTAAAGCAAATCAAAAATCAAGTATGAATGTAAAAAATATATATTTACCATATTTGAATCCTTAAATTATGAACAAACTTTAAAACTTAATTATTATGATAAGTAAAAAATTACTGATACCAAAAATATAACTTGTCATAATTATGAAAAAAATTAATGAAGAGTGATAAATATTACATGCTATAAATACGGAAATAATATGAACTTAAATATTAAAAAAAAAAAAAAAATTGGATATTTAAGAAAAAAAGATTTTTCTACAAATTTGTTATAAGTTGCAATTATTTCTTTAATCTAGTAATTAGTGAAAAGTGTTGTTGTAACTTGTAATAAACAATCTAATAAATTTATTTAGGATAATTTTTACAAAAAAAAAATACTCCCTCCGTTCCACAATAAGTTAATTGTTGAATTTTGGCACACATGTTAAGAAAAAAAAGCAAAGACATCTGTTTATCATGTTTTTTCATTTTTATCCTCTTCAAAAAACAAAGACACATGATACATCACTCCCAATGCACATTTAATGGAGGGTAAATTTGAAAAAAAATTTCAATATTTATCTTGAATTGTGAACCATTTCACTTATTTTGAAACATTAAAATTGCTTCAATAATTTATTTATTGTGAAACGGAGGGAGCATGATAAATAAATTGAAATCCAGAGAGAGAACGAGGTGGGGAAAATAGTATTTTTAAAAGGGATAAAAAATCTTTTGCTTCTCTGTGTTCTTTGTTATTAAAGTAATAATATGACTAAATGCCCTCAGAGGTCTAGCCTGTTCTTTTGACCTATTTTTTGGAATCTACATAAATACTACTGTCAAGTGTCAAGTACCTTCTTCAGTATTTAATTACTCCAGATTCTTTTTGTGTTGCAGTAATTGGTCATTAGACAAAGTTAACAAACTTAGCTTCTGAGGAAGTTAGAATAAGGTAAGGTGCAAATTACCCAAGATTTATTTCTTCCAACAAAATCCAGCTCAAGATTTCATCAATTTCTCTCTTTCTTGAGTAGTTTAGATTTGAAGTGAAATTGGGTTTCTTGTAAATGTCAAGAAATGTGTGTCTATTTCTTGTAACTCCTCAATGTATATTAGCTGTCCTTTTGTCTTTGTGTGTGTCACCACCAGCACAAGTACTAAATGCTTCTGTCTGATTCTTGAAAAAGATGTGAACTAAATACTGTCTTTTTAGTATGTGCAACCATAGTACCAAAAATGTCTTGGGAAAAATATGTTCTTTTGAACAATATTCATTCAATTTCATCTTGTTGTCCTCAGAAAGAAACCTCTACACCACCACCATCATCAACATCATCATCTGGTAATAAAATTAGTCCAGCTGTTCTTTTTATCATAGTAATACTAGCAATCATATTTTTTATTTCTGGTGTGTTACATTTGTTAGTTAGATATTTGATGAAAAATAGGTGGTCTTCTTCACAATCTAACAATAGAGACCCTGAAATGTCTGATTCTGGTGGTGCCTATCAAAGGCAGTTACAACAACTTTTTCATTTACATGATTCAGGTTTAGATCAGGCTTTTATTGATGCACTTCCTGTGTTTCTTTATAAAGAAATTGTTGGTCTGAAAGAGCCATTTGATTGTGCTGTTTGTTTATGTGAGTTTTCGGAGCAAGATGAATTGAGGCTGCTACCTTTGTGTAGTCATGCTTTTCATATAAGTTGTATAGATACTTGGTTGATGTCGAACTCAACTTGTCCACTTTGTAGAGGGGTTCTTTTTACACCTGATTTTTGTATTGAAAATCCAATCTTTTGCTTTGATGATTCGATAAGAGATGAATGTGATGGCGTTGGTGTTGGTGTTTCGCCTGGTCCAAAACCAAATGAGGATATAGATAGTACTATAAGTTCAAGAAGGGTGTTTTCTGTGAGACTTGGTAAATTCAAGAATACAAACAATGGTCTTTTGGAAAATGGGAAAAGGGAAATGGGAGAGACTAGCAATAGTAATTTGGATTCAAGAAGATGTTTTTCAATGGGATCTTTCCAATATGTGGTGGATGATTCAGAACTGCAAGTGGCATTGTGTCCCAATAGTGGTAAAAATCATGGTGTAGATGGTGGTGGTCAATTGATGAGGGGAATTGTGAAAGGGAAAAGTGGACAAAATGGAAGTTGTGCAAATGATGGAGACAATTATGGGAAAAGAATAAACATTGGAAATAGAGGGGAGAGTTTTTCTGTTTCCAAGATTTGGTTATGGTCCAAGAAGGATAAATTTCATAATTCTGCAGACAATGTAAGTTTGCCATGGGCTGATCATAGGACTCAACCTGTTTGAAGATAGTTATACAAATCGTTTTTTTTTTTTTTTTTTCTTTATTTCTTGAATTGTCTTGTAGTTTGGTTAATTAAAATTTATTTGATTATTCAGTTGCCAAAGTTGTTTTGGAGCTTTTGCTTTTCACTGTTTTTCTCTTTATTGCTTTTTATGCATTATGCTTTAAGTGATGCCTCTTTCCAATTTCCACTTTTCTGGAAGTAGGGATAACATGTTCCACTTTATCTTTTACCAATTCAAATCCCATAGAATTCACCCAAGATTTGAGAAAGTTCTTTTTCCTGCCAACTCAACTTGTGGTTGGAACATATAGCCTCTAGACTTTTTTTTAGTTTCACATCCGCTGTCCAGTATCCGTATTGGTGCCCGGCTAATATGGATTCGTGCCGGGTAGGGCCTATTCGAAGGTAACACTCCCTATTAAGGATTTTTCTATACCCACGGTTCGAAATCGAGATCTTTGGTTAAGGAAAGAGCAGTCTCCTCCGCTGCACCACATCCGTTGGAGGTGCCTCTAGACTTGTTATACTTAAGGGACCACTTGGGGTTGCCGAAAGGTTTAATTATTTGAATATGTACATACTATACAATTCTGCTGCTATGGCATTTTCAAACTCAAATGAATGCTGCAATCTCAAGAAAAAGAAAGATCAACTCTTGGGAACTCGTCCTTCCTATTTTAATAATCTTCTTGTGGCTCCCAAAAGATTCTCCAAAGTTTTAAATCCAATTGCCACTATTATCCTGTTTTGTCTCTTTTGAACTCTATGGTGTTCAATTAATTAATGCCACATGAACAACAAAGTACTGGTTACATCTGTACTTTATGCTTATAAAATCTACCTATTTATGGTTTAACAATGGCTGAAAAAGTTAAAGAGGATACTCTATTAATGTCAAGCTCCTTCTAAACATGATGATTGAAGTGTAGGATTTTTAATCTATAACTAATTCTTTTACACTCCTTATTAATTCACTAGTAAAAACTTAAGCGTACTCGTTGTTTAACCAATTAGCTTAAGTAATGTATCCCCCCCCCCCCCCCCCAACAACAACAAATCCGATGTAACCTCATAGGTAGAATGTAGGGAGGACAGAGCGTACGCAGATTTTGCTTCTCCGTTGTAGAAATAGAAAAATTGTAAGCATCTTAAGCCATCTGTAAAAGGTATACAGAAATAAAAGTAGTAATAATAACAACAACAAATAAATGTGATGGGGAGAGCGATGTGATTCAGAGAGCGGTATATAACATACTGAAAAAGAACAAAACAGAGGAAAACAAAAGCAGTAGAAGGACCTACACCGTACAAAATGACATTTTCTCTCTTCCAACTGATTTCCTTTTCAGAAATGGGTTGGTAGTCCCACCAACTATTTTCCTGAGTAAGGTCTCTCCAATGTGGAGCTTCTGATAATGGTGGGATCAGTAAAAAGTGGTGTTGGAGACTTTAGTGATGAAATAGATTATTTCCATGAGTTTCCTAAGCTGTGGGGACATTGAGGTTTTACAAATAGTAACTATGTAGGGTCACTCCTAATTATTTTGTCAGACTGATATTCTGTTTGACTAAGTTGTATAAATCAGTTTATTTTGAGTAGCACACTTTTTATGACTAGTGTTATTCTCAAAGGTGCTTTGGAAGAGTATCAATTGATGTTTCGCTCGTAATGTTTATTGCATTCAGTTACAAGAGAACTATTTAGGGTGCACTCAACAACACCTCCGCCGACAAGGAGTTGCTCGGATAATAAGCACTCCATACCTTCATTTGTGGGTTTGGATCATAATGGAAACAAAAAAGGTGGAGACAAGGAGTTGCTCGGATAATAAGCACTCCATACCTTCATTTGTGGGTTCGGATCATAATGAAAACAAAAAAGGTGGAAACTCTAAGAAAGTGTAAACAAAAAACAAAACAAAAATTTAAAAAAACACCACCTCTGCCCTCTCATCTTCATCTGGCTCTTTTCAATTAATTTCCTATTTTACCCTTATAATATTAGCGTTTTAATTATTCTGCAAAGAAATGAATGAATAGATGGTAAATCATAGAAATTTAGACGATTATTGTGATAACTAAAACATGACGCATACGTTGAGGGTGCAAAATGTAAAGAACTCACATACATAAAATAATACTCTCCTAATTATTTTGTCGACTAAGCTACGGCTACCCACTCCACTGGGTTTTAACGAGTAGTTTATGAATAATCAGATTAATGTACGTCATTGACAAGTTAACAATGTTTTGAAGGTACAGATAATTGAAAGTATAACAGATCATGAACTGCAATTCAAGGGTGCTTCCAACCGCCAGTTTATGGACAGTTCATTCTGGTTGTCATAGGATATTTAATTAAAGAAAGAAACTAAATGAAAAAAAAAATTATTTATTCTGATCTTTCATAGTAATGGACAGACGTTCTTTTAATCTCGTAGCTCCTATGGGTGGAGATGGAGCATATGTTGTTCGATTCCTTGCCGTGTGTCGGATCTTCTAAAATTCGATGCAACAATATTTTTGAAAAATCCGAAAAACATAGTCTTACCATGAGAATCAGTAGGATGAACCTCCCTCTTTACATCCCACTTTATAAAACGTGGGACTTATTTGGAACCAAGAATGCAAAGAAGAGCTAAGGCACAAAAAGTTGAGAAGGCTCACAACAAAATCAAAATGTATCTCAATTACATGCAGAACAATAGGTCTTTGAAGGTGCATAAAATTAAAAGCAGCACATTTTATATAACATTAAAAAGAAACGTCTAAAATGTAACCAAGATTCCAACTCAACTTATATTACAATTCTTGAATTTGATTACTCCAAAATCTAGAACAAATGAGACTAGCATATATCAAAACTTTTTAACGAGGGCCCAGCAAAGGTCTCTCTTGTATGTGCCTCAAAGCCAAGATTTGACTTCCAATGGCATGTTTTAGGTATCAGATTATTAATGTACACTGGCTATCTTTTTTTTGAAGGTAGAAAGAGGCAAGCAAGTTGAGGCATCCAAGCAATTCCCCAAGTAAAGCCACTTGAAAACCAATCAGCACAAGCTCCATCCACTAGGAAGTACAAACAACGAGCTGAAGCTGAAGCTTTCTCGCAGTGAATAACAGATAAACGCTCTCGCAAATCATACTCTTAAGAGACATTCGACCTCACAAATCACGAGGAAAATTGTTGATTTGGCCTTCCTCCACTACATCCTTATTATTTACCTTATATGCTACCCGTATGCGCATGACAAGGGATTTCTGGGGAATGAGGAAAAATATTAGATAACTGTCACTATAAAAGCCAAAACTGCAGAGGTGACAATGTTCGTGGGCTATAAATAGTTAGGTTGTCTATAAACTTGCACTCAAAAAGTATTACAATGCATGAAATTTTGTGGATGATGGATGTGCACACATGTTGCAACAATAAAAGAGGCTACAGGAAAGAGAGTTTTTTTTATAACTGTGGTGTCGGGGCCAGCTCGACTAATTCCACGGGATACCTGCCACCTTCCACAAGCAACAGGTACTAGGTACCTATTGGGAATCTGTCCACTAGGGCTAGAACAGATGAGAAGCGATCACCTAGTGTTTGTACCTATTGAGAATTGAACCCGAGACCTCACAGTGCTCAACCCACTTACTAGGCTACACCCTTGGGTGTGGAAAAGTGCTTATTTTTACAGTCAGGTTTACACGAGTGATCATGCAAAGTGCTAGAAGATCAGATCAGTCATCAAATGGATAATTCACATACCTTGCCATGTTGGCTGTTTGTGAGTTTCAATTTTTGTGTGATCGATCCATTACTATTTGCAGGTAGCATATTACCACTTGCTGGATCCAAGTGCAATTGAAGAAACTGCACCAAAATGACGAAATAAGCATAGTTGGGAGCCAATGAACATAGAACATGACTTCAAATTAGATTGGTTAAAGTTATCCCACAAAATATTTATAAACGACAGTTGCAGTCATCGAAGGAATAGGTAAGCAAAAATGAAAAAAAAAACTCTGAAAAAAACCTCTTAAAGAACACCAAATAAGTGATTGTAGATTTCCTAGAAAAGCACCTAACCCATCACTAAAACTTCCAGCCGCAGAAATCTAAACCATGAAAATTCACTTTGGAAAGATTGCCCTGCCCTCATCTAAGCTTAGATTATTACCACTTGGATTGCAATAATACAAGATTCTATTGAAAGATCAAAGAAGACTGATAGATCAAAAATGATTTTTACCAAAAAAATTGATTTAGAATCGTCATAGGTGACGCACACTCAGGCATGGAAATTGACAATTCATATCATAAAACCAATCATCGTATGCCAACTCTTCTTCCCAAGTGAAATTTTTTTTAAAAAAAATTACAATTACCTTTGGGACTGCAGCTTGGAAAATAAAGTTTGTGAGTACTTCTTGTGACTTGTTTATAAAACTAGCTTCAATAAGTGTTGTCTGTGGGTTTCCAGGCTGCTTTAAGAAGTTGAATGTTAATTTTAACGAGTTGCTCTCAAATGCAACTATTGATGGATATGCTGGACTGTCGCCTTCTGTAACTGAAAAAAGAAAATCGTGTCAACTTTGAAGAAGCATTAGATTGTAACCAAGTTTAAAACACAGACAGCGACTGCACCAGAAATTGGTGGGCTGGAAGGGAACCCATTCAATAAATCCAACATAGGAGAACTTCCAGCTGGAGTAGAGACTTGAACTGAAGGAGCAGAAGGTGAGGACAATCTATCTAATAGATCCACCGGACTTTTCGCATCAACATTGGAGGGCGACACCAGAGTTGTAGATGGGCTGCTATTAGCTAGTGGAGTTCCAATTGACAGAAGGTCCAGTAAAACATCGGTTCCGCTCTTTTGGGCCTGATTTGTACCTGAAATTAAAGGAGCAAGGTGAGAATAAATGCAAACTTGTGCCTCACTTTTTCAATCTCCCCTTTTCTTTCCTTTTTTACTGGTGATGGTCTTGGGAAAACAAGTTGGTGGGTTACCTAACTCAATCTAGTTTTACGGTAGAATAAAAATCTTAAAGTTTAAATTAATATTCAATACTCCATAACTTTAACCAAAGATCTAAAACACAAATCATTCTACATCTGAAATGTTAAATTCAGGGATTTTACTTATTGTGCTCCTCCTATTCCACGACTTACTAGCAAAAACTTTCTCACACAAATTCAACTTGAACAGGAAAATTCAGGGCTTCAAATTGCTGCACTTCCGTTCTACCATTTACCAACAGAATTTTCACACATGATTGGACTTAATAAAGAGTCTCGATAAAAGTGCTTGTTATCATTTTGCTGCATTAAACATTGACATCCTTGTGCAACACGCAACTAGAATCCAAGATCTCCTCCTGCTCGGATGACAAAACTTAAATACTTTTATTTTCAATATTTCTCTTCATAGTCATGCTGATTGACTCCAAAAAGGAGACATGAGTAGAAGAGACCACAGGTATAAGATTTAATTAGACTCTGAGTTCTAGCGTGTACTAAGAATGGTCAAGGAATGCACATTTAACATTTGAATATGGTACAGGAGAAGACATCAATATGAAGAAAATCAGAATAATAAATGCAAACACACGGAAGAACTCATGCAATGGAACATAGCAACACTAACCTGATTGTGAAGACACTGGCACCAGATCAACACCAAGAAGATCCTGAAGAAAGTCTCCACCAGAAGAGCTACGCGCAGGAACATCATCTGAACTAAGATCAAGTAAGTCAACAAGAGGGGCAGCACTGGGTCTGGGAGCTCCATTTGGAAGATTAACTGATACTCCTTGAGATGTTGACACAGCTGCTAGCACAGAACCAGCCTTCCTTCCGCTGTGGGTTGCTTCATCAAGAACTGGCATTCTTTCTACAAGTGAAGACCTGAAAACAATGATCAGCAACAATATGAGTGAGCTACAACAAAAGTAAAGGCATCGAACAACCTTCAATATGAAATCGAACAAACCTGATATTCTGATGCCTCTCAATTATTGAGTTAAATTCAATAGCTCTCTGCTGCAGTTCAAGCACAAAGCTCCCTTTGTACTGAATGATGATGTCATTTATCCGCCTACACCAAATCGGATATTCACAAATTACGGACTTATCCTGAAGAACTCGTTTAACAATTGTTTACTCTCTGAGAATCCATTAGTGCGTCATCATTAAAAAAAAAAAGAATTAAGCAGGTAAAAATGGAAAATATCATGAGTGGGACAATGAAAGAGCAAATAGTGGGCTGGGGATAGATTTTATTTATTTACAGAGCTACGCCAAACTTGGTGGCATGTCCCGTAATGGAAAGAGACTTCCATAAAATGCATCATGACAGAAAATAACTTAGAGATAATGTGCAAAATCGATATTAAATTAAACAATGTGTATTTGGGAGTAGTTTTTCATCTATGTTTAAGTAACTGTTGGTGCACGGGACAGAAAAACGAAGCACCTCCTAAACAGAATGAAAAAGAGCACATACTGTGAACAAGATGGAAAGCGACTTGATAGCTTTAGCAAAGCAATCAAACATATTGACCGAGTAGTGAGATCAAATGAATGGCTCTTAAAGGAAATCTCCACAACATCCACAGCATCAAATTCTGTTACCTGCTCCAAAGAACTATATCAGAGAACCTAGGAGTAGAGAATTCCAATGCAGAAATGATTTAATGTGTCAATCTCAATTAAAATCCACAGTTTTCTAAAAATAGAACACGTTGAAAATGAGAAAGTTGGATAGTGAGGACTCAGGCAGCTGACCCCAACTAGCATGAGAATGAGGCACAACTATTGTAGTTTATATTTCACGTCAAACAATAAGCTATTACAACTTGTTTAGCAGCATCTAACATTTCATTTTTGAAATCACAAATGTACTTCATTGAGTGCATTTGAATCTGCAGACTACCAAAATGTTCTTCATAGTTCATCATACTTAACTTCATGTCAACATGCCGAAGCGGATCCAGGATTGATCTACGGGTGCACCATTACTAAAAAATCGCATTCTTCGAGAGACAATTTATGGATGCCCTCAGTCTAGTATTTCGTTAAGGTAAACTAAAGGACACTATCGAAAAATCAATGAAGTTTTTAAATTTTTTCTTAATGAAACCAACACTGTCGACTAATGAAATTATAATTTTTTTTTCTAATACTTTCTTCCTTTTAATTTAACTACCGCTAGAGGCCATTGAAAAAATTCAAGGGAATCCATCCATTTTTTGTTCGGAAGTGATAATTTTTGATAAATAACTATCTGTCGGTTTTGTCCCTCGGTAAAAGGTAGTGTTCTTAGTAGTGCACTATCTTTATGCAAACATACGATAGTTAATAAGAAGATTGAATTAAGGTCTACATTCAGTCAGTTCGATCCATTTTGAATTTATTTCGGCTCAATTCTATCCATTTTCAATCAATTTAGTTTGGTTTAACACTTTTGGTGCAAAAAAAACGACGTCATCATCAAAGCAAATAAGTTTTATCCAAATCCGATCATTCTTCTCAATTCAAATTCTATCAAATTATGTGATTAAAAGTATAAGCTAAAACTTTCCACAAGCGAATACATTCCTTCAATCTACGTATAGCTAGATTAATATCACGTCACTTGATATCACCTCTCTAAATAATTTTAGAAATCACAAAAAGAGCAATGTTAGATGGATAAATAGAAAAAAAATTGATAAGAATTATATTTAGATAAGAAACTCAACTGCTTCAGAAAGAGAAAATGAAGCAACTACATAATTTAAATAAAACAATAATAAAATAGTGTTGTGAAAGAGAAATGAAAATGGAAAAAAAAAGAAGCTAAGAGCTTGGTTAATATTATGTCTCTTGAAATCATCACTCTAAATAATTCTAACATTAGATGGATAAATAGAAAAAGTGATTAAAGTTATGTTTAAATAAGAACTTCAAGAAAAAGAAAATGAAGCAAATACATAATTTAAATAAATTAATGAAATAGGGTTGTTAAACAGAAAAGAAAATGAAAACAGATTGTGTGTTTGATATGATGGAAAATATTTTCCATGGAAAATGTGTTCCTGAAAAATAAGTTGGTTTTCTACTTATTTTCTCATGTTTGGTTGGTGAGTGAAAAATATTTTATGGTGTTTGGTTGGGGTGAGTAGAGAATATTTTTTAGAAAAATATTTTTTAGTGTTTGATTGGTGAGTGAATTTTTTTTTTTTTAGAAAATACTACTAACTGTTAACTAGTATATCAGTGCCTCTAACAATTCAACAATTTGTAAGAAATAATTTAAGCATAACAAATAATATCAATATCGAATTCTAAAATACTACAATCACTAAATTAAAGCAACTATTAATTAGCAAATATAGGAGACACTTTTCAACATTTTGTCAAGACAATCTCAAGATACTACAATCAATAGAAATATAACGGAACGACAAGCTTATTCAACCTCGTGAAACAAGTTACATCGATGACAAGATGAAATATGCAATTAGTAAAAGTAACATAGGTAAGTCTTTCTCTATGAATATAAAAATAACAATACATTCAACGAACATTGGAAATGGAAAAAATTCGGGTTTCACTTTTTTTTATTTCAAGCAGTGAAAAATTGAAGCAAAGCACAGTGAAAAATATTTCCGAGTAATGTAAATTTTTGAGAAATATAAATTTTTTAAGTCATGTGAATATGAGTGTTGTTGGGGTGGGGAAAAGGGATGAGGGTGGAGTCATAAGTCTCATTTGTCATTTTCTGGAAAATGACTTCCCTTGACCCATGAGGGAAGTCATTTTCCATCAAATGAAGGAAAATGAGTTGTGGAAAATATTTTTCCAACATTTCATTACAATCAAACAAGGGAAAATTGGAAAACATTTTCCATCATACCAAACACACCCGAGAAAAAACTGAAAGAAACAGGGAAAAAGGTCACAGTAGGGATTGGGCCACAAAGATAATAAATGGGAAAGAAGGCTTTGGAGTCTTGATCCTAGGGTCAACCGCTTCAAACTTGGCACCACAGTCAATTTATGATTTTGGGTGCCACTTTATTTACGCTAATATTTCTGTACAAATACCAGTATGTATATTAAATTTTACCGGAGTGTCCGGGTGCCATGCTACCCCTAACCCACTATATAGATACACCCATGGTGTGGAGACTTCCCAAGGTTTATGATTCATTAGTAGCACCACA
The DNA here is from genome assembly GCA_030864215.1 of Capsicum pubescens. Lineage (NCBI taxonomy): Eukaryota > Viridiplantae > Streptophyta > Magnoliopsida > Solanales > Solanaceae > Capsicum > Capsicum pubescens. The sequence continues at coordinate 334,831,256 of CM061548.1, read as the reverse complement.
TTACATTGAAATACAAATAGCATTTATGTGCCATAGTTCATACAAAGAATTAAAATGCTGAAATTTGTGGAATTAGTAAAATCCTGAAGAAACAACTTAAACAAATGAAACATGTTAGGTTGAGGGCTTGTCCCTTTTTAATCCTTTTTCTTTTTATTTGAACGGATTTGTAGGAGATGGAAGCTCTGTATATTACTCTACAGTTTTTTTTTTTCAAATAACCGTGGTGTCCGCACCTGTTTCTTTTCATAACTGAGAATCTATTTTTTCCAACTTCAGTGCTTGGTAGAAATACCAGACTTGGTTTCACCAATCCTGATTCGAATTCGTGAAATGTGCCTAGTACACATCTCATGTTGGACCACCTTTGCCAATTGAACTAGAAGTCTATGGTCAGAAACTTGTACAATACATGAAATGACATGAATTTTGCTTTTACACCAATTACCATAGTTAATCCAATTGTAAGTTCATTATTAACAACCTCCCAGAATCCAACTAGGAACTCCACCGCTACCCCATGGTCTGTCAATGGTACATGGAGAATTGTGCTCAGTTGATTGAAAAAGTGAGTGAGACACGTCATTTACAGTATGCTGGAAAATAAATAAGAGGCTGGCTACCAAGTGATATGAAACAGAATCATTAAAGGGAAAATGTGATGCAAAGAAAGATCAGAATTAGTAGAAGAGCAACTGTTAGAGCATTGAACTCACGGTCAATGGTTCTTCAATATCAAGCCTTCCAGAACTATTTACTAACATGTCACCGTATTCTCCAATGCACCAAATTGCAACTCGAACCAGAGTTTCCTACCAAGAAAAATCACCAAATTGCAGAAACAATCAGGAACAAAAGGGAAAAAGGAACTAGGAGATCTAGGTAATTCTTGAAGTACCTGTTCTCCTGCTTCTTGCACTGCTCTGTAGAGAGACCGTACTGCATAACCATGGAGATTGGAAGCATTTGTAATCACCACAATCAGAGAATGCCACACCTCATCCTTCACATCATTTCCAGCCTATTGCAACAGCAGACAGATCAGTACTCTTTTAAGTAAGAACAAATAAAGAATACACCCATAACAACTTAAGCTTATAGATGAGATGGTTCACACTATACAATGTAGTACTCAAGAAGTGTAGGTCTAAGTTTGTGTCTAGCTCGCTGTCACCCATGTAAAAGGTTTGTTCCATGTGCTTAAACCAAGAAAAAGGCTAGTCCTCTCACGTGAGCAGGCGATTTACAATTCTAAAAGATAATTTATGTTTATTAATTACCAGAACGACCAAATAGCCAACAAAATCTCAAACTCAAACAGAACGATCATAAAAAGGAAAGGACAGCCCGATGCATACAGGGTCTGAGGAAGGGCCGAACTACTAGGGTTTAAATTTCTGAAGAGGCTGCTTCCACATAATACAAAGAAATATATCACTTTGTACATACCTCAGAGAGAACCTTGAGCATCTGATCAATGTACCAAATTTTCTCCGGTGAGAACCTAGAGCACCATAAGCAGTTGTAAGTAGGAGATGCATCTAAAGATGTCTTGGAAGAGAACAAACAAAGGAATCGTTGGGAAAGTTTTCTAATCATACTACAATACATGAATCCCCGCTTCTCCTGGGGACAGAACCAGAAAAATCAAGAGAAACAAAAACATGAAGAGAACAAATGAATGAACAGAAAAAACATATCCAAAGTAATATTAAAAAGCAGAAGCATTCTGCGATTTCTAAGAATCAAAATCAGAATAATCATAAACATTTTAAGTTTACTTACTTTTCCACAATGGAACAGATTTTCGCAGTGAGATCTCCCCTAAACTCCGGATCACTTGCTTCTAGATATTCTATTAACTCCTTCGTCATAGGCTTCACATTGGTTTCGTTTACTAAGAGATACACAAGCTCAACGGCTCTTTTACGAATTGATGGATCGGAATCCTGAAAATTAAAAAAGTCACACGTTGTTGAATGTTTGATAAATGGAACATCAAGGAATATTATCTCCAAATGCGCTAGTTTAAGCGAAAAAAATTGCATCAGCTGACATGTAGAACTGACATAATTAAACTGTGGAATCACATGGGATACATGTTCTAGATAGTCAAGGTTTTATTTAAGATTCTGCTGTAGATATATTGGACTGGAGGTACTTTACACATCAAAGGGAAAGAAGAACAAGGATGAAGAAGAGGAAAGATTATGAGGAAGAATAGAATGTAACAGTCAAATACCTTCACACATTCCAAAATTGTTGTCCGATGCCTCTGCACTGCTTGACTATCTACAGCTAAAGCTTTCATCAACATGTTCAGTGCAACATATCTGAAATAATTTGGACCTAATTACGATTAGAAAAGAACCCATGCTAATTGCTAACAAGACAAATAGCAATAAAAATAATCCAATATATCTAACGGTGCAAAAATCATATAGAGAAGTGGAAAGAAACCCCTCCTATTCTACAGCCTCAAAAGGAAAAGGTAAAAACTAAGCAACAAGAAGGCGACTGTATTCAGTGTATGGTGCAGACTCAGAGACACGCCAAAGATTCTTTCACGGTGCTAACTTCTGAGAAGATAGGCAGTTAACAGCATGCCCCCTCCCCCCAAAAAAAAAAAGAAAAAAAAAAAATCACACCAAACAAGGGTGCTCAGAGACTGATAGAATTTCTGACCACCAATTAACACGTAGAGCACTATAATACAAGAATACCCTATAGGTTGAAGGCAAACAACAAGTGGAGGCAACATATACACTGCTTAATTGCAAAATACATACAAGATCAATATGGGTGGGACACAGAAGTGCCACATGTTGAATGCAGATAGCTTTTCTAACAGCTGAATTTCGTTTTGGTTAAACAATTTCTCGAGTGCATGACAACACTGGTCATCACACCAGGACCCAAAAGACAGTCACTCAGTTGAGATAAGCCTAAATTGCGGGTAAAATATGCAAAAAGAGAATTGACCTGATATTATTATCACGGTTGGATAAAAATCTTCCCAAAATGTTAATAGCAAGCACCCTCAAGCCGCCATTATCTTCGACGCTCATGATAGCTGCAACACATTCATAAAGAATAGCATTGCCTGCATTTTTGTTTGATTCAGTTTTTGTAGCCACCTAGAGAAGATTTCGGAGTTGTTAGAGAAATATATAGTTCATAATATAGTATAACCTTCTTAAGGGTTCAATTATAACCAGAGAAAGTGCTACTTACTCATAAAATACATTTAATAAGATTACATACTTTGCTATGGTAGTAATGAGCAGACGCTATATTCTCAGTTAGTTGCATACCTATCAAAGAGAATTTCTCATTTTGTTGCATGTTTTTAATACACGCCTTTTTATAGAACTTCATTACATATAATAAACAAGCAAGCGAGCGATTGATTAAAACTTTGAAGAAGTGTTTCAACCAAAAAAAATCATTTTTTTTTTCGCAATAGTTGTTTGCAACCAAACACCTAAAAGAAGCGTTTATCAGTTCTTGCAAAAGCTGAAAAAGTTACTTTCAAGTGTTTGGTTAAAAACAGCTTTTGCAAAAAAAAATAAAAAAAATTTGAAACAAGTTCTCCAAAATGTTGAAGCAAACGCCAACTGTATTCAGACATTTTGTGGCCAAGAATCACCAAAAGACTTTGCCGCAACAAAGTTCCAAACGAGAAGCTAACCCCAACCTAGAGGAGAATAATTCTGCTATTTGACATTGGTCATGGAGGCATGCGAAAGAAAAACAAGAGTCTAGATTCATGTTACTAAAAAAGACAATTAAAAACCTGTAATAATCAGTACACAAACTAACCGTACTCTTCCTTCTGTATTCATAGAGTAATCTGTTAACAAAATTTCATCTATGCTAAGAAAAATCTCTCTGATGGACAAAATATTTCTGTAAGGGAAAGATCTGGCATGCACTACTAGAACGTTGACGGAGAAGACTGTCAGGAGATATTCAGAAAATTTCAAGACTTAACAACTTCATGACGTGACACACATTAAGATGCAAAGAGGTGTGACAAACCTGAGCGAGAATATCATTCATAGTATCACTGGCATCGGCATCATCTTGCCCCAAAGCACGCAAGAGCCTAAGCAATCTTATTTGGAGGAAAGGATCTGTAATGCCAGAAATATCATACTCAGGCGCATATGGACTGTTCGCGAGATCCCTCATAAGTTTGACTAAACCATCCGTGCATTTCTAGAACCACACATGAAAAAAAAAAAAATCATCGCCACATCAAATAGAAGATGGTGGTTTTTTTAATAGAACAGTAAAAGTTTTTGACGCTTGAAGTCATCAAAATTCAAATATCTGCTCCAGCATGTGTAGGTGTGCTTACACAAACTGTTTTGGTTAAAAGGAAGCTGAAAGAAGTACATGGAAATGTAGCTCTTCGATTACATCCTTTAAAAGAGTATTTTTCACTCACTTCAGGTTGTTCGGTATGATAGGAAGAGAATCTTGTCCTTTCAGCCAATCTTTAAGTGGTTGGGAAAGCTGACGCAGAAAGCTTAAATAAGCTCCCCACAACCCCAATTTTACCCTCCCAAGAAACAAATAATCTGTTTCTGATACCTCCTCTTTTACTTCCCATCTTCCATACCTTCTCTTCCACTACGATGAAACATAGTATTTGTTTAAAAGCCCAGTTTTGCAGGTTTAGTCATTTCTCATGTAAAACATCAAAAAAATGTCTGGGTGCGCATGGAAGGGTGGTAGACAATTAGACATCCTAATAACAAGGACTCTTCAAAGTAGTGGAGGCATAAATTTAACTTTAGTTTTAGTGGTCACGTAAAATCAAAACTTAGGAGGAAGAGTAAATTTCTTATGAAAGCAGCAGTTTGAGCTGTCAATACTTCCCCGGGCACCTCCAAAAATATTTAAGCAAGATACAAAGGTTTGGAAGGAATGTGATGGAGGAAATGAAGGGAGTACCCAAGGACAGATAAGTTCCCGAACCATCACACTATTTGCAAATTTGGGAAACAGAAGATAAATGAAGGTAAATTAAAAAAAAATAATAAAATAAGCCACTGGGTATGTTGTTATAAAATAAAATAAGTCCTTGGTTGGTGGAAAGAAAATTTAAACAAATAATTCATCATTGTTTGTGGGGAAAATATTTTTGGGCCCAACAGAAATATATGGTCCTCCAACCCACTTTCCATTAGCTTTCCAATTTCCACACTGAACGATAGAAGATTTTCTAAAACTTCTTGTTCCACTCTCCTTTCCTAGAAAAAGCGTTGGTCATCACACTCACACATCACTTCACCACCTGCATGTACTATTCAATGCCACCCTCCTTTTCTAGATAGAGCTTGTGACCAATGGGAGACGAGGCACACACCTTATCTTGTGGATGGGTTTCAGGAAACTAGCTATGCTTTTCAGTGGATATCTCCATTATCAACTAAATCATATATATACTCCAGATGGGGAAAGCATAGTCAGAGTAAATGACCAGCTATTTTACGCAATAAGTCCACACTTAGGGTTGTAAACTAGTTGCTCAATATTAAACAAAGAAATATACTAAATTCTTGATTTTCATCACAGAACAAAGTCGCAAAAATAAAATGGGAATACAATTCACTTTCCTATTTTTACTTGTCCAAAAATGGAGAAGGAGGGAGTATTCCTCAAATTGCCACCCAACTTTTAAAAATATCTCACTAAAGTTACTTGTAATTTTTTAGACAATATTATAATTGAACTCTATCAATTGTTTCAAACAAGCTAAAAGTCACAGAAATGTTAAAAACCTAACAAATGAGTCTTTATTTATTTATTTATTATTTTTAGGATTAATATTTAACCCAATACCCACTAACCCATAATTTTCGTCTTGAACTATTTACAAATTCCCGCAAACCTCGACATTGTTCATACTCATCAATTGTCCTAGCTTATAATCAAAAAAACAAAAGTAAGCAGTTTTAGAGTTCTCAACCAATTTCCACTTCACAAAAGTTTAAAAATGAAAAAGACGAAAGAAATAAGACAAGAAGTTTAAAATGAAACAAGGCAAAATAATTATCTCTTTAATTTCTTCAAACATAACATATACTTCACCTATTCAGAACCTTAAAAATTTATTGTTGTTTTCACCTATTCAGAACCTTAAAAATTTATTGTTATTTTTATTATATCGAAGTTTGTCGGAAATTGTAATTAGTTCAAGACACAGATTATGAGTTAGTGAATATTGGGTTAAATATGAATCCAAAAAATTAAAAAAATAAAAGACTCCTCCGTTAAGTTTTTAACATCTCTGTAACTTTTAGCTTGTCTGGAACAATTGATAGAGTTCAATGACAATATTGTCCAAGAAAAATCAGAAAGACACTTTAGTGGAATATTTGTAAAAGTTGAGTGACAATTTGAGGAATTTACTCAAAAGGAGGGGACTATCAAAGCAACAGAATCCAGTGACACAAAAACATAATCAAGATATTCCTCTAGAAGTATCAACAGATAAAAATATCAGTGGTTGACTTACCTTTCTGAAATGTTCAAGAGCCTCTGTACTAACTTTACATAGATCTAAACAAAGCTGGACACCAGTAATGAGAACTCCATGGTGCTTCTCACTTAACAAGGCAGCTGCAGGGTTTATAAAATTTTCGGCAAGATCGGGGACCTTCTTTATAATTCTTATAGAGCAAAGCGCTGCCTACATAGACCGAAGTAGAGTGAATACAATGATAAAAGCAACCATTTGCAACTTTAGCACAAAAGAAACATCAGATATCTTCCGAGTTAAATACTCGTGTCATGAGAAAAACTAAAACATTAAGTAGGTGTTTGGGCAATATTTGGTTAAAGTTGAAAACTGAGTATTTGAAAGAGAGTATTTTGAACGGGTTTTGCTATTTTGCGTAAACAAAACCATGCATAATTAAGTGAATCTTTTCCAAAAGGAGACCCAGAGAAAAAAATGAGGCCCCAAGTATAGAGTTCACATGAAAACTTTAAATGACTTGATCATGGAAAGAAACACATAGATGCACAATGATATAAGGAGAAGAAATGCTAATTGCAACTCTTTTTATATATATATATTTTTTTGGGTGGGGGAGGATAATTCAAATAATTTGATTGATAGAAGTTAAACAAGAAGTCAATGTGTAAAAGAAGAAGATAAAAAAAAGAGGTATACGCTGTGTATGACTAAACCAAAGTCGACCAAATTTGTTGAGCTATCTATACAATATGGTATTCTCTCCTTACACCAGAAGTACAAACATTAAATTAAGGTTTTAATGCAAAAATCGGTATTTGGAAAAATCTTCTATTCTGGCATTCCAATGCTAACAGAAGCTGTTTCAAAAGGAAGTGTTCCATAAAATTACATCAAGAAAAATAAACTTTGATGCCATTTTCCAGATTTTTACTCGACTAGGGAGACAAATTTCCATCCAGTAATTCATGCCAAAACATAAAGAGTCGTGGCTAGGATAATCAGTAGCTACCATGTTTAGTTCCCAATTCCTACATGTACGTTCGTCTAATTTCTGCAAAGGATCATACAAATTTCACCAACTAAGACACCATGGTCGAAGGACTGAAATGTGAAGCCTGATCTGAAAATCTACTAAGCCAGCCACCCTTCCTCCGAGAACAACGTCCTAACATTTAGTTAGCCCACATTCTTTGACACTACATCCTGAAACTCTCAAGCAACTTTATAAGAGAATCATACACACATTCCGTCTCGTCTATTGAAAGAAACTATCTCACTTCTCAAAGACACCATATTCAACATGGAGCCAATCACAAAGACAAATTTTCCACACTTACATACTCATACTCAACATATTCTCTTTTCCTTAAATTAACCTTCCATCTCTACTGATAGGCCTCGATTAAATATTGTTCTTCAAATGAATTCTTGTAGAAACAAGTTACTGTTGCCCAAAAATCCCATAAGAATTCCAGCTTAAGTGATGGGAAAGAAATTTGATAATAAGAAAAATAGTCAAAAACTCTATCCATTAGGAAGAGATATGAGATTTACCTTCTTTCGAACATTAGGATCTCTAAACTTTAGCAACCTTTCAACTTCTGGTGCAAGGTCACGGGCCATTTCTGCAGAACCAATATTTCCTAACGCACAAAGAGCAAGTCCAACAATATATTGGTTGGTGTGGTTAAGATCTCTACTCAAAGTTAAGGTATATGAGTGTAACTGTGGACTTGATCTTTAAAATACACAGAGAAACAACAGCTGTTACCTTTAAAAGTTCTATAAATCAAGGGCAATGGCCTAAACAACTCGAAGTGTTTTCGTGGTAAAATAGGAAAAAGGAAAAAGGAAGAGGAAAAACGGAAGACCTTCTCCAGTATTTCGTTCTCCATATATCCCTTTTAATCTGATTTGAATGCACATATAAAGAGATTTCTTTGAAGAGAAAAAAATAAAACACAACAAAAGGATACTGCTTTATAGAATTGGTAACCAACATTAGAACTTCTTGTCTTTCGTCAAGAAGCAACATCAGGCCAAGATATCCTATTCTTTTCTCCGGAAATCCTGGAGAAGCAATCAGCTTCAAGCATTCCATTTGACCAAAGTGAGTAGGATAACCCAGCATGTGAATGAACATTAGTTTTGCAAGATTACGATGTCTGTAGTCTTGATCATTTTCACTGATTGCAGCTCTGATAGCAGCACACTCTTTTCTTACTACACCACGCTCCTCTGCCGCAGTTTTGCAAGCACGGATAGCCCGAATCATGTCCCTGCATTCAACCAATCAGTGCATAAAAACTTCTGTAATAAGCACTTATTATATCATGAATTACACAACATCAGTTAACCTAAATGAAATTTCTGACAGGGAAACTTGAGGAACCACCCAAATCCCTTTATGTGACAGTGAGTTCAAAAGGAAGCACAAATTCAGCTGGGATTGTCCTCAGCGAAAAAATAAAATCAAATGGGATTATCAGAAACAAAAATATCAAACTTTTCTAAGCAGACAAATAGAGTAACCGAGGAAGTTACCACTTCCCGTCTTTTGAATGTTCTCTATGAAAGAAATTAAGCAGTTTTATTGGAACGTACACGTATAACCTCGCCCATCTAAAAATTTATATTTAATGCAACAGAAAGTACTTAAAACAAACAAACCGCCTGTTCTGGTAAAGATAAATTGCAAAGCAGCACTTTGCTTCAGGGGTATAAAGGTGTCACAAGGTCCACTCTTCAATTGAGACTATACATGAACTATAACTTTTGCAAGTAATGAATAAACAACAAATCTTGGACAATTTCTATCCCAAAAAATAGCCATGGACAATTTCCACTCTTCATTCAGCGTAGTGGAAAACTGTAACGCTAGCAGACATGGTTAAGGTTTGGAGATAGAGCGTCAAAGGTGGCAGGTAGAAGAAGCACTACTGCATGCCTACATGAAGCGATATGGACCCAAAAAATGGAATCTCATCTCGAAACGCATGGAAAAAACTCTTGAAATGGACCCAAATTCTTGCCTTGAAAGCTGGAAAAACTACTTAAAAACTGGGATCACGAAGGGATCTTGAATCCCAGAAGAACAAAATCTTGTCAAAATTGCTGCTGAAGTCTCTGGTCGAACTGCTAAAGTTTAGGCAAGTGGTGGGACGTTTTTGAAGATAAAAAGCTTAAACATCTTCAGAAATCACAGAAAATCAAGAATATGTTGACCCGTGTTCTGTTTCTGCAATCTCCAATGTTGGGTCTGCGCAAAGGAGGAAGCTGAGGCAACTAAAGCCACATATTGGAGACTTTTGCAGAGCAGTACATGCAGCCAAAGATCTTTTCTTTTGGATCCCCCTTGCCTTTGCCAGCCAGCAGTATCATGGCAAATCTTGAACTGCCACCAGTTCTGTCTTTAATCCCCGTGGCTATGAACGAAAAGATGAATTCCACCACTATTTCATCACCTTCATCCGTTCTCCCCTGGTAGATAGCATATTTAACTTTACAATCTTCTAATATATCCACTTACACAATCTGAACCACTGTTGCATATACATGAGCTGGTTCACCCGGATTTGGCTTTGACAGGACAGTTTAATCCAGTTCAGCATCTGGGTACCTTAATCAGTGCTGAAAAAAGCTGGAAGAAGGAAGACAGAACTGGGTACAGCACAAGAAGAAAAATGGAGGTCGAACTGGCTGGAGCAACAAGTAGTGTCAAAGAAAACTAGAAAAGGGAGGGAGGAAATGGAAGCAAAATATGAGGTCTTTACATGAAGAGGAAACAACTTTTCTTGGAAGGATAGAGAGAGAATACAGACATAAAAATGAACGCATTACAGAGAGATGCAGGGCTAAAGAGGGAAAGTTAGTGTAAGTTAGGAGTGGTAAGCAATTGAAGTTGGCAAAACTTATCGAACAGACAACAAACTAGATTTCATAGTCATGGCAGTGGGGTTGGAAATACTGTATCCAAAGATAAGTATTAGGTTATCTCAGCTTTTAGTAACTACTGCTGGTATTGTTGTTAGAATTGCTGTGTTATGGCATTCACGTTTTGTAAATCTCGTTTGAATCTAAAACAAATTTGCTCCCATAGTGAAAAAATCAGTTATGCTTGGCTTCACTATTTAGTTTCTTTTATTTTTTTGATATAAGTAATGATGATTTTTTCAATGACAAAACAGCACTAAGCTAGAACAGAATCCATTGTATTTTGCAAGAAATTAAATAAAATCGACAAGTTTACATGTAACAACACAACTGGCTTTTTCTTATCAGCACAACAAAGCAGGCTTTAATCTCAAATCTTTCATAACAAAAATATTTTCCCAACATTGCCCTTAACTGAGACACCATCAAAACCAGAAATGTCTTCCAACAGACTCTCTGCAATGAAAGTCAGTAGTGAAATGCAAGAAACACTCACACAACCCCAACTAGGCCTCAATCCAAACTAGTTCAAGTAAGCTATTCTAAATTATCTGAACCTAGCAGTTCTCTATGTTCTCTACTGAGACGCAAATATGTAAACAAACTCCTGGCCAAACCAAATGTCATGTGATTGTACTAACAGCACCAGGCCTTATTCTCAATTAAGAAAATAGTAACAACTACTACTTGTAAGCCTCAATCCCTTATTGAGGGAAGCTGTATACAACAACAAAATCCACCCTTCTGTTCCAAAATAGCAACAATCAAGTTAAACTTTCAAACTTAATATGATAACAAACAGCACAACAATCAGTCTCTTAGGAGGTTTTAAACTTAAATCCAATTAATCAAACAAACAACAATAACATACCCAGTGTAACCCAAGTGGGGTCTGGGGAGGGTAGAGGCAGAGAGGCTTTTCCAATAGACCCTCGGCTCAAGAGAAACCGTCCAAGATAGTCCAGCGAAAGAAGTAACAGAAGTATAAGAAACAACAGCTAATAACAAAAAACAGAAAACTACAAAAAAATTAGATAATTAAGATACAAGGAATCAACAGTTAGTACGAGAAATCAAAGGAAAAGAAACAACAAGAGCAATACTAAGACTACTACCAAGTAAAGCATCACCCAAAAATATCCTTATCTAAGTAAGACCATCAAAACAAAGATGTCTTCCAACCATTATTAACAATCCAACTTTTCCACACAAGAACTAAAACCTAAATCCCACACTAGCTGGAAATTGTTTATATGAATCCTCAATATCCATTTCTCTCCATCTGAACCCGTTTCATTCCAATACTCTTTTCTATTACCATGGTCTCAGGGCCCCACGGGATACTTGCTACCTCTAACCAACAACACGTAATGCTGTGGTCCTGTCCACCAAGGCTAAAACATATGGAAAGAATCTTCCTCATGTTCTATTGATCAGAGCAGTCACCAGTTTAGAAAATCACCTAGTGTTTTTATCGTCTACTAAGATTTGAACCTAGAACTTATGATTCTCCACCTACCAACTAGTTCATTGACCACTACGCCACACCCTTGGTTGCAATTTCATTCCAATAATTAATAGCAACTTTGACAATGAGAAACAGAGAATTGAGCAAAAATATGAAACACCCACAAAAAGTTTAGCAAAATTGATCCAATGACAAGCATAATAAATATGAGTTTCAATTACTAACCTAAGACGCGTGGCGGACGAAAAGGGATTCATGATTGGTTCAGTTCGATCAGATCCACCTCAACAAATTCTTCAACTCTTTTTTTTTCTCTTCTCCTCCAACTTGATCAACCCCACAACCATATAATTAAAAAAAGACTAATTAGGCTTCCACTAAAGCTAGAAAAATTGTTTATATGACATGTAAGGAGAAATGAAAATTGAGGAATCAGAGAAGGAATTAGTGGGGGTTCTTGGAAGAGGTTTGGATCTGGAAAATGGAGATGAAATGGGAAAAAAAACAAGAGAGAAAGAAAGAAAGAAGTACCTGGAAAATAGGTATATATATATATATATCCGCACAAATAAATATTATACTTATATACAATGGAGAATAATAAATTTTGGTATTCCTCCTCACAGCGCTACTATAATAATTTTAATTAATTTATTAATTCACTAAAATTATGATATGTAGTTAATAAAGATAAAATTACTTTATTTCTTTACTTGTAAAATAGGACTTTATATGTGGTGTGTCATGATATGAGAAATAATTGAGTTTTTTCTTGAATTTTAATTATTTAACTATTTTTTTAAAATAGAAAATATGGAGGAAATTACAAAGTGACAATTATATAAGAGAGAATATTTCATTTTGGTAGTCCTCACATGAAGATCTCATCCATTTTAGTAAATTTGAACAATTATATGGGCTATTAAAATGTTATACAAAACATGATGAGTCATAAAGAAGTGACAGTGACTCTACAAAATATCTATTTATCCAACTAAATTTAAAGTTAATTCAAAATTTTATTGTATTTTTTTGTGTGGGATAATTAAAATTTAATAAAAGATAACACTCATTTTCTTAAATACTGACAAGAAATTTGTGAAACTTTAATAATCTTGTAAGGTTTCACCCATTGAAGAAATATCTACAAAATATATTATTGAGTCAGACTTTTAATTATTTAATTTATATACTATTTTTATTCATGAATCATACAATAGTTTGTAGCATTAAATATATTAATCAAATATTGTATTTTTTTTTTTTAAAGTAAGTTAGCCAATATAAAGTTTAATTGAGGAAAAAATAAAATTAATTAAACATAAGGAAAAAATTAATTTAGATCATTAAAGACTTTCATTTAAAATATTTTAGTAAAATAAAAATGAGAAAAAATTTAGTGTGTGAATTTGTTTGAAAATTAAAAGAAAACTAAAATATACCATAAGAAAAGTGTTATTTTTAACTTATAAAAAATTTTACTTCCCCCATTTTAATTTTATTTGTTTGATTTTAACTTAGCACAAAGTTAAAGAAAAGTAACAAATATTTTTAAATTTTGCGATCTTATTAAAATTATGCAGAAATGACCAAGATATCTATTGATCTTGTTATCTTAAACATGTTACGTGAAAAGTTGAAATTAACCCAAGAAAGAACAGATACATTATTTTAAAACGAACTAAAAAATAGGACAAAAAAATGAAACAAATATATAATTTAACATTTTAAAAATATCAAAAAATAATCTAACTATACCATTAACTAATATGATGGTACAAAACAGACAAAAAACAAATATAAAAAAAAAAAAAAAAATTACAAATATAAATGTTAATGTAGTTTGGGCCCGGGCTCAGCATGGTCCAAGGACACTAGTACTTTGATACGTAAATATCCTGGTCCCACTAAAATCACGTAAAAAAATTTTAAACAATATTGCTATGAACGCTACAACACACAAGCTAGAATTCATTGAACTGTTAAAAACTTAATTGTTGAGGAGTTCTTTTTCTTAAAAAAAGAAAAAAAAAATTGGACATGGGCTGACCACTTTAAAAAAAAAAAATGGCCCATAATTTGAAAATGTCAACAGTTGTAGCCAGTCGGTCAATTTATTTTCCTCTTTTAGGCATTGACCTAGTCAGCCACATACAGTTTTTATATCCAATTGATACACTTTTATATCATATTGATACATTTTTATACTACATTGATACACTTTGATACTATATTGATACACTTTTATACTAGATTAATATACTTTTATACCACATTGATACAGTATATATACCACGTAAATACACCTTTTACAGAGAAAATTTTCAAGCTCTTCTTCTATTTATCCTCTCTCTCCTAATTTCCATCTCTTTCCCACAAATATTAAGGGATCACAACAACTCATCAATGGTAGTTTTAGTCCTAATTCAAGAATTTGCTGCGAAGCAGCAGGCTTGGAAGGAAAAAAAAATAGTCGCAACACAAATCAAAAAATTAAAAAATCGATATGAAATGATTAATTTAACAACATGGTTGTTGCAGCAGGAACAAGCTCTGCAACAACCAAGCAATATAGATGTAGAATTAGCTATAGTTCTTTCAAGCCTATCACTGGCCTGTAAGCAAATCACTTCGTTTTTACAAAGGTACAACGTTGTTAACATTACTGGAACTCAAGACACTATTAATATCCAAGGTGAAGGTCAAAAGAAACTTGATGTTATATCCAACGAGGTTTGTTACTTCTTCACCTTCCAACAATTAGATTATTGTAAAATTTAGTGCATTGATCAAGAAAAACATAACCTTTTAAGTGTTGTAATTGTTCTGCAATTGTCTAAGAATAAATGGGAGGACGGGGATTATCACATCAGAGGAAGAAGATGTACCTGTGGCAGTTGTACGAAATGGCTAGAAATAGGACTTTGAAATTCCTTGGCCATTTTATGTCTTTTTTTCAGCAGACTGGCTATTTTCGTCCTCCCCCCCCCCCCCCCCCCAGAAAAAAAAATTCATATTTAACCACCCATAACTCATTTAACCCATAACCCATTACTCACCAACCATTTGACACATCAAACCCGAAAATGCAACTAATACAATTGCTAACAATCTTTTTTTTTAATTCTATAAAGACAATTAATTTTTTAATAGATATAATCTAATATCAATAAAATACATCTAAAACTTCTAGATTTACTTCAACTTATTCATAACTGTCTTTTTAAATTTCAAGATTTTTTTTGGCAAATAATGTGAACATTATCATTAACAACCAAGAAAGATATACAAACTAAAGAGCATCTGAGCCTCACTCCTCCTTGATGAAGATTTCCATGAGAGTCAGACCTCCAAAGGGTCTAAAAACTAATTACAAAAACTTCTGCCAAAAACCTCTACTCCTACTAATTTTCTGTAACGCCCTAGGTCTGCACCCCGAACGTCACACGATGCTCATAATCTCGAAGGACCACAAGCTAACCCATGACTGATACCTGTTACATCACTGAATGATAATATTGTAATAATGCAGAAAATTGGCTAAAACTGCCATAAGGTTCAAAACTGAATCAAATACTGATATGTAAATACTGAATAATGAACATCTGATAATAATATCTGAAAATTGAATAACTGTCTGAAATAATCTAGTTTAAAGAGCCTCTAACTGAACTATCTGAATTTGGAGTTGATGGGATAAGCCCCCAACTAACTCCGACTATTGAGGTACTGATAAACTGAAATAAAACTCTGTCCTCGAACTATGAGGCCTCACTACTAAATCTTCTGCTGATGGCTAGGCTGCTAAGTACGGTCATGAGCCCGTGTGTCTGAACCTATGATATAAGACATCATAGCGCAAAAGAAAGGTATGTGTCAGTACTTTGAATGTACTGGTATGCTAGGTGAGGTCAGGTTGAATGCATGGGTTCAAATGCATGAACAATGTCTGACTGAATAATATTGTAACGCCCCAAATTCTGAACCTCGGACGTTATACGATACTTATAATCCCGAAGGACCAAAAGCTAACCCATGACTGGTACCTGCTGCAATAACTGAATAATAATACTGTATAATGAGAAAATTTGGCGAAAACTTGCCATAAGGTTCAAAACTGAAATACAACTGTGTAAGGTATAACAATACCAAAATTAAAATAACTGTCTAAAAATACTCTAGTCTAAAAAGCCTCTAATCTATCTGAACTGTGGAGTTGATGGGACAATCCCCCAACTAACTCCGTCTACGAAGTACTGAATCTAGTGCAATAATAAAATAAGGAACATCCTCAAATGATGGGGACTCACTGCTAAGTCTACTACTGCTGGTTGAATCTAAACTGCTAAGGATGCTTGGGAGCCCGTGCGTCTGAACCTATGGTATAAGACACCATAGCGCAAGAGAAAAGTATGTATCAATACGTGGGAATATACTGGTATGCTAGATGAGATAAGGCTAAATGCAAGGGTTCATATGCATGAATAATAACTAACTGAATGATATGCAAGAGCTGGATTAGCATACATGGAGAATCTGTAACTACTGAACATACTGCGCATTCTGTGACTGAGTACACTAGAACTGAATTTGATAACTGATAACTGATTATACTGATAATCTTAGATCACTAATAATATGTATTTCTCATAACTGAGTCTACTAGTACTGGATTACAGATGACTGTTGTGGGGTCGATCCTATCTAACGGGTGACCCCTAAGATCAGGCCTATCTAGTGGGTGATCTCTGAATCTGCTGATACTAATACTGATTGACTGTATCTAACAGTCCTGAATCTGTAGAACTATCTGAGTTCTTTACTGAGCTGAGTGACTGTATCTGACAGTCCTGATTTCTAAAATTCTGAACTGAGTTCTTTTTTGAAGATTGAGACTGAAACTGAAATTGTAGAAAGTAATCATCTAACTGACATGCCCCGAATCTAAACTAGTAGGGTCCAACCTGTAACCCCATCTGGAAGGGTGTCAGTACCGTGCCACGGGTAAAGACACTACTGTGGTCAAGCCTATCTAACGGGTGACCCTGAACAGGAAGTTAAGCCTAATCTGACGGGTGACCCCTAAGAGGTAGACAAGCCTTAATCTGATGAGTGACTCCTCATCCTGCGGTGGATACGCAGTTCTAGAGTATAGGGACTGCTACTAGCGACTCTGCCTAACTAACGGGGAAGCCATCATCCCTGCTCTCGCTCGATGTTGAATCCTACTCCCAACTTAATAGACACTGAATTGATTCTTAAATTATACTAGACTGGGTTGAATCTGTTACTGATCATTTTACCTGGCTGATCTAACTGAGTTTACTAGGTTCCATTGACTGACAAAGTACTACTGAATTCTGTTAGCTGACTGAATGCCACTGAGTTTCTGAACTGATTACTGAAACTGGATTGGACTGATACTGAGATTTCTGAGTTTTCCTAAGTTCTGTAACTGATGGAATTCTATTGATCATGGAATGACTGATATTATCTTGAAACTGACACTAGCTCTAAGTAATCAGCTAAATTATCGGGTATAAAATACCCCCAGGACTCGATAGCAAAAATTAATAAGACATGGCAAATTCTTGAATAACATGACAATAGTCAATCACTCGTAATACAATCAATAAGGCATTTCATCAAGCACTTGAAAGTCATAAACTTGTAAATGTATAGGGATGCATACTAATGTCTCATGATTCATTCAATAAGGTCTTTCATCAAACACTTGGCATGCATTAACTTATACATAAATGAGGATTTCTTGTCAACATGCTATAATGACTCTTTCTCATTCACATAGGCCTTTTATCAAATATATGGGGAGCATGCTTTGGTCATACAACAATCAATACCTCTATATTATCATGGCTACATCAATCCACTTGTAAATTTAAGGGTTTATCATGAATATTTTATAAGTCATCACATCCTAGGATCAAAGCTTGGAACTTGTAATCTAAAACATGAATTAAAACTCAACAACAACATGAATATGAACTTCAATTCAAATAAATCATGAAAACTCATAAATATAAAATCTTTATATTTGAAAGGAGATTCTTGGGCTTCATGGGTGGAAGGGACCCATGAATAAACATCTAACATACCTTGGAATATTCTTTCTTAAAGGTTCTTGGAGGAAATTCTTAGGCTTGTTCTTGATTTCTTGAACTAGGGTTTAGCCCCTTTGAGAGAGAATGTTTTAATTTTTGAGAGAAAGTGAGAAATAATAAGATAATGGGGTATTTAGGGTTTAAATTTCGTGTTTATACTGACTAGGGCCGTGGAAAAATACCAACTTATCCCTGGGCGGATTTAAAAATTGTCACTAAAAAATCTTGATTTTTCATGCTGGCGCGATGCGGTGAAATCGTGTCAGCTCACTGGAAAGTGGACGACAGGGAAACTGATTGGTGGCGTGATGCGGTGGTATCGTGTTGCCACCTTGGATGTGAACTGGAAGGGTACCGCGACGCGATGGAATCGCGTTGGAACACTAGAAAAGGACCATTGCCATTTTGAGCCTTGGCGCAACGCGCCATGATCGCGAAGGCTCACTGGATTTTGGTGATTGTCATTTTGTCTGGCTCCGCGACGCGCTGATGGCTCAGGTGGTACACTGTCTTACTAAAATGGGCATAACTCTTCGCCCGGGTGTCGGATTTAAGCAAATTTTATATCGATGGAAAACTTATTCAATTTCACACACAATGAAAAGTCAAAATCTTGAAAATTCCATATGACTAAAATAGTATTCATTTTTAAGCTAGTTCTTGACATTCTAGAAGGGAATTTAAGCTAGAAAAAAGTACGGGGTGTTACAAATATGAATATAACTAAATGAGAGTACATGTATATCTAAAACTGTTGTAAATACTGATTATGTAATGCTATGCACATAACTGCGTATACTGTGACTGAGATTTCATTAACACTGGATAATGAGTTATGACATGATTGATATCTGAGTTTACTGATATCGTATTACTATTAACTGAGTGACTGTTTCTGACAATCCTAATTCTGTAGAACTGAACTGAGTTCTATATTGAGCTGGGTGACTGTATATGACAGTCCTAATTTTGAAATTAAACTGAGGTTTATACTAAGTCTGAAACTGAAACTGTGGGAGTATTCATCTAACCGACATATCCCGATTATGAACTGAGTTGGGGTCCATCCCGTGACCCCAGTTGGAATGGTGTTAGCACTTTGCCAAGGGATTCTAACAATGGCTATGAGTTAACCCTCTCAGGCAGGAAACCCTTTCGTCAACCCTCGCTGACAGGAAAAATCGTACGAGATGTATCTACTCTAGACTGGCAGGAAGATATCTCAACCTACGTTGTCTACGTAGTTCTGTAACATAGGGACTGCTACTAAGAGTCAAACCCTTTTTACTGACAAGAATGCCCCCATCCTTGGGTTCGCTCGGTGCTGATTCATACTCCTAACTGAATAGACACTGAACTAATTTCTAGATTGTACTAGGCTTGACTGAACTATTACTGATCGTGCTGTCTAACTGAACTGGACTGAGCTCATTGAGTTTTGATAACTGACTGAATACACTGAGTTCTGCTAACTGGCTGAATATACTGAATTTTTTTATCTGATTGAGTACTACTAGACGTGATATCACTGATACTATTCTGAAACTACTGTAAATCTAGATAAATTGCTATATTGTCGGGTATTAGATACCCCCAGGACTCGATTGCGTAAATAGTAACCACATAGGACAATCTTGAAAGCATGATAACTAGTCACTTTATCACAATTCATTCTTTGAGGCATTTTATCAAACACTTGTATGGTGTAAACTTGTATACATGCTAACATGGTATGATTGCACTACTAAGCTCACATGGACATTTTATCAATCACTTGGGGGGCATAGTTTATGCACATAATACTAGTCAACATGCAAACGTCATGATTACAATTCCAAACTAAAAAATTCAAGGGTTTTTAACATGAATCCATATAACAACACACACATGCTATTTATTTCTCATGAAACTTGTAATTAATCATGGATTATAAACCCAACTAACATCATAATCAAGAATACAATCAAATTCAACATAAAATTCATGAAAACAATTATCTTGATATTTTTAAAAAGGTTCTTGAACTCCAAGGGTGGAAGAAAACCCTTGGATGAACACCCAACATACTTTGATTGTTAGTTCTCTAAAAGTTGTGGTGAATTCCTGGATACTTGGATCTTGAATTTGATGGCTTAAGGTTTGTTCTTGAGAGAATTTGAGAGAAAGTGAGTGTATTTTGCTTATTGAGGGCTGAATTTCGTGTTTTTGGGGTTGATATAAAGTGGAAAAAGACCTATTTACCCCTCTGGACGCAAAATTAAGAGAGCAAAAATCGTACCTAGTGACGCACAGACTGACGCACCGCGTCAATACCATCAACGCGATGACCAACATGCCGCGTCGAGTTAGCATTGGTTCACTGGAATCTGCACTCTGAGGCTAGAAAAATATTTGTCAACGCGATGGGTGACGCAACTCGTCAAGATCGCGTTGACCTACTATTTTTTCCATCCAAACTTGTTTCAAACGAGGTTCAAAAAATCCAAAACTCACCCGGAGTGACCTATTGACCTACCTGATCATGATTCAATCCAAGGATCGACATTTTAAGGTCATATGGGTCATGAAATCAGATCGCCAACTTATGAAGGCTAAAATAATTCTAGATGTAAACACTTAACTGAAATTTCTAAGTCCAGGACCTCTTTTCAAGGTTTAACGGACTGAGTTAAGCGTAGGATTTTGCAGGGTCTTAAAATATCTCCCCCTTGGGAACATCTTTCCTCGAATGATACTGACTAAGCAGAGAATACTGATAGACTGAATTTACATAATGATCATGTACAACTGAAGCATGATTTCATGATTGAATTTACTGATATACTGAACTATCATACTGACATGCATAACTGAAGCATGACTGAGTTTTGAAGACATGACATATGACTAAGTTGTTTCATGAAGGTATGCATGATATGAGAATGCTATGCCACTGAATCGATACAGAGTTATAAAGGTAACCTGAGTATGGAACTGAGTAAATTCAAGGAAAATTATTACCTTGAGCTGAGTCTGAGTTTGCGGAGAAGAGGTGAGGATACTTGGTTCGCATATCTGCTTCTACTTCCCAAGTAGCTCCCTCAACGAACTAATTTCACCAAATAACTTTAACTAGAGAAACCTCTTCGTTCCTTAGTCTGCGAACCTGAAAATCAAGAATTTCAACTGGGATTTCCTCATACGAGAGGTTGTTCTGGACATTAATGCCCTCTATCGGGACTACAACTGTTGGGTCACCTATGCACTTCTTTAGCAAGGAGACATGAAACACTGGGTGCACTGAAGCTAAGTCTGAAGGCAACTCAAGCTCGTAAGCTACCTTTCCAAAATGGCTGAGAATTCGATAAGGACTGATATATCGGGGACTGAGTTTCCCCTTCTTGCCAAACCTTTTCACTCTTTTCATAGGAGAGAATTTCAAATACACAAGGTCACCAATCTCAAACTTGATATCCTTTCTTCGCACATCTGCATACGATTTCTGTCAGCTCTGAGCTGTCTTAAGTCTTTTCCTGATCAACTGAACTTTTTCTAAGGCATCAAATACCAAGTTAAGCACTACCACTGTGGCCTCACCCACTTCAAATGAACCAATGGGGGATCTACATCTCCTCCCATAGAGTACCTCAAATGGAGCTATGCGAATGCTGGAATGATAACTGTTATTATATGCGAACTCAATCAAAGGTAAGTGGTCATCCCAACTACCCTTAAAGTCAATGGCGCATGATCTTAACATATCTTCTAGAGTTTGGATGGTCCTTTCCACTTGACCATCTGTCTGAGGGTGAAAGTTTTTACTGAGGTAAACATGGGTACCAAGACCTTTTTGGGAGGCTTTCCAGAAATGAGAGGTAAATTGGGTACCTCTATCTGAGATAATGGGTACTGGGACTCAGTGTAACCTGACTAACTCTTTGATATAGAGTTTGGCGTAGTCCTCGGCTGAATAGAAAGTATGAACTGGCAAAAAGTGAGCTGATTTGGTCATCCTGTCTACAATGACCCAAATAGAATCGTACTGACGACGAGTACAAGGCAAACCCGTCACAAAGTCCATGTTCACTTTCTCCTATTTCCACGTGGGAATACTAAACTCTTACATAAAACCACTAGGTTTCTGGTACTCAATCTTAACCTACTGATACGTAGAGCACTTAGCTATAAACTCTACAATGTCCCTCTTCATCCCACTCCACCAATAGATCTCTCATAAATCACGGTACATCTTAGTGGCTCCTGGATAAATAGAGTAACGCGCACCATGCGCTTCTACAAGAATTCATTGTCTTAAGTCATCTACACCTAGCACGCATATTCGACCCTGGTAACACAATACACCATCTCCCCCTTGGGAGAAAACCTCTACTTTCTGATCTCTGACTGACTCTTTCAACTTGAATAGATGGGGATCTCTGTCCTGCTTTTCCTTTCCTTCAGAAACCAAAGATGATTCTAAACTATTCTACACCCATACATTACCCTCTGCTGAATCAACTAAGCGAACACCTAGTCGGACAAGCTGATGATCTTCCTGAACTAACTTCTTCTTACCATCCTCCACGTGAGCAACACTACCCATAGATATCCTACTGAGAGCATCAGCCACTACATTGGCCTTGCCCGGATGATACAGAACACTCATGTCGTAGTCTTTCAACAACTCTAACCACCTTCTCTGATGTAGGTTCAGGTTTTTCTGAGAAAGCATATACTGTAGGCTCTTGTGGTCTGTGAACACATCTACATGTACCCCATACAAATAATGCCTCTAAATTTTTAAGGCAAATACAACAACTGCTAACTCAAGATCATAAGTGGGGTAATTCTTTTCATGGGGCTTAAGCTGTCTAGAGGCATAGGCTATGACCTTACTTTTCTGCATCAAAACACACCCCAAACCCACTCTGGAAGCATCATAATATACCACAAACTCATCTGAGCCATTTGGTAAAGTCAAAACTGGGGTTGTAGTGAGTCGAGTCTTTAATTCCTGAAAATACTTTTCACAAGAATCTGACCACTAGAATTTGACTTTCTTCTGAGTCAATCTATACATGGGGGATGCAATAAACAAAAACCCTTCCACAAACTATCGGTAATAGCCAACCAAACCCAAGAAACTCCTGATATCTGATGGAGAGATAGGTCTGTTCCAGTTTCTTACTGTTTCGATCTTTTGAGGATCAACTCTAATGCCATCACCGGAAACTATATGACCAAGAAAATCTACTAACCTTAGTCAAAATTCGCACTTACTGAATTTGGCGAACAACTGATGGGTTCTGAGAGTTTGTAGTACTATTCTGAGATGGTCTGTATGATCATGTTCACTATGGGAGTAAACAAGAATGTCATCAATAAAGACTATGATGAACATGTCTAAGTACTACTTGAACACGCGGTTCATCAAGTCTATGAAGGCTTCTGGGGCATTAGTAAGACCATATGACATGACTAAGAATTTGAAGTGACCATACCGGGTTCTGAAAGATATTTTTGGAATGTCACATTCTCTGACTCTGACCTGATAATAGCCTAATTTGAGGTCTATCTTACAAAAATAATTGACACCCTGAGTTGGTCAAACAAGTCAGTGATCCTGGGAAGTGGATACTTGTTTTTTATCGTGACTTTATTTAGCTGACGGTAGTCTATACACATTCTAAGAGAACCGTCTTTCTTACGCACAAATAGAACTGGTGCACCCTAAGAGGATACGTTGGGTCTGATGAATCCCTTATCTAGGAGATCCTTCAACTGTTCTTTTAAATCTTTGAGTTCTGCTGGGTCTATTCTATATGGCGGGATAGATATAGGCTGAGTATCTGGAAGAAGGTCTATTTCAAAGTCAATTTTCTACTCGGGAGGGACTCCAGGAGGATTTTTGAGAAACACATCTGGGAATTCATATGCTACTGGAACTTACTCAAGATTAGGGGTCTCTAAACTATTGTCTTTAACTCGATAGAGATGATAAACACACCCCTTAGATATCATTTTCTTCGCCCTAAGGTAGGAAACAAGCTGACCCCTAAGTACTGAAGTACTACCCCTCAACTCAAGGACAAGTTCATTCAGAAACTGAAAATAGACAACTCTATTTCTACAGTCAACTGAAGCATAGCATGAATGAAGCTAATCCATGCTGAGAATAACATCAAAATCACTCATCTCTAATTCTACTAAGTCTACTGAAGTGAATTTCTGAGATACCATAATTGAATAGTTCCTGTATACCCTCCGGGCTATGATAGATTTACCTACTGGGGTAGAGACTGAGAAGGGCTCTGCTAGGATTTTGGGACTAACTCCGAAGTCAACAGCTATATAAGGAGTTACAAAGGACAAAAAAGTTTTTGTATCTAGCAAAGCATAAACATACAAATGATAAACTTGTAACGTACCAATGACCACATCAGGAGAACTTTCTTGATCCTGTCAGGACTGGAGTACATAAAGCCTATTTGGGCGTTACCCACTGGTGGTACTGGAAGCGGCACCCTGCTGATTCGGGCGACCAAACTAAGGTGAAAGACGATTATACTAACTCTGCGAACCTACCTGAGGACACTCTTTAACCCTATGGCCTGGCTTGCCACACCCAAAACATACATCACTGCTAGTTTTGCAGACACCCTGGTGGTTTCTGTCACACTTCTGGCAAAGGGGATTTGTTCGGGCACTGCTAACACTACCTTATGGTTTAGGGCCTGGTGCCATATCTTTATTGCCGTCTCTGAATTTCAGCACTGGAGCACTAGCTGAGGACGGAGCTGGAACTGAAGATTTTTGGCTGAACTGAGAACGATTCCCACCCTCAGACTTAGGCTGAGTGAAGTTGAAGCTACCTGTTCTAGATCTCTTATTTTCCCTCTTCTTCTCCTTATTCTTAGCCTCTTCTATCTGTTGAGCATGGATCATAAGCCTAGATATGTCCATCTCCTTAATCAACATTACGGTTCTGCACTTCTTGACCATACTGTTAGACACACTCGACACAAACTTACTCATCTTAGATCTGCTATCTGCTACCACATGAGGGGCATATTTGGCTAACTGAGTAAACTTGAGAGAATACTCTTTCATTGTCATGTTGCCCTGCTTCAGATTAATGAACTCCAAAACCTTCGCTTCCCTCAACTCCAGTGAGAAGAATCTATCCAGAAAAGTAGTAGCAAACTCCTCCCATTCTACGGGCCCTGCATCTGGGGCCTCTCTGCCTTCCACTGCTTGAACCATGAGTGAGCCACATCCTGTAACTAATATACGGCTAACTCAACGCTCTCACTGGTAGTCACCTTCATAATATTTATGACTTTCTTCACCTAATCAAGAATTCCTGTGGGTCCTCATCTGACTTAGACCTGATAAATGATGGGGGATTCATTTGGGTGAAGTCTCGAATTCTCGTTATAGCAGTATTGGCCACTGGGTTGACCAGAACGGTAGCTGGGCATTCATTCTGGGTTGCCATAGAATGAGCTAGAGTGGTGAAAGTTGCTCTGAATTCTGCATAGGAGACATGCTCATCTAGATGATCTGGCTGGACGGGCAGAGGTGCTGGCTGGTTTTCTGTTCTCCTTCCGTTGTTCTTTTTAAGAGGCATGTTCTATAAACAGAAGTAAGAAAAGGATTAGACTGAGAGTATAACTTGAGCTCATGCTCACTCGTACGATATGAATACTGAAAGAAGGGAAACTTTTCCTAAAATACCTCATAGCCTCTTGTCCATAAGTGTGGCGTGTTACACACCCATGCACAAAACTCTACTAGATACGGCTTTCAGACTTCCTAAGACTTTGTTGAAACTTAAGCTATGATACCAAGTTTGTAACGCCCCAGGTATGCACCCCAAACGTCATACGGTCCTCATAATCCCGAAAGACCACAAGCTAACCCATGACTGGTACCTGCTACAATCACTGAATGATAATACTGTAATAATGCAAAAATTTTGCTAAAACTGCCATAAGATTCAAAACTGAATCAAATACTGATATGTAAATACTTAATACTGAACATCTGATAATAATATCTGAAAATTGAATAACTATCTAAAATAATCTAGTCTAAAGAACCTCTAACTGAACTATTTAAATGTGGAGTTGATTGGACAAGCCCCCAACTAACTCCGAATACTAAGGTACTAATAAACTAAAATAAAACTCTGTCCTCAAACTATGAGGACTCACCACTAAATCTGCTGCTGATGGCTAGGCTGCTAAGTACGGTCAGGAGCCCATGCACCTGAACCTATGATATAAGACATCATAGCACAAAAGAAAGGTATGTATTAGTACTTTAGATCTACTGGTATGCTAGGTGAGGTAATGCCGAATGCATGGGTTTAAATGCATGAACAATGTCTGATTGAATAATATGAATATAACTGAATGAGAGTACATGTATATCTAAAACCATTGTAAATACTGATTATGCAATGTTATACACATAACTGCGTATACTGTGACTGAGATTTCATTAACACTGGATAATGAGTTCTGACATGACTAATATTTGAGTTTACTGATTCTGTATTACTGTTAACTGAGTGACTATTTCTGACAATCCTAATTCTATAGAACTAAACTGAGTTCTATACTGAGCTAGGTGACTGTATATGACATTATTGATTCTAAAACTGAACTGAGGTTTTATACTGAGTCTGAAACTAAAACTGTGGGAGTGTTCATTTAACCGACATACCCCGATTATGAACTGAGTTGGGGTCTAACCTATGACCCAAGTTGGAAGGGTGTTAGCACCTTGCCAAGGGATACTAACAATGGCTATGAGTTAACCCTCTCTGGCAGGAAGCTCTTTCATCAACCCTCGCTGGCAGGAAAACTCGTATGAGATGTATCAACCCTAGACTGGCAGGAAGATATCTCAACCTACACTGGATACGTAGTTCTGTAATGCAGGGAGTGCTACTAAGAGTCAAACCCTTTTTACTGACAAAAATGCCCTCATCCCTGGGTTCACTCGGTGTTGATTCCTACTCCCAACTGAATAGACACTGAATTGATTTCTAAACTGTACTAGGCTTGATTGAACTATTACTGATCGTGCTGTGGACTAAGCTCATTGAGTTTTGATAACTGCTAAATACACTGAGTTCTGCTAATTGGCTGAATACACTGAGTTCTGTTATTTGACTGAGTACTACTAGACCTGATATCACTGAGACTATTCTAAAACTACTGTAAATCTAGTTAAATAGCTAGATTGTTGGGTATTATATACCCCCAGGACTTGATTGCATAAATAGTAACCATATAGCACAATCTTGAAAGCATGAAAACTAGTCACTTTATCACAATTCCTTCTTTGAGGCATTTTATCAAGCACTTGTATGGTGTAAACTTGTATACATGCTAACATGGTATAATTGCACTACTAAGATCACATGGATATTTTATCAACCACTTGGGGGGGGGCATAGTTTATGCATATAATACCAGTCAACATGCAAGCGTCATGATCACAATTCCAAACTCACAAATTCAAGGGTTTTTAACATGAATCCATATAGCAACACACACATGCTATTTATTTCTTATGAAACTTGTAATTAATTACTGATTATAAACCTCACTAACATTATAATCATGAATACAATAAAATTCAACATGAAATTCATGAAAGCAATCATCTTAAAATTTTAAAAGAGGTTCTTAAACTCAAAGGGTGAAAGAAAATCCTTGGATGAACAACCAACATACCTTGATTATTAGTTCTCTGAAAGCTGTGGTGAATTCCTGGAGACTTGGATCTTGAATTTGATGGCTTAGGGTTTGTTCTTGAGAGGATTTGAGAGAAAGTGAGTGTATTTTGCTTATTAAGGGCTGAATTTTATGTTTTTGGGTCTGATATAAGGTGGAAAAAAGTCCCATTTCCCCCTCTGGATGCAGAATTAAGAGAGCAGAAATCATGTCCAGTGACACGCAGACCAAATCTCTGCATCGATGGCAGGATGCGGTGACCAACGTGCCGTGTTGAGTTTGCATTAGTTCACTGGAATCTGCACGCTGAGACTGGATAAATATTTGTTGATGCGATGGGCGACATGACGCATCGAGATCGCGTTGACCCACTATTTTTTCCATCCAAACTTATTTCAATCGAGGTTCAAAAAATTCAAAACTCACTCGAAGTGACCTATTGACCTACCTGATCATGATTCAATTCAAGGATCGATATTTTAAGGTCATATGGGTCATGAAATAAGATCGCTAACTTATGAAGGCTAAAATAATTCTAGGTGTAAACACTTAGCTGAAATTTCTAAGTCTGGAACCTCTTTTCAAGCTTTAACGGACCGAGTTAAGCTTAGGATTTTGCGGGGTCTTACATTTTCCTTGTATGTTGAAACATTTCAATCCTATTTATAATTACACTTGTAATCTGACCTACTATATTAGTGTATTGAGTTTGTACATCTCTGAATAACCTCCAGTTCCTAGGTTGCCAAATATAGTATATCATAGCTCCCTACAAAGCATCCACCGCTTGCTTTTTGAAACTCTCCCAATGCTTCTTTCTAATCCTCATCAGAGTAATCTTTAGGTCTGCAATAGGAAGATGTATATTGGACCACTGTACCACCTCATTTCTTTCTTGTTTAACAAAGTCACACTCTACAAATAGATGTCTATTAGTCTCCAACACTGTGGATTGACATAAATAGCAAGTAATATTCTCCACATACATATTTATGTATTGTAAGCATGCTTTAATGAGAAGTATATCATGTATAACAAGCCACATGATAAACCTATGCTTAGGCAGTGAGATAAAATTCCAAATCAGGCCTGCCACCTCTAGCTTTGGATGATCATCAAGTAACTCCTGATATAGATTTCTTTCATTATTTTTTAATAAAAAATGCTCCTGAACATACCAGTACTGAATTCTACCTTTCAATAAATACAATTTCCTTCTGTAGCGGCTGTTATCAGTAGCTGTTTTATGAGCCCCAAAATTGTCTCCTTTAAGATATACTACATGCACCCATTTTAGCTACAGAGATTCCTTGTTAATTTGTAACACCCCACATTTTTGGGCTAGAACCTCAGTCTTCTTTTCTATGTATGTAGACCCAAACCTAATAATTTCTATTTATATATAAGTGTGAATAACAATTCTTTAGTGTGGGAACATCTTTGGAAACGAATATAAGTCATAGAAATCTCCTAACTTAAAGTTAAGTTGAGCACTTTCCTATCGATTAAATTTTAGTTAACGTTTTTACTTGGGTCGATTCCAATGACCATTACTCCTAGAATATAATAAATTATGTGGCCTACTATAATATCATATTAAATCCCTTTGAGTCTTATTTTCAATGCAACTGATCGTTCGTCAATCCGAGTTTCGAGTAAAAAGTTATAGGTGTTTTAGTAAGGCACGGTCTAGGGTGCATGACGAGACACGCAAAGCAAGGCTCTTGGTGTGTGATTGGGGTCATGGGGCACAACTGGTACCGTGCATTTAGACCCGTGGTATGAACCTCCCTTTCCAAATGCTAAAATATGTTTTTTTTATTAAATCAAAGGTAAAAAAGTCCTTTCACTACCTATAACTCTCCCAATCCGTTTCTAAAACCCTAAAGTCATCCTAAACTTGTAGAAGTCACCCAAATTCTCATTCTCCTCCTCCCAAGTATATTATGGGGAAATTTCTCAATTCCAAGGCTTGTGGTTTCCAATTTCAAGGTTTCTTTTCAAATTACCTCCGTCAGAAGGTAGGTAGAACTACCCTAACTCTCATGGGCATAGGTATGAT
Organism: Capsicum pubescens; assembly: GCA_030864215.1. NCBI lineage: Eukaryota > Viridiplantae > Streptophyta > Magnoliopsida > Solanales > Solanaceae > Capsicum > Capsicum pubescens. Next base: position 334,801,450 of record CM061548.1, on the reverse strand, counting down.
GAATTTAATGATCCCTATATTATATATATGAAGGCTTTGAAATTGATTGGAAATCATGAACAACAAAACCCTTTTTTATGATGAACTTATGTGTTTACTATTGAGTTTTCTATCACTTGAGATTTTATTTATGTACATATACTATGGATTTTGGAAGTGTTTTAAGTTTTTGAAATATGAACCCCCATTTCATGATAAGAGCTATGTGTTTAACAAGTGTTGTGGATTCTCAAATAAATACGATATATGTACATGTATTATGGATTTTGAAGTGGATTTGAGAGCATAAATTAGAAGTCCCCATTCTCGATCATAAGATTCATTTGTGACTAGTGTTGGGATTGTTTTTATAAATGATGATAATTCTTGAGTTTTAAATGCCTCTTTAACTATTATGCATTGTTATTTTGCATATTTTTGAAAGGCTGTTTATCATGCTAATGCTCTTGTGTTCTAATGGAGAAATTATATGTGATTAGTGGAAGAATTGGCTATCATATGTTGAAGTCTTGAAAAGAGAGTATTTTGCATAAGTGCCATATGTTGTTTGAAATAACTACTCTTATGTACCGTTTAAATCATTTGGTGGTCATCAACATGATTTTGAATGAAAAGAGATATGGATATGATATGTCTTGCAAGTCTAGGTATGACGATACCTATTATGGAATGCCCTTAACAAGAAAGAAGAAAACATTTTAAGTATGGAGCATGATTTTAAAAGGACTAAAATTGGACTTAAGGAGATCCAAATGGTTACCCGAAGAAAGCATGAGTGCAAGGACTTATTGCTGGAAATTGTGTTTTACCGGTGTGAGATTTATGATATGTTATCCTGCACGGAGGATAATTAGGACATCTTGTATGAGGGATGCCTACAGTATGCTCATATTGGGTATACCAACTTACGAAACTCTAATCCTTGCAAAAAATTTAGATTGGGGGCTTGGCCGTTAAGTTAATAGCGGACCCATATAGCCCTTGAGTAATCAAAATTGTAGGGTGTACCATCTAACTCAGAATTTAATCAAAAGGTTGAGTCAATGTTTTTGCAAGAGTGTTTTGAAGCTCTTTAATTATGCCCATGTATTTTGATCTCTATTATGTTAAATTATTTTCACAAGCTCTTGATTATTTTATATGAAATATATGTTATTTTTGGACTGTTCTGCATACCAATATATTTTAAGTATTGACCGTCCTCGGGTGGCTACATTGTCTCATAATATAGGTTCTGAGGCTCAGTCCCGTGGTCCATCACATCAGTAGAACATTTGGATATGTCTGAGTTGGTGAGCCATCCATCTTTCGGAAGATACTTTATTTATATGTTTATTTCTTTCAGTTTATGGTCCATCCGACGGCTTTGTCCCTGCCAAGACAGTTAGTCGTTAGTAGAGGCTTTGTAGATAAGATTTGGTTATTATATTGACATAACATTTTTGACATAATTTGATTATAAGTTTTCCTTGGGTTTCATTATATCTTCCGCACTTCTATTTCTTATGAATTATGCTTATGATAGTATGTTAAGGGGTCTGTCAAGCCTTCATGGTCTGGGATGCCCGTTGCGATCAGGACCTCGGGTCGGGTCATGACAAACTTGGTATCAGAGCACGATTTAGGGTATCAGGGTGTCTACAAAGCTGTGTCTAGTAGAGTTTTGCTTATGGGTGTGTTATGCACCACACTTATAATTAAGAGGCTACTGATCATTTAGGAGATGTTTCTCATTTTTTCATACTCTAGATCATATGATAGTGTTGTCCATACGAAATCCATCCAAATCCCTTCCTTGCTCTAATTTTATTAGCTATGTCTCATTGTCGAGGTGATACAAATACAAGAGTTTAGATTTCCAATGAAGTGGTCCTTTTCGATTGAGTCATCAAAAAGTTATGAAATAGCACAAGGACTTGAGAATAGTCCATTAGTGCATCAAAGTATATTGACTCAAGTGTATACCCCTATCTATATCAATCATGCATTTGAGTCTGAGGTAAGAAGTGTATTTCATCCCTTTTAAAAGCTTTATTGCAGAGGTCATGCTTAAGGGTAATGATATGCATCTGGATGTTAGGGTAGCATTTCCACTCGAGTGGTAATGTAAGTTAAGGTGTTATAACCTATGAGTAGTAATATGATCCCAAAGTTAGTGATATAAAGTCACAAGTTTACAAGTTAGAGTGAAGGTAACTTTTGAGTAAAGAAGGTAGTTTTAGCTGTATAACCTTCGAGTGAAGGGTGGTATATCATTTTATGGTATAGATTTTATGGTAGTTAGTAAAAGTGATTCGTTATGATGATTTAGAATTTATTTGAAATAGGTAAGGAGCAGATGATGGATAGTTGTTGTTATAGTGAAATCATTTATAGGTTGTGAATGGAAGGATAAAGTGGCTAATAATTTATGATTTAGACTCCTTTGGGAAAATCATAGAAAAAAAGGTACTCGGTGATGTTTATAGAATTTTGAAGGTAGTTGAGATATATGCATGGGTAAGTGGATGTGATATGAGGGAGGTGAATGTTCTATAGACCATAATGGGTTCTGTTATATGATTAAGATTGACTATCCTCGCTATATGGTTTAATACACTGAGGGTCCCTTGATTTTTTAATCTAGTAGTTGAAAACTAGTTTAGTAGGTAAGGAGATATGTAGTAAATCTTAAGGTGCAATACTAATGTTGTGAAAGAAAATGTGTGTGTATGTCGTAGTTAAGAGAAATAAGGAATTTAGGTTGATTTCTCTATTCGACAGAATGGTATATGATGCAGGATTTTTCATTAGTAGTACATGATTAGTGCTAGGCGCTAGGCTTGAACTTTAGATGTTGATTGTGGTGATAAGGGTGTTAGCTCAAGAATTGTGATGCAAGATTTATGGGAGTGAGTTAGTAGGCTTGATGTTATGTGTGGAAGATCCTAGGTTGATAACTTATGAAACAAATTTGTGTGGATGATTATGATAGGTGTACATATATGTATATATAAGGACTAGTGCGGGATAAATGAATTTGTAACACCCCGAGTGTTTAGGGAGTTTAAATCAGGCTTAAAATGAGCTTACATGGTCCTTAGATTGAGTATAGAATACCCCGGGATAGGTTCTAATACATTGGAAAAAATTTGGGTATAGAAAATAGGTCGAGCATCACGAGGGGGCCAATTCACGATGGCTCCATGACGCGAAGGGGCCCGCGAGGGGTCACTGCCTTGCCTCCGCGCTGGGCATCCTACTACAAAGGGGGAGCCTTGTTATGGGCCCCATACCACGAGGATGGGCCTTCGCGTTGAGGTCTGCACCGTGACTCCTCTCTCCTTCGTTGATGGATTGATGTTTTTAAATATTTTTAAGGGTACTTGGGTTCCATGCCTTATGAAACTGTCCCACATTCACTTAACCCGTTTTGAATCCTTAAAGCATCCATAGTTACTTAAAAAGGTTATTTTTCTCTCCAAAACTCAACTTGAGATCTTTAAGTATGGGGTTCAAGCTTGGAGGCTAGAGGATGTTAAGAGCAGTTCCCCTTTGACGGAATACCTTAGCAAAAAGTTAATACTTTTCCTATCTAGTTTATCAAAGTGAGTGGCGTTCATGTGTATAGTGATACCTCTGTTGTGCTGAGTGTTGTGCTTATAGATTTAATAAGAGGATATGTCTGCAAGTTTAGGATAGTGATCTTTGAGCTAAGGGGGAGATGATGAACTAAGGTAGGTCTTAAATTTCCTTATGGTGGCGAGTTTCAGGGAAGATTCATGGTAAATCCATTCCCGTTCTAGCAAATTCCTTTTACTTTGGTTTAAGAGGTCATTCTACCAATGTCTTATGTATTTAAGTCACGCCTATGCCTAAGGTTCAAGATTTCTTTACAACCTCTATCCATGTTTTGACCTCCAAACTAGAAGCAATAATGTCTCTCAACAATCCAAGCTTCCAAGTATTGAAGTTTTATGTTATGACGCTCATGATCCATAAATACATGTCTCACTTTATGCTTAGTTCTAAGAAACAATCTCAATATGTTGTCAACTCATTTTATATTATGTCTTAGCCAAAGTGATACTATCTATGCAAACTCTTGACCATTCTCCGTTCTTAATATGAGGAGCAATAGCTTCAAACAACAATCCTTGTCCTAATCCTTGAATACATGAATTTCGGGTTTATGTTATACAACTCATGATATATGAACTCATTTTTGTCACAGTGCTCAATCCTAAGAACTCATGCTATGTTGTGTGTATGCCTGAAGGACCTTCAATTTATAATGAGATAATACATCAAACCCCCCTGAACTTGTTAGCAAAATTTACTTTAGATCCTAAACTAATCGAGCAATTATTTACCCCCCTTATGAGCTTTAAAGTTATTATTTTGCCCCTTTAACAGCTGACGTGACAAAAAAAAAACGCGTGTTTTAGTGGTAAAAAAAGTATAAAATTTTTTAGTGGGGCCCACTTTAAATTTTTAAACATTATTTTTTCCCCTTCTTCCTCACACCCCACCACCCCCATTTCTTCTTCTTCCTCACACCCCACCACCCTCATTTCTTCTTCTTCCTCACACCCCACCACCCCCATTTCTTCTTCTTTCTTTATTTTTTTTTCACTTCTTTTCACCAAAATCTTCAATCAAATACATAATAATAAAATACATAAATTATACAACAAATAAACTTTCCTATAAAGATCAAGAATCAACAAATTAAATCCCAAAAATACATAAAAATCAATTCTTTAAGGTATCATTCTCCAAGAATTTGCTAAATTTCAACACCCAAAAAATTCAAAGAGCATCAAATCACAGAAAAAAGAAATTCATTTAAATTTTTAACCATTATTTTTTTTCCTTCAAAATTTTCAAATCTCAGAAATCACTACACTTAAACAACATGATAAAGAAGAGATCAATAGCATCACGACTAACTTGTTCAAATGTTTATTGCTTTATCACAGTGAAACTGTAGTTTTTTCATAAATCAAGTTATTGAAACTATATTTATCAACCTTATTCCTTCAACCAAGTTTACAAGCTAATTATAACCATGAATTGAGTAGGAAAACAAATTCTACAAATTTTTAACCTTATTTAATTTAACCAAAAAATCTGATCGACAGACTTCCCACAGATGACGGAATTCTTTGCCAGAAAATGCTGAAACCAGCGATCAGAATCAGTCGCAGCAGTCCACCATCGTTGTCGCTATTCCGGCGACGGAGGTCAATTATTCATGGGAGGAGGAAGAAGAAGAAAGAGGAATAGGGTTTATGGAGCGGAGGTTAGTTGTTGTTCATGGGAGAAGGAAGAAGAAGGAGGAGGAACGGGCGGGGTGGGGGTGGGGGTGAGGGAGGCTATTTGAAGAAGGAGAAATCATGGGATGGGGTTGAGAGGACGGGGGGCTGAAGAAGAAGGAGGAAAGGGAAGGGGATATATATATATATTTTATATTTATAGAAAAATAGTGTATATATATTTTTCTTTTTTAAAAAATATATAAAAATAGTATGTGTGTGGAATTACTTTCTTCTTTAAAAAAATTATAATTTCTTACGTGGAAATGACATGGCACTGATGTGGCACTGATTTGGCAATGAAATGACACTGACGTGGATCAAATTGGGGCATGTGTACTTCACTCTCCGCAGTGAGAGTGGTATAATTTTTTTAGAGGGTAAAAAATTCACTTTAATGTTATTAAGGGGGTATATAATTTTTCGATTAGTTTAGGGTTTAAAGTAAGTTTTGCCCACAAGTTCAGGGGTGTTTCGATGCATCATCTCATTTATAATCTAGATGGTTGTTATGTGAAGCACTTTGTGCCTATTGTATCATATCTTACCTCACAGGTCTCACCTTGAGTAGTTCAACAAATATAAGTTATAATTCAATAGTGTCTCTCTCATTCTTGATACTTGTACTCTAGTCCCTCAATGACCTTCCTTGTGTAAGGATATTAGTGATTATGGAAGTATAGTAACATTTTAGCTAAGAGCGTAGATGTCCTTTATTTTGAAAAAATTTGGTGTGTCTGCTCGATCTAAGGTTATAATGAAGAGAGATGAACTTTCGTTATGTTAAATAGTTAGGAAGTGGATATGTGGCAAAATCCCTGTTAAAGTGATTGAAGTTGATGGTTTTTGGTGGGTAGATCCATAAAGTGGGTGTAGTAAAGATAGGTTAGAATGTTGTGATCGATAGATACACAATCCATTTCGTTATATGGCTAGTACTCCTTGGTTATGACCTGAGATTATTGGATTGTAGTAATAAGGAAGAATAGTATTCTTGAAGGGATATAGAGTATATGATCCCATAGATTAAGCTAACACCTTCTTACTTCGGGTTAGGCTTCAACATGGAAGTACAATACAGTGGGACTCATACCCTTGTATTCAGGTGTGTTGCAAGGGAATTGTAAGTTGGAAATGATGATGCGTGTTGTTCGTAGTAGAATAAATAGTTGAGTAGTGTCACTAAATTTAAGGTCTATTCATCGTATCATATAAGGTGTAGAATACTTCTATTCCTATGTCCCGAAAAATCTTATTTCATGTTTAGTATCAATGTAAATCATAACCTATGGTCACCAAATAAATTCATGTCCATAGAACTTGTGTCCAAGATCATCTTTATGTCAAGTCTCATTGTCTCATGCCTCGTGTTTGCATGATTCACTTGGTAATGTCATGAAACTCTTCTTGATGTCTATGTATGTTTCAATAAGGGAGAATTCCTAAAGTGAGGTTACATCCTTTATTCCATACTTTTAGAGCTTCAACAAGTTCCTACCCATCATTCGAGGACGCATGATCCCAAGGGGGAGATAATGTAAGATCCCATATTTTCTGGCTAGAACCTGAGTCATCTTTTTTACGTATGTAAACCCGAACCCAATAATTTATATTTATATGTAAGTGTGAATCACAATTCTTTAGTGTGGGGACATCTTTGGAGATGAATATAAGTCATAGAAATCTCCTAACTCAAAGTTAAGTTGAGCACTTTCTACTGATTAAATTTTAGTTGAAGTTTTTACTTGGGTCATCTTCCAGCGACCATTACTCCTAAAATATAATGAGTTAAGTGGCCTACTATATATCAAATTAAATCCCTTTGAGTCTTCTTTCAACGTAACTGATCGTTCGTCAATTCGAGTTCGGAGTAAAAAGTTATTGGTATTTTAATGAGACACTGTCCAGGGTGTGCGACGGGCTGCGCGGGGCAAGGCTCTTGGTGTGCGATTGGGGTCCCAGGGAATAGCTGGTGCAATGTGTTTGGACCTGCGGCGCGACCTTCCCTTCCCATACGTTAAAATATGTTTTCCCTTGTTAAATCAAGGGCTAAGGGGTCCTTTCACCACCTATAACTCCCTCAATATGTTTTTATAATCCTAAAGTCATCCTAAACTATTAGAAGTCACCAAAATCCTTATTCTCTTCCTCCCAAGAATATCATAGGGAAATTTCTCAATTCCAAGGCTTGTAATTTCCAATCTCAAGGTTCCTTTTCAAATTACCACCATCAAAAGGTATGTAAGACTATCCTAACTCTCATGGGCGTAAGTATGATGACTTTAATGATCCCTATATTGTATATGTATATGTGAAGGCTTTGAAATTATTTGAAAATAATAAATAATGAAACCTTTTTTTATAATGAACTTATGTGTTTACTATAGGGTTTTCTATAACTTGAGATTTTATTTATGTACATATGCTATGGGTTTTGGAAGTGTTTAAAGTGTTTGAAATATGAACCCCCATTTCATGGTAAGAGCTATTTGTTTAATAATTGTTGTGGGTTCTCAAATAAACATGGAATATGTGCATGCATTATGGATTTTGAAGTGAATTTGAGAGCATAAACTATAAGTCCCCATTTTTTATCATGAGATTCATTTGTGACTAGTGTTGGGGCTGTTTTTATGAATGATGATAATTCTTGAGTTTTAAATGCCTCTTTAACTACTACACACTATTATTTTGCACGTTTTCAAAGGATTGTTTCTCTTGCTAAATGCTCTTGTGTTCTATTGAAGAAATTATATGTGATTAATGGAAGAATTGACCACTATATGTTGAAGTCTTGAAAAGAGAGTGTTTTGCATAAGTGTCATATGCTATTTGAAATAAGTACTCTCATGTTATGTTTAGATCGTTTGGTGGTCATTAACATGATTTTGAATGAAAAGAGATATGGATATAATATGACTTGCAAGTCTAGGTATGACGATACCTATTATGGAATGCCCTTAACAAGAAATAAGTAAACATTTTGAGCATGGAGCATGATTTTTAAAGGACTAAAATTGGGCTTAAAGAGAGCCAAATGGTTAACCGAAGAAATCATGAGCGCAAGGGCTCATTGCTAGAAATCGTGTTTTGCCGACGCATAATTTATGATATGTTATCTTGCATGGAGGATAATTAGGACATGTCGTATGGGGGATGCCTATGGTATGCTCACATGGGGGGTATACCAACTTACAAAAACTCTAATCCTTATGGCAAAGTTAGATTGAGGGCTTGGGCGTCGAGTCATTGGAGAACCCATATAGACCATGGGTAATCAAAATTGTAGGGTGTAGTATCTAGCTTAGAATTAAATCAAAGAGTCGAGTAAATGTTTTTGCAAGAATATTTTGAGGCTCTTTAATTATGCCCATATGTTTGATCTCTATTATGTTAAATTATTTTCATAAGATCTTGATTATTTTATATAAAATATATGTTATTTTTGGGTTCTCCTGTATACCAATACATTCCAAGTATTGAACGACCTCCGGCGACTATATTGTCTCATAATGTATGTTCTGAGGCTCGCTCTCATATTCCATCACATCAGTAGAATATTTAGATATGTCAGAGTTGGTGATCCATCCATCTTTCGGAAGGCACTTTATTCATATGTTTATTCTTTTCAATTTATTATCCAGTCGGGGGCTTTGTCCCGGCCTAGACAGTTATCATTAGTAGAGGCTTCGTAGACGAGATTTGGTTATTGTATTGACATAACATTTTTGACATAATTTGATTATATTTTTTCCTTGGGTTTCATTATATATTTCGCACTTCTGTTTCATATAAATTATGCTTATGATAGTATGCTAAGGGGTCTCTTGGGCCTTCGTGGTTCGTGATACCCATTGTGGATAGGTACTCGACTCGGGCCATGACATAACTACAAGTTGATACACCAGCCTACCAACTGAGTCCAAGTTCCACAATTCACATTCATACCTCCTTGCTTATTAGGAAGACACATTGTATCCCAAGCTACTTATGGGGTTTTTCTCTTTTCTGCAGAACCTCCCCACATATGATCCCTATATTTCCTATCCACTTCCTTTACAACACTTTGGGGAAGGATAAATACTGAACCCCAAAAATTATATACTGAGAAAAAAAATTTTATAACCACTTGAAGCCTACCAACATAAGATAATTGTTTTGCATAAGTGTCCTAAATTCATAAGGTTATCTTATCAACCAACTGCTGACACTTAAGTTTGTTCCATATTTTAAAAGAAAGGGGTTCTAAATATTTTATGAGAAAGCAACTTGATGAAAATCCTGTAAACTCCAGTAATTGTTGCTTCACTTGATCATTTATCCCAGCTACAAAATGACTAGACTTATCCATATTTGTAGCTAAACCTGAAGCTGCAGTAAAATGTGTAAGAGCCTCTATTATTCTGGTTACTGATTGCATTTCACCTTTATTGAAGATCAGGAGATCATCTGAAAAAATGAGATGAGTCCGTTTAAGGTCTTTACACATAAGATGGAATTGGAAACCAAAGATAACTCATATTCTTAAGCAGCCTTGAAAGGTATCCCATAAACACTACAAAAAGTAAAGGTGAGGCAGGATCATATTTCTTCAACCCTCTCTTACCATTAAAGTAACCATATACCTCCCCATTTAGCTTTACTATAAATTGAGGAGTAGTGACATAAATCATGACCAATTTGATGAATTTTGTAGGAAATCCATAACCCTTCAAAACTTCTTCCAAGAATTCCCAACTTACCATATCATAAGCTTTCCTTAAGTTTATATTCATTAAGCACCTTAGAGTGGTCTTCCTAGTGTAATATCTCAATAAGTCATGGTAAATCAAGATGTTTTGCACCATAGATCTACCTTGTACAAAGACAGCCTAATTTTCAGCTGCCAAATAATCCTTAGCTTTCTTCAGCCTCAGCCAGATATGTACAAGGACATTCCAGCATGCTATTGGCCTATATTGACTAACCATTTTCGGAGCCTCCATATTAGCAATATTAGTTGCATTCAGTTGCCTTAATAATTTCTCATTCTTAAAAAATTATAGAATACTTCAGAGACATCTTGACCTACAGTATCCTAGGTTTTAAAGAAACCACTTCCATATCCATTAAGTCCAGGACTCATGATATTATCTATGCTAAACATAGCTAGCTTGACATCTTTCTCAGTGAACGGTGTTAGCAATTTCAACTGTTGAGTAGTCCTAAGAATAGGTTCACAAGACAACACAAAGTCTGTAGCATGCACCCTATTACGAGTAGGTTGTCCTAATATTCTTTATAGTAGTCAACAAAGATTGTGCTATAACATCAAAGTTTGTCTGTCATTCCCCATTAGCATCTTTAAGTTGCGTAATAGCTTGTCTCAACTTCCTATGTTTAATCATAGAGAATAAATACTTTGAGTTGTCATCCCCCAGTTTCAACCAACCACACTTTGCTACTGGAGATGCATCTCTTTTAAGTAAGATGCCTCCTTAAACCTTTGTTGACATTCCTTTTTATGTTGATAATTTTCCACATTAAGGGGTGCATACTGAAACTGCTTCAACGCCAGTTGTAGTTGTTCTCTTTTCAGGTTAGATTCATTAAGCAGACAATTCAATTGTTGTATCTGCAATTTCTTCAAACTCTTCTTTAGGAGCTTCAATCTTATCACAACCTGATGCATTTTACATTCTTGAACCTGCACTGACCATCCAGCTTCCACCATTCCTTTGAAATTAGGATGCTACCCCATGCATTACAATATATTAAAGATCTTTACCACTTTTTTATTTCTGCAGACAAGTTAATTTTTATAGAACAATGGTCGCTTATGCACTCAAGTAAGAAAATAACCTTACTACTAGGCATGTTTAACATCCAATCACAATTTATCAAAGCCTAATCAATCTTTGAATAGACCTTGACAACACTGCCTTTATCACTCCATGTGTATTTATTCCCATGTGGAGTAAGCTCAAACAAATCACAGTCCTCTACACATTTAGCAAAGTCAGCTACCTTGGCCCACGAAACTAAATTGCCCCCAATTCTATCCTCTATGTACAACATAGAATTGAAATCACCCAATGCTAGCCAAGGTTTCTTGCAAGTGCTCTACACCTCCAAAATGCTTGACCACAATGTCTTTATTTTTTTTTAGTGTAAATACCATAAAGAAATATCACCAAGAATTCTAACTTCTTAGGCTTATACTCCACCTCACAAGTGATAGCTTAAGCAGACACATGTAAAGACACTACATTATAATAATTTGGTTGCTAATTAATCATAATCCTACCATTATAATGGTGGTCTATTATTATGCTTTCCCAACCACTAAATAGATTCTCAGCAACCTGGGCAATTCTTGACTTCTTTAGTTTAGTTTTAAGTAGGCCTACTAGACCCACATTTTCTCTATTGCAAAAGATCTTCACCTTGTTTTTCTTATTAGGCCCATCTAGGCCTCTCCCATTCTAACTTAAAATACTATCCATCCCCATTACATAGGATGGGGTTGCTTTCCTCATTAGCTCATCTGGTATGCCCTATATCATTATTAATGCCAACACTATTGACCTGCTTGTGTTTGTGAATAACCCTCTCAGGTTTAACCCAAACAAAAAATCCTACTTATTTTTGGTAGTTCTAAACCCTCATTGTGGCAAGGGTTCAGTATTCGACATCCCAAGTTGATCATTTCCTACCTTAGGAGAGATTTGGCTTTGCACAACAGACACTTTATCAACTTTCTCTCACAATTCATTTGCTATAACACTATCCTCTTTAGCTTTCTCTTTTGACTTCAATTTCTTCCTATACACTGCCTCGACGTGCCCATACTTCTTGCAACAATTGCATAAAGTTGGCCTTCATTCGTATGTGACTTTTTGCTCCACCAAAATTCCCTTCTTATTTTTTAAGCTAATACTATCTAACAATCGAGCATCCATCCCAACCTCCACGATCAATCTAGAAAAGTTAAGGCATATTTTCTTCTCAGTACTTTGGTCAACCATTAGAGGTTTCCCAATCAAACTACCCAATTTACTAAGGCCTTTAGGGCTTCAATACTTAAAATTCAGACTTAGGAACTTAATCCATATGGAAAATGTATGCAATTCCTCTTTGGAAAAGTCCATGTCTGGGTTCCAAGCCTTAACTATGAAAGGTTTGCTATCAAAATGATAGATCCCAACCTGTATTACCTTATTCTTCCCAATTTGTGTGTTAAAAATTATGAGAATAACTCCATTTTTCGGCATTGCTATTCTATTCTGACCAAATTTCCCCTAAATTCTCTTAATGTAGCCTTTGATGATCTCAAATGGTAGATGCGCACCCAAGACATAACATACAATTAAATTACACCAATATTCCACCTTAGTACGGATATCCTCATGCCCAATTTTAACACAAGCCGGCGTACCTTGGGTTGACGAGCTACATACTCCAGCTTGAACTAGACATTAACCACCTTCCCAAAGTCAAATTTATCTCAAATTGAGCTCTGTTTTACTGGAATTGCCGTCATCTTCTCAACGTCATTTGCCCAAAAGCATCTACTAGTGCTCGGTCCAGAGTATTGCACAAAAGTGATGGCTTCCTAATTACTTTGAATCTTCTCATGTATCTTCAATTCATTTACAGGCATAGAAGTCTTTCCATCCGCTAATTTTGGAACCAAATTCAAAGTAATCACAACTGTTTGCCTTGCCGAAATTGAATTTGGATTTTGACCTTCATTCATGAAATTGGGTGTAACTGTTCCATTGGCAGACGAGACACTTATAGTCAATCGAGTGTTTTGCTTGCTGAGATACTGCTTGAGTATTCTGAGCCTCCTTCACTATAATAACCTTTATAGATGGAGCTTGAATACTCCTTCTCGTGGTGGGCACACGTTATGATAACATGCACCGAGAGAGAGAAACATCAGAGAATTTTTTTTAATTGATCAATAACACAATAATGATCGACTTTACAATATATTTTTTAATAATCATGGTGTTCGAGTCAGCTGGCGCACTCCTCAATTAATTTCTCATAATACCTATCACCTCCCACCAGTAATAAGTACCAGATAACTCTGTCTACTAAGGCTAGAACAGACGAAAAGAAATCACCTAGTGTTTGTCTCTGTTGGGAATTAAACTTGAGACCTCATGGTGCTTAACCGAACTTCATTGAACTACTAGCTCATACAGTTGGGTGTGACTTCACAATATTTTAGTTACTTGCTTCCCTCTTTAATTATAGTTAGTTATACTACAACATAAATTAAAAACGTTAAAACTAAAATGCATCTCAAAAAATAAATCTATTTATATATGTCAAAACCCAAATCAGGGCCTAACCGTAACAGGTATCTCAAGTCCCACGTGGACTAGAGATCACCCTTGTGCACCTAACCAAATAACACGATATCCCAAATGTTGGATGAATTCCTAATATATAACAAGATAAGTTTAAAGAATAAAAGGGTATGTATATAATTGATAACCATCAATCGGCCAAAGCAACAGACCAACATCTCCAAAGTCCACAGTAATCCAATAAAGCCTTCTAACAAGAAAACCAAAAACTATTCTTGGTTGGCATATGTCCCCGACTCTGACAGTAAAATGACAATGAAAATGGTAATTTTAATGATAATGAAACTCTCAACTCTAGTCTATGATAATCACTGATGAAATATCTAAGTCTTCCAAAGTATGAAAGATCACCACTTCACCACAACGAATTGACGAACCTAGCCGATCCATCTAACACTGCGTAGAAAAATTAGAGGTATCTTTGATGCCTGCATCGCGTAGGGATACAACATCCGGAGGCGGTTAGTGGGGTGAACACTAGCTTGTAACTCGGTGATAAGGATAACATAATATCGTGATCAGTAGTTCAAAATCATTCAAAACCAATGCACATAATCAAATGCATATACACACACATATATATATATATATATATATATATATCATGCCAGGATATGGAACAAGGCTTAACATGCACGTTAAAACTTTAGCCTGGATTGTGTAGCTCAATCGTCATAACATAAAAAGGCACCCATAGACTATATATGCCACTCTCCTCCAGCTGGTAGGACCCAGTATGTGTGGCTACACGAATCAGAGGGTATACATATGCACTATAAAGGACTCGAACCTCCCGGCATATCAAGGTGACACGAGTACTAAATCATATAATACAATGTGGAAAACTCGAACCTCCCAATCAAATGATAATAATAAGGGAGACTCAAACCACCCGATCATATAGACCCCCGCGGCGGCAACCGCGGTTTCCAGTATTGGTCCTTCAAGACATCCACTTTCATGATTCAGCTACACAACTCTCATTAAATCCCAATTAAAAAAATTAGAACAATTATTATCATTTATTGAACCATGATATATATTTAGGTATACATTGTTGGTATTTTCAAACCAACTACATTTGCAAGGTAAAATCAATGTGACACACCAATTACCATCACTTGAGGGAATTCACAATCCCCTTTGGTTCAATTATACAATAACTTAGGGAATTACACAACCCCGTAAGGTTCAATTCAAAAGTCATCATGCTTTATTGACTTTTCAGATTATGCAATAGTTTAAGAGTAGGTTAATATACATACTTTTCATATTCAAAACCAATTTCACAATATGGGTTGAGGTCAGGTCATAACCACTTCAAAAGTCACAAGTTTGGGGAAATAACAATCCCTTAATTTATTCACCAATCCCATGCATCAGTTGATTTTATAACCACCATTAAACATAAACCATGCAGGGACAAACATGGAACAACACATAAACAACAGTTATACAAAACTCCTCAACCCATGTTTTTAAAACCAATATCAATACCGCATGAACAACACTTTAAAATATATGCTTTTAACAAATTAGAAATTAGGAAAGAATAACATTCCTGAAATACTAAGTTTCACGGATAGAATTCAACCCTTAAGCCCTTGGATGACCTACTTCCCGAAAACCCTAAGTATGGCTGCTTGGGAGAATTTAAGAGAGCTTTGAAAGTATTTGAGTACGTTATGAATGAAAAACAACCCTTCTTAAGTACTTTATGAACGTGGAGTTTTAATTGGGTGAGAAGAAAATTATCCAAAATGACCTCAATTTAAAATTAAAATTTAGTTGTCAGTGACTACTGGTCACTATATGACTCATATAGACTCATTATGAATGGTCACCACAAGTCGTAGCCAAGACAACCTCCAAGGTATTCACAATCGGTTGACCCTATGAGTTAACCTATATGACTAATGGGACCCTATGACTCATAGTTTCCAGTTGTAGTCAACCCAGAGCCATTTGGGGTATACACTAATACCCTATAATTTACACCCAATGACTCATAATGAGTCCTTACGACTCATGGTGAGCCACTCGTACTCAAAGCAGAACCCAGCCACATACTTTCTGATTTGGTTACGATTTGGTCCAATGACTTGTCAAGACTCCCTATGAATCATCGGGGAGTCGTAGTCAGGACAGTGAGGATAAAATTTTAAAAAATTTCAAGGACCAAAAACCTAAAGCGTTATAATATATATAT
The DNA here is from genome assembly GCA_030864215.1 of Capsicum pubescens. Lineage (NCBI taxonomy): Eukaryota > Viridiplantae > Streptophyta > Magnoliopsida > Solanales > Solanaceae > Capsicum > Capsicum pubescens. Next base: position 334,785,581 of record CM061548.1, on the reverse strand, counting down.
ATATATATATATATATATATAGAGAGAGAGAGAGAGAGAGAGTCACAACATTCACAATTAGCCATTGTATTTCAATTCAACTGCTAACCAAAAAGAGTAAAATATGAGAGTTGTTTTAGTATCTTTATTTGGTGAGGTGAAACACTTCTTTAGACACAATTTTTGCGACTTCTTTTGCTAAAATTAATATCAATATGCATAGTTTTGTCAACTTATATATATATATATACATAGTCACACACATTCACAATTAACCATTGTATTTCAATTCAATTGCTAATCAAGAAGAGTAAAATATAGAAGTTGTTTTAGTACCTTTATTTGGTCAGGTGAATAATTTTTTAGATACAACTTTTGTGACTTATTTTCCTAAAATTAATATCGATATGTATATTTTTGTCAACTTATATGATCTTCTAGTGTTGCCTATAAAGTAATGCTTAGTATAACAACATTTCTCATTAAAAATATCACTTAGCCGTTATAGAAATGAAATGTCAATATTTTTTGCTATCTATGATTGTTAGTTCCTCTCTCCGCTTAAGCCTCCCGCTGGAATGTCAACATTTCTGTTTTTCTATTATTTTAACATTTGAATTTGGATTAGTCAACATAAAAGTAGCAAGATCTGACTATCTGAAAATGAATACATAATTATGCAACTGAGATTGGTAAAAAATACTAAGAGATGACTTTGATGATTTTTAAAGATATGGGGTGAATGTATTAAGGTTGATCACCATTTTCAACACATATTCTAAAATAAAGAATTTGATAATCGGGTTTAAGATACGGATCTACCATTTTTAGTGGGTTCAAGACGTGAATTATTGGTTAGTGGGTATTGGGTGAATATGAATCATTAAAAAAAATAGAAAAAAGGACACATCCATTACGTTTATTAAAACTTTTTTGTGACTTTTAGTTTATTTGGAACAATTTGTAGAGTTCAATGACAATATTATCCAAAAAAAATCATAAGTGACTTTAGTAAGATATTTGTAAAAGTTGAGTGGCAATTTGAGGAATTTACTCGTCCTTTATGTTTTGGGCTATATATACCCTTTATCCAAATGGCAGTACACACAACTTAATTACCTAATTTTTATTTATTAGGAAAAGGAATAAATATATCCCTGAACTATAATACTTTGAGTACACATATACCCCTGTCGTTTATGAAATGGTATGTATATGCCCCTTATATTAACAGTAGGGGCATATTTTTACCCAAAGTATAATGGAAGGTATATACGTATGATTTATCATAGTTTGGAGTATATTTATTTCTTTTTCACTTTAATTTTTTTATCCCAAATAATTAACTTAAATCCACTATCCAACCCAATAAACCCACCGAACTCAATTTCAAACCAACTCGATCCGGCCTCTATTTTTGGTTCCAACCTAAATACTCTTTTTCTTTCTCTTAAATATGAACCTCAATCATATTGCAGTGATTGGTCTTAATGCTAGTTAGTAGTTACTCATTGGATGAGATGGAGTAATTCGATGGTTGTCGGAGCTAGGGGTACAACGATGGTTCACTGATACAAGCACGATCATAAAGATAGATGCTTTTGAGTATTTTGAATGCAACATACAGTGTGTACGAGTTGAAGTGTAAAAAGGGCTCCAAAGTCGCCCATTTATTGCACTCCATGGGCTTCATTTTGTTTATTTAACACTAAGGGGCACTTTTGTCATTTTATCTCTTATTGTAATAAGTTTATAAATAGAACATGTTAGGGTTTTAGCTCACTAGTTATTGAATATTGATGAAAGAACACTTCTCTTAAGAGAGATCCTCCCTATGCCGAAACTAGGACATGAGCAAGTGTGGATTCACTTGTGAATGTGTATTGCTTGGAAACGATGGTGCTTGAGCGGTGGAATCCCTCTCGTGTCTTCGTAAGAGTGTGGTGTTGCTATTGTAAGTCTTAGGGATCCTTATATTTAATATATCTTTGTGTTCTTAGGTCTTATTGTAGTGTATGTCTTACTATCTATCTCTACATTTCATGTCTTAGTTAGTGTTATCTAGGGAAATCATTAGTTCTTGTTGTTCTTGTAATCTTGTAATATTTGGATTGTTGTTATCCTATTGTTGTTCTTCTTATCATATTGTGGTTTATCTCTTGTTGTTGTTAGTATTTTTGGTGTCATTTACACCTTGTTTTTTGTTGTTGTTGGACCCAAGATTTGTGTTTGTGTTGCTCTCGGTTTTCCTCTTCTTATGAACTATTTTTAGAGTGTTTTTGATACATACCAAGTTTGTATCGTATCTTTTGGTATCAAAGCATGGCTTGATTTTGTTCCCACAAGATCAATCTTGGGCTTTCTTGCTTGAAAATTTAAAAAAAAATGTTAAAAACTAAAAATTCCAAAAAGAAATAAATCTGTCCATTTTTGTTGTCTTGATCGAAATTGTGTCTTGTTGTGTCTTGGCCAAGATTTATGTCTTGTAAACTTATATATAAGAGTCCTTTTGTGTGTTATGTTGTTGTTAGTGTTAGCCTCTTCATCCCTAACACTAAAGGATTGTAAATCTAAGTTTGAGCTTTAAAAGTTGATGTTGTTGTTGTGAATCCAAAGTGTGGCCGATTGTTGTTGGTATTATTATTTTTGGTTCAAGTTTTGAACGTGTCTTATGAGTATTGTGTTGTGAATTTTAAGCTTGAAAAACTAGTGTTGTTATTTGGGGGGCCCAACTTGAACCTTAGAACTTCAAGACTCAAAGTTTGTGTTCTTGGTGTTCTTCACCATCTCCATATATTGTTAAAGAAAAAGTGGTTGTTGATCTTAGAAGTTCAAGAAAAAGAGTGTGTATTGTGTTAGTCTTGCAAGACATAGATCCAAGTTACAAGGTGTAGTACTTGTAACTCAAAGACTTTTCCTACACACTCAAGACTTTACAACCCATTTTCAACCACTTTACATGAGACAAGGGCCCATGTTTTAAGAAAAAGTATTACAAAAGTCAAGTCTTGAAATTTGAAACTTGAAAAAGGTTTCAAGACTTATTATTCCCTCCTCAAAATAAATTCCACCAATCCAAATTAAAAATGGGTCAAGACTTGGATTTTGGAAAATAAAATTATAGAAACCGCAACCAATACGTGGCTGCCACATCATCATTTTACTGTTCACACAATAATTTTGGCTCAAATTTTTGATTTCGTAGTTTCATTTTCTTGTTAGTTAGTTTTGTTTGTTGATTCCAACACTAACTTACAAGCTAGTGACCATTGACTAGATTGTGAGTTGGTTGTGAACCGTTCCTTTGTGTTTACGTCTTTGTGCGTTCTCTTAATTCTTTGGAGTCGTTGTAAACGTTTGGTTTACCTCTCAACACATCACAGAGTACAAGAAAGCTTACAACACTTGTGCAATTAAAGTGTGAGGAATCCGAGAGACAAAGAAATAAAAAGAGAGTGTGAGGACCTTTTTTGTACAATTAATTTGTTTGTGTTTTGTAGGTAACTTCTTGGCTACAACGAATAACAACGTTCCTAGTGCTATCTCGGCCGGGGATGAAACTCAATTGAGCCGAATAAGATTGAAGGCAAATCTCAAGATGGAGAGAAAGCCAAGTTGCAAAATGAAGATGTTGGGCGAGACTTGAAGTTGTTATGTCCTCGATTTCTTCTTATTTTATGGACTATTTTGGGAGCCATTTTCATTTGGTTTGTGCCATGAATTTGAGGTCAAATTCCTGTCAAGATGGAGAGGATGATATAAGCACGATCATAAAGATGGACGTTTTTTAGTATTTTGAATGCAACATATGGAGTGTACGAGTTGAAGTGTAAAAAGGGCTCCAAAGTCGCCCCTCTATTGCACTCCATGGGCTCCATTTTGTTTATTTAGCACTAAGGGACACTTTTGTCATTTTGTCTCTTATTGTAATAAGTCTATAAATAGAACATGTTAGGGTTTTAGCTCACTAGTTATTGAATATTAATGAAAGAACACTTCTCTTGAGAGAGAGCCTCCCTAGGCCGAAACTAGGACATGAACAAGTGTGGATTCACTTGTGATTGTGCATTGCTTGGAAATGATGGTGCTTGAGAGGTGAAATCCCTCTCGTGTCTTCGTAAGAGTGTGGTGTTGCTATTGTAAGTCTTAGGGGTCCTTAGATTTAATATATCCTTGGGTTCTTGGGTCTTATTGTAGTGTATGTCTCACTATCTATCTCTACATTTCATGTCTTATTGTTATCTAGGGAAATCGTTAGTTCTTGTTGTTCTTGTAATCTTGTAATCGTTGGATTGTTGTTATACTATTGTTATTCTTCTTATCATATTATGGTTTATCTCTTATTGTTGTTAGTGTTTTTGGTGTCAGTTACACCTTGTTTCTTGTTGTTGTTGGACCCAAGATTTGTGTTTGTGTTGCTCTCGATTTTCCTCTTCTTGTGGAATATTTTTAGAGTGTTTTTGATACGTACCAAGTTGTATCATATCATTGCTGATGGGGTGTTTTTAGTTCGATAGAGATGGTGGCTATGTGGTGTTGACTGTTGGTGGGTAGTTTTTCTCCAAAGGGATTTCACTGAAAATAAAAACGTGAAGGGTTTACTTTATTTGACATTAATTTTGGGTGTTATGGATTCATGATTTTTTGAAATTAATAGTAGTAGAGTGAAATTTGTTAGTGTATTTTTTCAATTGAAATAAAGAAGATAGTGTAATTAGTTGTTCAATGTATTGTTTTTATTGCTGGTGTACTATTTTTAGTGTTGTTAATAAAACATTAGAATAGGTTTGTGGTTATTCCTATTGGATGTTACTATATTGTGTTTGTATATCATTATAGGTTTGGAAAAAATATATCTATTAGATAAGCGTCTTTTGGGTTTTAATTGGGACTGGGCCGGGTAGTGAATTTGAGTCAACTATTTAGGATAAAAATTAAAATAAAAAAGAGATAAATATATCCCTAAACTATGATAAATCATACGTATATAGACTTCGTCATACTTTGATACACATATTCACATACCGTTAGTGTGAGGGACATATACATGACTTTAAAGATATATTGATATCATACATGACTTTTTAGACCAGTGGTGCCCTGCGATGACTTATATCATGAATCATTGTCATATGGAGTATATTCTGAGTGCTTTCATACCTGTATTGAATTGATTTTTATCTTTATACTGATTGCTTGTGAGCATTATATCCTCATATTATTTATACATGTTTATGAGATCGATCGCACTAAGATATTATGATTTTGAAAGAAAAATAGAAACTCTTTATGAAACCCTTTGTCGAGGTCTTTGTTGGCAAGGTTGATTGTGATATATTGAAAAACCTAGGTAGAAGTTATTTATCGGTAAGGTTGGTTGAGATTATGAAAATATATAGGTTTCGAACCCCCTATGGGTCCTGTCCTGAAGCGTTAAGGCTTGGAAGATGTATATGTAAGTCCCATCATCACTACTTCATTGCATTGCATTTGCACTCGCATCTTTTATGTTTTCTTTTATGTACTTATTGATGTGTACATTATTTGTTTATATATTGTGTGTATAGTTGTTCCTATTGACTTTATATTTTAGAACTATTAGTGGAGACGGTGTGAGCTACCATTTGAGAGTTTTTTCACTTGTAGGTGTTATGTGCGAAAATATCTTTACTTGTTTTATTTTCTGCTTTGATCAGCCGATCTATGATTCTTACTAAGTATAAGAATACCGTACTCACTCCTATTTCTGTGCCTTTTTTATGAATATCCCAGTACGAAGGCAATCCAAGGTGGTTGATTCATGCATTGAGAGATGATATTAGAGGTACTGGTGTGCTCCAAAGTTTGGGGTTGACTCTGGACCTCCTCTTATTCCATATTATATCTTTATCTATTATCAAAGATAGACTTATGTAGTATTTTCAGATATTTAAATTTATATTTAGATGCTCCTATCACTTATGACACTTGATTTTGGGATTGCTTGTATCTTCTTTAGATTTTCTATTATGTATGTGATATGGCCTGACTTCGTCTTAGAAGTCTCATATTTTATCGCTTTATTTCATATTTTAGACTTTCTTTCTTTTGGTGTTTTCAACTTACCTACCAAGGCTGGGTCACGATAGATGTTATCATGACCTCAATTTTAAGATCGTGATGACTTCACACCTTATGCTCGATCATCAAAATTTCTTAATTGGAATATCTATTTGCTGATCAATTTTTAAGAGTCATCGGTTTTGAAAAGGCTATTTTTAGGTTGGCATACCAAAATCAATGTCAAGTGGCAACTCTGATTTTAACATGAATTCTTTTTAAATCGCCTTCTCTTTTATTCACTTTCAATAATTGAAAACCCTTTTGAACTTTAATTTGAATAAAAAGTTTTGTAAAAAGGGGATGTGGCAACTGCATCCGTATGGTGTTTTAACAAAAGGGAAACAGTTCACTAATGCATAATAAAAACAGTTTATAACATGTAAAATCCAATTTATCTTTCCAAATCATGGTCATACAACACTGAGTTGTCACCACTAGTTTGATATAGAGTGAGCCTCAACTGTTGTATCAATAGAGCCAAATGATTTTCATTGCACACCCTATGGAGCCTGAGATGCAATTTGAACAACAAGAATAAACATTTGGTTTTGGATAGACAATTGGAGAGGAAAATATTAGTGTTACTCACCATGAAGCTCCCATATCAACTGGAAACCAAATGGGTTGTTGGTGTGTATGCGACTACCAAGTCTATCCCGTGACTCCAATAAGAGCACCTGGATAAAAATAGACCAGCTTAATTAGCAAGAAATGAATTCCAAAAAAAAGTCTCTATATGTGAAAAGGGTTTAAAGTCGTGAATAACCTTATATTAAAGGAAGCATTTCGAAGAAAACATGCCATGGCTACCCCTGAGATACCTCCACCAATTATAATGACTGACAGAGATGAACCATGTGGTCTCCCTAAGAGGGGTGGTAAAGTGCCTAGTCAATCAAAATAAAAGAATCAAATTAGAATTCTATTTTCAACTGAAAAATATTCAAAGCACCATACAACATACCTATACTAACGTCTCTAGTCAAACATTAAGATTCCCAACAAAGTAAAGCAAAAGCTAAAGGTAGAGTGTTAAACAATATCAACAACAATTGACTTTCTGGAGTAGAGGCAAAGTAGTGAAACAAAGCCGAAAGTTTCATGGGCATAAGATATATTTCAAGAGTAACAAATATAAGAATGGAGAAAAATTACTTTTGAGGAAGTCTCAACTATATATACTACAGAAGAGGAAGCGATTAACATATTTCATTTACTTTCAAAAATACATAGATGTGATATGTTTCCAATAAAGTATGTCTAAGCCAATGACACAACTTGCAAACAAGCAATTTGTAAAACAGGAGAAAAACTTATACTCACACATTTTTGAATATCCAAGAATCCCTCATGGCTTAGTTGGCTCAACCTAGTTGAGATATAGGTTGAAATTTGAAGTATAAGTACAGGTAGTGATATGAACTGCATACACTTAGCCTTTTGAGACCCCACTTTGTGAGTATACTGGATATGTTGTAGAGGTGGCAATTTCAGCCCATATTTGTAAAATGAGTCCATTTAACCCATATTTATTGAATTGGATCACTCATATTTCAAATGGGTAAATATGGACTTCAACTCATTTTAAAAGCTCATACAAATATGGACAAAATGGGTAAAATATGGGTACCCATTTAAACACAGAGATCACCCATCTATGCTTTAAATTTCATTTTTTTTTCTTTTCTAGTTTCTTTTCTTTCTTTTTTTTGTTTTTTCTTTCTTTTTTCCTTTAATTTACTTTTTTTCTTTTGCATTTTTTTTTTCATTTTTTACTCATTTCTTATAATTTCTTTTTTTATTTCTCATCTTTTCATCTATTTTTTTTTATTTCTTTTTCTTTGTATTTTTTTTTTCATTTTCTCCTTTCTCATTCTTATTTCATCATTCGTATTCGCTTGAGACCTATATGGGTTAATAAATATAAGCTTTTAATTATCTCATTTAGCCTATACAATTCATAGCATTTCTTATCAATTAAATATACTCTATATATAGTCTCTCCCCTTTATTATTATTTTTTTCTATCTTTTATTTCTCTTTTTTTCCCTTTAATTTACTATTTTTTTCTTTCTTTTTTCTTTTAATTTACTTTTTTTTTCTTTTTCATTTTTTTTATTTTTTTCCACTTATTTTTTACTCGTTTCATACACTTTTTTCTTTCTTATTTTTCATCAATTTTATTTATTTTTCAATTTTATTTATTTTTCCTTCTCATTTTTTTTTTTGTATTTCCATTTCCACCTTTTTCATTCTTGGTTCGTCATTTTTGTCATTTTTTTCTTTTTTTATATTATTTTTCTCATTTTTTTTTTGTCATTGCATTTTATATTTTATATATTTTTTTACTTTAAATTCATTTGTATCATACTATTTATTTTAAATAAATTTATTATTTGTATTTGAATAGTTTAGTTGTCAATATGTACAATTTATCATTTATATTTATATACAAATAAGTATATGAATTAATTATATTTTCTTGAGATTGAAATATATAAATATACAATGTATCATTCAATGCAAATGTGTCATTAGTATTTGTATATCAAATTTATCATTTATATTTGTATATAAATAAGTATCATTAGTATGTGTATGATTCAAGTTGTATAAACATGTATCATTTGATACAAATGTAACATTTGTATTTGTATAATTTAGCAATTGTGTTTGCATAATTTTATTATTTTTATTTGTATTATTCAATTTATATCAATAAAATATAATTTGTATCAATATATATAAAATATAAGTGCGAATTATATAAAATATATATGACGGTGCAAACTATAAAATACAAATATGAGCTTGAAGTCTAAAAACAAATACAAATATACAATTGTATTAAGTAAGCTCGGTCCATCTTTATTCCATTTCATATATGGCTGAGGATCCACATAGCCTTCGATTTATGGGAAAGTCCAGCTTCAAATTCGACTTCTAACTCTCTCATCTTAGAGTTCTCGTTAGAGCAGAAGTAAGGCACGAAGCGAGGAGCTCAAGGTCAGGCAAGGCAGGAAGTACGTAGAAACCTTAATTGTGTACTTCTTGCGACTGCTAAAGATATTTGGTTTGACGAATGTAATTTCAAGATCTTTCTGGATACTATCTCTGTATCTGTTCATTAGGTGGAGTCCACTTGAGTGTACTTACAAAAATTATAAATGTTGGGCGAATATAAATCAATATGCGCTTATGGTATTTTCGTTATCATAAAAAAAAACCCAAAAAAAAACAATAAAGAAAAAAAAAAGAAAGAGAGGTAGAAGTTAGAGATAGAAGAGAGAGAAAAATCGTAAAGAAAAAATTGAAGAAAAAATACAAAAAAAATCAGAAAGAAAAAAATACTGAAAAAGGAGAAAAGAAAAAAGAAAAAAAATGATGATGAATATAAATATTCCGAATGGTTATGATATCTCAGTCATCATTCATAATTTGTACTCGACTTAATCATGTTCTTCGAAAATAAAAAAAATATAAAATATAAAATAAAATCAAAAAAGAAAAAAGAAGAGAAAGAAGTAAAAAAAAAAACTAGAAAAAAAAAAGAGACTAAAAAGGAAAAGAAAAAAAGAAAAAAGAAAGAGAAGCAAAGGGTAAAATAGAAGAGAGAAAAAAAAGAAAACTAGAGGTTATATATAGAAGAGAGAGAAAAAAAATCTAAAAAGAAAAAACTTAAAAAAAAGAAACGGGGAAAAAGTCGAATTGATATGATATAGAAGTTTTAAGTTTTTGATTTTAGGAGATAAAGTGAGTTGGAACCACTTTTACCCAATCCATATTTACCCATATTTATATGGGCGGATTGCAATCCAAACCATTTTTGCTTGATCCATATTTAACCCATCCAAATTCAATCCAATCCGCATGTTTGCCACCATGTTGTTGTTTACAAAGAGCTATTCATTTTCATACATAAAAAAAATTTAATTTTACATTTAAGAAATCTAGAAAGGTCATTTTTCTTTATTCAAATTTAAGAGGCGTGAAATATCATTTAATTGATTATTTTTTTAAAAAAGAATAATCATATTAGCTTAAATATATATATCCTTTCATTCCTTAGAAACCCTTTCTTTCCCACTAAATTTTGAAATAATGTCGGAAGGATCCATCAATCCATTTGAAACTTGATATTGTGAAATGTATGATCAGGCACAAATAAATCATTTTCAAACTTAGAAGTGTTAGCACATTATGCAAGACACATATCTTCAGCTAATATAAGTAAAATGTCAAGTCTGAGTGAATCACTCAAGAAAATCAACATGTATTCTGCAATTTATGACATCATTTATGAAATAAAAACTTCTCACAAATAACAAATGCAGCTTCTGAAATTCTTCAAATTAAAATCTCAAATACAGACACAAATTTTAATGGATGATGAAAAATTATAGAAGACTTTTATATACTTTGATCAATTTTAACTTCTTAGAAGAATAGAATGTGATGGAAAATAAGAAACATACTAGGCAAAAGCAAATGCATATTAAATAATTATAATTGTTGGGATATATTAAGGACAATCGAACTCCATAAATTAAAGGTATTAAAGTACTCTCTACTTAACCAAGTTGAAAAATTATTTGATTAGAAGTTTATCTAGTTTCTAGAAAAAATTGTAACAAATATATAACCTTTATATTTCATTTTCAGTGATCCCCCATTGCAGGATAGATGCCATTCACCACAATGATTTCTTGTATACTGAGTTGATTTTCAATTATTAAGTAAATTCGTAAAGCCTTTCGACACTGCTTTAAAATATAGTGGAGAAGAAAGTTTTTTTTTCTTAAAGAAATATGAGAAGAAATTTGAAGTTAGAGTTCTAAATTAGAGAAGAAAGCATCAACTTAAAGGCGGGGGTGTTTTAGTCACATTGGACTGCCTAGATGGATAATTATATGAACATTTTTTGACATGTCAACTGTTTAATCGGATCTAATGGTGATTTATTAAAAGGAATGTCATTGTGATCCTTTAGTTAGACGGGGGAGGTACTTTTAATATAAAAAACAAATGAAGAGTATATATATTTTATTTCCGATAATGGAGGATAATTTGGACCCTTTTCTATAGTTTTAATTTAAGTTCCTTTACTCATCTTATTTACTCAAACCATATGGCATGTACATCTCTCTTTTTAAAATATAAAAAAATAAAAATTCATTGATTGGATTGTGAAATTATTTCACTTTTTCTGCTATTGAATATTTTCAAGATTTTTAATTATATTCATAATATAACTAGACTTACTGCACGTGCATTGTGATGAACTCAACAGAAAGGAAAACTCAATAGTTGTAAAGAAAAATAGCAGGAAGAACAAAGGACAAGATACGTATAACTGTTTGCAGAGAATTTGGATGAATACTTTTATTCATACGCTTAGTGGACTTATATAGGCTTACATATTTTAAAGAATCATTATTCCACTAAACCGCTACTGTAATTCAACTAAACAAGTTCTCCTAAACATAAGAAACACATACCTGCAGTACTACAAAACATGGAAAAATAATATAGCTACTATAGACTTAGTCAAACTAGAAGTAGCAGCTGATGTTGTACAAAACTTTAACACCCCCTCTCAACATCAGCTCTTGTCTTAACTATGCCCAACTGCTGACATAAACTTTCAAACTTACTGATACTTAAGCCTTTTGTGAATACATCGGCAATTTGTTGCTCGATTTTAATATGCCTCAAGTCAATCTCTCTTTGCAACACTTTTTCTCTGCTGAAGTGGTAATGCATTTCTAAATTCTTAGTACTTGCATGAAAAACAAGATTTTCAGCTAAGCAAATCGCTGACTAATTATCACAGTAGAAGGGAACTGCGTATCCAACTGGTTATTGCAAGTCCTTCATCAACTGCATAAGTTCTATGCTTTCTTGAGCTGCAACTATTGTTGCTCGATACTCTGCTTCTGTTGTTGACAACGACACTGTTGGCTGCTTTTTACTGTACCAAGAGATTGCTTCAGCTCTGAGCTTAAACACAAAGCTAGTAGTTGAACGAAGGGTATCATGGTCTCCTCTATAGTCAGATTCACAGTATTCGACCAACTCATATTCTTCACCTTTCTTATACAAAAGACCATAATCAAGCTTACTTTTCTCATACCTTAGTATTCGCCGAACAACCTCCGTGTGGTGCTTCTTTGGATTGTGCATATAGCGAATCATCACACTAACTACAAAAAAATATCAGGTCGAGTCTGAGTTAAATAAATAAGACTACCTACCAATTATCGATACATCATCACATATTTTATATCCTTTCCTTCATGTGCGCACATCTTAGCATTTGGCTCCAATGGTGTTAAGATTGGTTTGTAATTAAATATCCCAAACTTCTTCAATAAATTAGTGGAATATTTTTTCTGATGCAAACAAATTCCTTCTTCATTACAATCAACCTCCAAGCCAAGAAAATGGTTGAGCTGTCCAAGTTTCTTTATCTGGAAGTGAACTGATAAATTATTCTTAGTTCAAAGAATTTCTTCTTTACAATCCCCAGTTAGGATTAGACCATCCATATATACTAGTACAATAGCTAGTTTTTATCCAATATTTTTCACAAACAAGCTGGAATCTACCGGTGCTATGGAATAACCACTATGAGTAAGAAATTCTAAAATCTTATCATATCATGCCCTTGGCACTTTCTTTAATCCATATAGCACCTTTTAAAGATTACACACATACTCGGGATGATTTTGTCTCTGAAAACCCATTGGTTGGCACATATAGATCTTCCGATCCAACTCTCCATGCAAAAATGCATTTTTACATCCATCTGCCAGAGGTTCCAATCTATACTAGTTGCAAGTGCAAGTAAAATCTAAATGGTAGTAAGCTTTGCCACTAGACTAAATATTTCATCATAATATAGTCCATATTACTGAGTAAAACCCCGAGCTAAAAGACGAGGTTTGTGCCTTTCAATTGATCCATTTGTGCGATGCTTTATCTTGTAAATCCATTTACAAGAAATAGGATTGACATCCTTCGGCTTTGACACGAGCTCCCAAGTTTGATTCAATTCTAACGCAAAAATTTCCTCCTCCATAACTTTAATCCATTATGAATTCTTAAATGTTTCCTCAAAAGTCTCTGGTTCTTTTTCATCTTCTTCTTTTACTATGGTAGCATTGGCATACTTGGGATTTTACTTTTTGGTCCTTGATGACCTTCTAAGTATAGGTGGTGTGTTTGCTTCATTGAGCTCACCTTCTTCACTTGGCTGTTGGTACAAACTAGTTTGCCAAGGATTTTGAGTCACGCCTTCTTCAACATTAACTTTATTAGCTTCAACTTCAGCTTCATCTAAACTTAACTAGATGTGAGTTGAGTCCAATACATTTTTGAGAGCATCTGAATCTGGCAGCAGTTCTTTATTTGACGACCACCATGAAGAGGCTTCATCAAATATCATATTTTAAGAAGTGTAACACTTTCCGGTTGTTAGATCACAACATCGCCATTCTTTTCATTGACTATCATACCCTACAAAAATACACCTAACAACCTTTTTGTCCATCTTACTACGTAAATGATTAGGTACAAATACATAGCATACATATCCGAAAACACGAAAATAGCTAACTGAAGGTTTCATGTTCCACAACTTCTCAAAAGGTGAAAGAAAACTAAACCTTTGTTGAGGAAGTCAATTGATCACAAAAGTTAGAGTTTTTATAGCTTCTACCCAAAATTGTCCCAAAATATTTTTCGCATAAAACATGATCCGATAAATTTATGCTAGGTGTCTGTTCTTTCTTTTAGTATGCCATTCTGTTGCGGCGTATTTGAACATGTGAACTGATGATGTAGTTGACACTTCCGAAGGAACTCAGCAAATTCACATGAGGTATATTCCCCACCATTGTCAGTTCGCAAGCAAAGAATTTTCTTGCCAACTTCTACTTCAGCAACCTTTTTGAACTCTTCAAATTTTAAAAATGCATCAGATTTTTCCTTTAAAAAATAAACCCACACGTACCTAGAAAAATCATCAATAAAGATCAACATATTTCATCCTGCCAATAGAGACTTGCTTGACAAGTCATAACACATCTGAGTGAATTAACTCTAATAGTTCCTTGGCCATATATTTTGACTACTCATATGAAAACTGGTGAGCTTTACCATATTGTCAGCCTACACATATCACATATGTCCTTACTTAAAGTTTGGGAAGACTCTTCAACATTGACTTTTCCATCATGACACTAAGTTTCGAGCAGCTAACGTGACTCAACCGCATATGCCATAAGTCTGCGGTCTCATTCTTTCTTATATTATCTATATATGCGGTTTCTGCCGACATTACATAGATGAAATTCAATCTTTGTCCCTTCATTACTGGATCTTCTTTAATCTCAAGATTATGATATATCCTTACATCTTGCGGACCAAACAAAACAAAGTGACCTGAAGATATCAATTGTGCTATTGAAAAAAGATTTTTCTTCATACCTGGTACATGATAAACATTTTGGAGTAGTATCCTATTAGCATAATTATTTGGAGACACTACAGCCTTACCGATGTGAGCTATCGATAATTTTATGTCATCGGTTGTTACTACCTCACAACTTTTCTTGTACTTGGATAGATTTTATAGCTTCTCTTTATCACCAGTCATATGGTTTGAGCATTCAAAATCAACAATTCAGTCATTCTCATAGTCAATTTGTGTAGAGGTTGTTATTGTAAAAGCTAACTCCTCCTGTCAATAGCAAAGAATGCTTCAGCATCCCAGTCATCTTTACTATTTTCTTTTAGACCGGAAGTGGCAGCAACATTGCTCTCAACAAACCTTTTATTGAACCAGCAGTTGTGGCACTTTCCACAGTTGTGGCACTTTCCTTCAAACCTCTTGTTTTTGCCCCATTGATTTCTTGAAGCCCCCTTGGACGATATCTTCCCTCTCCTTGATGACTTTTGGCCTTATCATTATTTCTTTTCAATCAATCTGCATTGTACTACTTGGAGTTCCCTCTGCTTTTGTTGACATAGAGCGCTTCCTCCTCTCACTTTTGTAAACCTCCACTCATTTGCTTTTCCATGGCTTTTTAGCCAGTAAGAAAAATCTCAAACTCCACAAGTGATGGTTGATTTTGCCATTCCTATACTGTAGTAACAAAGTTTCTGTATTCAAATCTCAAATCATAAATGATTATTCTTTTCATCCTGGTTTTCCCAATTAGGGATGTTGGTTCCAATTTTGAAATTTCACGACATATCAACTTCACTTTGTGAAAGCATTGTGCAATGCTCATATCATTTTGAGCTATTGACAACAATTCACTTTCTAAAAATTGTAGGCATGTATTATTCTTCTTTGATAAGAGTGTAGCCAGTGTGTCCCAAGCTTTTTTTAGTGTTTCAACATATCGTATATGTTCCAACACATCTTCTTTAATGGTGGTTTTGAGGGCAAATAATGTTTTTCCTACTTTAATCTTCCATTTCCTCAATGCGCCATCCAGTTTTTCTATCGCTGGTTTGACTTTCCTTCCATTAACGATCTCTCAAAGATCTTGACCTTCCATGTAGGAGGTCATACATGTCATCCATATTTTGTAATTCTGATGATTGAGTTTCTTCACTCCACCTATGGCTTGAAAATCAATCATTTTATTTTCTGTAAAATAATTATCTATGTTCAAGAAGATGGTTCTTTCTACCAACAACTAATATATGTGTAATACCCCAAGTTTTCATGTCATAAATCTCTTATTCTTTTCACACGAAATCAGATCCAGCCTAAAGAAATTATTACCCCTGAGTTGACTCTCTCGTTTCGATCTCAGCCATGTAGCTATTTCTCATGAAAGTTTATGCACTCACAGATCAGTTTAGTAGCCCACTACATTGGGATTCAATTATATAATTTATTTCAGTTGTGCATAAAATCTTATAGTCTCAGATTCCTCAGTAATTTTCGCCTAATTAGCCATATTTTAGGACGAATATTCCCAAAGGGGAGATATTGTAATACCCCGTATTTTTCTAGCTTAAATTCGTCCCTAGAATGTCAAGAATTTTCTTCAAATATGAATAACATTTATTTCATGCGGTATTTTAAAGATTTCAACTTTTTATTGTGTGGAAAATTGAATAAGCTTTCCATCGATACCAAATTTGTCCGACACTCGGTGAAAGAGTTATGGCATTTTTAAGTTGTCAGTGTGCCACCTGGGCACTTGGCGCATCGCGGAGAAGGAGAAATCCCCAATTGTCAATTTGTAGTGAGGCCCACTATCTTGGCGCATCATGGAGAGGCCCAATTTCTCATTTGGTAATTTCCAATGTGACCTCGCGATACCGGCGCGTCGCACCAATGGTCAAAATGATAAACATAAGGGCTCTGCGATTGTAGAGCGTCGTGGAGGGAGCCCATATCCCGTTCGTCCAAATTTCAGTGAGCCACCGCGATAGTGGCGCGTCGCACTGGCCACCCAGTTCGCAAAATATTACGTTTTTTAGTTTCATTTAGGAGTTTAAAGAGGGCATTTTGGTCACTCTCCCAACCCCCAATCCGTCCAAAAACAGAAGATTAAGCATATTTCAAAGCACATTATGTTTTATTCATCATTCCCTCTCAAAGTAAAACCCTAGTTCATCAACTTCCTCCCTAAGAAATCCAAGATTCCTTCATTAACTCTCCAAGATAACTTAAGATTGAGGTTTCCCAATACAAGAACACTAAGAAATCATCTCCAAAGCATCAATAGGAATCAAAGATTCAAGCCTTTCATCAAAGATCATCAATTAAGGTATGTGGGGTTTGAACAAGGGTAATTCTTTCACCATTGTGCCCAAAACTTTATTTTAATTATAAATTCACTGCAATTTATGAGATTTTCCATGAAATTCAAGTTAGGGTTTATACCCATTATCATTCTTTTTAAGATTATGAGATTTTCCATGATTTAGAAGTTGAATTACATAATTATGTTTATGATTCCATGCATGTTGCTGAAATTCCTAGTTTTTAAGACGATTTATGAATGCTTACATTACCAAGAATGAATTTTGAGATGTTTTAATATGAGATTGATGCTTGGGTCAATAGACCCCATTTAAAGATTATTGTTTTAAAGAATTGTTGTGCTATAAGCACCACATGATTAAAATGTTTTCAGATTACTGAGAAAGATTTGGCCTTTTGGTCTCTGAACAGATTTAAAATCCACTTTACAGATTCAGATTACAGATTTATAGTTGGTTTTTATTATAAACCATTAGATTACTTTTAAAGTAGATTTTTCTTAAAGATTTTAAGTATGAGATTAGGAGTAGTATTTATCACTGAGCGGGAAGTATGGGATTAGCGTGCCCTATCTTCCACAGAACTACGTGCCACCATAGGTACAGATACAGATTATTCCCACTTCTACGTGGATGACTCAGATTGTGATCACACATATTAGATTGTTCTATTCTAATGGCAAGGGTAGAACAACCCTAACCTTACAGGGGCTAGTCGTGGGACATCATGGATGCTCACATGGTGTACATGTCGGTTAGAAGAACCTCTCAAATAGATGTCCCCCACTCTTAAAACAGTTTTTAGTTAATTAAAGTCTTGAGATAAAGTGTTTACTATGCAGAAAGTTGTTTTAAAGTATTTTCCTTCA
Source organism: Capsicum pubescens (assembly GCA_030864215.1). NCBI lineage: Eukaryota > Viridiplantae > Streptophyta > Magnoliopsida > Solanales > Solanaceae > Capsicum > Capsicum pubescens. The sequence goes on along the minus strand of CM061548.1, from coordinate 334,767,840 downwards.
GCTAAACTATTTTCCCTAAAGAGAAGAGTCTTACAAAAAAGCTTTTAGAAAACTAAGTGTAAAGGCTCACGAATTTATTTAGATTATACTTTACAGAAAGATATCAACTTTTAGATTTCAAATTTAAAGAGTGATTTCTTTCTACACTTAGACAGTATGATTGAAAGAAAGAATTCAAGTACAACCTGTAGAACTGAATGTTATGGCTCATATGATTTATAACGTATGAATTGATCTTATTGCTTCAGATTTCAGTATTTTAGACATTTGTAACGCCCCAAAAATCTGTCCCGAGATGTCAAACGGTGCTTAGGACAATAAGTGATCCAAAGCTAACCCTTCTACTGGCATAACTCATAAGCAACTGAATAATATGCATAAAATAACTGAGTTTACAACACAGAAACATAATAATGGTGAAATCTGGAAAACATAATATTAATACAACTTTTACATTCTAATAAAGTCTGAAAAGAAGAACTGAAAAGTTAATTTACATAACTGACTCTTACTGACATCTGTGAAGCCTCTACCAAACTGACTATAGATAGCTAGGATGCGACCCCAACTATTACTAATCAATACATAAGTATGAGAAAGTGAAGTACAAAAATAACATCTAACTAAAGTCCCTGAAGAAGGAGGACTCGTCATCTGGTGGCTGGAATATGCAAGCTGTCTGAATATGGTATGCATACTACAACCCGTACTTACATTATGAGACAATGTAGCACATATACATATATGTGGATCAGTACTTTGAGAAGGTGACATGCATAAGTAGAACATCATATTGTCATCATAATTTGTAAATCAATGCATGCTAAATGTAAATGCCTCATATAAGCTGGGATATCTGAAATACTGAAAATAATAATCACGAGAAAAAAATCATACTTGTAAATCTAGTGAGCCAAAATATTTAGTTCAAAAAGTTGTGCTGATACTCTGTCTTTAAATCACATTGTCTAAGTGTAAAAAGGACTCACTTCTAAGTCTGAAATCTGAAAACTGAAATTTGTAACTCTTATCGTAAACGTGTGAACATTTACACTTAGTTTTCTAAAATCTGGAAAATACCTTATCTTAGGGCTTAAAATCTTAAAACCATAACTTCCAAAACATATGCTTTTATCTTAAATCTTTAAATCAACAGATTTTTGAAGTGTGGGAAACATCTATTTGGGAGGTTCTTCTAACCGACATATACACCATGTGAGCATACATGGTGTCCCACGACTAGCCCCCATAAGGTTAGGATTGTTCTACCCTTGCCATCAGAATAGAACAATCTAATCTGTGTGATCACAATCTGAGTCATCCACGTAGAAGTGGAAATAATTTGAATCTGTACCTATGGTGGCACATAGTTCTGTGGAAGATAAGGCACGCTAATCTCGCACTTCCCGCTCGGTGCTAAATGCTACTCCCAATCTTATGCTTAAAATCTCAAGAAAAATCCACCTTAAAAGTAATCTAATGGTTTATAATGAAAACCAACTATAAATTTGTAATCTGAATCTGTAAAGAGGATTTCAAATCTATTCTAAGATCAAAAGGTCAAATCATTCTCAATAATCTGAAAATATTCTAATCATGGGGTGGTTATAGCACAACAATTCTTTGAATAACAATCTTTGAATAGGGCTTAGGACCCATGCATCAATCTCATGATAAAACATCTTAGAATCCATGCTTGGTAATGTAAATATTTATAATTCATCATAAAATTTGAAAATTTCAGCAATATGCATTAAAATATAAACATAATCATGTAATTCAACTTCTAAATCATGGAAAATCTCATAATCTTGCAAATAATGATAATGGGTATAAACCCTAACTTGAATTTCATAAGAAATCATATAAATTCCAGTAAATTTGTAATTAAAATAAAGTTTTGGGCACAAGGATGAAAGAATTATCCTTGTTCAAACCCCACATATCTTAATTCGCTGATCTAGATGCTAGAACTTGAATCTTGGATCTCTATTGATGTTTTGGAGATGATTTTTTGGAGTTCTTGTGTTGGGAATCCTAAATCTTGAATTTCTTTGGAGAATTAATGTAGGAATTTGGATTTCTTGGGGAGAAAGTTTAATGAACTAGGGTTTCGCTTGAGAGAGATTTGATGAAAAGTGAATGTAAAGTGCTTTGAAGGGGTTTAATTCACTGTTTAAGACAGACTCTTTAAACTCTCAAACGAAACTAAAAAATACAACATTTTGCAAACTGGGTGGCCACCGCGATGCGCCACTATTGCGGTGGCTCACTGGAATTTGGACGATCGGGAATTGGGCTCCCTCCGTGATGCGCCACAATTGCGGAGACCTTATTTTTGTCATTTTGACCACTGACGCACGCGCCAGCATCGCGGAGTCTCACAGGAACCAGACAATTAGGAAAATGGGCTTCTCCACCACACAGGGCTATCGTGGAGGGCCACTAGAATTTGACAATTGCAGATTTTGCCTTCTCCGCGATGTGCCAAGTGCCAAGGTGGCACACTGTCCACTTAAAAATGCCATAACTCTTTCACCGAGTGTCGGATTTGGGTGAATTTGGTATCAATGGAAGGCTTATTTAATTTCTCACACAATAAAAAGTTGAAATCTTTAAAATACCGCTTGAAATAAATGGTATTCATCTTTGAAGCAAATTCTTGACATTCTAGGGATGAATTTAAGCTAGGAAAAATATGGGGTATTACAATATCTCCCCCTTGGGAACATTCGTCCTCGAATGTGGCTAACTAGGCTGAAATTTCTGAGGAATCTGAGGCTATAAGCTATCATGCACAACTGAAATAAACTGTATGACTGAATCCTAATGTAGTGGGCTACTGAACTGATCTGTGAGTGCATGAGCTCTCACGAAAATAGCTATATGGCTGAGATCGAAACTAGAGCGTCAACTTATGACTAACCATTACTTTAGGCTTGATCTGATTTCATAAGAAAAGAATAAGAGATTTATGACATGAAAACTTCATGAAACTCGAGGCATTATAATATCTCCCCCTTCGGATCGTTCGTCCCCGAATAATACTAATTTGTTTAAAATACTAGAAAAATCCTGAGATGATACGCAGGATACTTATGAACTGAATCATGACTTAATATCTAAATCTGAAACTGATGCATATACTGAGATGGCCATACTCACAAAATTTCAAGTAGTGAGACTGAACTAAATCGGAAGATGGAAAAACTATAGAGATTCTTCTGTCAGACTGTTAGACTAGATTTATAGCTACACTAACTGAATCATACTAAATGCCTATACCCAGATGGAGTACTTCTTTAACACTTTTCTAAGAAACTCTAATGATATTAGGGAGTAAAGGACTCCAGGCATGATCTGAACAAGACCTCTGAATAAGGAATCACAATATTGCTACATCTCCATAGAAGAGAACATAGACCCATAAATCATAAGCTAGGATAGAATTACTAGGCCTCAAGCAACGCAACTTCTTATCTTCAAGCTTAGAAACACTTCTCCAATACTTCCTCATTTATGCTATCCCCTTAAATATGATAATCACTTGATTCAACTGATAATCCTCACATGGCATTGATAACTCCATTTTCTAAAGTTTAAACTAAACTAAATCCTCTCATCAAGGTCAAGCCTAACTCAAAATTCATAAGACACTGTACATAACACCATAACACTAGCCTAAACCATTGATTCAATACCCCAAGCATTGTCATAACTACTCCGCTCTAAGATAATTCTTCTTATCACTTCTATAACAAATTTAACCTCTTACTAGGAAATCCTCTAATGCACAACACACTTATCCCCTTAGATACCGACATAACAATCAAGCCTATTTTATATCCACACATGCACTTCTAAACAAATACCCATAAGAGCATCTCTCCCATATTCTCTAATACCTATATCAATAACAACCTCCATGCACCATTCAAGTCTTAGGATAATACACATGAAATATTCTCAACTAACCGAGTCATACACAAGAAAATAAACTTCACCTCAAACTTATAGACTTACATAAAACCAGCTTACAACAATCTTCCCAAACATAAGACATTTACTATCTCCCATCCACACAATTGCTCATCATCGCTATCTTGACCAGGGGAAGGTCACTGAAAAGTTAGAATACCAGGGCCCAAAACATGAAGGGGATACTAAGCATAACTTGACACTTTACTAAGGCCTTAGGAATAGAGTATTCACGACATAGGTTTATTAAGAAGATCTAATCTGAGGACGTACATGATATAAATCTGAATTTCATTGATCGTTAAGAGTGTTACATGAGTACTGGAACTGAACATACTGTAAGGTCTGAATTTGGAGTTCATAACTTATGGAATGTAATTCCAACTATTGGATGAACTGGAACTCCTCTTACTAGGAACTGGGAGAGTACGGAACTCTCTATAATACGCATAAACATGAGCTATGGTCAGTGAACTAACACTTGAGGCATGAGTAAATATCAGGATAGCTGAAGTACAAAACTTTGTACTGAGATGAGAATGTGTCGAGCATCATCCTTTCCTACTGACTTTCTGTACTACACTTGGCATCACTTACTAGAATCTGGAAGTCTGACTTGGTTACTCATACTATCATCTCCCTCTTTGTCTTTAAGCCATCAATCTAAGTATGTGAACCACTAAATAAACTTCAATATAAACTGCAATCACTTTACTCTTGAGTCTAGAACACAATAATACACACAAGTAATAAACTGACTCTGGAAGACTACAACTGGAAGTGTAAAACCCACTTCTAATACTTCCTTCTGAGATACGACTCTATCTTTCTATAGCTTCACTTGTCATTACCTAATATCTTGAACACTTACTAACTTAAAATCTTCATAAGTATATGATAACGCCCAAACTACAGCTCTCGTAAGAGTGTAAGCGGTTGCTGTCAAATATAGAACCCAACTGGGTTGGGTGTCGAATCCCACAGGGAATACTTGGTCACTAAGTGTTGCAATCTATTAGTAGACTGTTGGTCGAAAATTCCACGGAAAAGGGGGGATTGGATTGTGGCGTGAATTAATGCTATCAAAGTAACAATAGAATTCTTTGTTTAGTAAGATTTAATCACAGAGAAAAATAAGTTAGGGTTATGTCCACCTTATGAGTTCTACGTATCTATTAACTATGAGTAATGCGGAATTCAGACATGCATGCACTTATATAGATTCGTATTCTAATGGTAAATCCTAGTGTTTCTCAACCATCAAGGATTATCTCACTTTAACTCTCTCGAGCTTAAAGCGTATAACTAATGGTACAAACTCTCCAAGAGTTAATCCAGTTACCGCACTAACGTGTAAATAAAGGTTGGTAGCCCTATTTCCTTGTCACACTCTCTTTTCCAAACATGTAACTTTTCTCTCGAACAAGTTAATGCTATAATGGCGTATTCTATATGTTTGCAACCACAAGAATGTAATTAAGATGAAGAGAGTAATGATATAAGTAGCATAAGTATCAAGAATTCACAAACTCATAGTAATAGATAATATATCATAAGGCTTCCATAACCCTAACAGAGAAGTTTAGCTACTCATGATTACAACGGAGATCACAATAAACATCATCATCGTACCAAAGCTCAAAGAATCTCCCATTGAAGATGGGTGTGGCGTCAAACTAGGTTGACGTTTTTGCCCTCTAGACGTTTCCCCGAGTTAGCATTTTTTTCTCTGTTAAAACTTATAGAATCTGTAAGCTCAATAATACTAGAAAGTCGAATGAATAATGAAAGTATCTATCAATTCGTGAATAATGAAAAGCATGAATCAATGAATGAATGCATGCTGAAAAATTCAGCAAATAGGGTTTTTATAACATCCTTGTCCTAGTCCTATTAAGTTACTGTTGATCCCCAAGTCTTTAGAAATACTATTTTTTCCCGAGACAAGTTCTCCATGCATCACTTTCAGTCCATAAGCTTACAAAAGCTGCCTTCCCTATTATGTGAAGTTTTCCTTGCTACCAAAAGGTCCACAAAGTGCTGAAATCTTCATCATTGATACCTGAAAACATGCTAATCACGTTGGTTAGCTCACTTACAAGAAAATGGACTAAAAATGCAGGAATTATATATTTTGTCCTTAAAACTTAGCTAAAATATGAGTGAATTATGGTGCTTTAGGCGTGTAAATACGCCTATCATCAACACCCCACACTTAAAGCTTTGTTCATCCTCGAACAAAATATTACGTCCATGCAAACATCTAACTAGGATTTCACAATAGTAACACAAAATATTCATCAAGACACGCACGACAATTATTAACAAAGAGTAGTTTTCTGGATCACTACTAGAAACCATTCAACCTCCAACATAGACTCGTGATGATGGCTAATTCGTATCCACAAGTTAAGGCACCAAGAATCATACAAAACTACCCAAAACTCATCAACCATGTGTGTCTCACACAATATATCACCCATAATCACTCACAAGTTTTGCATTTTTCGAAACATGGGTACAAGATTCTCCTTGCTCTCACTCTCACAAAGAATTCTTATGTTGCAACTGATGACCATAGGCTTGCCCTTAGTGTAATGCTCCACTAATATCAGAATGCTAAGCTTAGGATCAAATAGGTCTTTACAGGTTGTAATGTAGGCTAAGGGACAGGTAGGACTATTTTGGCCAGAAATAGTGACTATGTTCCCTAAGCGCTTTAATACATCACATTATGCCATTAACACTCTCTTTTAAACAACCCTTCTACCTTTCTTTTCATCTAACACCCCTTTTCACCTATTTTGTTATTCAATTATAAACACAAAGATGAGAATATACAACTTATTATTTATTTATTTATTTTATTTCTTTCTTTTTTTTTAAAACACCTCTATGATAGCCACTCTTATTCACAACAATTTCAAGTACCAATACACTCTGAAGCATCACTCTTACCCTCTTTCCTCTTATTTTGTTACATAACTCTACAATTTAAAGCGCTTAGGAATTTGAATCAAATTATGGTCTTGAAAAAAAAAATGGATTAGGCTACATATGAGGCTGTCAAAGAAAATAGCTAAAGGCTCAAAGGGGGTTAACTAGGATAATGTCCAAGGGTAGGTAAAAAGAAGGTAAACAATCACAGGCTGCCAAAGAAATACCTAAATCATCTCCTAAACTCACACTCTTTATTTCGCTTTACATACTCACCAGGCAAGTTCTAGCATCAGTCACAACACAGAATATACTATAACCTCACACACATAAGGCACATGGTCAACTTTATTGGGAGTAGTATAGACTCTTGACCCAACAGATGAATGAATTAAACCACACAATTATCACACAGTGAGTCATACGTAGAGCCTAAATGTCTCAATAGTAATGATTTAGCACAAACTCTTGTTATACTACCATGCCGTCTATCAGAACAATTTCATACAAAATCTAAAAAAAATCTAGAATTTAAACTAACTAATTACGACTAATTAAAACACACAAGAACTAGAATAAATGTAGGCAAAGCAGTACAAGAAGCATACAAATACCAGCACCCCACACTTAGATGGGACACACTGCCCTCAGTGGAAAATAAATAAGGAAAACCTGATTAGTCGGACTCCTTTTCTATGTCTGGGGTCATACCCCCTGCGTCGGAATCATCATCAGAGTCGTCATCCTCAGAGTTTCCTCAAAATGTACCCCACTTGATCCCAAAAGTGTGTCGAGGTATTTGTGGAGAGGAGGACTCAGTTTGCTCCTTTTTTGACCTTTTCTATCCTTTCTGTGAGGTGGACGCTTTTTCTTTTCCTTGTCGTCCTTTTGGGGCCATTCTACCTGAGATTAAAATAGAGTCATGTTAGCTTCATCTCGGAAGATTCAATCGAAAAACAAACAGTAGTGGCACCACCCCACACTTTATTTGTTGGCACAGACTAATTTAGTGAGTGATGTCGATTACTCAGACTTCATCGACATACATTTAAGCGATATGTTCAACACAGTCATACGTTCATGTCATCTTAACTATCCTTTTCAGCTCTATGTCATGTAAACTTGACCATACTGTATGGTTTGGATTAATGCACTTTTGGAACAAGACTACTACGTAGAGATCAAATCAAGTTTATGGCATAGAAATAATCACAACATCTCATGCTTGTATTCAATCATGATCTTTATCTCGATGAAAGAGCCTTTCAAAACATTCCAACGTTCGACTTACACGATTAGGTGATTAGCTTTACCATTTCAATTCCGCAAAAAGATGACAGTGTATAACAACCAAAATACAAATCGGAACAAAGTTTAGAACACCCATACGTATTCTTTCACTCAACTAGATTTATCAATACAAACCAACTACATTCAAATCACCAACACTACTTCAAGATTTAACAAATCATTATAGGCGTAGTATTGTAATAACTACGGAATATAAAAGAAGTACTTACTTAGTGATGGCCTCGAAAGATGATCTTGCAAGGTTAGAAGAGCAAAAAGAAAAATTTTGAGAGATTTGGAGAGTAAAGGCGGTGCCTAGGTTGAGCAAATAAGTGTGTTTTGTTCTAATGTTGAAGTTTTATTTATAGGACAAGGCTTGGGTCGGGTTTGACCCATTTAAAATCGGATTAGGAGACCAAAAAGTAAGCATAGGTGGCGCCTAATGCTTTGCCTATGCTTAGCATAGGCGGCGCCTTTTGCAAAGCCTAGTTGAGCATAGGCGGCGCCTATGCTATGGCATTGTTAGGCATAGGCGGCGCCTATGCTATGGCATTGTAGATTCAGAGAGCTTAGGCCATAGCATAGGCCTTGCCTTGTTCGTTGCCTAGATTTACATAGGCCTTGCCTTGTTCATTGCCTAGATTTGCACAGGCAATGCCTAACCAATAGCCTTTGTTTCTTCATTCCAAACTTACCACCTTCAACATGACACAATTCCAAATTAAAATTTGGGCTAGATCTCCTCCTTTATACGTCTTACACCTACATTTACTCAAAAACAAAAAAACAATTAGAACGATGGGTTGCCTCCCACCAAGCGCCTTAGTTTTGGTCGTGGCTCGACTCTTCTTTTTGGATTTTTATTTAACAAAACAAACTCTTAGTAAAACAAAACGATTAAAAACGATGGGTTGCCTCCCATCTAGCGCTTGATTTATTGTCGCGGCACGACATAGTTACCTCGATTACTTAGACTTCATCGAGATAGATGGTGCATCGTTTTCTGAATGGATTCAAACGACGCTGATGCTTACTTGTAGGCATGCAATCTTCTTCGAGATGGCTCTTGTGCATACATATCCCAGGAGGGATACCAATTATATCATCAATAGTCCAACCCATAGCTCTCTTGTACCTCTTCAGAGCAGAGATGAGAGCCTCTACGTGCTGTTCACCTAAATCAGCCGCAACACTCACCGGAAGTGTATTTCCACTTCCCAAGAATGCATTTTTCAGGTGACTAGGCAGCTCCTTTAATTCTAGCACTGGTGGTTCTTCAATGGATGGCTTTGCTGGTGGTGAAGGGCGATTTTTAAGATCCAGATCCACCTTCTTAGGAGCATGAGAATAGGAGCCAATTCCTGTTAGAGCACAAATAGTTTCTTCATACTCTTCAACATCCACACGCCCAAAATTCATAAGCACAGAAGCCAATGGATCAACAATAAGCTGCTTCTCTACAGATAATTCTTTCTCATCATCATAATAAACATCAGCTACAGAGAACACATTCATATCTTTGGGCTGCTTCATTGATTTGCATACATCAAAACGGACCACTTCGTCATTCATCCAAAATAAAAGCTCATTAGCTCTTAGATCAATAAACACACTTCTTGTTGCAAGGAAAGGACGCCCTAAGATTATGGGAACTTCAGAATCCACCTCGCAATCCAAAATAACAAAGTCTGCTGGAAAGATGAAGATGGAAACCTTCACCAATACATCATATAAGATACCAACAGGTCGTTTTACCGATATATCTGCCATCACGAGCCGCATATTGGTTGGTGTAGGATCACCCAACCCCAACTTTCTGTAAATAGATAGTGGCATCAAATTAATGCTAGCTCCCAAATTGCACAATGCCTTAGCAAAATCCAAAGATCCAACCGTGCAAGGAATAGTGAAAGCACCAGGATCTGCCTTATTCTGAACTAGCGATCTTGTAGCGATTGCACTGCAATGATGAACTTTATCTGCCAGCTCATAGCTTGCTACCCGCTTCTTTGTCAAAATGTCCTTCATGAATTTAGCGTATCCGGGCATCTGCTCTAGCGCCTCCACCAAAGGAACATTAATAGTCAGCTACTTCAACATAATCATGAATTTACTGAACCTAGTATCATCAGCTTTCTTCTTCAGTCTCTGCGGAAAAGGTGGTGGTGGAAGGGGAATCGTTTTCTCCACCACTTCCTCTTTATCTTGCTTCCGATTATCAACCTTTTCAAGAGTGTCCTCAGCCTTCTTCTTCAGTCTCTGAGGAAAAGGTGGTGGTGGAAGAGGAATCATTTCCTCCACCACTTTTTTTTTATCTTGCTTCCGATTATCACTCTTTTCAGGCTGGTGACGTCTAGGTGTAACATCATGAGCACTCACTTCAGCTTCTACGGCATCTTCAAACTCTACTTCATCAACATTCTCTACTATATCATCAACCACCTGCTTGCCTTTGGATGGATTTTGCAACACTTTACCACTCCGGGTAGTAATAGCCATACATAATCCGTTATTCATTGGGTTTTGTACAGTGTCACTGGGTAGCGTGCCAACCTTTCTTTGGTTGAATGCCGCTGATAATTGACTCAATTGTTGCTCCAACTATTTTATTGTAGTAGAATGCGAGTCAACCAATTGATTTATTGATGACAAATCATTCTTTACCTCAGTAACGCCCATATTGGTTGCCTCCACCCCTTTCAACAGCTTAGCCATCATATCATCCATGGACATCTTTCCAGATCCAGACGCCACAGCCTCACGGTTTCCAGGAGGAACATACAAACCACTCCTGTCAGTCTTATTCTTCCAACCACCTTGATCGCGGTCCTTGTATCCAGATTTATCATAATAGTTCCGACCTTGGTTTCCTTGGGCATTGCCTCGGAAACCCCCTTGATTATTCAAGTAATTTGCTTCCCCCTCAGAATCGGAATCATATCTTCCCTGTGATACAATGGCTTTAACCTTTTCGGTCTTCCCTGATAATAAATGCTTGGTAAGAAGATCCATCTGCGTTTTCATGTGAGCCATATCTTGGTCACGTTCCTCTTGTCTACGCCTCTGCTCTGCAGTCAAGCTAATAGATACTGTAGAGCTTACTACCTCAGAATCCCTGGTATGCCAAGCTCTACTCTGCTTTGTCATACGATCTAGCATATCACTTGCCTCAAGAAAAGTAAGGTCCATGAATGACCCACCTGCAGTATTATCAACCACTTTCTTAGTCACTGAGTTCAAAGCCCTGTATAATATCTCCATCAAGTGGATGTTGGTCATCTGATGATTTGGGCACCACATAAGCTTCTTCTTGAACCTCTCCCATGTTTCGTGGAGAGCTTCAGTTAGAAGCTGTCGGAAATTATTGATCTCATCTCTCAACTGTGCTCTCTTGGATGGCGGAAAGAATCTTTCTAGGAAAGCGTCTTTCAGTTGCCTCCAATTAGTAATAGAATCAGGAGTTAGCCCGTTCAGCCATAGAGTTGCCTCCCCAGACAGAGACAATGGAAATAAGCGCAGCCGAATTGCATTCTGCCCAACTCCTGGATTGTCAAACGACTTGCATGTTGAAATAAAATTGACCAGATGCATATTCGGGTTATCGCCTGCAAGTCCACCAAATAAACCTTTGAGCTGCAATAGCTGAATCATGGTGCTTGTGATATTGAACTTGGCTCCAGGTGCCAAGGGCGGAGGAATAATATCCCCTGTGGCACCAGCTCCATCAAGATCGTCATCAACATCATCAAAAGGAGCCTGCACAGCTCGGTGGTCAGGTCTCATTCTAGCTTGACGATCCCTCCTGTGCATAGGTGCCGCCACCTCATCAGTATGCCTAGGATTTAGTAACTCATCATCACCCAGGTCCTCATCATCAGGATTTGTTGCTCGACCTGGGTTATCAATATTCTGTTGATGCACTTGAGCAGCTGCCAACGCAGCTAATATAGCCTGCTCCTGTTGAGCAGCCCTTCTTTCAATGTCACGTTGTGCATCCATTCTGCCAATAAGTTGTGGTTCAGGATTTATGGGTAATAATGGCTGACCAGATCTTCATGTATTTGGCATGCACTCTACCAAACCTGAACAAAACAAAAACAACAAACAAAACGTAAAATTCAAGAATTTTAGACCAAAGGGTCTATTAACTATCACAAACTTAGTTGACAACTGTATTCCCCAGCAACGGCGCCAAAATTTGATAACGCCCAAACTACAGCTCTCGTAAGAGTGTAAGCGGTCGCTGTCAAATATAGAACCCAACTGGGTTGGGTGTCGAATCCCATAAGGAATACTTTGTCACTAAGTGTTGCAATCTATTAGTAGACTGTTGGTCGAAAATTCCACGGAAAAGGGGGGATTGGATTGTGGCGTGAATTAATGCTATCAAAGTAACAACAGAATGCTTTGTTTAGTAAGATTTAATCACAGAGAAAAATAAGTTAGGGTTATGTCCACCTTATGAGTTCTACGTATCTATTAACTATGAGTAATGCGGAATTCAGACATGCATGCACTTATATAGATTCGTATTCTAATGGTAAATCCTAGTGTTTCTCAACCATCAAGGATTATCTCACTTTAACTCTCTCGAGCTTAAAGCGTATAACTAATGGTACAAACTCTCCAAGAGTTAATCCAGTTACCGCACTAACGTGTAAATAAGGGTTGGTAGCCCTATTTCCTTGTCACACTCTCTTTTCCAAACATGTAACTTTTCTCTCGAACAAGTTAATGCTATAATGGCGTATTCTATATGTTTGCAACCACAAGAATGTAATTAAGATGAAGAGAGTAATGATATAAGTAGCATAAGTATCAAGAATTCACAAACTAATAGTAATAGATAATATATCATAAGGCTTCCATAACCCTAACAGAGAAGTTTAGCTACTCATGATTACAACGGAGATCACAATAAACATCATCATCGTACCAAAGCTCAAAGAATCTCCCGTTGAAGATGGGTGTGGCGTCAAACTAGGTTGACGTTTTTGCCCTCTAGACGTTTCCCCGAGTTAGCATTTTTTTCTCTGTTAAAACTTATAGAATCTGTAAACTCAATAATACTAGAAAGTCGAATGAATAATGAAAGTATCTATCAATTCGTGAATAATGAAAAGCATGAATCAATGAATGAATGCATGCTGAAAAATTCAGCAAATAGGGTTTTTATAACATCCTTGTCCTAGTCCTATTAAGTTACTGTTGATCCCCAAGTCTTTAGAAATACTATTTTTTCCCGGGACAAGTTCTCCATGCATCACTTTCAGTCCATAAGCTTACACAAGCTGCCTTCCCTCTTATGTGAAGTTTTCCTTGCTACCAAAAGGTCCACAAAGTGCTGAAATCTTCATCATTGATACCTGAAAATATGCTAATCACGTTGGTTAGCTCACTTATAAGAAAATGGACTAAAAATGCAGGAATTATATATTTTGTCCTTAAAACATAGCTAAAATATGGGTGAATTATGGTGCTTTAGGCGTGTAAATACGCCTATCATCAACACCCCACACTTAAAGATTTGTTCATCCTCGAACAAAATATTACGTCCATGCAAACATCTAACTAGGATTTCACAACAGTAACACAAAATATTCATCAAGACACGCACGACAATTATTAACAAAGAGTAGTTTTCTGGATCACTACTAGAAACCATTCAACCTCCAACATAGACTCGTGATGATGGCTAATTCGTATCCACAAGTTAAGGCACCAAGAATCATACAAAACTACCCAAAACTCATCAACCATGTGTGTCTCACACAATATATCACCCATAATCACTCACAAGTTTTGCATTTTTCGAAACATGGGTACAAGATTCTCCTTGCTCTCACTCTCACAAAGAATTCTTATGTTGCAACTGATGACCATAGGCTTGCCCTTAGTTTAATGCTCCACTAATATCAGAATGCTAAGCTTAGGATCAAATAGGTCTTTACAGGTTGTAATGTAGGCTAAGGGACAGGTAGGACTATTTTGGCCAGAAATAGTGACTATGTTCCCTAAGCGCTTTAATACATCACATTATGCCATTAACACTCTCTTTTAAACAACCCTTCTACCTTTCTTTTCATCTAACACCCCTTTTCACCTATTTTGTTATTCAATTATAAACACAAAGATGAGAATATACAACTTATTATTTATTTATTTATTTTATTTCTTTCTTTTTTTTTTCTTTTTTTTTTAAAACACCTCTATGATAGCCACTCTTATTCACAACAATTTCAAGTACCAATACACTCTGAAGCATCACTCTTACCCTCTTTCCTCTTATTTTGTTACATGACTCTACAATTTAAAGCGCTTAGGAATTTGAATCAAATTATGGTCTTGAAAAAAAATGGATTAGGCTACATATGAGGCTGTCAAAGAAAATAGCTAAAGGCTCAAAGGGGGTTAACTAGGATAATGTCCAAGGGTAGGTAAAAAGAAGGTAAACAATCACAGGCTGCCAAAGAAATACCTAAATCATCTCCTAAACTCACACTCTTTATTTCTCTTTACACACTCACCAGGCAAGTTCTAGCATCAGTCACAACACAGAATATACTATAACCTCACACACATAAGGCACATGGTCAACTTTATTGGGAGTAGTATAGACTCTTGACCCAACAGATGAATGAATTAAACCACACAATTATCACACAGTGAGTCATACGTAGAGCCTAAATGTCTCAATAGTAATGATTAAGCACAAACTCTTGTTATACTACCATGCCGTCTATCAGAATAATTTCATACAAAATCTAAAAAAAATCTAGAATTTAAACTAACTAATTACGACTAATTAAAACACACAAGAACTAGAATAAATGTAGGCAAAGCAGTACAAGAAGCATACAAATACCAGCACCCCACACTTAGATGGGACACACTGCCCTCAGTGGAAAATAAATAAGGAAAACCTGATTAGTCGGACTCCTTTTCTATGTCTGGGGTCATACCCCCTGCGTCGGAATCATCATCAGAGTCGTCATCCTCAGAGTTTCCTCAAAATGTACCCCACTTGATCCCAAAAGTGTGTCGAGGTATTTGTGGAGAGGAGGACTCAGTTTGCTCCTTTTTTGACCTTTTCTATCCTTTCTGTGAGGTGGACGCTTTTTCTTTTCCTTGTCGTCCTTTTGGGGCCATTCT
Source organism: Capsicum pubescens (assembly GCA_030864215.1). Lineage (NCBI taxonomy): Eukaryota > Viridiplantae > Streptophyta > Magnoliopsida > Solanales > Solanaceae > Capsicum > Capsicum pubescens. The sequence goes on along the minus strand of CM061548.1, from coordinate 334,752,483 downwards.
ACCTGAGATTAAATTAGAGTCATGTTAGCTTCATCTCGGAAGATTCAATCGAAAAACAAACAGTAGTGGCACCACCCCACACTTTATTTGTTGGCACAGACTAATTTAGTGAGTGATGTCGATTACTCAGACTTCATCGACATACATTTAAGCGATATGTTCAACACAGTCATACGTTCATGTCATCTTAACTATCCTTTTCAGCTCTATGTCATGTAAACTTGACCATACTGTATGGTTTGGATTAATGCACTTTTGGAACAAGACTACTACGTAGAGATCAAATCAAGTTTATGGCATATAAATAATCACAACATCTCATGCTTGTATTCAATCATGATCTTTATCTTGATGAACGAGCCTTTCAAAACATTCCAACGTTCGACTTACACGATTATGTGATTAGCTTTACCATTTCAATTCCGCAAAAAGATGACAGTGTATAACAACCAAAATACAAATCGGAACAAAGTTTAGAACACCCATACGTATTCTTTCACTCAACTAGATTTATCAATACAAACCAACTACATTCAAATCACCAACACTACTTCAAGATTTAACAAATCATTATAGGCGTAGTATTGTAATAACTACGGAATATAAAAGAAGTACTTACTTAGTGATGGCCTCGAAAGATGATCTTGCAAGGTTAGAAGAGCAAAAAGAAAAATTTTGAGAGATTTGGAGAGTAAAGGCGGTGCCTAGGTTGAGCAAATAAGTGTGTTTTGTTCTAATGTTGAAGTTTTATTTATAGGACAAGGCTTGGGTCGGGTTTGACCCATTTAAAATCGGATTAGGAGACCAAAAAGTAAGCATAGGTGGCGCCTAATGCTTTGCCTATGCTTAGCATAGGCGGCGCCTTTTGCAAAGCCTAGTTGAGCATAGGCGGCGCCTATGCTATGGCATTGTTAGGCATAGGCGGCGCCTATGCTATGGCATTGTAGATTCAGAGAGCTTAGGCCATAGCATAGGCCTTGCCTTGTTCGTTGCCTAGATTTACATAGGCCTTGCCTTGTTCATTGCCTAGATTTGCACAGGCAATGCCTAACCAATAGCCTTTGTTTCTTCATTCCAAACTTACCACCTTCAACATGACACAATTCCAAATTAAAATTTGGGCTAGATCTCCTCCTTTATACGTCTTACACCTACATTTACTCAAAAACAAAAAAACAATTAGAACGATGGGTTGCCTCCCACCAAGCGCCTTAGTTTTGGTCGTGGCTCGACTCTTCTTTTTGGATTTTTATTTAACAAAACAAACTCTTAGTAAAACAAAACGATTAAAAACGATGGGTTGCCTCCCATATAGCGCTTGATTTATTGTCGCGGCACGACATAGTTACCTCGATTACTTAGACTTCATCGAGATAGATGGTGCATCGTTTTCTGAATGGATTCAAACGACGCTGATGCTTACTTGTAGGCATGCAATCTTCTTCGAGATGACTCTTGTGCAAACATATCCCAGGAGGGATACCAATTATATCATCAATAGTCCAACCCATAGCTCTCTTGTACCTCTTCAGAGCAGAGATGAGAGCCTCTACGTGCTGTTCACCTAAATCAGCCGCAACACTCACCGGAAGTGTATTTCCACTTCCCAAGAATGCATTTTTCAGGTGACTAGGCAGCTCCTTTAATTCTAGCACTGGTGGTTCTTCAATGGATGGCTTTGCTGGTGGTGAAGGGCGATTTTTAAGATCCAGATCCACCTTCTTAGGAGCATGAGAATAGGAGCCAATTCCTGTTAGAGCACAAATAGTTTCTTCATACTCTTCAACATCCACACGCCCAAAATTCATAAGCACAGAAGCCAATGGATCAACAATAAGCTGCTTCTCTACAGATAATTCTTTCTCATCATCATAATAAACATCAGCTACAGAGAACACATTCATATCTTTGGGCTGCTTCATTGATTTGCATACATCAAAACGGACCACTTCGTCATTCATCCAAAATAAAAGCTCATTAGCTCTTAGATCAATAAACACACTTCTTGTTGCAAGGAAAGGACGCCCTAAGATTATGGGAACTTCAGAATCCACCTCGCAATCCAAAATAACAAAGTCTGCTGGAAAGATGAAGATGGAAACCTTCACCAATACATCATATAAGATACCAACAGGTCGTTTTACCGATATATCTGCCATCACGAGCCGCATATTGGTTGGTGTAGGATCACCCAACCCCAACTTTCTGTAAATAGATAGTGGCATCAATTTAATGCTAGCTCCCAAATTGCACAATGCCTTAGCAAAATCCAAAGATCCAACCGTGCAAGGAATAGTGAAAGCACCAGGATCTGCTTTATTCTGAACTAGCGATCTTGTAGCGATTGCACTGCAATGATGAACTTTATCTACCAGCTCATAGCTTGCTACCCGCTTCTTTGTCAAAATGTCCTTCATGAATTTAGCGTATCCGGGCATCTGCTCTAGCGCCTCCACCAAAGGAACATTAATAGTCAGCTATTTCAACATAATCATGAATTTACTGAACCTAGTATCATCAGCTTTCTTCTTCAGTCTCTGCGGAAAAGGTGGTGGTGGAAGGGGAATCGTTTTCTCCACCACTTCCTCTTTATCTTGCTTCCGATTATCAACCTTTTCAAGAGTGTCCTCAGCCTTCTTCTTCAGTCTCTGAGGAAAAGGTGGTGGTGGAAGAGGAATCATTTTCTCCACCACTTTTTTTTATCTTGCTTCCGATTATCACTCTTTTCAGGCTGGTGACGTCTAGGTGTAACATCATGAGCACTCACTTCAGCTTCTACGGCATCTTCAAACTCTGCTTCATCAACATTCTCTACTATATCATCAACCACCTTCTTGCCTTTGGATGGATTTTGCAACACTTTACCACTCCGGGTAGTAATAGCCATACACGATCCGTTATTCATTGGGTTTTGTACAGTGTCACTGGGTAGCGTGCCAACCTTTCTTTGGTTGAATGCCGCTGATAATTGACTCAATTATTGCTCCAGCTATTTTATTGTAGTAGAATGCGAGTCAACCAATTGATTTATTGATGACAAATCATTCTTTACCTCAGTAACGCCCATATTGGTTGCCTCCACCCCTTTCAACAGCTTAGCCATCATATCATCCATGGACATCTTTCCAGAGCCAGACGCCACAGCCTCACGGTTTCCAGGAGGAACATACAAACCACTCCTGTCAGTCTTATTCTTCCAACCACCTTGATCGCGGTCCTTGTATCCAGATTTATCATAATAGTTCCGACCTTGGTTTCCTTGGGCATTGCCTCGGAAACCCCCTTGATTATTCAAGTAATTTGCTTCCCCCTCAGAATTGGAATCATATCTTCCCTGTGATACAATGGCTTTAACCTTTTCGGTCTTCCCTGATAATAAATGCTTGGTAAGAAGATCCATCTGCGTTTTCATGTGAGCCATATCTTGGTCACATTCCTCTTGTCTACGCCTCTGCTCTGCAGTCAAGCTAATAGATACTGTAGAGCTTGCTACCTCAGAATCCCTGGTATGCCAAGCTCTACTCTGCTTTGTCATATGATCTAGCATATCACTTGCCTCAAGAAAAGTAAGGTCCATGAATGACCCACCTGCAGTATTATCAACCACTTTCTTAGTCACTGAGTTCAAAGCCCTGTATAATATCTCCATCAAGTGGATGTTGGTCATCTGATGATTTGGGCACCACATAAGCTTCTTTTTGAACCTCTCCCATGTTTCGTGGAGAGCTTCAGTTAGAAGCTGTCGGAAATTGCTGATCTCATCTCTCAACTGTGCTCTCTTGGATGGCGGAAAGAATCTTTCTAGGAAAGCGTCTTTCAGTTGCCTCCAATTAGTAATAGAATCAGGAGTTAGCCCGTTCAGCCATAGAGTTGCCTCCCCAGACAGAGACAATGGAAATAAGCGCAGCCGAATTGCATTCTGCCCAACTCCTGGATTGTCAAACGACTTGCATGTTGAAATAAAATTGACCAGATGCATATTCGGGTTATCGCCTGCAAGTCCACCAAATAAACCTTTGAGCTGCAATAGCTGAATCATGGTGCTTGTGATATTGAACTTGGCTCCAGGTGCCAAGGGCGGAGGAATAATATCCCCTGTGGCACCAGCTCCATCAAGATCGTCATCAACATCATCAAAAGGAGCCTGCACAGCTCGGTGGTCAGGTCTCATTCTAGCTTGACGATCCCTCCTGTGCATAGGTGCCGCCACCTCATCAGTATGCCTAGGATTTAGTAACTCATCATCACCCAGGTCCTCATCATCAGGATTTGTTGCTCGACCTGGGTTATCAATATTCTGTTGATGCACTTGAGCAGCTGCCAACGCAGCTAATATAGCCTGCTCCTGTTGAGCAGCCCTTCTTTCAATGTCACGTTGTGCATCCATTCTGCCAATAAGTTGTGGTTCAGGATTTATGGGTAATAATGGCTGACCAGATCTTCATGTATTTGGCATGCACTCTACCAAACCTGAACAAAACAAAAACAACAAACAAAAAGTAAAATTCAAGAATTTTAGACCAAAGGGTCTATTAACTATCACAAACTTAGTTGACAACTGTATTCCCCAGCAACGGCGCCAAAATTTGATAACGCCCAAACTACAGCTCTCGTAAGAGTGTAAGCGGTCGCTGTCAAATATAGAACCCAACTGGGTTGGGTGTCGAATCCCATAGGGAATACTTTGTCACTAAGTGTTGCAATCTATTAGTAGACTGTTGGTCGAAAATTCCACGGAAAAGGGGGGATTGGATTGTGGCGTGAATTAATGCTATCAAAGTAACAACAGAATGCTTTGTTTAGTAAGATTTAATCACAGAGAAAAATAAGTTAGGGTTATGTCCACCTTATGAGTTCTACGTATCTATTAACTATGAGTAATGCGGAATTCAGACATGCATGCACTTATATAGATTCGTATTCTAATGGTAAATCCTAGTGTTTCTCAACCATCAAGGATTATCTCACTTTAACTCTCTCGAGCTTAAAGCGTATAACTAATGGTACAAACTCTCCAAGAGTTAATCCAGTTACCGCACTAACGTGTAAATAAGGGTTGGTAGCCCTATTTCCTTGTCACACTCTCTTTTCCAAACATGTAACTTTTCTCTCGAACAAGTTAATGCTATAATGGCGTATTCTATATGTTTGCAACCACAAGAATGTAATTAAGATGAAGAGAGTAATGATATAAGTAGCATAAGTATCAAGAATTCACAAACTCATAGTAATAGATAGTATATCATAAGCCTTCCATAATCCTAACAGAGAAGTTTAGCTACTCATGATTACAACAGAGATCACAATAAACATCATCATCGTACCAAAGCTCAAAGAATCTCCCGTTGAAGATGGGTGTGGCGTCAAACTAGGTTGACGTTTTTGCCCTCTAGACGTTTCCCCGAGTTAGCATTTTTTTCTCTGTTAAAACTTACAGAATCTGTAAACTCAATAATACTAGAAAGTCGAATGAATAATGAAAATATCTATCAATTCGTGAATAATGAAAAGCATGAATCAATGAATTAATGCATGCTGAAAAATTCAGCAAATAGGGTTTTTATAACATCCTTGTCCTAGTCCTATTAAGTTACTGCTGATCCCCAAGTCTTTAGAAATACTATTTTTGCCCGGGACAAGTTCTCCATGCATCACTTTCAGTCCATAAGCTTCCAAAAGCTGCCTTCCCTCTTATGTGAAGTTTTTCTTGCTACCAAAAGGTCCACAAAGTGCTGAAATCTTCATCATTAATACCTGAAAACATGCTAATCACGTTGGTTAGCTCACTTACAGGAAAATGGACTCAAAATGCAGGAATTATATATTTTGTCCTTAAAACTTAGCTAAAATATGGGTGAATTATGGTGCTTTAGGCGTGTAAATACGCCTATCATCAGTATAACCATAGCCTGTGTTAACACCATCTAGAGCTTCAACTCTTATTTCTATTTGTTCAATCTTCAAGGAGTGAAACTTAGATTCTAACACTTAACACGGATATCATCAACCTCTAATAAACCAAACTACTCTTGTCATAGCTTACTAATATCACATCTCTAAACTTGTATTTCTAAACCATGAGAACCAAGATCATACTAAAAAGCTCCACATTATCTATCCATAACTCCTTAACTCAGCTATTAAGAACATCATATACTATATCACTAGTCTCCTTCCTCTTAGCAACTCAGCGGTACTACTAACCACACACAACATATAATAACCTTGGGAAAATAATACAACCCCATATTACCTTGGGCATAAATCTTCACCATACATACAACATCATACTTAATTATAGATAACTAAACTCAAACTCTTGCATACACTGTTGAGGCCTACTTGATAACTTCCTAGCATCACTAACCAAGAAATTATTTTATCCACTTTGATGATCATCAACTGTTCAAACTTAACGTCTAGTGCTAAACATGATTTAACAACCTAACTTCACATACAATTCTTACTTGGAAGCTATGAAATCATACATCGAGAAACACTAGTCCACTAGAATCTCATAACAACAATAATTGATCACAATCATATGGCTTATCTTAGCATAATCCATCAACACATCCTTCTTCTAAACGTCATCAATATTTACCCTTCTATACATCTAGATTACTATCACAACTCTATAAGTTTCAGCTAAACTCCTTTTTGTAATCTCAAGGGAAGCCTAAATTAACGATACTAAACCACCAAACACTTCATTAATATCCTATACCTTATTTTTTTTCAACCGCAATAAATACCCTTAAAAACTCCTTCTGTACCTCAAGCAAACAATAATTCACCTTAACTAATAACTCCTTCTCTTCCTTCCACCAAACTAACACACAGGAACATATAACTTTAACACAACTCGCTAACATGCACAAGTTTATCTCTATACTTTCTACCAATCGTCATTCCCACCTTTTTGTGTCACTACTCTTCTATACCCATACTTCCAACTATAATAGGGTTCTACTATTCATAAATCATAATCTAAGGTTCATAGTATCCCTCGAATGCACACTACATTTAACAATCTAGTTTCATACTATCTCCACTCATGAGCACTATCTGTACTGAAGGAATACTGAGGGATCTAAATGCATATCTAATTCTGTCTAAACTGAACAACTCATAAGGATGAGGACATAAACTTTCAACTTAAGGAACATAACACACTAGGGAGTTCTTCTCAAGCCTTTTGTGTGACTTCTAAAACTTCTGCTAGCAAATCTGAGAACATTATCTAGGGAGGAATTAGAACTTGATAATTATGTTAGCTCAAGAATAACACATAGATGATGAATTTTAGGGTAACACACGAATATATAGAAGATTCTGAAGGAACAACTTTACTGCACGGTCTAGAGTATGAAAGAAGAGAAACTTTTCTTAAATGGCTTGTAGCCTCTCAAAGAAAATTACAGACGTCTTCGTACCGTTCCGCAAGGCTCTACTAGACACAGCTTCAAAGACACCCTAGGAAACTTAAACCTTATGCTCTGATACCAAGTTTGTAATGCTCCAAAAATCTATCCCGAGACATCACACGGTGCTTAGGACCACAAGTGATCCAAAGCTAACCCTTCTACTGGCATAACTTATAAACAACTAAATAATATGCATAAAATAATTGAGTATACAACATGGAAACATAATAATGGTGAAATCTGGAAAACATAATAATAATACAACTTTTACATTTTGATAAAGTCAGAAAAGAAGGACTGAAAAGTTAATTTACATGACTGACTCTGAATGACATCTGTGAAGCCTCTACCATATGGACTATAGATAGATAGGATGTGACCCCAACTATCACTAATCAATACATAAGTATGAGAAAGTAAAGTACAAAAATAACATCTAACTAAAGTCCCTGAAGTAAGAGGACTCGTTATCTGCTGGCTGGAATCTGCAAGCTTTCTGAATATGGTATGTGTGCTATAACTCATACCTATATTATGAGATAATGTATCACATAAACATATATATGGATCAGTACTTTGAGCATGTACTGAGTATATGGGGGTGAAATGCATAAGTAGAACATCATATTGTCATCATAATTTGTAAAACAATGCATGCTAAATGTAAATGACTCACATAAGCTGGGATTCTGAAATACTGAAAATAATAATCACGAGAAAAAAATCATACTTGTAAATCTAGTGAGCCATAACATTTAGCTCTAAAAGTTGTGCTGATACTCTGTCTTTAAATCACACTGTCTAAGTGTAAAAAGGACTCACTTCTAAGTCTGAAATCTGAAAACTAAAATCTATAACTCTTATCTTTCTATAAAGCATAATCTGAGTAAAATTTGAGAGCCTTTACACTCAGTTTTCTAAAATCTGGAAAATACCTTATCTTAGGGCTTAAAATCTTAAAATCATAACTTCCAAAACATATGCTTTTATCTTAAATCTTTAAATCAACAGACTGTTGAAGAGTGGGGGACATCTGTTTGAGAGGTTCTTCTAACTGGCATGTACACCATGTGAGCATCCATTGTGTCCCACGACTAGCTCCCGTAAGGTTAGGACTATTCTACCCTTGCCATTGGAATAGAACAATCTAATCTGTATGATCACAATCTGAGTCATTGATGTTAGGCGTATTTACACGCCTAAAGCACCTTAATTTACCCATATTTTAGCTAAGTTTTAAAGGACAAAGTATATAATTCCTGCACTTTTAGTCCTTTTTCCTGTAAGTGAGCTAACCAACGTGATTAGCAAGTTTTCAGGAATAAATGATGAAGATTTCAGCATTTTATGGACTGTTGGACGCCAAAGGAAACTTCACGTAAGAAGGAAGGCAGCTTCTGGAAGCTTGTGGACTAAAAGTGATGCATGGAGAACTTGTCCCGGGTAAAAACAACATTTCTAAAGACTTGGGGGATCAGCAGTAACTTAGTAGGATTAGGACAAGTATGCAGTAACCCAGTAAGACTAGGACAAGGATAAAAACCCTATTTCAGTAGGACTAGGACAAGGATAAAAACCCTATTTCAGTAGGACTAGGACAAGGATGTTATAAAAACCCTATTTGCTGAATTTTTCAGCAAGCTTTTTATTATTCACTCATTCATTAATTCAAGTCTTGTTCATTCGACTTTTGCTCCTAATTCATGTTACAATTGTTAATAGAGAAAAATGCTAACTCGTGGGAAACACCAAGAGGAAAAACGTCAACCTTGTTGTGACGCCACACTCCTCTCCAACGTGAGATCATTCTAGTTTTGATATGATGATGATGTTTATTGTGATCTCCGTTGCGCTCATGAGTAGCTAAACTTCTCTATTAGGGTTATGGAAGCCTTATGAGATACTATCTATTGCTATGAGTTTGTGAATTCTTGATACGTATGCTGCTTATATCATTACTCTCTTAATCTTAATTGAATTCTTGTGGTTGCAAATATATAGAATACGCCAGTATAGCATTAACTTGTTCGAAAGAAAAGTTACATGTCTAGAAAAGAGAGAATGACAAGGAAATAGGGCTACCAACCCCTGTTTAAAAGTTAGTGCCGTAACTGGATTAACCTCTTGGAGAATTCATACCATTAGTATACGCTTTAAGCTCGAAAGAGTTAAAGTGATATAATCCTTGAAGGTCGAAAGACACTAGGATTTACCATAGAATACGAATCTCTATAAGCGCCTGCATGTCTGAATTCCGCATAACTCATAGCCAATAGATACGTAAAACTCATAAGGTGGACATAACCCTGACTTACAATTCTCATTGATTAAAACCTACTAAACATTCCGTTTTTCTTTGTTACATTGATACTCTTAATTCACGCTACAATTAAATCCCCCTTTTTGTAGAATTTTCGATCAACAGTCTACTAATCGTTGCATACTTAGTGACCAAGTATTCCCTGTGGGATTCGACACCCAACCCAGTTGGGTTCTATATTTGACAATGACCGCTTACACTCTTACGAGAGCTATAGTTTGAGCGTTATCAAATTTTGGCTCCGTTGCCGGGGTATACTGTTGTCAACTAAGTTTGTGATAGTTACTAGACCTTTTGGTCAAAGGTTCTCGTATTTTACTTTTAGTTGTTGTTTTTGTTTTATTCAGGTTTGCTCAACCGTTATTATCTATCAATCCTGAACCTCAACTTATTGGCAGAATGGATGCACAACGTGACATTGACAGAAGGGCGACTCAACAGGAGCAGGCTAGACTAGCTGCACTGGCAGCTGCTCAAGTGCATCAACAGAATATTGATAACCCAGGTCGGGCAACAAATCCTGATGATGAGGACCTAGGTGATGATGAGTTACTTAATCTACGGCGTGCAGATGAGGTGGCAGCGCCTGTGAATAGGAGAGATCATCAAGCTAGAATGAGACCTGACCGCCGAGCTGTGCAGGCCCCTTTTGATGATGATGATGACGATCTTGATGGAGCTGGTGCCACAGGGGCTATTATTCCTCCGCCCTTGGCACCCGGAGCTAAGTTCAATATCACTAGCACCATGATTCAGTTATTGCAGCTCAAGGGGTTATTTGGTGGACTCGCAGGAGATAATCCGAATATGCATCTGATCAACTTTATTTCAACATGCAAGTCGTTTGACAATCCAGGAGTTGGGCAGAATGCAATTCGGCTGCGCTTATTTCCATTGTCTCTGTCTGGGGAGGCAACTCTATGGTTGAATGGGCTAACTCCTGATTCTATTACTAATTGGAGGCAACTGAAAGAAGCTTTCCTAGAAAGATTCTTTCCGCCATCCAAGAGAGCCCAATTACGGGATGAGATTAGCAATTTTCGATAGCTTTCAACTGAAGCTCTCCATGAAACATGGGAGAGGTTCAAGAAAAAGCTTATGCGGTGTCCAAACCATCAGATGACAAATATCCACTTGATGGAAATATTATATAGGGCTTTGAACTCGGTGATAAAGCCAGTGGTTGATAATGCTGCAGGTGGGTCATTCATGGACCTTACTTTTCTTGAGGCAAGTGATATGCTAGATCGTATGACAAAGCAGAGTAGAGCTTGGCATACCAGGGATTCTGAGGTAGCAAGCCCTACCGTATCTGTTGGCATGACTGCAGAGTAGAGGCGTAGACAAGAGGAACGTGATCAAGATATGGCTCACATAAAAATGCAGATGGATCTTCTTACCAAGCATTTATTATCAGGGAAGATCGAAAAGGTTAAAGCCATTGTATCACAGGGAAGAGATGAATCAGACTCTGAGGAAGAAGCAAACTACTTGAATAATCAGGGGGGTTTCCGAGGCAATGCCCACGGAAACCAAGGTCGGAACTATTACGTTAAATCAGGATATAAGGACCGTAATCAAGGTAGTTGGAAGAATAAGACCGACAGGAGTGGTTTGTACGTTCCTCCTGGAAATCGTGAGGCTATAGCGTCTGGCTCTGGGAAGATGTCCATGGAAGATATGATGGCTAAGTTGTTGAAAGGAGTGGAGGCAGCCAACACGGGCGTAACCGAGGTGAAGAATGATTTGTCTTCAATAAATCAATTGGTTGACTCGCATTCTACTGCAATAAAACAGCTGGAGCAATAATTGAGTCAACTTTCAGCGGCATTCAACCAAATAAAAGCTGGAACACTACCTAGCGACACAGTGCAAAAGCCGAAGAATGATGGATCGTGTATGGCTATTACTACCCGAAGTGGTAAAGTGTTGGAAAATCCATCTAAAGGAAAGCAGGTAGTTGATGATATAGCGGATAATGTTATTGATGCAGAATGTGAAGAGGCCGAAGAAGCTGAAGAGTGTGTTCATGACGTCACCCCTAGACGTCTGCAGCCTGAAAAGATTGATAGTTGGAAGCAAGGTAAAAAGAAAGTGGTGGAGAAAACTATTCCCCTTCCACCACCACCTTTTCCTCAGAGACTGAAGAAGAAGGCTGACGACACTCCTGAAAAGGTTGTTAATCGGAAGCAAGATAAAAAGGAAGTGGTGGAGAAAATAATTCCCCTTCCACCACCACCTTTTCCGCAGAGACTGAAGAAGAAAGATGATGATACCAGGTTCAGTAAATTCATGACTATGTTGAAGCAGCTGACTATTAATGTTCCTTTGGTGGAAGCGCTAGAGCAGATGCCCGAATACGCTAAATTCATGAAGGACCTTTTGACAAAGAAGCGGGCAGTAAGCTATGAGCTGGCAGATGATGTTCATTATTGCAGTGCAATCGCTACAAGATCGCTAGTTCAGAAGAAGGCAGATCCTGGTGCTTTCACTATTCTTTGCACGATTGGATCGTTGGATTTTTCTAAGGCGTTGTGTGATTTGGGAGCTAGCATCAATTTGATGCCGCTATCTATTTACAGAAAGTTGGGGTTGGGTGATCCTACACCAACCAATATGCGGCTCGTGATGGCAGATAGGTCGGTAAAACGACCTGTTGGTATCTTATATGATGTATTGGTGAAGGTTTCCACCTTCATCTTTCCTGCAGACTTTGTTATTTTGGATTGTGAGGTAGATTCTGAAGCTCCCATAATCTTGGGACGCCCTTTCCTCGCAACTGGAAGTGTGCTTATTGATTTAAGAGCTAATGAGCTTTTATTTTGGCTGAATGACGAAGTGGTCCATTTTGATGTATGAAAATTGATGAAGCAGCCTAGAGATATGGATGTGTTCTCTGTAGCTGATGTTTACTATGAGGATGAGAAAGGATTATCTGTAGAGAAACAGCTTAATGTTGAGCCATTATCTGTTGTGCTGTTGAATTTTGAGCATGAGGAGGTTGAAGAATATGAAGAAACCGTTTGTGCTCTAACAGGAATAAGGTCCTATTCTCATGCTCCTAAGAAGCTGGATCTTGATCTTAAGAATCGACCGTTACCAACAGCGAAGACTTCCATTGAAGAGCCACCAGTGCTAGAATCGAAAGAGCTCCCCAGTCACGTAAGGTATGCATTTTTGGGAAGTGGAAATACACTTTCGGTGAGTGTTGCGGCTGATTTAGGTGAACATAACGTAGAGGCTCTTATCTCTGCTCTGAAGAGGTATAAGAGAGCCATTGGTTGGTCTATTGATGATATAATTGGTATCCCACCTGGTATATGTATGCACAAGATGCATCTCGAAGAAGATTGCATGCCCATAATTAAGCATCAGCGTCGTCTGAATCCATTCAAAAAATAATGCACCAAATATCTCGATGAAGTCTAAGTAATCGAGATAACTATGTCGTGCCGCGACAATAAATCAAGCGCTTGGTGGGAGGCAACCCATCGTTTTCAATTTTTTTTGTTGTTTTTGTTTTCCTAGGATTTTGTCGAGCCACGACCAAAACTAAGGCGCTTGATGGGAGGCAACCCATCTTTCTAATAGTTTTTGTTGTTTTTGAGTAAGTGTAGGTGCAAGACGTATAAAGGAGGAACTTGGTTTCAAATTTTGATTTGGAAGTATTGGATGTTGAAGGTGGTAAGTTGGGAATGAAGAAGCAAAAGGCTATGAGTTAGTCATTGCCTATGAAAATCTAGGCAACGAACAAGGCAAGGCCTATGCTATGGCCTAAGCTCTCTGAATCTAGAATGTCATAGCATAGGCGCCGCCTATGCCTAACAATGCCATAGCATAGGCGCCGCCTATGCAAAAGCCTTTTGTCTCTGGATCTAGAATGCCATGGCATAGGCACCGCCTATGCCTAACAATTCCATAGCATAGGCTCCGCCTATGCTCAACTAGGCTTTGCAAAAGGCGCCGCCTATGCCAAGCATAGGCAAAGCATTAGGCGCCGCCTATGCTCACTTTTTGGTCTCCTAATCCAATTCCAAACGGGTCAAAACCCGACCCAATCTTTTTCTATAAATAGAACCTTAGTCTTAGAACAAAATTTCATTGCAAACTCAACCTAAGCGCCGCCTACCTCTCCAAAATCTCTCAAAAATTTTCCTTTTTCTCTTTTAACTTTGCGAGAACATCTTCCGAGGCCATCAACCAAGTAAGTACTTCTTTGCTCTTCTTTTATATTCCGTAAAGTACTACACCACTACGCCTATAATAAATTGTTAAATCTTGAAGTAGTGTTGGTGATTTGAATGTAGTTGATTTGTTGTGATACAACTAAGTGAGTGAAAGAATACGTATGGGTGTTCTAGGCTTGGTTCCAACCTGAATTTGATTTAGATACACTGTCACACTTTTGCGGAATCGACATGGTTAAGATAATTGCATAATCTTGTAACTCGAAAGCTTGTATGTTTGAATGACTTGTCCATCGAGATGAAAATCATGGTTAACTACAAACATGAGATGTTGTGATTATTTCTAAGCCATAAATTGATACGATATCTATGTAGTAGTTTTGTTCAAAGAGATGCATTAGTCCAAACATGAAAACATATTTAAGAATACATGAAAAAGAATTGAAAAGGATAGTGAAGATGAAAAGAAAAGTATGACTGCGCTGAATATTTGTTGGAACATAACACCTAAATGTAGGGCGATGAAGTCTGAGTAATCGACATCTTTCACTTAATTAAGTTTGTCCCAACAAATTAAGTGTGGGGTAGTGCCACTACTGTTGGTTTGTCGATTGTATCTACCGAGATGAATCTAACATGACTATTATTTTAATCTCAGGTACAATGGCACCAAAAAGTCGACCCGGAAAAGAAAAAGCATCTACCTCACAGAAAGGCCAGAAAAGGGGAAGAAAAGAGCAATCTGAATCCTCCTCGCTGCAAATACCTCGACGCATGTATGGGATAAAATGGGTCCTAGAGGAGGAAGGAAAGGAGTGGTACAAGAACAATAAAGTAGAAAAATATGTTCATGTGGAGTTGATACAAAAGGAGAGCCTAGCAAAGAAAGAACCCCGCATTTTGGCTAAAATCATAGCGCTACATCTTGATTTCATTTTCCAAGATATGGGAGAATGCAATCTTGATCTAACGCGAGAATTCTATGCCAATTGGTCCCCAAAGACTACCGGAAGTGAAGTGAAGATTCGGGGCCAAGTCTTGCAACTGAATGCGGAGTTCTTCAACTCTTTTCTGGGTCTTCCATCTGTGGATCCATCACCTCTCAAGGAGCTTTATCGCAGACCTCCATACAGGGCAATCAGACACACACTATGCGGAATAAGATCAATGGCACGGTGGAGTCGTCACAAGGATACCGGTTGGCACAATGCCTTCCCGTATGCCTCCTTGAACAGAGAAGCTCGGATATGGTTGTGGATAGTCAATTATTTCCTGATTCCAGGGTCACAGTACACAAAGATCACACGTGATAGAGTGTGCTTGGTGTACACTTTGATGACGAACATCCCCATCAACATTGGGGCGATTATTCGATCTTCAATGCGTAAGGCCAGGCTACACAAGAGGTCCCACTTCAGCTTTGGCAATCTGTTGACTGCGATATTGAGAAAGGAGGACATCGAAGAGGAACCTGCAGATCATAAGCTTCCACACAACCCGAAGAAGGTTGACCTCACAAAGGTTAAAGATGCTGAATCCATGTGTGGCGTCAACCTAACCACTGCAGAAAGACATGCTCGCGACGAAAGCTTCTCCCGTTATTTAGAGGTTTACCATGATGAGCGGGGGTCGTGTTCCAACTGCTGCAGAGCTCCAACAGTTGGATTATGACTACCCAATGAATGAGCATGCGAGGGCTATATGTGGAGTAGGTGTATATTTTGAGGAACCTCTTGATGACGACATGCCAACCGATGATGATCGACGAATGCCAGACTCTGACGTGGAGGAGAACTCTGATGACGACGACTCTAATGATGATTCTGATGCAGGGGGTATGGCCCCAGACATAGAGGATGAGTCCGACTAATCAGGTTCTTCTTATTTATTTTCCACTGAGGGAAGTGTGTCCCGTCTAAGTGTGGGGTGCTGGTATTTGTATGCTATACTTCTTTGTCTGCATTTGCATTTATTCTAGTTCTTGTTTGTTTTAATTAGTCGTAATTAGTTAGTTTAATTTTAAATTTTTTAGATTTTGCATGAAATTATTCTGATAGATGGCATGGTAGTATAACAAGAGTTTGTGCTAAATCATTACTATTGAGACATTTAGGCTCTACATGTGACTCACTGCGTGATAATTGTGTGGTTTAATTCATTCATCTGTTGGGTCAAGAGTCTATACTGCTCCCAATAAAGTTGACCATATGCCTTGTGTGTGTGAGGTTATAGTATATTCTGTGTTGTGACTGATGCTAGAACTTGCCTGGTGTGTGTGTAAAGCGAAATAAAGAGTGTGAGTTTAGGAGATGATTTAGGCATTTCTTTGGCAGCCTGTGATTGTTTACCTTCTTTTTACCTACCCATTGACTTTTTCTTAGTTAACCCCCTTTGAGACTATTAGCTATTTTCTTTGACAACCTCATATGTAGCCTAGTTCATTTTTTTCAAGACCATAATTTGATCCAAATTCCTAAGCGCTTTAAATTGTAAAATCATATGACAAAATAAGAGGAAATTGGGTGAGAGTGATGCCTTAGAGTGTAATGGTACTTGAATTTGTTATGAAAAAAAAGTGGCTATCATAGAGGTGTGTTATAAAAAAAAAACAAAAAAAAAAGAAAAAGAAATAGAAAAACAAAAAGATAGTTGGATTTATGATTAAATAAAAAGATAGTTATGTTTGAATAGCAAAATAAGTGAAAAGGGGTGGTAGATAAAAGAAAGGAAGCAGGGTTGATTAAAAGAGAGTGTTAATGGCATAATGTGATGTATTAAAGCGCTTAGGAACATAGTCACTATTTTTGGCCAAAATAGTCCTACCCGTCCCTTAGCCTACATTACAACCTGTAAAAGACCTATTTGATCCTAAGTTTAGCATTCTGATATTAGTGGAGCATTACACTAAGGGCAAACCTATGGTCACCAGTTGCAACATATGAATTCTTTGTGAGAGTGAGAACAAGGATAATCTTATACCCATGTTTTGAAAAATGAAATACTTGTGAGTAATTATGGGTGATATATTGTGAGACACACATGGTTGATGAGTTTTGGGTAGTCTTGTATGATTCTTTGTGCCTTAACTTTTGAATACGAATTAACCATCATCACGAGTCTATGTTGGAGGTTGAATTGTTTCTAGAAGTGATTAGAAAACTACTCTTTGTTAATAATTGTTGTGCCTGTCTTGATAAATATTTTGTGTTGTTACTGTGAAACCCTAAGTAGATGTTTATATGGACATGATATATTGTCCAAGGACGAACAAAGCTTTAAGTGTGGGGTGTTGATGTTAGGCGTATTTACACGCCTAAAGCACCTTAATTTACCCATATTTTAGCTTAGTTTTAAAGGACAAAGTATATAATTCCTGCACTTTTAGTCCTTTTTCCTGTAAGTGAGCTAACCAACGTGATTAGCAAGTTTTCAGAATTAAATGATGAAGATTTCAGCATTTTATGGACTGTTGGACGCCAAAGGAAACTTCACGTAAGAAGGAAGGCAGCTTCTGGAAGCTTGTGGACTGAAAGTGATGCATGGATAACTTGTCCCGGGCAAAAACAGCATTTCTAAAGACTTGGGAGATCATCAGTAACTTAGTAGATTAGGACAAGTATGCAGTAACCCAGTAAGACTAGGACAAGGATAAAAATCCTATTTCAGTAGGACTAGGACAAGGATGTTATAAAAACCCTATTTGCTGAATTTTTCAGCAAGCTTTTTATTATTCACTCATTCATTAATTCAAGTCTTGTTCATTCAACTTTTGCTCCTAATTCACGTTACAATTGTTAACAGAGAAAAATGCTAACTCGTGGGAAACACCAAGAGGAAAAACGTCAACCTTGTTGTGACGCCACACTCCTCTCCAACGTGAGATCATTCTAGTTTTGATATGATGATGATGTTTATTGTGATCTCCGTTGCGCTCATGAGTAGCTAAACTTCTCTATTAGGGTTATGGAAGCCTTATGAGATACTATCTATTGCTATGAGTTTGTGAATTCTTGATACGTATGCTTCTTATATCATTACTCTCTTCATCTTAATTGAATTCTTGTGGTTGCAAACATATAGAATACGCCAGTATAGCATTAACTTGTTCGAAAGAAAAGTTACATGTCTGGAAAAGAGAGAATGACAAGGAAATAGGGCTACCAACCCCTGTTTAAAAGTTAGTGCCGTAACTGGATTAACCTCTTGGAGAATTCGTACCATTAGTATACGCTTTAAGCTCGAAAGAGTTAAAGTGATATAATCCTTGAAGGTCGAAAGACACTAGGATTTACCATAGAATACGAATCTCTATAAGCGCCTGCATGTCTGAATTCCGCATAACTCATAGCCAATAGATACGTAAAACTCATAAGGTGGACATAACCCTAACTTACAATTCTCATTGATTAAAATCTTACTAAACATTCCGTTTTTACTTTGCTATTTTGATAATTTTACTTCACGCATAAAATCCCTCCTTTATCCGCAGAACTTTCACCAAAAGTCTACTAATCGTTGCATACTTAGTGACCGAGTATTCCCTGTGGGATTCGACACCCAACCCAGTTGGGTTCTATATTTGACAACGACCGCTTACACTCTTACGAGAGCTGTAGTTTGAGCGTTATCAGTCATCTACGTAGAAGTGGGAATAATTTGAATCTGTACCTATGGTGGCATGTAGTTCTATGGAAGATAGGACACGCTAATTCCGCACTTCTTGCTCGATGATAAATACTACTCCCAATATTATGCTCAAAATCTCAAGAAAAATCCACTTTAAAAGTAATCTAATGGTTTATAACGAAAACCAACTATAAATCTGTAATCTGAATCTGTAAAGTGGATTTCAAATATATTATGTGACCAAAAGGTCAAATCTTTCTCAATAATCTAAAAATATTCTAATCATGGGGTGCTTATAGCACAATAATTCTTTGAGTAGCAATCTTTAAATAGGGCTTAAGGACCCATGCATCAATCTCACTATAAAATATCTTAAAATCCATGTTTGGTAATGTAAATATTTATAATTCATCATAAAATCTGAAAATTTCAGCAATATGCAAGAAAATATAAACATAATAATGTAATTCAACTTCTAAATCATGGAAAATCTCATCATCTTGCAAATAGTGATAATGGGTATAAACCCTAACTTGAATTTCATAAGAAATCATATAAATTACATTAAATTTGTAATTAAAATAAAGTTTTGGACACGGGGATGAAAGAATTATCCTTGTTCAAACCCCACATACCTTAATTTGATAATCTAGATGCTAGAACTTGAATCTTGGATCTCTATTGATGTTTTGGAGATGACTTCTTGAGTTCTTGTGTTGGTAATCCTAAATCTTGAATTTCTTTGGAGAATTAATGGAGGAATTTGAATTTCTTGGGGAGAAAGTTTGATGAACTAGGGTTTTGCTTGAGAGAGATTTGATAAAAAGTGAATGTAAAGTGCTTTGAAGGGGTTTAATTCACTGTTTAAGACGGGCTGGGGGTTAGGAGAATGACCAAAATGCCCTCTTTAAACTCTCAAACGAAACTAAAAAATGTCACATTTTGTGAACTAGGTGGCCACCGTGACGTGCCACTATCGCAGTGGCTCACTGGAATTTGGACGATCGGGAACTAGGCTCCCTCCACGATGCACCACAATCACGGAGACATTATTTTTGTCATTTTGACCACTGGCACGACGCACCAGCATCGCGGAGTCTCACTGGAACCAAAAATTTGGTAAAATGGGCTTCTCCACGATGTTGGGCTATCGTGGAGGGCCACTGGAATTTGACAATTGCAAATTTCGCCTTCTCCCGACGTGCCAAGTGCCCAGGTGGCACACTGTCAACTTAAAAATGCCATAACTCCTTCACCGAGTGTTGGATTTGGGCGAATTTGGTATCAACGGAAAGCTTATTTTATTTCTCACATAATAAAAAAATTGAAATCTTGAAAATTCTACATGTAATAAATATTATTCATTTTGGAAGCTATCCCTTGACATTTTAGTAACAATTTTAAGCTAGGAAAAATATAGGGTATTATAATATCTCTCTTTGGAACATTCGTCCTTGAATATGTCTAATTAGGATGAAATTTTTGAGGAATCTGAGGCTATAATCTATCATGCACAACTAAAATAAACTGTATGACTGAATCCCAACGTAGTGGGCTACTGAACTGATCTGTGAGTGCATGAGCTTTCATGAAAATAGATATATGGATGAGATCGAAATGAGAGCTTCGACTTATGACTAACCATTACTTTAGGCTGGATCTAATTTCATGAGACAAGAATAAGAGATTTATGACCTGAAAACTTCATAAAACTCAGGGCATTACAACATTCTAGCTCATATAAGTCATTTATATTTAGCATGCATTGTTTTACAAATTATGATGATGAGATGATGTTTTTCTTATGAATTTCACCCCCATATACTCAATACATCCTCAAAGTACTGATCCACATATATGTCTATGTGCTACATTTTCTCATAATGTAGGTATAAGTTTAGTATGTATATTCAAATTCAGAATTGCAGATTCCAGCCAGCGAGATGATGAGTCCTCCTACTTCGGGGACTTCAGTTAGATTTACTTATGTTCTTTACTTTCTTAATCATATGTATTGATTAGTGATAGTTTGGGTCGCATCCTAGCTATCTATAGTCAGTATAATAGAGGCTTCACAGATGTCAGTTAGAGTCTGTCTTGTAATTTCAGTTCTTTTTTTCAGACTTTATTAGAATGTAAAGTTGTATCTGTATTGTATCATCATGTATTCCACCATTATTATGTTTCCGCATAGTAAACTCAGTCATTTTATGCATATTATTCAGTTGCTTAAGCGTTATGCCAGTAGAAGGGTTAGATTTGGACCACTTGTGGTCCTAAGCACCGTGTGACGTCTCGAGACTAATTTTTGGGGTGTTACAATATGTTCTTTGTGGTGTCTATTTCTCTCTTTTAAATTTGGATCTATTGATAAACGACGAGCTCAACATAATAGAAAACTCAATAGTTGAACAGAAAAATAGCAGGAAGAACAAAGGACAAGAGACGTATTAACTGTTTGTATAGAATATGGCTGAATACTTTTATTCATACGCTTATTGGCCTTATATAGGCTTACATATTTAAAAGAGTCATTATCCCATTAAACCACTACTGTAATTCCACTAAACAAGTTCTCCTTAACATAAGGAACACTTACCTGCAGTACTACAAAACATGGAAAAATATCACAAACTAAAATTAATGAAGTACTAACTAAATGCTAAAATATAGCTACTATAGACTTAGTCAAACTAGAAATAGCAGCTGATGTTGTACAACTTTAACACGTTGCACGTGTGATGTGTTAATTGTTGAATTATTATATAATCGAATTATTATTTTGATTGTTGATTTTGATATTGTGATGAGTTTTATTTGTGGCACTTTGTTGTGTGAAAATAAGCAGCTTAAATATTTTCCTTTCTATTAAAGTTTGATTGGACTTCTTAATGTATGTTACAATAATTGGTCGTATGAATGTCAATGAGGACTTAATATATATAATACATTATGTAACTAATTGTCTATGTCAGTACTATGAATTAAGTTCAAAGTGAAATCGAAATAGCAGGCTAGGTTTGTGTACTGTGTGGTGCGAAGTGCTTGGTACAAAAATTAAGTTGTGTAATAATTAAAATCTGAATTTAATTTTGTAGTTGATAAATCGTGGATGATAGTAATGTACAATAGCATTTACAACTTAAAATTTTAGTTTGGCAAGTTGATGAATTTTGACATTGAATTTCCATGGGTGTTTTATTCTTGAAGAGGTTGCATTGAAGTCGTGGCAATTGTTTTTTGGGTTGATGTTATTTTTGTTTAGTTTTGTATACATTGTATTATCATTTGAATTTGATCAAATTTTGAAATAAATAACTTATCACCCAACAATATAGTGTTGGCATTGTTCTTCCTACTACGAAAATTAATGATATCATTACATAGTTGTAAAATATTAGTAGAATAGATACATTCTGAAAAAGCTGAATGAGGAATGTCATGTCGCATCTTATTCACCTGACCCTACAAAATCAACATAATAAAATTATAATTAGATACATGTAATTTATATATTTATTTGATTTTGATTAATTTAAAATATGTTAGATATCATATCTCACTTAATACTTCCTTATACACGATATTCCTTGTGTATGTTTTTATCTTTTGATCTGGTTGTTCTATCATCACCAATTCTTGTTGTTGCCATTGATATTCCTCTTGAAAGTGCAATGTATAATTTCCCATGTGAGAAAACATGTTGTGGTAGATATAATCTAATATTTATGATTTTTTATCCTTGTGTTTTATTTATCTTCATTGCAAAGCATAGACGTATCAGAAACTAACTACTTTTGGACAAATTTAAAAGGATATCCTTCATTATCAGGTGAAGATAGTTGTATTCTTGGAATAAACACATGTTTGTTAGCATATTGACCAGTCATTACTTCAGCATGTATGGCATTATTATCAAAACATCTGCAAATCAATTGTGTTCCATTGAATAAATCATTTGATGAGTGTAAATTCCTAAGCAGCATAATGGGCGCATTTTCTTTCAATACCAACCTATTATATATAATTGAAAAAATCAAAATTGATTTGTTTATAAACATAAATATTTTTTATCCCTATCTTGTTAAGTGAACTAATATAATAAGGTGAAAGTAAGAAACATAACGATTTGTTGATGTACTTATGTGGAGGTAGTTCATTTAATGTTAAGGTATTAAAATATTCTTCTTGATAGTAGTTGTAGGTATCATCTTCAACAAATTCAAAACTGATATATGTTTTGCTTTCACCAGAAAATTTAGCTATCAACATTTCATTTAGTAGATCTACAAATTTATTTTGACTTGCTAAGATAGTCCTTTTGGCTATAAACTTCATAGATTTGTAATTTTGGTGTAGAGATGGATAAATTTCCCTTATCAAGCATTCTTCTAGTTTACTGTCACCATTGTATTTGACAATCATATGATCTGGGAGAACAAATAAATTGTTCTTTAATATTTTTTCTTCCCCATTTTCAACACAAAGTAAAAAATCACTGAATGTTGAGTCCATTCTTGCTTTCATATTTTTTTGTAAACTGAATCTTTTGCATTAAAGTCCATAAATAGGATCTCACCAAACATGCATCCACTGTCTCTTCTCTGGTTGATTTAGGAACTACAAGCATACTTGTCGAAAATTGCCTCCAAAAACCATAAATTTTCCTCCAAAAGGTTCACCATTATCCATCATATCACGGAAGCTCCTATCAACTATTTCAATTATGTGTCGTTTGGCCATGGGTGCTTCATCCCATATTATTAATTTTGCTTGTCTAATAAGTTTAGCACTATCACCTTACTTTGACAGATGTGTCATTGTTGAGTCATTTATTTGTAGTGGTATTTCAAATATTGAGTGAGCTGTTCGACCTCCAGGTAATATTGTTGTTGCTACACTACTGGTTGTCAATGTTAATGCTATCATACCGCTTGATCTAACATTTGCTAGTAATTCATAATATAGAAATATTTTCCAGTTCCCCCGGTCTATCTACAAAGTGTAATGTTGGTGTTTGTGTGTCGACACATTGTAGTATGGTGTTGAAAGCTTGTGCTTGTTCACGATTTAGCTTTGATCGTTCGTCAACATCTTCGACTGAAACCTTCACAGATAGTTCTTCCATTATTTCTCTATATTCAGACTGGGAATTTAATAAAGTACTTGATTTATTAGAGGCATAACATATATTTCAACATTTGCACCCATATTCTCCAAATAATAATTGATACTTTTCACTGTACATTGTAGTTGAGCTTCAACAAAATTGGGATGCATCCTTTTAAAGTCTTCAGACATATCTGTGTAGCAAGTGTCCCATAAATTCCTAACATTTGTTGGCCTGCAATGAACAAAAATTATGGCAAATAAAATTCGAAGAGATGAAGGCATTTTGAAGAAGGAAGCCTCATGTAAACGTTCTGAAATACTATTATCTGATTCTAATAGCCATCTTTCTTTGGCTGAATCCTTGAAAGTTTTACCTTTTTTCCATTAACAGTTAGTAAGTCTTCAAATGAAGTTGCCCCTCGCACTTGATTCAACAAGACTCTCTCATAATACCTTTCACCCTCTCTTGGATTAGCTGCCAAATTGATTATACTTTTTTTAGGTTATTTTTTAAATTAAAAAAAATAATTTAAATAATTGATTTATGCTTATCGATATTTATTCGACCAATGATGGAGCACGACTTTCTTTTTATCCAAATTTTGGATTTAGGATTCCAAACACAATGCTTTGGAAATTCTCAATATAGATCCTCGAGAGCCTCGGTGTCTTTGAACATATTCTGAAATACTCTGTATGCATAGTTTGCCTTATAAAGTCTGAACGCATGATAGTTTGTAGATTTTGCATCTTCCAGTAATACACTATGACTCATTTTAAAAATTACTAACATCAATATAAATTTTATATATTGGCTAATATTCCCTACTATCTATTCCAAATGTTTAACAAATTTTAAAGTATCTGATTGTTTGTCTAGGAGATATAACTGTAGGTTAATAACTGTCGGTTGTATTTCACTTAGATTAAACTCATATATTCTCCACAGTGCTTTTGGTGGCGACACCCAACGTGCATCTCGAAAGTTTTTAATCCCATCAATGATTTTTTCCCCATCGTCAGACTCAATATAAACAACACATTATCATGCCCTTTTATGTATATACTTGTATAGATACTTTATGGATTTAACTCCTAAGTAGACTTCTATATTAATATAGAAATTCTATCTCATTAACAAATAAGTATTATAGGGCATAATCCACTAGTTATTCATCTTCATTCACGAACATCAATTGCTCTCCCATTATCTCTTCTCCTGCAAATGAGATATCCATCCTTTCCTTATATCATTTTGTTGTTGTTTGCTCTAGGATAATGAAACTTACATTGACAATCCATCATGTATGGATAAGTTTGTTGTTTTTTCCGCAAGGTCCGTGTATCATATACTTAATAACGACTTCATTCAATTCTAGATACTTGTCCTTGTCTGGCAATTCCGTTGAAATATATCTCTTAGACTAATCTGCTGATGTTATTTTATGACTTTTTTAAAATATTAGAAGAAGGTGTATATGTGGTAAGCCCCTCTTATGAAATTCTACCACAAAAACATGTGCTACAATAGGTCCAACAATTTCTTTCTTGATGATTTGATCTTTAAGGTCTTGCAATTTTGCTTTAAACAATCTAGTCACCAAACATAGCCTATCTTGAGCTAGTTGACCGATAAACAGTTCTTCTTGAATCTCTGTCCGTTCTAGATTGCATGTCATGATGATAAATAGATCCTACCTTCCAAACTCTTGAATCAAAACCATAACATCCATATAGCATCGTCACATATCTTTGCATATCCCTATGTCCTCCAATAAATGATCCTGGAAGTAATACCCTCTGTCCAACCTTTTCTCCTCTAAATTCTCCTGCTATGACACTATTAACAATACCTTGTAATATTTTTCTTCTATAATTTGATTGCTCAAATCTTAAATATTCAAGTCTGGTTGTTTCTAATATTATGTACATATCCACTGCAAATTGTTGAAATAATCTACCAGAAAGTAATCGTATTAAATTATCTTCTGGTCGGTCTTAAAGTTTATAGTAATAGTACTCTCTACAAGATATAATTTCTTTTGTTTCATGCCCCACACCTTTAAGACAAATGAAGTACTCTATATTACTTTAAATTACACATAATTTTAGTTATGTAAAGAAACAATGTAACTTGTAGTAAACTTGCATATGTGTTTTTTTAAAAGGAACTAAAGAACTGGTGGTTGGCTAAAATGTATTTACCTTTATGACATCTCAATTTTTAAGTAGTAATTAGTGTTTTTGTTAGGTGCTTATTGGTAGTACAGTTTAGTACCTAAATTAGTTGGAGGATGTATTTAAATATACTAACTTTTTTCTTCATTGGTGATAATCTCTGGAGCTGTTGTGTATGAGAGAGTGATTGTGTTCGCACTTGTAGTAGCATTTGTGGTGATGCCACTATTTTGATTGTGACATTTCATTATTCCTTGATGCCAACCTACTTCACCTTTGGGTAATATTAAAGGATATTGAAGTGGATTATAACAATCGTAGAGTATTCCCAAAGTGTTCATGAATAACAATATCTCTTTCAAATGGTACATTTGAATTATTGTTGTCTATATAAATTGCTTCCACTTGATCCATTGTTGGTTTGTTATACACTCGTTGATCCAAGGATGCATTTGCCTCTATACGTATTTCCAAATTTTTTAAACTTGTATGGTCTTTAAGGTGTGAAAA
This sequence comes from Capsicum pubescens, assembly GCA_030864215.1. Taxonomy (NCBI): domain Eukaryota; kingdom Viridiplantae; phylum Streptophyta; class Magnoliopsida; order Solanales; family Solanaceae; genus Capsicum; species Capsicum pubescens. The sequence continues at coordinate 334,726,123 of CM061548.1, read as the reverse complement.
GAATTTTGCATATGGATTTTTGTCCATTATTTGGCTGATTTTGCCCATCACTTCCTCTGATAAAGTTGCATCTTGAAGTATTGACATTCTATTGGCCAATTCATGTTCTGCATCATAGAAGTACAACTGAAAGTAACGTGGTGTCTAATCCTTTGGGAGCAATGATGGTAGATGATGATATACTAGTCCTTGGGCCTTAAAACTATAAACTCCCTTTTTGAAGATGCTAGTTCTGTATCGACCTTTACTCTAAAAGATGTAAAAGCAAAAATGCTATTATATGCTCTTATATTTTTTTTGAATAACTTGGCTTCTTTCAATTCATCCACAAATAATGTATATAAGTCATCTGGAACTTTATTAGCTGTTAACTTAATATATCCACTTGCACAACAAAATTTGGATGTCTCATACTCAAACCACTTGGCATGGCAGAGATCATAATTTTTAAGTAGTAATTAGTATTTTTGTTAGGTACGTATTGGTAGTAGAGTTTAGTACCTAAATTAGTTGGTGGATGTATTTAAATATACTAATCTTGTTCTTCATTGGCGATAATCTTTGCAGTTGTTGTGTATGAGAGAGTGGTTGTGTTCACACTTGTAGTAGCATTTGTAGTGATGCTACTATTTGGATTGTGACATTTCATTATTCCTTGATTCCAACCTGCTTCACCTTTGGGTAGTATAAAGAATATTGAAGTGGATCATAACAATCGTAGTAATGTTTAACTTGATGTGTGTTCCCAGAGTGTTCATGAATAGCAATATCTCATTCAAATAGTACGTTTGGATTATTGTCGTCTATCCAAATTGCTGCCACTTGATCCATTGTTGGTTTGTTATACACTAGTTGATCCAAGGATGCATTTGCCGCTATACGTACTTCAAATAAATTTAAACTTGTATGGTCTTTAAGCTGTGAAAAGAATTTTGTATATGGATTTTTGTCCATTATTTTGCTAATTTTTCCCATCACTTTCTCTAATAAAGTTGCATCTTGATGTATTGACATTCTGTTTGCCAATTCATGGTCTGCATCATAGAAGTACAGCTGAAAGTAATGAGGCGTCTCATCTTTTGGGAGCAATGATGGTAGATGATGATATACTTGTCCTTGTGCCTTAAAACTGTAAACTCTTTTTTTGAAGATGCTCATTTTGTATCGACCTTTACTCTAAAAGATGTAAAAGCAAAAATGCTATTATATGCTCTTATATTTTTTCCTGAATAACTTCGCTTCTTACGATTCATCCACAAAAATGTATATAAGTCATCTGGAACTTCGTTGGCTGCTAACTTAATATATCCACTTGCACAACAAAATTTGGATGTCTCATGCTCAAACCTCTTGGCATGGAAGAAGATGCAATTAGTTTTCTTTTCCAGCTTATGAATAGACGATGTAGATATATTTCCAATATTTTCTCCTAAATTCCAAATTTATAGTATATTATGTATTAGTAGAGGTTAATATGTTGGTGAAACCAGTTAAACGCTTCAAACTAAACATATAATATATTTTAGTAAATTTACCTCCATTATCATTATCATATGATAAAGCCTTAGTATCCAATTTCTTTTCCGCTTTTTTGGTTGTGGTTCTTCAATGCATCCATCTTCCAACGGTTGAGTTACTGCAAATATTTTTTCACTCTTCACAAGGCTCTTTCTACATTAGCCACTACTCTACGTTTGCGCCCTATCAATTATGTCATGTGAACATGTTAGTAATGTGTAAAAAGTAATTGATTTTACCGTTCACTATAAAAGGTACACTTTAGCTTTTGTTAAGCTTACCTGTTATTTTGGGACGGTGATTATACAAAAATTTTGTGATAAATTTTTAGGTGTTCGATGGAACGGTAAGCTATTTCATATGTATAATTCATAATATCAGTAGATAATGGTTTAAGTTTTTGAAATGGTTAATTGTTAACTGGTAATTTTATCAAGAAATTCATAAATTTAATATTACCTATGGTATGAGATTGCTTTAACATCTTCTTTTGTGGGATAGTTACCCTTATGTATTTGTAATGCTATCTAACCTATGTAAAACAATCGTATTAAAATCATTTGAAGAGATATTCGTCAAAATAGTGTATGTTAGAATACAAGGTCTAAATGAGAAACTATAAATGCAGTCTTGTTTGACAATCCTGATAAATTAGTTTTATTCTTATGATTTTGACACAATGATAGTAAGAAAGTAAGTATGTTGTGAAAGAAAATAGTAAGTTGTATGTAACTGCAAAAGGGAATAAGCAATTTAAGTTTATCTCAAACTAAGTGTTTGATTAGATTCTTCAAGTTTAGTTTATTCGAATTCATGAGTGAAAGTATAAGCATTCAAGTGCGCCACTGAAATATGGAGTGTTATGTCAAAAACTTAACTCGCAGTCTATTTTTTATGGAGGAAGATGAGGTGTAGACCTTTGGAAAGCAGATAGATTAAGCATTTGAATCTCTAAAGATTATTGAAAATTGATTCACACGGGGAATATAACCAGACAAGCGTGGTAATGAAATAAGGAGAATTATGTAAAAGTTTCAATTAACAATTTGTTTACTAATGGTGGTCACATCTTTGAAAGTGGCGTCGATGGGAAAAACATCTAAATCTACACAGATGAATGATATCTGACATTAAAATCGAATTTATTTATGTTGTAGTTATATATTGACATAGTGTGTGCCTCTGCTCTGAGGCAAAATTTAATTTTCAACTACATGTCTTAAAAAGAGAAGCAAAATTCAAAAAGTATGACAATGTTGCTGAATTATTCTTCTACTGTTAGTGAAGAGTAATGTTCTTCAATTAATAGAGTAGTTGAAGATTAGCTTGACGACCCAAAGAATTTTTCTTCAATTAATGGAGGAACCATAGTTGAAGAGTAGTTTGAGGAGCCAAAAAATTCCCATTTAGACATATGAACCTAAATTTCTTTATTTCCTTCAGGAGATGCTCAACCAAAGTTGGGTAGATTGATTAGGAATAATCAGGCTGGGCCTATAAACCATTTCTTTTTATGATTAAAAGTCATAAGATAGTAACAAACAATATATAGGTGGGAATGTATGACAAATCGTCAATAGATTAAATAGAACTAAGGCAACAAAAGATCATTGGGAAGAAAGTTGCTTTGAAAGTTCATACTAATTTATCTGTCTTGGGATGATCAGTGTTAGGCATCTAAATCAGTTTTTTTAAAATTTAAAAATCCTTAGGGACGAGTACCTCTATGCAACAAGACGATATGGCTGTAATTGTTTATCGAAAAAAGAAATAATTTATGTTGTGCATTATATAAGATTTACCAATAAACACACTAAGGAATAGAAGCAATAAAAAGTTTTCATGACAATATTTTTAGCCATACTACTGTAATATCCCGAACTTTCTTTAAGTCAAATCTATTATTCAGAAAAGATAGTAATGACTTTCTAAATTATTAATGTTTAAATCAGATAAAATTTCCCCAATTTCGACTTTTTATCATGTGTAAAATTGAATTAGCTTTCCAACGATATCAATTTGGTCTAAATCCGATATCAGAGTAAAAGGTTATGGACGTTTTATAGAGAACTGTCGGAACTGCCCAGAAGCGACGGTCAGGACGGCGGACCGTCGAGCTAGCGACGGACTGTAGTCCAAGCCGTCGTGACTAAGGCAGTGAACCCATCTTCTATCCAAGTGCGATGGTCAGGACCGACGGACCGTCGAGCTACCGACAGACCATCGCCCAAACCATCGCAGACGAGGCAGGAAGTTCAGGTTCTAGTCAAGTACGAAGGGATGGACTGACGGACCATCGAGCCAGTGATGGACCGTCGCCCAAACCATCGCCACTTCCGATCAACAATTTTAAGCTATTTTTAAAAGGGTATTTGGGTCCTTTTTCACCCGTTTTGACCCCTAATTATACCAGACCAGAGCTCATAACTTCATTATTCATCCACAACACCAAATTAGGGTTTTTCTTAAAGATCAATTCCCAAGAACAAGAAACCCTAGGTGTCTAATCCCAAGGCAAGAATTCAAGATTTCCTCTACCAATCTTCAAGAAATCATCTACCCAGGTATGTAAAGTGTTGATTCATGGGTTTCTTTCACCCATGAAGCTCAAGAATCCCATTTTAAACTCATAAATTATGATTTCCATGTGGTGAGTTGATTTTAATTATGTTGATGTAGTTGTATGAATCCCAAGTTGGAGTCTTTATGTACTTTTCATGAAATTATGCTAGTATATGGGTTTGGAAACTTTTAAATTGAGTTGATTAAAGTAACCATGATGTATGAACTAGTGTATATGCCTAAGCCTAAGGTTGTGCATGCAATGTGTTTGATAAAATGCCCAAGAGAATAAGAATCATGCTTTAGGACTTAATTATGACCAAATTGATGAACTCGTGCTTTACCCTTATGTTCAAAATGACTTTCATGTTATTGTTATGCATTGAAATTGTTTGATGGATTGTTCAGGAGATTAGCCCTATGAAATTATGACATGTTTATATGCATTCTTATTCATGTACCAAACCATGATAATCAAGTTCCTTATGAAATTCCCCAATAATTGTATTATGGATTGTTGATCATGGTCGTGAGTCCAGGGAGTGTCATGTCTTATCAGTTTCATGCTATCGAGTCCTAGGGGTACTTGTACCCAATAATTTAGCTGTGTGCCTAGAGCCAGTATCAGTTTTCAAGAGACTCTCAGTCAAGCCATGTTCAGTAGAATTCAGTCAGTCTCATGACTCAGGAAAACTCAGTAATCTCAGTAATCTCAGTCAGTTATCAGATCTCAGTAATATTCCGTCAGTCAACAGAACTCAGTGAACTTAGTCTAGTCAGTTAAGTATAATTAATTCAGTGTCTAATCAGATGGGAGTAGGACTCAACACTGAGTGAGCCCCAGGATGGGAACTCACCTGCGAGTAAAGGGTGTGATTCTTAGAAGCAATCCTTGCGCTCCAGAACTACGTAGCCAGCGTAGGTTGAGATATCTAACCTGTTAGATAAGGATTGATGAGGTGACTTAACCTATTAGATGAGGGTCCCACTATTCTCGTTAGAGTACCTGTTAGATGAGGGATTACTTACACCTTGTCCTTACCAGTGGCGTGGTATTGACACCCTTCTAATTGGGGTTACAGATTGAACCCCAACTCAATTATATTATATCAGTTGGGGCATGTCGGTTAGATGACTATTTCCCACAGTTACAGTCTCAGTCTCAATAATAGAACTTAGATAGTTCTACAGAATTTAGGATTGTCAGATACAGTCACTCAGCTCAGTACGAAACTCAGCTAGTTCCATCAGAACCTAGACTGTCAGACATAATTTCCCAGTATCAGTTATATAAGTTATCATAAATCCATGTTATCAGTATTCAGACTTAGTAATCAGTGTTGTCACAATCTCATTTACAGTTATGTATTCATGCTTGTATTCCCACGTTCATGTTACTCAGTCAGTCAGTATTGTTCATGCATATGAACCCTTGCATTCAGCCTACCTCACTTGCATACCAGTACATTCAATCATACTTACACATACTTTTATTTTGTGCTATGGTGTTTTATACCATAGGTTCAGAAGCACGAGCTCCAGAGCATCGGTAGCATTCCAGTTTCAGCAGTCAGACTAGCAGTGAGTCCTTATCATTTGAGGATGTTATTATTTGGTTATTTCATTCTTTCAGTAGTTAGTTTATTTCAGTAGTTGGAGTTAGTTGGGGACATGTCCCATCAAATCCTTATTCAGTCAGTTTTAAAGGATTTCTAACTGTAGCATGTTCAGACAGTTATTTCAGTTGTTTTGGTATTGATATACCGTATTTTTCAGATGTTATATTTTATCAGATATTTGAACCTTATGTCCTTTTAGCCTTTTATTCCGTATTTATACAGTATGGTTATGCAGTGCTCAGTTACATATATCAGTCATGGATTAGCTTGTGGTCCTTCGGGGTCATGAGCACCATGTGGCATTTTGGGTACCAGATTCGGGGCGTTGTAACTACACTTAATGGAGCCGTATATTTGCAAAAGACAAATATCTTTTTGCGAATTTCTAAAAATAATATATTTCATAATCTTAGAAGCAAGAGCGATTAAACACGATAAATGAAAGGAAAGTGGCTAGTGGCTGCAACATACAATTATTTAGGCAACTTTTATTGTATATCAACTGGACAGGTCACACAAACTCCAAAAGATCATTGTATAGGCATGTCTAAAACGTTATAAGTTAATAGATGAATAGAAGTGTCTACAAATTTCTTTTTTTGGCTATAGATAGTTCTCGCTGGTAGGTTATAATATAATGTATAGCAAATGTATTATAGAAGAAAGTATAATAGATTCAAATAGATACGGAGTGTATCCATGAAGTTGTCAATTAATTTGAAACTTACAATTTGATTTCAGTGGTGAATGATTTTGCATACAGTTAAGCCAATCTGTAATTGTGAATTGGAGGTGAAGCAATTCTGAGAATGGTAGAAGGATTTAATAGATTGAAGGGATAAACTTACAACTCCTTTACATGTGGGTAGAACTTGTTGATGGTTTGCAGAATCTAAATAGGTAAATTGCCACTGAAATAAAGCTGGTAGTGACAACATGAAATAAAGTTAGTTATACATTAAGTAAAAATAGCCTATATGACTGTAAATTTTTTATCAAAAAAAGAAATAATTTACGTTGTGTGTTAGAGAAGATTTCACAATAAACACACTAAGGAATAGAAGTAGTAAAAAGTTTTCATGACAATTCTTTTATCCAAAATACACATCGAAGCCATATATTTTTTAAGACAAATATCTTTGTCGATTTCTAAATGTAACATATTTCATAACATTAGAAGCTATAACGATGAAGCACAACAATTGAATGAAAAGTGGCTACAATGTACAATTTATTATTTATCCTACTTTTATTGTATAACAACTGGACAGGTCATACAAATTACAAAAGATCATTGTATAAGCAGGTCTAAAACGTTAGAAGTATAATACATGAATAAAAGTGTCTTCAAACTATCTTTTTTGGCTGTAGATAGTTCTTGCTGGAAGGTTATTATATAATGTATAGTAGATTCACTGCAATAGAAAGTATAATAGATCCTCGTAGCTCCAAAATTAAACAAAACCATGAAATTTACTGATCATCCATAAGTAGAGCAACAACCTAATTTGTGGCACATTACAAGAATGAAATTGTTAATTAGCAAATTTCCAAACAAAAGTTGTAAACAACAAAGAAGAGATATAACTTGTGCAATATTCAGCATAACCAGAAATACGCTCTTACTAAAACATGTTCCACAATAGTGAAACTACAACGGAGACATAGATAGGACATATTCTTGAACCAAAAAAGTAGTAATGCCCACAATAGTGTTGTGAACCACGCTAATTATATCAGACCGATATGGTGTTGGGCAAATTTATTTAAGGTTCATGCCCAATGTCTCTCATCTCCCATATCAATTATAGTTACAACGTAACTCTATGTAAATGCCTATCCCATAAAAAGTATCGAGACTTCTTCTCCAGACAATCTTTTCTACATCGTTTAAGCCGTGTGACTTAATTTAATGTCATCGATCGAAGGCTTTATCTTGTCTTTTTAAATTTGACGGAAAGTTACAACTCATTTGTTAGGATAATTGTGTTATGTGCATCTGAAGAAAATTTTAAGTTTTGAATCACAACATTATATATGAAATAATAAGTATCATAGTTCATATTGATCACTACAATAACTATACATCTTATAATACAAAAGATCCACAAATAATATGAATTCACACTTGACAAATATAATACATACACACTAAATTAGGGCAACTATATTTTTTTGACTTTTATATTTTTATTATTGATAGGCAGTTATGTATCGTTGATTCTTCCCCCTCTTCTTGCGCATCCTAATTGATTTAACTTCCTTCTCCACCACTTTTGGGACTGCCACTTGAATATTATGTGTCTCTTGAACAATTAGACTTCTTCTTGGGTTCACGTTATTCATATTGATCCTAACAAGAAAGTTGAATTTCTTCTCTTTACTTAACACCAACATACGGTAGTTCTTACTTTCTTCCTTCCATAATAAATGTAAAAAATTGAATATGTTAGTAATAATAATTAATAATTAGTAATTCATCATGTTAGTAATAATACGTAATAATAATTAATTAGTATAATTAGTTATAAATATAGTTCCTACCTTTACAGAGGTTGATTCAGTGTACTCTTTGACCATATAACCAAGAAAAATTTTGCGGCTTCAAAAAGTATAACCTGTGCATGTCGTTCGCCATCAGAAACTTCTAGCCTTAAGAAGTATCTAAAAGAGGAAAAATATTCCCTATATAAGTTAAATATGACTAAAATATCTAATAATATTGAAATTCCATAATTGTGAACTCACCTCACTTGAAAATCAACATTTTTGATGCTACAATTACTACAACTTGCAGTATCTTTTATAACATGTACTGTCTTATGGCATTTGTTGCAAGAAGAAAATCATGGCTCATATTTATTTAGAATCTCTACCATTGTTTCTTGAAACGTATAAAATGATTCTTGTTTAGTGATAATATGTAACGCCCCAAAAATGGGTCCCAAGACGTCACACGGTGCTTAGGACCACAAGTGATCCCAAGCTAACCAAAGAGCTGGCATACTAATAAGAAAATGATTAAACATGTATAAAATGATAGAGTTTACTGTGCGGAAACACAACAATGATGGAATCTGTGAAAATACAATACTGGTGTAATACCCCATACTTTTCCTAGTTAATTTCATCTTAAGAATGTCTAGTATTAGATTCTAAATTGAATGATGGATATTTCATGATTAATTTTCAAGATTTTCACTTTTTGTCATGTGGGAAATTCAATAAGATTTCCATCGATATAAGATTCGCCCAAATCCGATAACCGGGTCAAAAGTTACAACTATTTCAAGTTCCCATCGTAAAACAGCGTCATACTAGTCAGTGGCGCGCCGCGCCACAAGAGGAAATGGAATTTGGAAAATTCCATTAGGGGTCCACGATTATGGTGCGTCACACCAGGGCCCAAATTCAGAATTGTCTTTTTCCAGTGTCTTAGCGCGATTTCCTCCGCGTCGCGATAAAGTTCCAGGTCGCAAAAGAAGGGGCAACGTGATGGCTCTGCGTTGTGCCATCCCTCAGTTTCCCAATTGTCAAATTCTAGTGACATGGAGTGATAGCGCCGCATCACGCTAGGGGTTCAGTTTGAAAATTTTTACTGAAATTAAATGACGTGTCCAAGGTTAAAAAGGTCAACTTCCCACCCCTATTTAAGCCCTTTAACACGTGATTCAGCTACTTTTCACCCAAAATACACTCTCTTCTCTCAAAAATCTCTCAAGAACAAGCTAGGGTTTTCATAGAAGATCCAATTCCAAGAAATTTTCTCCATCAATCTTCACGAAATCACGAAATAAGGTATGCGTAGCGTTCATTCATGGACTCCTTTCATCCATGAAGCCCAAGAATCTCTTTTCTAAGTTTAAGTTTATGGATTTCTTTATGAATTTCATGTTGGGTTTGGTTTGTGTATGTTGATAATGATCAATTGAATTCAAATCCATGTTGGGTGATCAATTTTATGTGGAATTGATTTGTATAGATATATATTCATGTGAACCTATGAATAAACCCTAGGATAATGAAATTAGAGATGAATCATAATGATTAATTGTTGTATAATGTTGTCTACATATGTTATGCCTACCAAGTTTTTGATTAAATGCCTAGATGAAGGAACAATACCCAACTAGTATGATATCATGAAATCCCCATGTATGTACAAGTTATGCCTATCACATGTTTTGATGGAATGCTACTATAAATGTATTATGGATTATGATGTTAGTTATATGTTCAAGTAAGTTATGCTTGGTCAGTTTCCTTCCATCGAGTCCTGGGGGTATTTGTACCCAAAATATTAGTTGTGTGCCTAGAGCCATGTCATGTTTCCACGATACTCTCAGTCAAGCTATGATCCTTAGACTTTAGACAGTCTTATGACTCAGGAAATCTCTATGATCTCATGAACTCAGTCAGTTGTCAGATATCAGTAATATTCCGTCAGTCAATAGAATTCAGTAACTCCGTCCAGGTTCAGTTCAGTAAATTATGTTCAGTGTCTATCCAGATGGGAGTAGAAATTAGCACCGAGTGAACCCAAGGATGGGAACTCACCTGTTATATGAGGGTGTGATTCTTAGAAGCAATCCTTGCGTTCCAGGACTATGTAGCCAGTATAGGTTGAGATATCATAGCCTGATATATGAGGGTAGATGAGGTGGTTTAGCCTGCTATATGAGAATTCCTACTGTTCTCACTAGAGTTACTTATTATATTAGGGTCACTCACATGTTGTCCTTACCAGTGGTGCAGTATTGACACTCTTCCAATCAGAGCATAGATTGGACCCCAATTCAGCTATAATGTATCATTTTGGGCATGTCGATTAGATGACTACCTCCCATAGTCTCTGTATCAGTCTTAGTAAAAGAACTCAGATAGTTCTTTAAAATTCAGGACTGTCAGATACAGTCAAATCTGACACAATATGGAACTCGGATAGTTCCATCAGATTTAAGACTGTCAGATATAGTCACTCATGTTATCAGTTATATTCAGATTCAGTAATCATGTTATCAGAGTATTAGCGTTAGTTGTTATGTCTCATGCATGTATTCTCATGCTCATGATAGTTAGTCAGTTATTATTATTGTTCATGCATATGAACCCCATGCATTCAACCTATCTCACATGCATACCAGTACATTTAAAGTACTGACGCATTTGCGCTATGGTGTCTTATACATAGGTTCAGAGACACGAGCTCCAGATCAGCAGTAGATTCCAGTTTTAGCATTCAGAGTTAGAAGTGAGTCCTCATCATTCGAGGACATGATTATTTCTCTATTATCTTATTAATTAGTTTATTAGTTGGAGTTAGTGGGGAACATGTCCCATCAACTCCTTACTCAGATAGTTCAGTCAGTTAGAGGCTTTCTAGACTATTATGTTTTAGAGTTCAGTATGTTCAGTTTTATTTTAGGTATTCTATTACCCCACACAGATATTGTATCATTCAGATCATGTTCAGTATTGAACCTTATGTCCTATCAGTTCATGTTTCTGCATTATAAAGTATTTTATGCAGTATACAGGTACAAATATCAGTCATGGGTTATCTTCTGGTCCTTCGAGGTTATGAGCACCGTGTAGCATTTCGGGTACCAGATTTGGAGCGTTACAAACTTGGTATCAGAGCCTAAGGTTCAATAGAGTCCTATGAAGTCTGAAAGCCGCATCTAGTAGAGTCTTGTACATGGGTGTGTTGCACGCCACATTTATGTACATGAGGATATAAGATGTTTTAAGAATAGTTTCCCCTCTTTTAGTATTCATGTCATACCAGTGAGTATAATCTCAAGTCAATCTCTCAGTCTAATCCGTTCTCCCTTCCTTTTACAGAACATGCCTCCTAAAAGAAGAAATGAAAATTAGTCAGCCCCTCAGCCCGAAGATCCTTTGGGAGATCATGTTTCTCATACGGAGTTCAAGGCCGCATTTACTACTCTTGCTCGGTCAGTTGCAGCTCAAAATGAATGGCTAACAGTTATTCCGGCCAACCCAATGGTCAACTCAGCCACAGCTAGGATTCGGGACTTCACCCAAATGAATCCTCCATCCTTCCTCGGGTCCAAGGTAGATGAGGACCCTCAGGAATTTATTGATCAGGTTCAGAAGATGACAGACATCATGGGGGTGACTACTGTTGAGAGTGCTGAGCTAGCTATATATTAGTTACAAGATATGGCTCATACTTGGTTCAAACAATGAAAGTCAGAGAGGTCAGATGATGCAGGTCCTATAAAGTGGGAGAAGTTTGTCGCTACATTCTTAGACAAATTCTTTACCCAAGACCATAGAGAGGCTAAGGTGCTAGAATTCATTAATGTCAGGCAGGGAAATATGATGGTGAAAGAGTATTCTCTTAAGTTTACTCAATTAGCCAGATATACCCCTCATGTAGTTGCAGACAACAGAGCTAAGATGAGTAAGTTTGCTTCAGGGGTAAATGATAGTATGGTAAATGAGTGAAGATCTCCCATGCTAAATAGTGACATAACTTTAGCCAGGCTTATGACTCATGCTCAGCAGATAGAGGAGCAGAAGATTAAGCAGAAAGAGAAGCAGAATAAGAGAACAGAGACAGGTAGTTTCAACTTCGCTCAGCCTAAATCCTAAGGAGGAAATCATTACCAGTTTCATCCTAAGTCATCAGTTCCAGCCCCTTCTTCATCCAGTGCTCCAGTTCTTAAGTTCAGAGAGGGTAACAAAGATAGAGCGCCAGGAGTTAAGTCCCAGGGCAGTATAAGCAGTGCCCGCACCTATCCTCTTTGCCAGACTTGTGGCAAGCACCATCAGGGTATTTATAGAGCTGGCAGTGGTATTTATTTTGGATGTGGCAAGCCAGGCCATAGAGTCAGAGACTATCCTCAGCCAGGTCCTCAGGGTCATCAGAATTACTCCTCAGCTCAGTCCAGTTGCCCAAATTAGCAGGGTGCTACCTCCAGTACTACTAGTGGGCAACATCTAAATCATCTCTATGATCTTCAGTCCCGACAAGATCAGGAAAATTCTCCTGATGTGGTTACCGATACGTTACATATCTTTCATATGCATTTTTACGCTTTTCTAGATCCAGGAGCTTCTTTATCTTTTGTTACTCCTTATATAGCAGTCGATTTCGGAGTCAGACCTAAAATCCTAGTAGATCCATTTTTAGTCTCTACCCCAGTGGGTAAAACCATCATAGCTCGACGGGTATACAGGAACTGCCGGTTATGATATTTTAGAAAGTCACTTCAGCAGACTTAGTCAAAATAGAGATGACTGATTTTGATGTTATTCTCAGCATGGATTGGCTTCATTCCTGCTATGCCTCAGTCGACTGCAGAAATAGAATAGTCCAGTTTTAGTTTCTGAATGAACCCGTCCTTGAGTGGAAGGGTAGTACTTCAGTATTCAGAGGTCAGCTTATTTCCTACCTTCAGTCAAGGAAAATGATATCTAAAGGATGTGTTTATCATCTTGTTCAAGTTAAGTACACTAGTTCTAAAACTCCCAGCCTTGAATCAGTTCCAATTGTAGGTGAATATTCAGATGTCTTTCCCGAAGATCTTTTAGGAATTTTTTCCAAAAGGGAAATAGACTTCGGCATTGATCTTCTTCTAGATACTCAGCCTATACCTATTCCGCCATACAAAATAGCACCAGCAGAACTCAGAGAACTGAAAGAACAATTAAAGAATCTCTTAGATAAGGGATTCATCAGGCCCAGCATTTCCTCGTGGGGCGTACCAGTATTATTCATGCGCAAGAAAAATGGTTCTTTTAGGATGTGCATAGACTATCGTCAAATCAATAAGGTCACAGTCAAGAACAAGTATCCTCTTCCCAGAATTGATAACTTGTTTGACCAACTTTAGGGTGCCAGTTATTTCTCTAAGATAGACCTCAGATCCGGCTATCATCAGCTCAGAGTCAGAGAATGTGACATTCCAAAAATAGCTTTCCGTACTCGGTATGGTCACTTCAAATTCCTAGTCATGTAATTTGGTCTTACCAATGCCCCAGCCACTTTCATGGACTTGATGAACCGTGTGTTCAATCAGTACTTGTACATGTTCATCATAGTCTCCATAGATGATATTTTGGTCTATTCCCACAGTGAAAGTGATCATGCAGACTATCTCAGAATAGTACTTCAGACTCTCAGAGATCATCAGCTATTCTCCAAATTCAGTAAGTGCAAATTTTGGCTAAGGTCAGTAGAATTTCTTGTTCATATCGTTTCCGGTGATGGCATTATAGTGGATTCTCAAAAGACCGAAGCAGTAAGAAATTGGCCTAGCCTTGTCTCTCCATCAGATATTAGGAGTTTCTTCAGTTTGGCTGGCTATTATAGACGATTTATTGAGGGATTTTCTTCTATTGAATCCCTAATGTCCAGATTGACCCAGAAAAAAAGTCAAGTTTCAGTGGTCAGATTCTTACAAGAAGAGTTTTCAGGAGTTGAAGACTCGACTCACCTCAGCTCCAGTCTTAGCTCTCCCAGATGGTTCAGATGGGTTCGTAGTGTATTATGATGCATCCAGAGTGGGTCTAGATTGTGTCCTCATGTAGCATGGTAAGGTCATAGCCTACGCCTACAGACAGCTTAAGCCCCATGAGAGAAATTATCCTACTCATTATCTTGAGTTAGTAGCCGTAGTCTTTTCCTTGAAGATTTGGAGGCATTATATATACGGTGTTCATGTGGATGTGTTCACTGATCATAAAAGACTTCAGTATGTATTTTCTCATAAAGATCTCAATCTTCATCAGAGAAGGTGGTTAGAGCTCTTGAAAGATTATGACATGAGTGTCCTTTATCATCCGGGCAAGGCCAACGCAGTGGCCGACGCTCTTAGCAGACTATCCATGGGTAGTGTTTCTCATGTTGAGGATAGTAAAAAGAAGTTAGCTCAGTAATTCCATCAGCTTGCCATACTAGGCATTTGCTTAGTCGATACAGATAAGGGTGATATATGGGTTCAGATTAGTTCAGAATCATCTCTAGTTTACGAGGTGAAAGAAAAGAAAAATAGAGATCCCATCCTTGTCAAGTTGAAAGAGTCAGTTCAGGATCAGAAAATAGAGGTTTTCTCCCAAGGGGGAGATAGTTTTCTTCGTTGTCAGGGTCGTCTCTGTATTCCAGGTGTAGATGACTTAAGGCAGCAAATTCTTGCAGAAGCGCATGGTACGTGCTACTCTATTTATCCAGGGGGTACAAAAATGTACCGCGACTTGCGGGAAATCTATTGGTGGAGTGGTATGAAGAAAAATGTTGCAGAGTTTGTGGCTAAGTACTCTATATGTCAGCAGGTTAAGATAGAGCATCAGAAGCCTAGTGGGTCCATACAGGAGTTCAGTATTCCTACTTGGAAGTGGAAAGTTGTGAACATGGACTTCATGACGGGTTTACCTCGAACTCGTCATCAACATGATTTATTCTGGGTTATTGTAGACAGAATGACCAAATTAGCTCATTTCCTTCCAGTTCATACCTCATATTCAACCGAGGATTACGCCAAACTCTACATCAAGGAGTTGGTCAGATTGCACGGTATTCCATTATCCGTTATCTCAGATAGAGGTACCCAGTTCACCTCTCATTTCTGGAAAGCATTCCAAAAGGGTCTTGGTACCCAAGTTCATCTTAGTACAGCTTTTTACCCTCAGACAAATGGTCAAGAAGAAAGGACCATTCAGACGTTAGAAGATATTCTAAGGGCGTGTGATATCGATTTCAAGGGAAGTTGGGATGACCACTTACCTTTGATTGAGTTTGCATACAACACCAACTATTATTCTAGTATTCGAATGGCTCCATTTCAAGCTCTCTATGGTAGGAGATGTAGATCTCCAATTGGTTGGTTTGAAATTAGTGAGGCCTCAGTTATAGGTCCTGACTTGGTATTCGATGCCTTAGAAAAAGTCCAGTTTATTAGAGAAAGACTTCGGGCTGCTCAAAGCCGACAGAAGTCTTATGCAGATGTTCCTAGAAAAATCTTGAGTTCGAGATTGGTTACTATGTCTATCTAAAGATTTCTCACATGAAGGGAGTGAAGAGATTTGGCAAAAAGGGAAAGCTCAGTCCCTGATATGTTGGTCCTTTCAAGATTCTCAATCGATTTGGAAAGTTAGCCTATGAGCTTGAATTTTCTTTAGATCTAGCCTCAGTTCATCCAGTCTTTCATGTCTCTTTGCTCAAGAAGTGCATAGGTGACCCATCAGTTGTAGTCCTTATTCAGAGCATTGATGTTCAGAATACTCTCTCTTATGAAGAGATTCTAGTCAAAATCTTAGACTATCAGACTCGTAGATTAAGGAACAAAGAAGTCCCTCTAGTTAAGGTTCTTTGGCGAAATCAGTCCGTCGAGGGAGCTACTTGGGAAGTAGAGGCAAACATGCGTACCAAGTATCCTCACCTCTTCTCCGCCAACTCAGATCAAGCTCAAGGTATCAGTTCTCTTTAAGCTTACTCAGTTTCATGTTCAGTGTTCATCACAAACTTGGTATACAGTTTTATGCTCATGTCCCCATTAAAAATTTGGTATCAAGTACCATTGCATATTCAATCATGCACTCATGTATCAGTTCATTTATGTAATTATGCATCAGACATGTATTCTCATTGTGAGAAACTTAGTTCTTCAGAACACTCAGTCATGCATTCATGAATCAGTTACACATGCATCAGATATGCATGTTCAGTATTATATATTCAGTTTTTCAGTCATGTCAGTCATGAGATCATGTTTCAGTTATTCATGTTCAGCATGAACGTCAGTTGTTTTTTCTCCCCTCTCAGTCAGTCTCATTCGAGGACGAATGTTCTTAAGGGGGAGATATTGTAATACCCCGTACTTTTCCTAGCTAATTTCATCTCAAGAATGTCTAGTATTAGTTTCTAAATTTAACGATGGCTATTCCGTGAGGAAATTTCAAGATTTTCACTTTTTGTCATGTGAGAAATTCAATAAGCTTTCCATTGATATAAGATTCCCCCAAATCCGATAACCGGGTCAGAAGTTACGACTATTTCAAGTTCCCATCATAAAAAAAACTCCATATTAGTCAGTGGCGCACCGTGCCACAAGAGGAAATGGCATTTGGAAAATTCCAGTAGGGGTCCACGATTATGGCGCGTCGCGCCAGGGCCCAAATATAGAATTGTTCTTTTCCAGTGTCT
The DNA here is from genome assembly GCA_030864215.1 of Capsicum pubescens. Classification (NCBI taxonomy): domain Eukaryota; kingdom Viridiplantae; phylum Streptophyta; class Magnoliopsida; order Solanales; family Solanaceae; genus Capsicum; species Capsicum pubescens. Next base: position 334,709,251 of record CM061548.1, on the reverse strand, counting down.
TAGCACGATTTCCTCCGCATAGTGCCAATGTTCCAGGTTGCAAAAGAAGGGGCAACGCGATGGCTCCGCATCGCGCCATCCCTCAGTTTCCCAATTATCAAATTCTAGTGACACGCATGTTGGGTTTGGTTTGTGTATGTTGAGAATGATCAATTGAATTCAAATCCATGTTGGGTGATCAATTTTATGTGGAATTTATTTGTATAGATGTATATTCATGTGAACCTATGAATAAACCCTAGGATGATGAAATTAGAGATGAATCATGATGATTAATTATTGTATAATGTTGTCTACATGTGTTATGCCTACCAAGTGTTTGATTAAATGCCTAGATGAAGGAACAATACCCAACTAGTATGATATCATGAAATCCCCATGTATGTACAAGTTATGCCTATCACATGTTTTGATGGAATGCTAATATAAATGTATTATGGATTATGATGTTAGTTATATGTTCAAGTAAGTTATGCTTGGTCAGTTTCCTTCCATCGATTCCTGGGGGTACTTGTACCTGAAATATTAGTTGTGTGCCTAGAGCCATGTCATGTTTCCAAGATACTCTCAGTCAAGTTATGATACTTAGACTTCAAACAGTCTTATGACTCAGGAAATCTCCATGATCTCATGAACTCAGTCAGTTGTCAGCTATCAGTAATATTCCGTCAGTCAATAGAATTCAGTAACTCAGTCCAGGTTCAGTTCAGTAAATTATGTTCAGTGTCTATCCAGATGGGAGTAGAAATTAGCACCGAGTGAACCCAAGGATGGGAACTCACCTGTTATATGAGGGTGTGATTCTTAGAAGTAATCCTTGCGTTCCAGAACTATATAGCTAGCATAGGTTGAGACATCATATCCTGCTATATGAGGGTAGATAAGGTGTCTTAGCCTTCTATATGAGGGTTCCCACCGTTCTTACTAGAGTTACCTGTTATATTAGGGTCACTCACATGTTGTCCTTACCAGTGGCGCGGTATTGACACCCTTCTAATATGGGCATAGATTGGACCCTAATTCAGCTATAATGTATTATTTGGGGCATGTCGGCTAGATGACTACCTCCCACAGTCTCAGTATCAGTATCAGTAAAAGAACTCAGATAGTTCTTCAGAATTCAGGACTGTCAGATACAATCACTCATGTTATCAGTTATATTAATATTCAGTAATCATGTTATCACAGTATTAGCTTCAGTTGTTATGTCTCATGTGTGTATTCTCACGCTCATGATAGTTAGTCAGTTATTATTATTGTTCATACCTATGAACCCTATGCATTCAGCCTACCTCACATGCATACCAGTACATTCAAAGTACTGACGCATTTACGCTATGGTGTCTTATACCATAGGTTCAGAGACACGAGCTTCGGATCAACAGTAGATTCTAGTTTTAGCAGTCAGAGTTAGAAGTGAGTCCTCATCATTCGAGGACATGATTATTTCTCTATTATCTCATTAATTAGTTTTTTAGTTAGAGTTAGTTGGGGACATGTCCTATCAACTCCTTACTCAGACAGTTCAGTCATTTAGAGGCGTTCTAAACTATTATGTTTCAGAGTTCAGTATGTTCAGTTTTGTTTGGGGTATTCTACTACCCCACACAAATGTTATATCATTCAGATCATGTTCAGTATTGAACCTTATGATCTATCAGTTCATGTTTCCGCATTATAAAGTATTTTATGCAGTATACAGGTACAGATATTAGTCATGGGTTAGCTTGTAGTCCTTCGGGGTCATATGCACCATGTAGCATTTCGGGTACCAGATTTAGGGCGTTACAACTGGTACACTTGTACATTCTGATAAAATCTGAAAAGAGGGACTGAAATTACAAGACTGACTCTAACTGATGTCTGTGAAGCCTCTACTATACTGACTATAGATAGCTGGGATGTGACTCCAACTACCACTAATTAATACATATGAGTAAGAAAGTGAAGTACATAAATAACATCTAACTAAAGTCACCGAAGTAGGAGGACTCATCATTTGCTGGTTGGAATCTGCAACTGTCTGATTTTGTCTGCACATACTACAACTTGTACCTATATTATGAGACAATGTAGCACATAGACGTATATGTGGATCAGTACTTTGAGGATGTACTGAGTATATGGGGGTGAAATTAATAAGTAAAACATCATCTCATCATCATAATTTATAAAACAATGCATGCTAAATGTAAATGACTCACTTAAGCTGGAATATCTGAAATACTGAAATCATGAATTATATATCAATCATACTTTATAAATCTAGTGAGTCATAACATTTAGTTCTAAAAGCTATACTTTTATTCTGTCTGTAAATCATATTGTCTAAGTGTAGAAATAGCTCACTTCTGAAATCTGAAATCTAAAAGCTGAAGTCCGTAACTATTATCTTTCTGTAAAACATAATCTGAGTAAACTGTGAGCCTTTACACTTACTTTTCTAAAAACTTTTTGTAAATCTTTTCTGTTACGCTTTACTATTAGGGAAGATTATTCTACAAGGAAAAATACTTTATCTGAAGCTTATCTGTAAAGGAGGTTCTTCTAACCGACATAAACCATGTGAGCATTCATGGAGTCCAACGTCTTACCCACATTAGGGAGAGCTGTTCTACCTTTTCCATCAGAATAGTACTTCTTATCTTAAGTGATCACAATCTTAGTCATCCACGTAGAAGTGGGAATAATCTTAATCCTACGGTGGCACGTAGTTATGTGGCATGAAACCTTGGTAACATACCCATCTCGGTGCTAAATACTACTCCCATTCTTATGCTCAGGATCTTAGGGAATCCACTTTAAAATAGCACAAAGGTTTACAAGAAAACCAATTATGCTCTTTCTTTTCTTTAAATCTCAAGTCATATGAACAATGTGGGTTCTTTATCTTAGCTTAGGACCAAAAGGTCAAATCTTTATCAAAAATATAAGAATAATCTTATCATAGGGAGCTCATAGCACAAATAATCTTGAAATAGCAATCTCCAATTAGGCTTAATGACCCTTACGTTAAACTCATGTCAAAACATCAAAATGTTCATGCTTGATAATGTAAATATTGATAAATCAACCCAAAATCTGGAAATTTCTGCAATATGCATGAAAATATGAACATAATATGCAACTCAACTTCTAAATCATTTAAAATCTTATAAATCTTATAAATAGCAATATTTAGTATAAACCCTAACTTCAATTTCATGGGAAATCACATAAAATTCAATAAGTTTGTAATAAAAATAAGTTTTAGGTACAAGGATGAAAGGATTATCCTTGTTGAAAAACCCCACATACCTTGATTGAAGATTAGATGAAGAAACTTGATCTATTGATACCTATTTGAGTTCTTGATTATCTTGCCTTTGGAATCCTCAATTTGGAGCTTTCTTGGAGAATCTATGGAGGATTTTTTTGATTTCTTGGAGAATAAGATTTTTAGCTTTAGAATTTTTCTTTGAGAGAGAATGGATGAATTATGAGCATAATAGGCTAAGAATGGGTTTAATATCATGTTATACATGAATTGGGGGCTTAGGAATTGACCAAAATACCCTTTTTAATCTTTTAAACGAAACTGGAAAAATAATATTTTTCGAACTGGCAGGCCACTGTGACGCGCTACTATTGTGGTGGCTCACTGGATAAGGGACAATTGGGAACTGGAAACATAACGTGATGCGCAATCATCGCGGTGCCCTTTTGGAATGCCATTTTGGCCACTGGTGCGATGCGCCAGTATCGCGTTAGGCTACTGGATTTTGATAATTGGAAATTTGGACCTCTCCACAATACGCCAAAATTGCGGAGGTCCACTAGAATTGACAATTATGAAATTGTCCTTCACCGCGACACGGTGGTTGCTCAAGTGGGACACTGTCAACTTAAAAATGCTCTAACTCCTCAACCGAGTATCGGATTTTGGCGAATTTGATATCGATGGAAAGTTTATAATAAGACTCCACTAAGTTCCCTCGTAGTCTAAGCCTTTAGATCAAGTCAAGTAAAGCCTTTATACTTGAAAATTTAACCAAGTGTGGGACTTAGTTTATTTTTTGGGCCTTCAAACTTTGAAGAATTATTTCCCGACATTCCCGATCTTCAATAGTTAATATTTTAGCTAATTCATAATCCATGAGGTCAATAGGTATTCTCGGAAAAGTTTTAGATTTTTCAGACCGTATTTAGACCTCATTTGGTGTCACAAAATAGTGGACCAACGCGATCTTGGCGCGCCGCGTCGCCCATCGTGTTGGTCAATTTTTGTGCAAGAAAAGTACTGAGGCTCGACGCAATGATGGCGCAATGTGTCGAGTATTGGTTCGATGCCGACGACGCGTCGCGTTGTCCACAGCGTTGATGCCCAGTTATTTTTCAGCTTTTAAAATCAACGTCCTAGGGGGTAATTTAGTTATTTCCCCCATACTTTTTCAGCTTTAACACGGGATTTAATCCCTAAGACCCCAAAATACATACACTATTATCAATTTCCATCAAGAACTCATCCTAGGGTTTCAACCCAAAACCCAAGAGAACTCAACATTCAACCGTTACTTTTCAAAAATTCTTCAAGAATTGGAATTCCCATTACGAGGGCTACAAGAAGCACCCATCAATTGTACGAATAGCAACACAAAGTCAAGAGTTCATTCAAAGCTTCTAATTTAAGGTATGTGGGTTTTGAACAAGAACAATTCTTCCGTTCTTGTGCCCAAAGTTTTGACTTTATTAAAGAATTACATACTTTTGCAAGTGTATTTATATCTAATTTACTCTACTTTGCGTTAATGAATCTCGAAATTGTTCAAGTCTTGAAATTGCATGTTATTTCTCTTATTATGCTTGAATTTGAGAAATTATGCTATGAATTTCACTTCCCTACCATGAATTGATGTTTGAGTGTTTCCAAGGTTGAAGTCATGATTTAATCTTTATTTTGAAATTGAGATTTCTTGAATATGTGTACATGTTTTAAGTCCAAGAATGAGTTTTTGATATTTTCTAAAGTGTTTCAAGAAGTGTATTGATATCTCCATAATATTGAAAATTTGAAGCTTATTGATGATAGTCTACCAAAGATTCAAAGAAAGAGTTGATTTTGATATTTAAGTCCTAAGCTAAGAAAGGAGTCCATATTTTTTTGACTTAAGCTAAAGGGAAGCATAGTTGGCTTCCATTACACACTTTTGTATTGTTTAAGGTGGATTTTCCTAAAAGTTCTGAGCGTAAGTATGGGAGTAGTATTTAGCACCGAGTTGGGTATGATTCCAAGGTCTCATGCGCCAGAACTACGTGCCCCGTAGGTTTCTAATTTACCCCAAGCGGGTTAAGATAGTGAACACTAAAGTTAAGGTTCTACTCCGATGGAAAGGATAGAACATCTCTCCCCAATGTGGGCAAGATTTTGGACTCCATGGTGACAACATGGTTTATGTAGGTTAGAAGAAACACCCAAGTTTCCCACAGTATTCCAAGGTCTTAAAGTGTCAAATTTTCCCAAAGTTCCGTAATCCTAAGTCTTTGAGTTCTTAAAGTTTTAAAGAAGTTCATTACTCTTCTTAAGATAAAAGTATAAGTTTTGAAAGGCTATTTTTGTCAAGATTCCTTTATGCTTACAAATTCTGAGATTAAGAGGAGAATGCAGATTTTAATGTTAAGTATAATGACTCACGAGGTTTATATACATGATTCACTATCCCTGATTTATGGGGTTTATATTTTAGTTTTATTCCAGCTATGTGAGTCATTTATATCAGCATGCATATTTTCTATAAATATTGATGATAATGTTTAATTACTACATACACCCCTATATACTCAGTACATCCTCAAAGTACCGATCCACATATATGTATGTGTGCTACATTGTCTCATAATGTAGGTTCAGGTGCTCAGTCCCAGCAGCATCAGTGATCCTGAGTACCTTTGTCTACATTTCCACAGTGGTGAGTCCTCATGGTTTGAGGACCTATTTTCCAGACATTTAGTATTACTAGTAGTTGGTTTTGTTGATTTCAGTTTGAGTCAGTTGGGGGTCTGACCCAATGACTCTCTAGTTCTTGAGTAGTAGAGGCTTTGTCAGACTATATTATCAGTGGTGTTATAGACTTTCTAGTATTATTTTGATATGCAGACAGTATTTTCTTGTTATACTGGTTCAGTTTTGGTATAATATAGTATTATTGTTTGGTTTGACATCCTAAAGTAAGTGATAGAGATAGTAGTAGGCTCAAAGGGTTAGCTTGGGGCTACTTGTAGCCTTAAGCACCGTGTGACGTTCCAGGATGAGATTTTGGGGCGTTACAAACTTGGTATCAGAGCCTAAGGTTTAAGGAGTCCTAGGGAGTCTGACTAGCCGTGTTGCGTAGAGTCTTGATCATCGGGGTGTAGCGTGCCACATCTATGAGCAAGAGGCTACCAGATGTCTTAGGAAAAAAAAAGTCATCTCATTCTTTCAAAATCTATCTTGCTTATAGTAGTCTCTCTCTTCTATTAATGTATGCTTATTTATGATAGAAAATGCCTCCTCGAAGAGCAAATACCCACAGAAACAATAACGAGCAACCTCAACCTGTTGATCCCCTGAATGAGACTGTGTCTCATGCTGAGTTTTGGGCAGCCTTTTAGGCGTTAGCCCAGGAAGTCACCGCAAATGTTCAGGACAATAACTAGGTTGTAGTCCCATACCAGTAAGGAGGTAATTTAACTGCAGCCAGGATTTAAAATTTCATGAGGATGAAACCGCCAGAGTTCTATAGGTCGAAGGTAGGTGAGGACCCACAGTTGTATCTTGAGGAGGTAAAGAAGATCACTCAAGTCATACATATTTCTGAAGAAGAAAGTGTAGAGATGGCCTTTTATATGCTGAAAGATATTGCCTATTATTGGGTTGTGGCATGGAGGAAGAATAGAGCAGAGAATGCTTCTCCTATGACTTGGCAGGTGTTCCAGGATGTATTTTTAGATAAGTTCTTCCCACTTGAGATGAGGAAAGAGAAGATTGAGGAGTTTATGAACCTAAGGCAAGGCTCTATAATTGTAAAGGAGTATTTCTTTAAGTTCAACTAGTTAGATAACTATGCTCCCAATTTGATGGCTAACACCCAAACTAGTATGAGTAAGTTCATGATCGGTGTGTCTAGTTTGGTGTTCAAACTGATGATGTATGCACAGCAAATTGAGGCAGACAAGATAAGGGAGAGAAATAGAGTAGGGGGAAACAAGAGGGATAGATCCGAGTAGCATGATTATGGTCAGACTAGGTCCCATAGAGGGAACCGTCCACAGTTTCAGAGTTGTTTGTCTATGCCAGCACCTTCATCAGCTAGTACTCCCGCACCCAGAAATAGGCAGGAGTAAGGGAATAAGCCTTCCATGTCTAGATCCCAGAACAGTGTGAGTAATAGGCCCAATCATCCTCCTTGTGCTAAGTGTGGCAGGACCCATCCCGACAAGTGTTTGGACTAACAGAGGGGTTGTTTTGGTTGTGGAAAGTTGGGACACAGACTTAGAGAGTGCCCGCATGCTAGACAGTGGAACAGAGATGTCCGACCTCAGACACAGGCTACCAGTGCACCAGCTCCTTTAGCCTGTCCAGCCCCTCCTCAGGGCGCTTCATCCAGTACTGGTGGTGGTCAGTGCCAGAATAAGTTCTATGCCTTACCATCCTATCAGGAGCAAGAGAATTCTCCCAATGTAGTTACTGGTATGCTCCGTGTCTTTTGCTTTGATGTTTATGTGTTGTTGGACCCTGGGTCAAGTTTCTCTTATGTGACCCCATTAGTTGTTGTGAATTTTAAAATGAGTCCTATAAAGATTCCTGAACCTTTCCTAGTTTCTACTCTAATAGGTGAGTTAGTTGTTGCTAACCAAGTGTATAAGAAGTGTCATATCACTGTTCTCCATAGAGTCATATTTTCTGATTTGATAGAGTTGAAGATGGTTGATTTTGATATTATTCTGGGTATGGATTGGCTTCACTCTTGTTATGCATCTATAGACTGTCATACCCATGTGGTTAAGTTCCAATTTCCTGATGAGACAGTTTTCGAGTGGTTCAAGAGTTTTGTATCTCCCAAGAGTCATTTTATATCCTATCTCAAATCCAGAAAGCTAATATCCAAAGATTGTATCTATCACCTAGTTTGAGTTAAAGACACTAAGTCTGAGACTCCAACTCTCCATTCAGTTAATATAGTGAATGAGTTCCCTGATGTTTTTTCGAAAGATCTCCCAGGGGTACCTCTCGATAGAGAGATCAAATTTGGGATTAACCTTCTTCCCAACACATAGCCTATTTCTATTCCTCCTTACCATATGGCACCCGCAGAGCTTAAGGAGTTGAAAGAGCAACTCAAAGATCTTCTAGATAAAGGTTTCATAAGGCCCAGTGTCTCTTCTTGGGGCGCACCTGTCCTATTTGTGTGAAAGAAAAATTATTCCATGCGTATGTGCATTGACTATTGTTAGTTGAATAAGGTTACAGTTAAGAATAAGTAACCTCTTCCTAGAATTAATGAGTTGTTTGATCAATTACAAGGTGCAAGTTACTTCTCAAATATAGACCTTAGATCCGGCTAACATCAACTCAAAGTAAAGGGGTGTGATATCTCAAAGACATACTTTCGAACCCGTTATGGTCATTTTGAGTTTCTAGTCATGTCTTTTGGGCTAACCAATGCTCCAGTGGCTTTCATGGACCTCATGAATCGAGTGTTCAAGCAGTATCTTGATATGTTTTTCATAGTGTTCATAGATGATATACTTGTATACTACCGTAGTGAGAATGACCATGCAGATCATCTTAGAATTGTCCTGCAGACTCTTAGAAATCATCAATTATTTGCCAAATTCAGCAAGTGTAAATTTTGGCTAAGGTCAGTAGCCTTTCTGGGTCATATTATTTCAGCCGAAGGCATTAGAGTTGATCCCTAAAAGACAGAAGCTGTAAGAAATTGGCCTAGACCTATCTGTCTGTCCGATATGAGGAGTTTTTTGGGTCTAGTTGGCTATTACCTCCGTTTTGTTGAAGTTTTCTCAACTATTGCATCTCTCATGACCCAATTGACCTAAAAAAAGTTAAGTTCCTTTGGTCAGATTCCTGTGAGAAGAGTTTTTAGGAGTTAACGACTCAACTCACTTCAGCCCCTGTGTTGACTTTGCCTGATAGTACGGATGGTTTTGTGGTGTATTGTAATGCCTCTAGAGTAGGCTTGGGTTGTGTGTTGATGCAAAGAGGTAAGATTATAGCCTATGCCTTTAGACAGTTGAAGCCGCATGAAAAGAATTACCCAACCTATGACCTTAAATTAGCTATTGTGGTCTTTGCTTTGAAGATCTGGAGACATTATCTTTATGGTGTTCATGTTTATGTGTTTACTGACCATAAAAGCCTGCAGTACATTTTTACTTAGAGGGAGTTAAATCTTAGACAGAGAAGATGGTTGAACTTTGCTAAAAGATTATGATATGAGTATGCTATATCATCTAGGCAAGGCCAATGTAGTGGCAGATGCCCTTAGCAGGTTGTCTATGGGCTGTGTTGCTTATGTGGAGAAGGATAGGAAAAAATTAGCTCGTGAAGTTAATAGCTTGGCTAGACTGGGTGTTAGGTTGCTTGATACGGATGAAGGTAATGTTTGGATTTAGAGTAGTTCTGAATCCTTGTTAGTTTTGGAAGTGAAGAAGAAGTAAGACTTGGATGCTAGTTTGGTCAGACTGAAGGGGTCAGTTAAAGACCAAAAGGTGGAGGTTTTTTTCCAAGGAAAGATGGTGTCTTGAGATTGCAGGGTAGACTATGTGTTCCTTATGTTGATGATCTGAGGCAGAGAATTATGGCAGAGGCTCATAGTGCGCGGTATTCTATTCATCCCAGTGCTACCAAGATATACCGCGACTTGTGGGAAATCTATTGGTGGAGTGGAATTGAAGAAGAATATAGCAGCGTTTGTGGTGAAGTGTGCAACTTGACAACAGGTTAAGGTAGAGCACCAAAGATCTGGTGGTGTAATGCAAGAGTTTGGTATACCCACTTGGAAGTGGGAAGATATGAATATGGATTTTATGGCTGGTTTACCTTTCTCGCATAGTCATCATGATTCTATTTGGGTTTTTATAGACAGGTTGGCCAATTCACCGCATTTCTTGCCTGTGCATATATCTTATTCAGCTGAGGATTATGCTAGATTATATATTCGAGAGTTAGTTAGGTTGCATGGAGTTCCCTTGTCTATTATTTCGAATAGGGGTACTCAGTTTACGTCTCTATTTTGGAGAGTTTTTCAAAGGGGTCTTAGTACCCAAGTACATCTTAGTTCTGCCTTTCATTTGCAGACAGATAGTCAAGCTAAAAGGACCATCCAAACGTTGGAAGATATATTGAGAGCTTGTGCTTTTGATTTCAAAGGTAGTTGGGATGAGCACTTGTCATTGATCGAGTTCACGTATAACAATAGTTATCACTCTATCATCCAAATGGCCCCATTTGAGGCTTTGTATGGGAGGAGATGTAGATCACCTATAGGTTAGTTTGAAGTGGGTGAGGCTGCTTTGGTTAGACCTGATGCAATATTTGAAGATATGGAGAAGGTAAAGTAGATTAGAGAGAGGTTAAAGATAGCCCAAAGTCGTCAGAAGTCATATGAAGATATGAGAAGAAGGGATCTTGAATTTGAAGTTGATGACTTGGTTTATCTGAAGATTTCACCCATGAAAGGGGTGAAAAGATTTGGGAAAAGGAGGAAGCTTAGTCCCCGTTATGTTGGACCCTATAGAGTTCTGAGTCGTGTTGGGAAAGTAGCCTATGAGGTTGAGTTGCCCGCAGACTTGTCAGTTTTTCATCCCGTCTTTCACATCTCCATGATTAAGAAGCACATTGGTGATTTTGTTGTTATAGATCCTTCGGAGAGCCCTGATGTCCAAAACAGTTTGTCGTATGATGAGATTTTGGTTGAGATTCCAGACCACCAAATCTATCGACTAAGGAACAAAGAGGTTTCCTTGGTCAAAGTTTTGTGGCAAAATCAGTCGGTTGAAGGCGCTACTTGGGAAGCAAAAGTAGACATGCGAGCCAAGTACCTGCACCTCTTCTCCACGAGTTCAGATCAAGCCAAAGGTATTATTCTTACTTAATTCAGCTTCTTTTCAATCGAAGATTCATCTATGTATCTAATCCTATTAAGTTCATGCTTTCTCTAAAGTGCCCAAGAGTTTAGAATGATATAGAGTCGGGTTAGCAATTTGTGTCAGCTATGCACCCCTTAGTTCCTCAATATTTCTATCCTAACTAGTGACATTCAAGGATGAATGATTCCAAGGGGGAGATATTGTAAGACCCCAAAAAGTTCCCTCGAAGTCTAAGCCTTTAGAGCATGTCAAGTAAAGCCTTTATACTTAGAAATTTAACTAAGTGTGGGACTTAGTTCATTTTTAGTGCCTTCAAACATTGAAGAATTATTTCGCGACTTTCCCGATCTTCACTAGTTGATATTTTATCTAATTCATGATTCGGGAGGTCAATAGGTATTCCTGGATAAGTTTTGGATTTTTCGGACCGCGTTTAGACCTCGTTTGGTGTCCCAAAATAGTGGACCAACGCAATTTTGGCGCGCTGCATCGCCCATCACGTTGGTCAATTTTTGTACAGAAAATCTACTGAGGCTCGACGCGATGATGGAGCGACGCGTCGAGTATCGCGTCGATGCCCACGATGCATTGCGTTGTCCACAGCATCGATGCCCAGTTATTTTTTAGGTTTTACAATCAACGTCCTAGGGGGGAATTTAGTCATTTCCCCCATACCTTTTCAGTTTTAACACGGGATTTAATCCCTAAGACCCCAAAATACATACATTTTTATCAATTTCCATCAAGAACTCATCCTAGGGTTTCAACCCAAAACCCAAGAGAACTCAAAATTCAACCGTCACTTTTCAAAAATTCTTCAAGAATCGGAATCTCCATTACGAGGGCTACAAGAAGCACCCATCAATTGTACGAATAGCAACCCAAAGTCAAGAGTTCATTCAAAGCTTCTAATTTAAGGTATGTGGGGTTTGAACAAGAATAATCCTTCCGTTCTTGTGCCCAAAGTTTTGACTTTATTAAAGAATTTCATATTTTTACAAGTGTATTTATATCTAATTTACTTACTTTGAGTTAATGAATCTTGAAATTGTTCAAGTCTTGAAATTGCATGTTATTTTGCTTATTATGCTTGAATTTGAGAAATTATGCTATGAATTACACTTTCTTACCATGAATTGATGTTTTAAGTGTTTCCAAGGTTGAAGTCATGATTTAATCTTCGTTTTGAAATTGAGATTTCTTGAATATGTGTACATGCTTTAAGTTCAAGAATGAGTTTTTGATATTTTCTAAAGTGTTTCAAGAAATGTATTGATATCTCCATAATATTGAAAATTTGAAGCTTATTGATGATAGTCTACCAAAGATTCAAGGAAAGAGTTAATTTTGATATTTAAGTCCTAAGCTAAGAAAGGAGTCCACATCTTTTTTACTTAAGCTAAAGGGAAGCATAGTTGGCTTCCGTTACACACTTTTGTATTGTTTAAGGTGGATTTTCCTGAAAGTTTTGAGCCTAAGTATGGGACTAGTATTTAGCACCGAGTTGGGTATGATTCCAAGGTCTCATGTCCCAGAACTACTTGCCCCCATAGGTTTCTGATTTACCCCAAGTGGGTTAAGATAGTGATCACTAAAGTTAAGGTTCTACTCCGATGGCAAGGATAGAGCTGATAGTGATCACTAAAATTAAGGTTCTACTCCGATGGCAAGGATAGAATAGCTCTCCCCAACGTGGGCAATACGTTGGACTCTATGTTGCTCACATGGTTTATGTCGGTTAGAAGAAACTCCCAAGTTTTCCAAAGTATTCCTAGGTCTTAAAGTGTCAAAGTTTTCCCAAAGTTTCGTAATCCTAAGTATTTGAGTTCTTAAAGTTTTAAAGAAGTTCATTACTCTCCTTAAGATAAAAGTATAAGTTTTGAAAGGATATTGTTGTCAAGATTCCTTTATGCTTACAAATTCTAAGAATAAGAGGAGAATGCGGATTTTAATGTTAAGTATAATGACTCACGAGGTTTATATACATGATTCGCTATCCCTGATTTATAGGGTTTATATTTCAGTTTTGTTCCAGCTATGTGAGTCATTTATATCAGCATGCATGTTTTCTATAAAGATAGATGATAATATTTAATTACTTCATACACCCCTATATACTCAGTACATCCTCAAAGTACCGATCCACATATACATTTGTGTGCTACATTGTCTCATAATGTAGGTTCAGGTGCTCAGTCCCAGCAATGTTAGTGATCTCGTGTACCTTTGTCTATATTTTCATAGTGGTGAGTCCTTATGGTTCAAGGACCTATTTTCCAGACATTTAGTATTACTAGTAGTTGGTTTTGTTGATTTCAGTTTGAGTCAGTTGGGGGTCTGTCCCAATGACTCTCTAGTTCTTGAGTAGTAGAGGTTTTATCAGACTAGATTATCTGTGGTGTTATAGACTTTCCAGTATTATTTTGATATGCAGACAGCATTTTCTTGTTATACTGGTTCAATTTTTGTATAATATAGTATTATTGTTTGGTTTGACATCCTAAAGTAAGTGATAGAGATATTAGCAGGCTCAAAGGGTTAGCTTGGGACTACTTGTAGCTTTAAGCACCGTGTGATATTCCGGGATGAGATTTCGGGGCGTTACACTTATTCAATATCCCACACAAGGGGAGGTCTAAATCTGGAAAATTCCACATGAAATAAATATTCTTCATTTTGGAAGCTATTCCTTAACATTCTAGGAATGAATTTAAGCTAGGAAGATTATGGGGTATTACAATATCTCCCCCTTGGGAACATTCGTCCTCGAATATGGCTAGATAAGCTGAAAATACTGAGGAATCTGAGGCTATAAGCTATCATGCACAACTGAAATAAACTGTATGAATAAATCTCAACATAGTGAGCTACTGAACTGATCTATGAGTGAATGAAGTTTCATTAAATATCTATATGGGTGAATCTGAGACTGGAAAAGAACTGAATGAAGAAAAAATTATTACCTTCGACTGAATCTGAGTTCGTGGAGAAGAGATAAGGATACTTGGTACGCATGTCTGCTTCTGCTTATCAAGTAATACCCTCAACACACTGATTGGAATGACAGTTCTGAACTAAGGCAATTGAGATTACATATTGAACATTTGCATCTGGGAATATACTTACATGACTAAGTCTGGAACATTAGAAACCTCTCTCATAAAACTGATTTCTGAGTTGACTTGCCTTAAGTTATTATAAGAAGCCGATTCAGGCTGAGAGTTTAGAATTTGCTTGAAATGTTCATGATGCAATTATTCATGTAGAACTGTGAAGTGACAAATTATGCATGCATGAATCATGAGACAACGAGGATAAGATAATACAATGGGTATTACATTGTCTGAGTTGGGATGCTTTGAAAACTAAGATCATTCACTGAATACTTATGAACTGAATCATGACTAGATATCTGAATCTAAAACTGATGTCTGATGCATATACTGATCTGAATTCACAATTTACCTGGATATGAATAAACTACCTCTTGAAATGGCCATACTCATGAAATTTCAGGTAGTAAGACTAGACTAAATCGGAAGATGGAAAACTATAGAAATTTATCTGTCTGACTGTTAAACTGGATTGCTGGCTATACGGACTGAATCATACTGAATGCTCATACTCAGATGGAGTATCTCTTCAACACTTTTCTAAGAAATTTCTAATGCTATTAGGGAGTAAAGAACTTTGGGCATGATCTGAACAAAACATCTGAATAAGAAATCACAACATTGCTACCACTCTATAGCATGGAACATAGACCCATAAATCATAAGCTAGGATAGAATTTACTAGGCCTTAAGCAATGCAACTTCTTACTTTCAAACTTAGCAACACTTCTCAAATACTCCCTCAACTATACTATCCCCCTTTAAATACCATATTCGCTTGATTCAACTTGTAATTCTCACATGGGCATTGATAAATTCGTCTACTAAAGTCTAAACTAAACTAAATCCTCTCATCATGGTCAAGCCTCACTCGAAATCATGAGGTACTTCATATCACACCATAACACTAGTCTGAATCATAAATTCAATACCCCCAAGCATCATCATAACTACTTTCCTATAGGATAACTCTCCTTATTACTTTAACAACTAAATTCAACCTCTTACTAAAAATTCATTAATGCATAACACACATATCCTCTTATAAACCAACATGACATTCAAGCCTATCTTCATAACCACATATGCACTTCTAAACAAATACCCATAAGAGAAGCTTTCTCGTATTCTCTAATACCTCTATCAATAACAACTTTCATGCACTATTAGATTCTTAGAAAGATATACATAAAATATTCTCAGCTAACCAAGTCATACACAAAAAGCTTCACCTCAATATTTTTTCATTTATAGATTTACATAAAACTAGCATACAACCATCTTTCCCAATATAACATATTTACTCTCTCCCATCTACGTAACTATTCATCATCACCATCTTGACCTAAGGGAAGGTCACTGAGAGGTTGGAATAATAGGGCCTGAAACATGAAGGGATATCAAGCATAACTTGACACTCTACCGAGGCCTGGGGAATAGAGTGTTTACGACATAGACTCATTAAAGAGATCTAATCTGAGGGCGTACAAGATATAGATCCGAATTTTGCTGATTGTTAAGGGTGTTTCTTGAGTACTGGAACTGAACATACTGTATAGCATGAGTACATGAGTCATGAGTTGCATGACCTAAATTTGGAGTTCATAACTTATGGAATGTGATTCCAACTGCTGGATGAACTGGAACTCTTCATACTAGGAACTGGGAGAGTATATGATTCTCTATTATAAGCATAAGCACGAACTATGATCATAGAACTAACATGTAAGGCATGAGTAAATATTGGGATAACTGAAATACCAATACCAAAATAAGAATGGGTTGAACCTCACCCCCACTTTCTGATATTCTGTAACATACTGGCATCACTACTAGAATCTAAGAGCTTGACTTGGTTACTCGTTCTATCATCTCCTCCTTAGCTTTAAGCCATCATTCTAATTCTGAGGAACCCTTTACTAAACTCTAAACTGAACTACAATCATTGCACTCTAGAGCCTGAAACACAACAATACATGCAAGTAACAAACTTACTCTAAAAGACTACACCTGAAAGTGTAAAACCCACTTCTAATACTTTCTTCCGAGTTAATTCTATCTTTCTACAGGCCCACTAATCATCATATAATATCTTGAACACTTACTAACTTAGAATTTTCATAAGTATCACCACATCCTGAGTTCACACCTTCTAGAGCTTCAACTCTTATTTTTATTCGCTCAATCTTCAAAGATTCAAACTTAGATTCTAACACTTAACACGGATATCTTCAATCTTTAATAAACCATACTGCTTCTACCATAGCCTACTAATATCGCATCTCTAAACTTACATTTCTAAACCATGAGAATCAAGATCATACCAACAAGGCTCAACATCATCTATCCATAACTCAACTCCTTAACTTAGCCATTAAGAACATCATATACTATATAACTAGTCTCCTTCCTCTTAGCAACTCAACGGTACTACTAACCACACACAACACATAATAACCTTAGAATATAATGCAACACCATATCACCTTGGGCATACTTCTTAATCATTCATACAACATTATACTTAACTACGAATTAAAATAGACTCAAACTCTTGCACATACTGTTCCTACTAGATCACTTCCATATAACTAGCACCACTAACCAAGAAATTATTACATCCACCTTGATGACCATCAGTCGGTCAAATCTAATGACTAGTGCTAAACATGATTTAACAACCCACCTTACATACAATTCTCACTTGGAAGCTATATAATAAAATATCAAGAAACACTAGTCCACCAGAACTTCATTAATATCATATACTTTTCAAACACAATAAATTCCATCAATAACTCCTTCCGTACTTCAAGAAAACAACAATTCACCTTAACTAATAACTCCTTCTTCACCCTCCACTAAACTAACACATAAGGATATATCACCTTAACACATCTTGATAACATGCCTAAGTTTATCTCTATACTTTCTATCAATCATCATTCCCATTTGTCTTATCACTACTCTTCTATACCTATACTTACAACTATAATATGGTTTTACTATTCATAAATCATAACACTGAAGTCCATAATATCCCTCGAATGCACTCTCTATTTAACAGTCTAGGTTCATACTATCTCCTCTTATGAGCACTATCTGTATTGAAAAGGGTCAATGGGCAATCTGAATACATATCTGATTCTGTCTCAACTGAAAACACATAAGGATAAGGACATAACTTTTAACATGAGGGACTTATGACACACCAGAGAGCTCCTTTCAAGCCCTTTGTGTGACTTCTAAAATTTCTGCTAATAAATTTAGGAGCATAATTTAGAGAGGAATTAGAAATTGCTAATCATGTTATCTCAAGAATAGGTCATAGATACACAATTTTGGGGCAACACACGAGTAGACAAGAATTTCTGAGAGAACAACTCTACTGCATGATCTAGAGTATGAAAGGAGCTAAACTTTTCTTAAATGCCTCGTAGCCTCACAAAGAAAAGTACAAACGTCTTTGTACCATTCCGCAAGACTTTATTAGACACGGATTCCCAGACACCCTAGGACACTTGAACCTTGTTCTCTGATACCTAGTTTGTAATGCCCCAAAAATAGGTCCCGAGACGTCACATGGTGCTTAGGACCATAAGTGATCCCAAGCTAACCAATGAGCTGGCATACTGATAAGCAACTGATTAAACATGTATAAAATGACAGAGTTTACTGTGAGGAAACAGAACAATGATGGAATCTATGAAAATACAATACTGGTACACTTGTACATTCTGATAAAATCTGAAAAGAGGGACTGAAATTACAAGATTGACTCTAACTGACGTATATGAAGCCTCTACTATACTGACTATAAATAGATGAGATGCGACTCCAACTACCACTAATCAATACATATGATTAAGAAAGTAAAGTACATAAATAACATCTAACTAAAGTCCCCAAAGTAGGAGGACTCATCATCTGCTGGTTAGAATCTGCAACTTTACTTATAGTTAGAATCTGCAACTGTCTAATTCTGTCTGCACAAACTACAACTTGTACCTATATTATGAGATAATGTAGCACATAGGTGTATATATGGATCAGTACTTTGAGCATGTACTGAGTATATGGGGGTGAAATGCATAAGTAAAACATCATCTCATCATCATAATTTATAAAATAATGCATGATAAATGTAAATGACTCACATAAGCTGGAATATCTGAAATACTGAAATCACAAAGAATAAATCAATCATACTTTATAAATCTAGTGAGTCATAACATTTAGTTCTGAAAGCTATATTTGTATTCTGTTTGTAAATCATACTGTCTAAGTGTAGAAAGAGCGCACTTCTGAAATCTAAAATCTAAAAGTTGAAGTATGTAACTGTTATCTTTCTGTATAGCATAATCTAAGTAAAATGTGAGCCTTTACACTTAGTTTTCTAAAAGCTTTTCTGTAAATCTTTTCTGTTAGGCTTTACTATTAGGGAAAACTGTTTTGCAAGAAAAAATACTTTATCTGAAGCTTATCAGTAAGGGAGGTTCTTCTAACCGAAATAAACCATGTGAGTATTCATGGAGTGCACCATCTTACCCATGTTGGGGAGAGCTGTTCTACCCTTGCCATCGGAATAGAACATTTTATCTTAAGTGATCACAATCTCAGTCATCCACGTAGGAGTGGGAATAATATTAATCCTACGGAGGCACGTAGTTATGGGGCATGAAACATTGGTAACATACCCATCTCGGTGCTAAGTACTACTCCCATTCTTATTCTCCGGATCTTAGGAAATTCATTTCAAAATAGCACAAGGGTTTACAAGAAAATCAATTATACTCTTTCATTCCTTTAAATCTCAAGTCATATGAACAATATAGATTCTTTATCTTAGCTTAGGACCAAAAGGTCAAATCTTTATCAAAAATCTGAGAATAATCTTATCATAGGGTGCTCATAGCACAAATAATCTTGAAATAGCAATCTCCAATTAGGGCTTAATGACCCTCGCGTTAAACTCATGTCAGAACATCAAAATGTTCATGCTTGATAATGTAAATATTGATAAATCAACTCAAAATCTAGAAATTTCCACATGAAATAAATATTCTTCATTTTGGAAGCTATTCCTTAACATTCTAGGAACGAATTTAAGCTAGAAAAATTATGGGGTATTACATAATAAATAATATTTTAGATTATATTATATGCATATCAATGCTTCTTTGGAAAATATTATAGTGGCGGTGAGAAGTACTTGTGTTTCAGGTAGCGAATAATCCATAATATTCTTCAATTTCACTTCTTTTGCTTTTTTCATTAACTTACTTGGCATAATTGCAATATCTTCTTTTTTGGCCTTTATGATATTACGTCTATAGTTCCTTTTAGGTTAGTTGATTCGAGTCAAGTATGTTGAATACATATCTATAAATAATTATGATATAAGAAAATTCATGTCTTGTACCAGGTTCGGAGATCAGTAGCTTTTTTAAAGATTGAACTGATCAGCACACTACTCACTAGTATAGTTGATATCCCATAAATTCCTAGTTTCAACAGATTATATTAAATTCTTTGAATGGTCGTTACATGAAATATTTTTTTATATAAAAACATAGAATTGACTGAGGGTTACGTTTAAAGATTGACACTCAGACATCACATAAACCAAGAATAGGTTGATCATCTTTTAGTTTATTCAAAAATGCACCATCATTTACCGTGAAATCTCCCCATAGAGTAACAATTGTTTGTCCCTGGCTGAATTTTTAGTTAGAATAGTATAACAAATACTCTATGTATAGTTAAGTATGAGTAAGTATAAATCACCTTTCATTTGTAACAATAATCTCTCTTCTTTTACTGTTTTCTTTATTGATGACGAAATTTACTGCAACTAAATGCAAATAAAGTCTGGAAATTGTGGACTCCAATTAGAGATATGCATAAGTAAATTTAACATAAAAATAATAGATAATTCATGTGAAGTGTTACCAAATAAAGTGTCATTTGAAAGTTTTTCGGCATGCCCCAATGTACAAAATCATTAGAGAAGTTGTGTGTTGAGACGTCATGAGCACACTCCTTGAAGATGGCGTTACCTGTAAACAACAATTAAAATTCTTTATGAACTAAAGATTAGTTGGGTTTGACGCGATCGAATTGACCATTAGCAATATAGTAACTTTTATTTGGCTTCAACAAGTCCTTCCATGTTTTGGTATGCTTGTTGAATAAAGTTGTCTGAATCTTGGCCCCCTAGTATTGATTTAAACAACATTTCATGTCATCAATAAAGTCAATATAAATGATAGTATAACTAATATAACATAAAAAATAATATACCTCTTCGTCGACAAATATTATAGTTCTGAACGAGCCTTCGTTCCTTGCATTCTTATAAGTTATTATTGATCTCCTTCGAATAACTAATACTTTCATAACCCAGTCTACGGAGTATTTTGATATATTGTTAATAGATACACTCTGTTTACATAGTTTCGCTTCGATCGACATGTTGGATGAACTAGAATGTTTCAGGTACATAGTTAAAAAATAAATTTCTTAACAAAGAAAGTTAAAATGTTAGATATTTGAATAACACTTATTTAAGTTAAAATGTTAGATATTTGAATAACACTTATTTCTTATTTCAAAGAAAAAATAAATTTATAAATGTAGAAATTACAGAGTGAACAAAATCATATATCAGAATTATATGAGAGGATTCAAACGTACTGGAATATACTATGGTTATATATAGGAGATTGGATTTATTTTTGGCCAAAAATTAGCGTAGCAAGCAATGCATGCTATTAAACTTTCATGAGACTTAAGCGTTGACTATAAACTCATATACTTAGGGATAGAATGTTTTTTTAAATATCTGCCACAAGTAACGGGTATAGATCTACGAATAAAAAAATATTTTTTAGCATGATGTACATAGAAAAGATTTGACCAATTCTTATGATATACGGTTTAAGATAAAATTGCAATTAATTCTTTACGGCATGGGTGAAGATAACCTAGGTAAAGAGGTTTTTTGAATACATCTATACATTAATAAAACTAACCGAAACTTAAAATTTTTTAATTTATAGAAGTAGTTATTGAAGAGTACTTTAAAAGTAGTACAAATTAGAAACCAGAAGTAGTCGAACAGATGATCTGGAAAGCTGTGACGCCAACGACCCGAGGCTACCCCCTAGTTGCGACAATTGTGCATAAGTTAACCTATGAGTTGATACTTGTTGTGAGCACTGAATAATATACTAATAATAAACATGTGCAGAAACAACTGAATAAAGCCATAAGGTCCAAATACTGAAAATACGATTTAAATCATAAGTTTGAACGTCTGATGACATACTAAAAAAGAATGATCAAACAACTGATAAACTGACTAACTGTCTGAATGACTGAAAATATCTGAAAGCCTCTAACTGACTGAAGAGTTAAAGGGACAGGCCCCAACTAACTCAAAACTAAACTAACTAAAAGAAAATGCAGAAATGCTGAAATAACATAACAGGTAATCGACATATGACGACTCACCACAACCGTTGCTACTGATAGGCTAAATTGTCTAAGCTCGGTTAGGTAATTGAGCATCCAAACCTATGATATAACACATCATAGCGCGAAGAAAGTATGCGGTCAGTACTTTGAATGTACTAGTATATGAGATGAGGTTAAGCTGAAATACATGGGTTCATATTCATGAACTAATAACTGACTGAATAGCATGAGATAACTGATGCATAAATGTGTGAAAGCTGTAAAATCTGAGAATGCATGACCAAGCATATAACATGATACTGAAATAGTCTGTAAACTGAAATACTGAAATCTAGTAACTGAATAACTGATAAACTGTATGCTATGGTCAAGCAAACCTGAACTTAATTTTGTACTAAATACTGAACTGAGACTGTGGGAGGTATCATCTAACCGACATGTCCCAATTTGAGCTAATCGAGGTCCAACCTATTACCCCAATTAGAAGAGTATCAGTATCGTGCCACGGGTACTAACAATGATTATGTGGATCCACTAAACTAGTGTCCTAAAGAACTGATGAGTCACCCTCATCTGGATGGTGCTCTAATGAGATATGTGCTACCTTCAACTGGAAGGTACAGAATTTATCAACCCTAAACTGGCAGGTTGATATCTCAAAACTATATTGGCTATGTAGTTTTGGAACTAAAGGGCTGCTTCTAAAGGTCACACCTTCTACTGGTAGGTGAGCCCCCAATCCTGGGTTCGCTCGGTGCTAAATCCTACTCCCAACTGAATGACACTGATTACTAGGCTGAACTAAGCTTAACTGAGCAAACAACAGGTCATGATAACTAATTGAATGACAATGCTCATGGTTTATCTGAAACCATTCTAAAGATACTGAAATTATGAAAACAGGTAAGTATCAGGTGTTCTAACCTTCCAGCACTGAATGAAAATAATAATAAGGACATATGAAGCTTTAAAAACCATAATAAAGGATCATTGCTCAAAACCCAACATTTAGACATTTTGTCAAATACATGGGAGTCATGAATTTAAGCATGGGAATGGGTAAAGCATGTGATTGAAAGCATAGTTACAATACTAAAACCATGAATTAGGTATTTAACATAAGGATTTCAATACTCAAATAATATAAGGGCTCATTCCATCGAAAAACACTTGTAACATAACTTGTAATCAAAATCAATAACAATTTCATGGAGACAATTCATCATAAACAAGTAAAAACTCATAATTTGGCATCAGAAGGAGATTCTTGGACTACATGGGTGAAAAAGGCCCATGGATGAACATCACTTATACCTTAAATCATTAAGCTCGAAAGAGAAACACAATCTTAATTTTTTCTTGAAAGTTCTTGGATTAGGGAACTTGAATTCTTGGTTTCCTTGGAGAGAAAGGAATGAAATTGATGAACTTGAGGGATGATTAGGGTTTGTTTTTTAGAGGAAACTTGGGGGAAAATGAGCATATAATACCCTAATCGACGTTTTAATTCATGTTTTTACAAATTAGATTAAGGGAAAAAGACATAATTACCCCTTAAATATTTAAATTCGTAACTGAAATGCAGATTAAAGGGATACCACGACACGATGGGTGCCTCGTCTCTATAGCCACCACAACGCACCACTACCGCGGTGAGATTCTGGAATCAAAATCCAAATATGACTCAATCCTCATCCGAAAAATCCGAAACTTCCCAAAGACATGCTCCATACACCCCTGAAGGTGAATTAACTCAAAAACCTACGTCTCGGGGTCGGAAAGACCCATTTAAAAATCCTCAAAGTTAAGAAGCCAAAAATAAGACTAAGTCCCCAACACTTAGTGAAATGTTTAGGCTTTAAGACTCTTATACATGCCACTAGGACCTGAACTAAGCTAAGAAAGGTATGGGGTATTACAATAGCTCCCCCTTGGGAACATTCGTCCTCGAATGAGACTAATTAAGCTGAAAATACTGGGGAAACTTAAATCACATACTAAACATGCATAAGTGAAAACATGATTACATGACTGATTTAGAAACATGATACATGAATTGAACTGATTCATGAAATCATGCAAAGAAAGAGGATAATTATATAGCCGAAACTGAGAATTAAAAAGAGACGATCTAAGGAAAACTGTTACCTTAAGTTGAGTATGAGTTTGCAGAGAAAAGATGAAGGTACTTGGTATGCATATCTGTTTCTGCTTCCCAAGTGGCTCCTTCAACGGACCAATTCCGCCAAAGAACTTTGACCAAAGGGAACTTCTTTGTTCCTTAGTGTACAAATCTGATGATTAAGGATCTTGACCGAAATTTCTTCATAAAAAAGGCTACCCTAAACATCTGTGCTTTCTAAAGAAACTACAATTGTTTGATCACCAATACACTTCTTTAATAAAGAAACATGAAACATAGGATGCACTGATGCCAAATCTGCAGGCAACTCAAGCTCATAAGCTGCCTTTCTAAAATGGCTTAAGATTCTGTAAGGGCCAACATATAGGGTACTGTGTTTCCCCTTCTTGCTAAATCTCTTCACTCCCTTTACGGGTGACATTTTAAAGTAGACCAAATCACCAATCTCAAACTTAAGGTCTCTTATCCTCACATCTGCATAAGATTTCTGTTGGCTTTGGGTTATGTTAAGTCTTTCCCTGATCAACTAAACTTTTTCTATTGCATCAAATAACGAATCTGGCCCTACCAAAGCGGCCTCACCTGCCTCAAAACAACCAATAAAATATCCACATCTTCTCCCGTAGAGAGCCTCAAACGGAGCCATTTGAATACTAAAGTAGACACTGAGAAGGCATTTGTTAAAGATTCAAGACTGACACCAAAATTAATAGCTATATAGGGGGTTACAAAAAAAAGTGAAGCTCCGGGATCTAACAAAGCATAAACATGAAGATGAAAGACCTGAAAGTACCCATAACCACATCAGGAGAACTTTCCTGATCCTTTCGAGACTGAAGTGCATAGAACCTGTTTTGGAGTTGTCCACTGGCTGCAGTGGATGCGCCCCCTACTAAATCGGGCGACCACATGGAATTGGAGGATGATTGGACTGACCCTGCTGACCACTCTTATGGCAATCCCTGACTCTGTGGCCTAGCTTGCCACACCCAAAACACACATCACTGTCGGCTCTACATATACCTTGATGATTACTACCATATTTCTAGCAAAGAGGATTAGCACAACCATTGTTCGCACTCCCCTGGGGCTTAGAGCCTGGCGCCCTATCCCGACTGTCATTCCTAAACTTTAGTACTTGTGCACTAGCTGAAGATGGAGCAGGGGAAAAAACTTCTGATGGAACTGAGAACGGTTACCACCCTTTAACCTAGGCTGAGAAAAATTAAAGCTACCTGTTCTGGCTCTCTTATTCTCTCTCTTTATCCTTAAGCTTCTATTCCTTAATCTATTGAGCATAGACCATAATCCCAGATATGTCAATATACTTAATCAACATAGTAGTTCTATACTCCTTGACCACACTATCAGATATACCAAAAACAAACTTCCTTATTCTAGACCTATTATCAACCACCATCGAAGGAGCATACCACGCTAACTGAGTAAACTTAAGCGAATACTCTTTCACACTCATATTACCCTCCTTCAAATTAATAAACTCCATTACCTTAGCTTCCATCAACTCCAAAGGAGAATCTATCTAAAAAGGTCGTGGAAAACTCCTCCCACTCTACAAACCCTGCCTCAACACCCCTATCCTGCTTCCACTAATTATACCACGTACGAGCTACATCCTGCAACTGATATACAGCCAACTCTGCACTCTCACTTAAAGTGACACCTATGATATCAGTCACCTCCTTAACCATATCAAGAAAGTTTTATGGATCCTCCTCAGACTTGGATCTCGAAAATAAAGGGAGATTGATGCGGGTGAAATCTCGAATCCTAGCTGCAGTTATATTTACCACTGGGTTAGCGGGGGGAAAATCCTACTGATTATTCTGAGCATCTAATGAGTGATCTAAGGTAGTGAATGTAGCTCTGAACTCAGCATGAGAGACATGCTTATTCAGGGGATCTTCTTAAATAGGAGGAGGTGCGGGCTATTTCTCATTCCTTCTTCCATTATTCTTTCTATGAAACATTTTCTATAACGAAATAAAGGATGGATTAGAAAGAGAGTTTAAATAGAGCTCATGCTCACTCGCACGACATGAATACTGAAAGAAGGGAAACTTTTCCTAAAATATATAGTAGCCTCTTGTCTATAAGTGAGGTGCGCTTCACACGCATGTACAAGACTCTACTCAACATGACTTGCAGACTTCTTAGGACATTGTATAACCTTAGACTTTGATACCAAGTTTTGTCACGACCCGAGGCTACCCACTAGTTGCAACAACGGTGCTTACGATCACAAGTGACCACAAGCTAACCCATGAGTTGGTATCTGTTGTGAGTACTAAATAATATACTGATAATGAATATGTGTGAAAACAACTAAATAAAGCCATAAGGTTCAAATACTAAAAATATAATTTAAATCATAAGTCTGAACGTCTGACGACATACTGAAAAGAATGATCAAACAACTGATAAACTGACAAACTATCTGAATGACTAAAAATATCTGAAAGCCTCTAACTAACTGAAGAGTTGAAGGTACAGGCCTAAACTAAATCCAAACTAAACTAACTGAAAGAAAATGTGAAAATACTGAAATAACATAACAAGTCCTCGATATATGAGGACTCACCACAACTGTTATTGCTGATAGGCTTAACTGTCTAAGCGCGGTCAAGAAATTGAGCGTCCAAAAATATGATATAACATATCATAACGCAAATAAAGTAGCGGTCAGTACTTTAAATGTACTAGTATATGAGATAAGGTTAGGCTGAAATACATGGGTTCATGTGCATGAACTAATAACTGACTGAGTAGCATGAGACAACTGATGCATAAACTCATGAAAGCTATAAAATCTGATAATACATGACCAAGCATATAACATAATACTGAAATAGTCTGTAAACTGAAATACTAAAATTCAGTAACTTAATAACTGATGAACTGTATGCTATGGTCAAGCAAACCTGAATTGAATTTTGTACTGAATACTGAACTGATACTGTGGGAGGTATTATCTAACCGACATGCCCCAATTTGAGCTAATCGAGGTCTAACCTGTTACCCCAGTTGGAAGGGTATCAGTATCGTGCCATGGGTACTAACAAGAGTTGTATGGATCCACTAAACTAATGTCCTAAAAAACTGATGAGTCACCCTCATCTGGCAGGTGCTCTAATGAGATATGTGTTACCCTCAACTGCCAGGTACATACTTTATCAACCCTCAACTAGCAGGTTGATATCTCAAACCTACGCTGTCTACGTAGTTCTGGAACTAAAGGGCTGCGTATAAAGATCACACCCTCTACTGGCAGGTGAACCCCCATCCCTAGGTTTGCTCTGTGATAAATCTTACTCCTAACTAAATGACACTGATTACTGGATTGAACTAAGCTAAACTGAGCAAACAACTGATCATGATAACTAATTGAATGACAATGCTCATGGTTTGAAGATACTAAAATTATGTAATCAGCTAAGTATCAGGTGTTCATAACCCTCCAGCACTGAATAAAAATAACAATAAGGACATATGAAGCTTTAAAAACCATAATAAAGGATCATTGCTCAAAATCCAATATTTAGACATTTCATCAAACACATGGGAGTCATGAATTTAAGCATGGGAATGGGTAAAGCATGTGATTAAAAACAAAGTTACAATACTAAAGCCATGAATTAGGGATTTAACATGAGCATTTCAATACTAAAATCATATAAGGGCTCATTTCATTGAAAAACACTTGTAACATAACTTGTAATCAAAATCAATAACAATTTCATGGAAATAATTTATCATAAATATGTAAAAACTCATAATTTGATATCAGAAGGGGATTCTTGGACTCCATGGGTGAAAAAGGCCCATGGATGAACATCACGCATACCTTAAATCATTAAGCTCGAAAGAGAAACACAATCTTGATGTTTTTCGTGAAAGTTTTGGATTAGGGAACTTGAATTCTTGGTTTTATTGGAGAGAAAGAAATGAAATTGATGAACTTGGGAGATGATTAGGGTTTGTTTTTTAGAGTAAAATTGAGGGAAAATGGGCATATAATTCCCTAACCGATGTTTTAATTCATATTTTTACAAATTGGATTAAGGGAAAAAGACGTAATTGCCCCTCTGACATTTAAATTTGTAACTGGAACACGGATTGAAGGGATACCGCGATGCGATGGGTGCCTCATTGCTATAGCCACCGCAACGCATCACTACCACGGTGAGCTTCTGGAATTGAAATCCAAACAGGACTCAATCTTCATCCGAAAAATCCAAAACTTCCCCAAGACATACTCCATACACCCCTGAACATGAATTAACTCAAAACCTACGTCTCGAGGTCGGAAAGACCCATTTAAAAAATTTTGAAGTTAAGAGGCCAAAAATAAGACTAAGTCCCCAACACTTAGTGAAATTTTCAGGCTTTAAGCCTCTTATACATTCCACTAGGACCTAAACTAAGCTAAGAAAAGTACGTGGTACTACAATAGCCTGCTGCAAAAATTAGACTCTATTATAGTCTGTAATAGTAATTAATTAGCAGTGAGAGATAAATTAATAATTGTAAAGTGAAGACATTGGGAAGGTTCCAGAAGAAATTAATCGATCTTTAAATATTTACAAAAGATGGAGTTTGATGAGTAATTTTTATGGGATGCGTTGTTTTATAGATGATGAAACAAAGTGGTGGCAATGCTTTGGAAAGTACTGTTTCCCAGAGTATGCAAGTAATGAGAAAATTTGTATGATGCGTTGCTTTATGTCGAATGATTGTCTTGAATTTTGAAGTGTATTTTTAAAAGGTTGTGTAGGATTAGTAGGTTTTATTTAGGTAATTAGGATTTTCACAATAATTACGATGGCAAAATTATATTTTACTTTTTAATAAATGGGTCTTCCCTGTATAAAAGCTTGTCTCTAATTATTATTATTATTATTATTATTATTATTATTATTATTATTATTATTATTAGTATTATTATTATTATTATTATTATTATTATTATGTCCTCTTAAATTAATTAGTATGGTTGTGTTTTATCAAAGACCAGTAATTTTTGGCTTGACTTCCACCTGTATTGATAAGTCCTTCTTATATATATGTAAACGTTATTGAATTCATGGTATCATGAACTAATCTACTTTACTTTTTTTGTATCAACCTTGAACCCTGTTGTGTAGTTTCATATTAAATATGTACTTTAATCCTCGACCCCCATGCTTTTCTCTGTAGGGTGTATTACTCAGTGCGGTAAAAATTTGATAAAATTATTAAAATATGCGACGGAAAGAAGCCATTTCTGGTATTAAAAAGGTTATGAAAGAAACTGTACGGTGATTAAGCCGAGCATAATGTTTGGATTATCACCTTAAAATTCACAAGTAAATACCCCATTATACATGATTAATAATTTTTACAGTGTTACTAAAAAAATTACTATCCTCCCACAATGATAGATAGAGTATAAAAAACTAGCAATTGTTCTCGAAATTATTTGTTACTGTGCTGAACAAAGTTAGCATAGCATATTTATATTAGTAAATTTTGAGGGGACTTCCACCCGTACCGATAAGACCTTCTTATATATATGTAAACGTTATTGAATTGATGATCTTGTGAACTCATCTTGTTCACTCTTTTCGGTATCAACCTCGAACTCTGTTGTGTAGCTAACTTTTAGATGTGTACTTTAATTTTCGATATCAATGCTCTTTTATGTAGAGTGTAGTATTCGGTGTGGTGAAGATTTGATAAAATAAATAAAATATGCAACGGAAAGATGTTTTTAGTTTAAAGAGGTTGATGAAACAAAATGTATTGTGATTAAGCCGAGCAAAATGTATTGTATGTCACCATCAAATTCAAACAATAAAGAATTCGTTTTACATTATTATTACTTTTTTACAGTGTTAATAAAATAAGTCCCACAGTGATAGATGCAATATAATAAATTAGCAAGATATGTCGACATTATTTGTTAGTATTCTAAGCAAAGTGAATTCTAGTAGGTCGTTTAAAGTGTTGTAGATTTTTATTTGGGATGCAGAGAAAATTAAAATCTGAAGTGGTTTCAAAAATAACTTGGTGTTAGGAAGCGTGTTTATGTGGATTATATTGAAGCTTTGGCATTCTGTTGTATCTCATCTCCCTTCATAGTTCTAGTATCATCCCCTGCTACTACTCACCTGATTTTAATGTTCCTTAATTTAATATTTTCTATTCCAGTGTAATTGTAATTTCAGTATATTTCAATTTGTGGTTTCTAGTGGTTACACATTCTATGATCTCATGGATACGGTAGTTTAAGTGACACAACATACAGTGGAGACATATTTTCTGAAAAAAATAGAGTAGTGCCTACGAAGAATATATACGAAACATGCTTAAATAGAGGAGTTAATGTGAAGAATAGAGATAGGTAGGAACATGCTTTGTGGTAGTTAAGCACTTTGATGTTTTGACGGTCCCCCGCTAAGTTTAGAAATTTTACAAGAACATTTCAAGTTGCATATCCCAGATCCTGACATTTCATGTTCTCATGTGTTTCTTTGTTTGATGTTATACAATGAAAGGAGAACTGTAAGAGATTATCAATTTTGGGGACTGATCTCGAAAAGTTGTTGGAGGCTAGTTATTAGTTGAAATAATTTGTCAAATTTATAGCTATGTAACTTTGGCGTCATAACAGGGAAATGGGACGCACACGATTGATCATATTGTTATAAAAAATAAAATTTACATTAAAATTATTTTGTTCGAGATGAATTTTTTTGTCAGTTACTCTTTTATATTGAGGCATAGAGTAGATTTCACTATAAGAAATGAAACGAATAGAAGTAAAAAAATTATTCATTACAATACTTTTAACGATTGAGCAGGATCCTACGTTCAGAATAAAGTGTAGTTTCTACAAATAAATACATTGTAGGGATGAAAAAAATGTATAATTTCGACAAAAGAACACATTGTAGGGATAAAAAAAATTACAGAGTGTGCAGTACAACTGTTTTACTGAAAGCAGATATCCAATATTTACTATCAATTGTGCTTTACACAAAAGAACACAGTCTATGTTTATTCATGGGATTTGTAATCTGACTTCATAAAAATTGAGTTCATAATCGAGACTTATTTAATTGAATATTTTTTTTAGCGAAAGAAAAATCATATGTTCATTTAGGTAGTGTAAGATTAATTTCATGTATTACAAAAAGGTGAAATCAGTACATTATACAGAGTGAATATGATGTATCTTTTAAAGAAATTACAAGGTTGGATAGTCACAAGGCATACCTGTTTGTTATCGAAAAAGTTAAATATTTGCAAAAAAAGTACATTGTAGGGATAAAAAAAATTACAGAGTGTGCAGTACAACTCTTTTACTGAAAGCAGACATTCAGTTTTTAGTATCGATTGTGATTTAAACAAAAGAATACAACTTGTGTTTATTCATGAAATTTGAAATTTGACTTCATAAAAGTTGAGTTCATAATCGAGGTTGATCTAACCAAATACTTTTTTTAGCGAGCGGGGAAATCTTATGTTCATTTAGGTAGAGTAAAATTAATTTCATGTTTAGAAAAAAGGTGAAATCAGTACATTACACAAAGTGATATGATGTATTTTTTCAAGAAGTTATAACGTTGGATAGTCATAGGGTATACCTGTTTGTTATCGGTAAAGTTGAATATTTGTGAAAAAAGTATTCTTTGATGTTAGTCAGCGTGTTTATATGGATTATTTCGAAGCTTTGTCTTTCTTTTGTCTCTCATATCCCTTCTTAGTTCTAGTATCATCCACTACTCCTACTTACTTTATTTTAATGTTCCTTGATGTAGTATTTCTATTACAGTTTGATTATAATTCCAGTATACTTCGTGTTGTGTTCCCTAGTAGTTAAAAATCATATGATCTCATTGATATGGTAGATTAAGTGGCATGCCATAGACGACGACATGGCTTGGGTAATGTCTCAATATATAAAATCCCAGTGAACAAGTATGTGGTTGAAGGAAAGGATTTCTGTGAACATAATTTGATATTGCTGATGAGATTTACTCGAAATAAAGAAATAAATGGTTATTATTGGTTTATACCATTTGTAATGGAGAGATTTAGTGGATAGGGAGGTTCAAAAAAATTTCATTGATACTTGAATGCGGATAATTATAGATTCGAAGGGTCTGAGCAGATTAAGAAGTATTATCAGTGTCATGCTCAAGGAGCTTATTTTGATCCTAGTTATACTATTGATGGCATTCTTTGCATCTAATCGAGTGATACTAATATTTTGGCCTATCATATATGTGTGGCATTTTATAGACAAGGAATAGTTGTTGATAAATATTGGTGGGAGAAGGAAATCAGCGCAGACTCTGTTAGTCATATTTGTGAGTTGTTGTTTGATAATATGAAATATATTCCTGTGATTGTTGACAGTAGATCTTCTAAGCTGAATACCATGATATATGAAAGATTGAGTGACATCAGTAGGTCATTGAATCTTTTGACCGCATATAAAAGTATTACACATTATTGTCATATAATCGTATACAAGTTGATTATTGTCCGAAATGCAAGCAAGAGGGAAGAGGTCGAGTTTGAAATATGCCAAGCTGCTAATGAAATTATGATATTGCCTTTCAAGATTTTCACTTGTTGTAGCAAAAGAACATATGTTATGCCAAGTTAGCAAATCAAGTGTCCTGACATGAACCTTGAGTACAAGGTTATCTTTGAGGGTTTGAGTATTATTGTGAACCAAGCTAATTCTATTGGGCGGGTTAAAGTATTTGTAAAGGTCGAGTAGAAGTGATGTTTCAGGGTTAGGTTTGTGTTTTTTATTTCTGTAAATATAAATTATCAACATAACATAGTTAGAGATGATTGTAAAATATTCCCACACAATTCTTACAGTAAAACAACTGGAAATTATATCGGATTTGATAAAAATTTCATATTCAAAAGGTATACATATGTAACATAATATTTACACATAAATGAATATATTCACATTCATTCTTTGAATGATGGATGTAGGTGTGTCCAAATTGTGCGCACCTTAGGCAGCGCCATAGTTGTTTCAAATAGGACTACGAAAATATGTGCACTCCTTAACAAAGGTGTTATTTATAAATGTCAGTTCAACTTATTTGTGTACTGAAGAGTATTTGGGGTTGATGCAATCCAGGCGACCATTGGCAATGTAATAAGAATTATTTGGCTTCAAGAAGTCCTTCCATATTTCAATATACTTATTGAATAAGGTTGTCTGAATCTTTTTTCACTACTTTTGATTTAATCAATAGTTGATGTGATAAATAAGGTAAATACAAATAATAGAAAAATGGGGTAAGAAGTTAAAATGATATTACCTCTTCGTCGATCAAAAGTACAGTTCTGAAAGTGTCATGATGCGTTGAGGTCTTATAAGGTATAACTGAAGCCCTTTTAAAAACTAATACTTTCATAATACAGTCAACAGAGTAACTAGGTATGTTGTTAATAAGTACACTTTGTTGGGATAATTCTATATCGATCACTATGTTGGACGAGCCTGAATCATTGACGTACATTGTTACAAAGTAAATAGCATAACAAAGAGATATTGAATATATCATATTTAGGATTTCCAAAGAAAGTATTTTAAAACTTTACAAAGTACAGTTACATGTCAAATGGATATAAAAACGAAAGACAGAATTGTA
Source organism: Capsicum pubescens (assembly GCA_030864215.1). Classification (NCBI taxonomy): domain Eukaryota; kingdom Viridiplantae; phylum Streptophyta; class Magnoliopsida; order Solanales; family Solanaceae; genus Capsicum; species Capsicum pubescens. The sequence continues at coordinate 334,675,700 of CM061548.1, read as the reverse complement.
TCACATGACACAAGCGTATCATAATATACTATGGTTTGATGTGTGAGACCGGTTGGTGTTTGGGTTGGAATTATTCCCAGAAACAATGACGCATAAGTTGATTTCTAAACAAATGCAATAAACAACATAGAAGGATAGAACCCAGAAAGGGAAGAGGCCAAGAAGCACCAGGAGAAGACCCAACACTCACCAACAAATATAGTGCAGCCTATATCAGAGGCTTGTAACAAACAGATGATAGTAATAAAGGCAAGATCAAGGTTTTTTCTTGCTATAAGCATATCAGCTTATGATGTTGATAACTGAAATAGAATCCAAGATGTGGTTAGTTCTCTCCTTTTTGTTATTTCACTTTAAAAATTTTAGACATTTTAATCATTGCTTTTAGTCAAGTTTCATTTCTAAACGCTAACATATAACCTGTTACAAAAGGTTAAATTAAACAATCAGTGTATATAAGTTAAAGTTCTTTTATTAAATTAAGATAAGATGGTTGCTTTGTGAGAATAGGTAACACAATAAGATTTAGATTATACATTTCAACATCCATTCAAGAGTTGTGTAGTTGAAAGAGATGTAGCCGGTGTGATGTGTTCATATAATCAAGTTAATGGTAAGCCAACCTGACCTTCTTGTTGGGATTATGGGGGAGAATGGAAATTAAATAGGTCTAATTTGAAGTTTTCTTGATTTTTTCTTTTCAAAAAATTAGATGAATCGATGCACTTACATTTGACAGATACATAGTCAAGGATTGTGAAACATAAAAAGAGACCTTTAAATCTCAATGCTACACCAGAGGAGGCTGCACCTTTGGGTTTAAATTCAGGTGAGCCATTTTTAACTCTTTGTGCTTGGTCATTTGAAAAATAATGCATTTGAATTAAAAATACAAAGTGAAGCAGAGAAAGAACAATTGAACCACATCCCTATAATAAAAAAAACTGGACAACTATATCATGGAGAAGTTGATGGCGGATAAACCTATCAAACGGGGTCGATTTGACCCTGCCTGACCTGGCCCACCATAACTTCCCAGCCCGGTCAGCCCACGGGCTGTAGGGTTTTGGGTCCCGGACTGGTTATTTTTTGCGAGCCCGGACCAAACCCGGTCTAGGCCCGCCGGTTAACCGGTCCGAAACTGGCCCATTTATTTAATAAAAAAAAATAACCGTTGGGCCCAAACGCCCAACATCTATATGACCGTTTGGGCCCCAAAAACGGCTATATGTGCATTTTAAATTAAAAAAAAATCAATTAAAATTTTTTTAAAAAAAACCAAAAAAAAAATCTATAAATACCCTACACTTTCAAATCATTTTCCACACAATTTTCATTCTCTCAAATCTCAATTCTCAAAATTCAAATATTCTATATATTCCCTAAAGTGCTCAATTTAATTTTTTAATTTTGCGATTACAAAGTACGAGTGAAAGTTTCTAAAGTCGCAACCTTCGGATACTTCTAAAATTTGGTATTGTCGTTCTATCTCTTACTTTTAATTTTTAATTCATGTATTAATTATTGAATATTTAATTTTATTATATTTGTGTATTTTGAATTTTTTTAGTTTGATTTATATTATGGATAAATTAAGAAACCTCGCTACTAAAAGTGTAAAAAAAATTATCCCGAAAGTGGTAGTGGTAGTAAAAAGTAAATTACTAGCGGTAGAGGTACTTCAAGTAGTAGATATACTTGTATGCCTCCGGTACCTCTTAGTCAACCTTTTGAGAAAGAAGTAGGTGTAGGTGCTCACGATATGGATTATGTAGAAGCTCAAAAAAATTACGATATAGAAAAAGAAAATGAAGTTGATGCGGTTGATATAGATGAAAATGATGAAAATATTGGTGAGACACTCACAGTAGAAAATGCTAATATTAGATCTGAATCGGTTAATCGACCTCTCCGTCCTCTCCGTCCCCCAAGAGCTCGTAAAACAACTAGTATTGCATGACAATTTTTTACACGTATATCAGATACTGAGGTGCAATGCAATATTTGTCAATAAAAATATAAGCATAAAAGAAGAGGCAAGCATTGGGGTATGGGTACGTTAATGAGACATATAAGTGATAATCACGAAAGAGAGTTATTTATTGCAAAATGTGGTCAGGATGTTGGTGGCCCAACACAAACTAGAATGGACCCAGCAACCGGTCAGGTAATTAAGAAGTATAATAAATTGAGGGACCGGGAAGAAATAGCAAAAATGGTAGTTGTGGGTTGTTTGCCTTTCAGTTTTCCTTCTTATGATGTTTTTATTCATTATATTCAAGCAATTTATAATCCTATGTTTAATGGTATTTCTAGAAGTACTTGTCGGGCCGATATCTTTAGACTTCATTCACAATGTTGTTTTTATTTATCTACATTGTTAAAAAATATTCAATGTAGAATGGCTCTAACTTCTGATCTTGTTCGTGTTGTTAATAAAAATGATTATTTAACCATTACTTGTCACTGGATAGATAATAATTTTGTTATGCAAAAACGTATTCTAGCTTTTTTGTATGATGAAGATCGTAAACATACTGAAGATTTTATTGTTGATTCGATTGCTAAAGTTGCAGAATTTTATGGTATTGAAAATAAAATCGTATGTAGTGCTTTTAATAATGCTTCTAACAACAAGACTGCTATTACAAAGTTAAAATCTAAGCTATCTCCGTCGTTACCTGAAATATTTCATGTTAAGTGTGTTTATCATATATATAATTTAATTGTAAGAGATGGTCTTGAGTTTTTTAAAAAATATACCCTTATCACTAATGGAGGAACACGAGCGTGACACGTGTCCCGCCGTTAGTGATAAGGGTATATTTGTACCTTTTCATTAACGATAAGGGTATATTTGTACCCAAAATATGAAGGAGGGTATATTTGTACCATTTATCAAAGTTCGAGGGTATATTAGTACCTTTGCCCTATTTTATAAATTAGGATATAACTATATATAGTGTGTGTATATATTGTTGTATATGTTTTATTTAAAGTAGTACATATATATTGAAATATTGAATGGTACGTATATATGTGTATATATCTTCTATAGACTCTAAAGTGGTATATATTTAACGTATACATGTGTATATGTTTTATAAATTAGTATATATATCATTATATTGTAGTATATATCTTGTAGTATATGTTTTATTTAGAGTAGTATATATATTTAACTAACGTATAGTCGTATACACGATTACATGTGTAATTGTGTATATGTTTTTTAAATTCTAATGTAGTATATACTATATATATAGTGTATATATACTGTTTAACGTATTTAAAATGTATATAGGTGGGTATATATAGTGTATATTGAAGAAAAAAATTTAATTTTTTTTTTGGGTTTTGATCGATTTTGACCTGATTTTGGACTGATTTTGATCGGATTTAGGCGGGTTGGACCGGATTAGGTTTAGTGGGCCGGTCCCGAGTTATTTTTATAAAATTTACCGTTGGGCCCGGCATCGAACCTGCCCATTTAACCTGGCCCGAAATCAAAACCGGCCTACAAATCGGCTAAATGTGATGGGCCGATTCCGAATTGACCCGGCCCGGCCCAATTAACTGCCCTAATGGCGGATAACAACAATAGGAGTTTCTCTATCTATATGTATAAAATAGAGCAAAGTGAGACCAAAGAAGTTGATGGCGGAAAACAGCATTTCTAGTTGTATATCTATATGTATAAAAAAGAGCAAAGTGAGAAGGTACAGAGCAAAGTGAGAAAGTGCATATCTTCAAGGCGGCATGCCTGTTGAACGGAGAAGTTCAATATGATCTGAATATGTGAATTAAAATAGACAAAAACGTAATAGTGAAAAAGGGGAAATAATATAAGCAACGTGATGTAGTGACAAAGAAAAAATAATCCGAACAATGTTAAATCGAATCATGTAGAGGGCTTCTTTAAATAAAAAGTAAATTTTGTTATTAAGGAGTAAAGATCCTAATTTGTATCTTACCGGAGAAGTTGATGGTGGATAACAACAATAGGCGTTTATGTATCTATATGTATAAAATAGAGCAAAGTGAGACCAATAAAATAAAGCAAAGTGAGATCAGAGAAGTTGATGGCGAAAAACGGTGTTTCTGGTTGTATAGCTATTTATATAAAATAGAGCAAACTGAGAAGATGCAAAGCAAAGTGAGAAGGTGCATATCTTCAAGTGTGGTGTCTGTTAAAGTAGAGAGAGGTGGAAGAGATAACTGTTGGTGAAGTTTCAGCAGAAGCGATGCTTCAACGTTGAGTTTTTTTAGTTAGGGGGTAAATTAGTAATTTCACTTTATGTTTTTTCAGTTAGTATTTTTAAGGTAGTTTAGATATAGATTTTTCATGACAGTAGGCTGCAGTATTCAGACCAACTTATAATTCATATTTAAATATAATATTATCAAAATCAATCATTCAAAAATAAAAGTTATGTTCGCCAAACACAACATATGTTTTTAGTTACCTAAATATCAACCTAACATTCAATTAAAAAGTAATAAAAAAAAAATTAAATATAATTCTAAAAAGGCCTTCGTATGAAAAAACAACCAAAACAAAATACTTAATGCTTCTCTAAAATCAAATACAAAACCAAATTCAAACTGATCCTCAAGTGTTCAAACAAGATAATTCACAGGGTTAAAAAATTTCGAAACCATTACTTTAACGGACAAAGAATAAATTTTACTAGCTTTCGCCATTGCTCGTCTAGTACAAGAGTTAAAATATAATAACTAATTTTGAAATTAATTTAAGATATATTCATTTAATATTCAATTTAACTATCACGAAATTAACTATCTCGGATCGTAATATTATTTTGTATCTTGTTTCTCAACCAAACGGCTCCTATGTGAAAGCTTATACTAGTGATATCATTTTCCCTTTTCGTAATATTATTTTGTATCTTGTTTCTCAACCAAACGGCTCCTATGTGAAAGCTTATACTAGTGAAATCATTTTTCCTTTTTGTAATATTATTTTGTATCTTGTTTCTCAACCAAACGGCTCCTATGTGAAAGCTTATACTTGTGAAATCATTTTCCTTTTTCGTAATATTATTTTGGAGTTAATAACTCAAATGGTCATTTACCTTAGGACTTTTATCCAACAAGTCACTCAACTTTGATCTTTACTTCAAAAGTCACTAAACTTTCATATTTCTACTCAGAAAGTCATTCAAAGTACTTAATCATTTTTTCAAATAACATTTGCTTATGTGAAATTATTATTTAAATGCAAAATTCAAAAAAATAAAAAATTCTCTCTTAATGATCCTTTTATCCTTATTCTCATAAATTAATTTTTCTTTCTCATTTTTCTTCTCCTTCTCACATATTGTAATTGATTCAGCATTAAATATGCATAGTAAAATATTAAAAGATCAAAGAAAATTTAACAATAATCGAAGGATAAAAATTATTAATATAAACTATATTAATACGATGAAATATAACTAAATGATACGTAATTTAACTCATTTATTACTAAAAGTCATGTGTACATAGTTATTACATACATATAGTGAATCCCTATAACATAGGTATATTACTCATAATATTTAGTTATGGATATAAAATCTCTAATTCATCATACATATACATAGTACAACGTCTTTTTTCCCATAAATATAGTATAGACATTATAAAAAAGGGCATCTTTAGTGTGAAAACAGGAAGGGGGAAGAGAGGGGTTGTATTGTTGAGAGCGTCGCATTTATAATAAGCTATATAATGTACAAATTTAAATTTAATTAGATTTCTATACGAACATTCATATTAGATGAAAAAAAAGAAGTTGAAACAAGGATTGAAAAGGTAGAGCAAAATAATTGTAATTTAAATTCTTTGGTTATTGTTAAATTTTAATGTGATTTTTTGATATTTTATTAAACATATTTTAATGTTGAATCAATTACAATATGTGAGAAGGAGAAGAAAATTGAGAAAGAGGAGGAGAGATACTAAATTTAGGGGAATAAGGATAAAAGAGTTATTAAAAAGAAAAAAAAATTGAATTTTAAAATAGGAATTTCACATAAATAAATTTTAGTTAAAAAAATAATTAAAAAGATTGAGCGACTTTTCAAGTAAAAATATAATAATTGAGTGATTTTGGAAGTAAAGATCAAAATTGAGTAACTTTCAAAGATAAAAATTCAAAATTAAGTGATCATATGAGTTATTAATTCTATTATTTTGTATCTTGTTTCTCAACCAAACGGCTCCTATGTGAAAGCTTATACTAGTGAAATCATTTTCCTGTTTATTTCAATAGTCACTTTTCCTTTGGACTCCTCTTTTAAAGCTATACCTAAATTTTTTCCTTAATTCTGAAGGCAAAAAACAACAAGTTGTTTCTTTCTCCAACTCCTTCATCATTTTGGTCTCATGGCTTCGCTGATCTCTACCTTCTGTATTTTCTTCTTTTTGCTCAATATAAGTCTCACACCAGGTGAATTTTCTGTACTTTCTTTTACTCTTTAAACTTCAGACCAAAGAAATAAAAATAAAAAAGCTAAATTTTGAGTGGTTTTTACAGTTGTTGGTGAAGTGATCTTTGAGGATGGTTACTCAGTAAGCACAGTAATTGATGGCGACAAGATCAAAATTAACCCACACTCCATCATCCCTGTATCTGGGGGTTTCATCATTCTTGATTCTTCTGCTAGTACTTTTTACTCATTATCGTACAACAAAGATTCAGGTAAATGTGATCAAGATTGAATTTTTCCTACTTTTTACTATATTTGGAGTAAAGGGTATTTGAGTTTGTTCAGTTTCTTGGGGTAATTTATTTATTTGCATGTATCATATACATAGTAAATGTGATAAAGATAGGATTTTTATTGGACTATTTGGAGAGGTTTGATTTGAGTTTGTTCAGTTTCTTGGGGTAATTTATTTAGCCCTTCCCTGGAGCTGTGTATAGTGGGGACTTTAGGTAAATATGATAAAGATAGAATTTTCTTTCTCTATTTGGAGGAAAGAGTTGATTTGAGTTTGTTCAGTTTCTTGGGGTAATTTAATTTATGTGCATGTTTCATTTACATACTAAATGTGATAAAGATTGAATTTTCTTTTTTTTCTTTTGGTTCTCTATTTGGAGAAAAGGGTTGATTTGAGTTTGTAAGTTTCTTGGGTAATTTAATTTCCAAACACAATACATGTGATAAAGTGTAACCATGAGGTCACGGGCTCAAGCTGTGGAAACAGCCTCTTGCATGGGTAAGGCTGCGTACAATAGCCCCATGTGTTCCGGCCCTTCTTGGGACCCATGCATAGCGGGAGCCTGAGTACACTGGGCTGCGTTTTTTTAAAGTAAATGTGCTATAGATTGAATTTTTCTCTATGTGGAGAAAAGGGTTGATTTGAGTTTGTTCAGTTTCTTGGGGTAAATGTGATAAAGATTTGATTTTTATTGAACTATTTGGAGAAAGGGTTGATCTTTAGAAGTGGGATTGTTGCAGAATTGGGTTATTTCATCTTCTTGGTGGAAACTTTTTGGTATTTTTCAGATTTTTCTGTTACAATGTTTACTGGTATCGAGATTGGCTACGCGGATGGTTCTCTGGATAAGGCTAAGTTCAACAAACCGAGAAGCTTAGCTGTTGATTCAAAAGGGAATATTTATGTTGCTGATGTGAAGAACATGCATGCAATTAGAAAGATTAGCAAGTCAGGTATCTAGATATGTAGTTGTGATATTTTCTGATTTTGGGTATTTTATCTGCTCTTACTGGTTATGTTTGATCCTACGTCGTACTCTCCAAAATTGTTGTCGCACCAGTATCGGATCTCCAAAATGCACTACTTTTGGAGTATCAGACGCACACCCGTCGACATTTTTGCAGAGTCCGAGCAACATTGACTTTGATCTGAATTATGGTGTTTCCCATTAAAAAATTTATTCCAGAAATTCATATCCCCGTTTTGGTTGAGTGTGAAGTTGGAAGACTATATAGTTGTAAAGTTGGAGCCGGGACCTGATGTTTAGTGATACTTATAAGTAACAAACAGTGAAAATAACTTTGACATGTTTAGAGGAGCAACTGAAAAATGTCATGCAAGTAAAAAACTTAGAAATAGCACCCACTTGCCACTTTTCAAATCTTGTGTTTGGAAAATAGTCATTGTCATGGAGTTTCAAATTCCACAGGTGCAAAAATGTAGAAATAGAGCTGAGCACAGATTGACCACTTTCCGATCTTGTAATTGGAAATAGTCAGTGTCATGGAAGCGAATTCCACAAGGAGTTTCACCCGTGGAATTTGAAGCTCCATGATAGTGGCTATTGTGGATATTTTCCAATTCTATATGCTCTAAGTTGTTTTCCCATTTGATTTAAGATGTTTTAAATGATATGGCAAAGTCCACCCCAAAGCCCCTATTTCCAAAACCCCACTTTTGGGGCCTTTTCTTACTTTCCTCTTTTCGGCTTCGAATGTCAACCTTATGGTTGGATGTGGATGGTCTGTACCACTAAGCTATCCCTTGTCCGGAACCTTATTTGTATGTTTTCGGAAATTGGACTGGCTGTCAGATGCTGGGTTCATGTTTGATGAAGGTCAAGAATGACACTAATTAGAAGGGAGGAAAAAAAGTTTAGAATAAGGGGGGAAAATAAGAAAACACCGAACTTCATGGATGAGAAAGTGGAAATGCAGGCTTTCTAACTTGAGTATTAATTGGAACCCAGGCTTTTGCCATCCAACACAGCTTTCAAATAAAGTTGACCGGAATAGCCGCTTTCAAGCTTCAAGAATTGATGATGTACCATTACCAACATGTGGGGGGCTGCTAAATGGAACCGCCTGAACAAAGAAGATGGGCATGGGGCCAAGAGTTGTTAATTATAATTAGTCTGTGTTGGTTGTTTGGTGGTGTATGTGTAATCAACTCCTACTTATGCCTCTTATGTTGGTTGATAAATATGCTGTACAATGTGGTGTATAAAGCATGCCTTTGAAAGTTCTATTTAGCAACTTCTCATGACTCTCTCGTTTTTCTCTTCTTCAACTTCAGTATTTTCTTTCATCGGGAAGTATAACTTGGAGGGTGTGTCTCCTCATGGAAGGTGATCAAGTGTGTTTATCTTGCTTAGGGAAAAGGACCAAATTTACCTTTCAACTACACAAATTTTTTTAGTTTGCCCTCCACCTTACTTTAAAGCTATTCATACCTTGTCGTTAGCAAATCATTTCGTAATTGAGCTCAACTTTAACAGAGGTCCAAGGTGGATTAAGTGGATTCCACGTGTCAAAATACCTTGGTGACAGAGGTCCAAATTTATCCCTGTACTTCTGACTATGGTATAAAATTATTCTCTATTGTACTTCATGTTGGATCTCACTTAAGAGTCCGGGGAAAATAAGAGATGATTTGCGAATGGCAAGGGTATGAACATCAAAGTATACCGAATGGTTTGGTTATCCCTTATCCCTTTCGCTTATTTACCTAGCTAGTTGACAAATGGTTTGGTTTTTACAAGGTAACTATAGTTTAAGCTGCATCAGTTGTATTTGTTTCAATATTATCGTCATGTTCGATTCTGAATGCAACTCCGTAATCAATGATGACATCAGGTGTTACTACAATAGCAGGAGGTAATTCAAAAACAGCTGGCCGTGCTGATGGACCTGGATTAAATGCCTCATTCTCAGATGATTATGAGCTTTATTTTGTTCCTGAAAGATGCACTCTAATGATCTCTGACCACGGTAATAGATTAGTCCGCGAAATACATCTTAAGGCCGAGGATTGTTCAAGAGATTCTCATTCTGGTAATATATTAATCCAAGCATACATTGCTTACTCTTTTATTGTATTTGTTCCCTTATTTTGATTTTGAGGTTGGAATGGCTCATCAGTTTCTGCAGTCTATAAGCTTGTGGATTGTTTAGTACACAATATCACTATGGATATTAAGTTTCTGTTAACCTTTTGAAATCTCATCTCTTAGATGTTTCCCGCGTTGTGTTTCTGAATGCCAGCCTTTCCCTTTACTTGAAATAAGATACTTGAACATTTCTAAAATCTTCTCAGGTCTAAGAGCAGTTTCTACATGGTTCTTAACCGTGGGGCTTCCCTGCTTAGTCTGCTTGATTCTCGGGTTTCTTGCTCGTCCTTATGTTATCCCAAATGTAAGTACTAATGGTGGTTGGTTTTGAGTTCTGATGATATGACAAATGCTCACATATTCTGTAATGGAACTTTTAGACAGGATCACCGCGGTCATCTTTGGCGCAACATGACATGGAAGCCCTTCCTAATCAGTCTGGAGAAACAAGTTCTGATATTCTGCTTCGGCATCAGAAGCGTAATTGTTGATTCAAATATCTATTCACTCTTAAGGAAGCTCGTATTGCTTAGTTTCTCCCATCTGCGTCTAATGTTTAGTCCTAAAGTAGTAGTAGTACGGCAGACTTCTCATAGACAACCAGCACCTCTAATAAATTTTCATGACTTTGAAAGCAAAGAATCAGCTAAAGCACCGGTGGCAGTTAACAGTTTAGAAGATCTAATCACTTTTGATGGAAGTTTAGACAGCTCTGAGCCAACTGCTAATCAAGATGATACAGTGAAGGAAAGTATCGATGTTTCTGTTGTAGATAGCATGATACTAGCTAATATAAAAGTGTTTGCAGAGCAAGGGAATGCTCCTTCAGGACCCGAAGTTTCACAAAGCATTTTGAGCTTAGTTAACCAAAAAAAGAAAGTAGTTTAGTGAAGTCAAGTAGTAGTATTAATGTATGCAACTGTTTTGGAAGTTATCAGTCTATCTGCTACAATTTTCATGTCCATAGTAGGACATCTGAACAAGTAAATGACTCGGTTCCTTTTGAGTTACTTATTTCTATTGTGTTTCTTGTTTTAATGAAGTGATGCCTCGTATGGAAAAACCATTACTCCTTTTCTCCATTCAATTTGGCTTCTCTTTAGTTTGTAAGCTGTAAATATAGTCTATTCAACTATTGCATAACAATTACGTCTCAATTTCAAATTAGTTGGGGTTGTCTATAGTTAAGTCGTCCATGATGTGAGAATCGCAGCTCATACGCAACAGGTCCTATGTTGATGTAATAAGTGTCTACGCGAGCGCATACGACGTACTTGGATTGTCTATGAATTAACAAGTTTTACGTTGGCTGTCACTCTTTCACATTCTTCTTTTTCATGAGATTATAGATAATCTTGATGAACTTTTGGTAAATGTGGAGCAGGAGAGAATGGGTTGTAAGTAGGACCTAAATTGATATCTTGTCTTGTGTCAATAGAACCATTAGTCAGTCCACCTGAGTTTGCAACAAGGGCAATATAGGACCTCCTAATCTGTCGAGTATCTTCAAAAGGATGGTCCCGAAATAAAAAAGAAAAATACAAAATCCTTTAAAGGGTAATTTTATTATCCAGAAATTTTTGCCAATATGATCCCTTTTTTGGGATAACTGCTTAGTAATGGATCATATCTGTATTTTTCTCTGTTTCTTGTGGACTACATTCTAAAAAAAAAAACTTTTGAGCAAATTGAGAATTTATGAGAAAAAAATTAGAATTTTTGTTTACTTGTTTGTATTTGACTTGGCACACCACTTAAGTAACAACAAAATAAAAGGGTAATTTTAACATAACACCTCTCTTGATTACTTGTCATGAATTGTATTTTAATAACAAGGGTAACGTAGACATGAAATGATAAATTATCTTTTGATTTTTCAAACTGAACAAGTTAAGGGGGACATCTATTTTTTTTGTATACTAAATAAGTAAAGATAGACGGAGAAAGTACCATAAGTTAATTAGACGATATGACTAATATTTCATCTTTAAGATTAAGACAGAGCAATATGTCAGCAAACATTCGATCCGCATCAAATATTATCTGAATAAGTGGAAGAATACATATTAAGATGTTGGTCAATATTTATAAATTTTGACTCACAAAGTGGAATGTGACAAGTATTACTTCCTCCTTTCCAAATAACTAAAGTATTACTTTAGCCTCTTGTGCCCGGCAGCCCGGATCTTCAGCATCTTCATTATACCTTTTCAAAAAACTGACATAAAAGATAAGGTGAATCTTCAATCTTTCCGACAAATAATTGTTTAGTAACTGGTCATGTTTTTGTCTCCCATAACTTATAGACAACAGTCTAGAGAATTTACGAGAAAATATTAGAACACGATCTAAATTTTATAAGTTATTGTGTACATTATATGAAAGTCAAATGTTTTCTTTTGAAGGTAGAGTAAACATTGGATCAGCATCTAATATTAGGCTAGAGTTATATTTGGAGACTTGTTTTAAAAATAAAGATACAATTTACATGGTGAGTTAAAAATGGATATTTCTGTGAATCAACCGTTATTGCTAGTAGCGTAGGGACGGTAAACTAGAATTTTCAGTGTCACGTTTTAGGATTGGTGTTTAATTTTTTTTGCCCATATTATTCCCTCCTTACCTACCCTTTTTCTTTTTTTTTTCCCCACTGTTAAATCTCTAATTGTGATTATCATAATTCCATGTCACACTTGAACTTTACTTACATTGGCAACACCCGAGAATAAGTATTTATAAATATTTTTATAGCTTTGACATTACCAATTTCCTTCTTGAAAGTGTAACTTTTTGGCCTTTGCATGGAAATATTTGACCTTGTAGAAAGATCCTCAGCCATGGAGCTAGTACAGAAAACATGTCATTCTAAAAGAATTTATAAAATATTTTCTTGTCCTTTATAGGAGGTGGGAAATTGTCTGGGATCTATAAACCATGTTATTAAACTCTAACCAAATGATGTAAATCTTGGGTGATCCAATGCCAATAACTCAAATCAACTTCTGTAGGAAGTGGACTCCAGCAAAAATGAGAAGAGGACCTGATAATTAGGCTTACATTTTATTTTTTATTTTAGAAAAGCTTGGTAATGAAGTGTTGCTTGGAAAATAATGATATTTACTTTATGAAACATTCATAATAGATCTATTGACAAAAATGCTTAATTCATTTGTCTTCCTCTAACGTTAATTATAGTTTACCGTTTGGTCACGTGCCCATGTGAGTGGGTTCCCTCACCCGTAATAACATCAGTACAGTTACATTATTAATAAAAGAACAACTAATAATTAAAAATAACAAGATCAACAAACATTCTTGCTTTCACAAAGGAACAATATAGAAAACAATGATCATTAATGGCAGCTTCAAGTGCATATTTCCTGTTGCAAATATTATAAATCACAGTAAGAAAATGAAATGAATAAAAATAAATATAGTAAATAAATATTCAAGATGGAGCGTGAATATCTCACTTTCTTTGAGGAGATTCAAGTTCATCATGATATATTCGAAATTCTTTGAGGAGGTTCAAGCTCATCATGATATGTTCTACATCAATACAAGTCTATAACAGTATAACTCGTGGCATGTCTCCTTCAAGATATAACAATCCAACAACGTCGTATAGCTTTAATAACTCTGGATTAATTGAAAAAGTCAATGCTCCACCAAAAGAACATGTCCCTTCAACATAAAATTACTCTCTTTTATAGTGAATAAATTGGAGACATAAAATATTTTTCTTTTTCTTCTCTCTTTTTCACTAGAGCAACACCAAATTATAAACATAATACAATGTTCGATTTATATCTTCAACACAATACTTTTTATCCTTCGAAAGAAACATCACTATTTATACGTTTGAAATTCTTTCTCAGATTAAATAGCAAACTAGTGTGACAATAATACAGTAGAACATAAATAAGTGGGTAATTAGTGATATATCATGGCACTAGTGATTACACGAGTTAAATCAAGACATAATGACCAATTTCTTGTCAATTTATATCCACCAAAAAAAAAAAAAAGTACACTTTGATAGCATAATTTAATATTAAAATGCACATGCTCCCACAATTTCTATATTTTGTATATATTCATGTCCCAGTTCAGCCCATACCCCATTGTTCTACCAGGCTTGGTTAAAATAATGCAACTTGTGCTTTCATAGTTTCTATGTTTTCCAGCTACCTTTGGTGGAACATATTGTTTGGAGAAAAAATTGTCCTTTTTTGGCTGTTTCTGTTGTTTTTTTCTCCACTTTGCCTTTTCTTTCTCTTGGACCCTATTAGAGAGCTTCAGGTTGTGTGCAAAGGACAAGAAATGGAAATAGATCTTGTCTTCACACTAAAGTCCAGCTTGGTAATCTAAAAGGCAATAGAAGCAGTGGAATTCCTAGGGAATTGATCAGATCATTGTTACTCTTTCCGTTTCAAATTACCTGTCGTGATTTCTAAAAATAATTGCCTCAAATTATTTGTTGTTTTCGGCGTTCAAGACAATGAAGAGAGATTCTATCTTAAATGTAGGCAAAACAAGATCTCATCCTAATTAATACTTTCATGTGTAAAAGAGAAACACAGATAATTTGACAAGGAGGGAGTATATTGAAGAATTCTTTTGTACTAGTAATAGTTTTAAATCATTTTCACAGCATTCACTACAACACTTTTGACATCTGGATAAACATTATAAGCTATTCTAACATGGGCTACCACTCTCCAAAATTTGTACTTCGATGGCTGTTGATGCATGATATATTTCTCATGTCTAATCCATCACCAAAGCTATTTAAAGAACCTTTGAAGTTTCTGTATTTGAATTGATTAATAGCCTTGAGAATATCCAGCAGAGTTGCATCGAGAACGCACATTGTTTCGATCATAAACAGGATTTGCATGGTCCAAAGGCTTTATTATCACTGTCTCGTGTTGCTCTTGTTCTTGAATTGCTCCAAAAACTACTTCCTTTGTATTATTTGAGCTTTGCTCATAGAATGTTTGAGGTCCAGATGAATGATACTGATGATGATTTAGATGCTTCTGAGTCTGCTGTTGGTGCTGTTGAAAGTCAGAATTCCATCCACCACCATAGAAAGCACGGCTTTGTTTCAGCTGTTGCATCTTTTCAGAATCTTTGGACATGAATGCATAAGTCTTTCGTGGAGTAGGAGTTCGGGCTTCAATGGACGGGGGTTCATCTTCTTTTGGTATTACAAAGCTGTCCTGTACCGGCCATGTGTGTTGCAGATACTGCTGCTGCTGCTGTTGTTGCTGTTGATAGTGATGGTTCAAAGGCGATCTTTTGAACATAGGAAATACACCTCCTAACATTTCCGAAACTGATGCTCCAGTACGCGTGATTAGCTTTCCTAGAGACTCGAACATGCTTTCTTCTTGCTTCTCCACCTCACATTCAGTTGGAATTAGGGGAGGCCTTACTGATGATTTCACTGGCTTCTCATATTGATCGGCGAAAATGGATGTGTTCTGATCCTTCAAGAAGACCGAAGAGAAAGGAGTGAATGAGATTGTGTATGGAAAGGTGCAGGATGTTACAAAATCAGACACGAAACAGGGTACAGTATACAAATAGGCAAGCCTGGAAGCGGAAGAAAGGTCTCTAAGTACCGCGTGTGCTTAAGAAGTTATCCGACTTGAATCATAAGAGTAAGGAACTTGACACTCACTTCTTCCGGAGATACCATGGTACCAACCCTTTGCCGTAGCAATGCTAGCATGTAACCAAAGAAACCAGCAGCCAAAAGCA
Source organism: Capsicum pubescens (assembly GCA_030864215.1). Taxonomy (NCBI): domain Eukaryota; kingdom Viridiplantae; phylum Streptophyta; class Magnoliopsida; order Solanales; family Solanaceae; genus Capsicum; species Capsicum pubescens. The sequence goes on along the minus strand of CM061548.1, from coordinate 334,660,090 downwards.
CAGCAATCCCTGCGGCATAATCTTCTTCTTAAATAACACAGTCAGCTGAAATATATTGTACATAGTAAGAGGACAAAGTTACTTACCTAGAGGAAAACCACTATCATACTGATAAGCACAGTCTTCATAATGAAGTTGGATCTCCCGTATTGCTTTATTTCCCCTGTCCATGACAAGCAGGGAACAACTGCTTCCCATATAGACCACATCAAAATCATTAGAGAATTTTGCTTCTTCACTAGGTCCATCAACATGCCCACCTCCACGGCTCCATTTACCACCGGCAATTGTTGTAATCCCTGGACAAGGAAATTTCGTGGATTAAAGTTGACAAGTAGTCTAACTTAGCAGACATTAGTCCAAACATTTTCCTCTAAAAATTAATATATACCAAAAAGGAGCTTTATCAGGAGTTAGATGACCAGAAGTTCAGAGATTTTAAAGACATGCACAATGGTCACAAACTAGCAAAATAATGCTCCTATATCTTTGATAGGAACCGAGTTTAGTAAATCACCTGAATCGTTTATCTTCCTAATTACCATGTTATCAGTGTCTGCTATGTAGATGTTCCCTCTGTCATCGACAGTAAGACCTTTTGGATGGTTCATTCTTGCCTCCCGTAATTTTCCATCAACATGTCCAGAGTATCCATCAGCTGATCCAGCCACCAACCTAGGTCTGGTGTCTGTAAAATTTCCCAGTTAGACAGAAATTTCCAACTAGATAAGCCCCACAAAGAAATTTCAAGGAAAAACAATTAGAAAGGAAATATCAAAAATGTTTGCGAGAAAGTCAGTAGAAATAGAGAGCAAAGGCATTTGCAGCAGACATGAAGAATCAAATGGTAAAAGCAAAGCATCTTTTATAGAGTTGCTGCTGGTTGGACTCATTTTAGTAGCCAAGATGAAAAGCAGAGATTGATGCGGAAGCAATGGTAAAAGCAAAGTATCAGGTACCTGTGGAGAATCCAAATCTTTAATACTGAACAAAAATTATGCAAAATATTGATATGGAAGCACCAAAACTCAACTACAAACAGTCAGGGAACTACTTAAAAAGAGTCACAAGGACTCAGAAATTACATAGTGTTGTTAACAAGGACAAAATGAACCAGTACAATGTCTAGCTGAAATCATGGTTCATTTACACTCATGTCAATAAAAGGGCAACCCGGTCCACTAAGCTCCCGCAATGCTCGGGGTCTGGGGAAGGGCTGAACCACAATACCCTACATTTCTACAATACGCTGTTTCCATGGTTCAAACCCCTGACCTCATGGTCAGATGGCAGCAATTTTACCAGCTACGGCAAGGCTCGCCTTCATTTACACTCATATCAAACCCTGTCGAGACTCTTATACTGCTTAACTGCTCAAATGAGAGAAGCCAGTCTGGCCGAGCTAGGACTTTAGGGAAGGGTGTGCAAATTTTCTTATAAGTTGCATTAAGGGTGTGCAAAATTAAATATACACTCAAAATAACTAACATTTCACATCTATAAACCACATAATTTTCCAGAAAATGGCATGCACCTAGATATACACAGGCAACAAAACACTAAAACCAAAAGTCACACCCAAAATAAAACTCAAGATTGAAGGCACTAATCACCTAGAACGGAAGCTAAAAACACACCAAAAGAAAAAGGAACTTACACTGAGACAAAGAGGAAGAGATCTTGTAAAGATTACTATTAGCAGAATCCAAAATGAGAAGTTCCCCACTAGACATAATCTCTACAGAGTAAGGCTCAATCCCAAGCTTGCTTCCATCAAACACAGTCTCTACATTATACCCACTCTCAAATTTCATCATTGGACGCCCAGAAATCACTGCAAAACACCAATAATCTTTTTATTTTTCAACCTCATTCACCAATAACAATAACATACCCAATATAATCCCACAAGTAGGGTCGGGGGAGGATGGGTGTATGCAGACTAACCCCTACTTTTGCAGACTCCGATAGACCCTAATTTCAACCCCATTTACCAATAACAATAACAACAATAACATACCCAGTATAATCCCACAAGTGGGGTCCGAGAGAATGGGCGTACACAACCCTTACCCCTACGTTGCGGAGATAGAGAGGCTATTTCTCCACCTCAACCCCATTTACCAATAACAACAACAACAATAACGTACCAAGTATAATTCCACAAGTGGAGTCCGGGAAAGATGTGTGTACGCAGACCTTACCCCTACTTTGCAGGGTAGAGAGACTATTTCTGATAGACCCTCAACTTCAACCCCATTTTGCCAATAACAATAACAACAATTAATTTACCCAGTATAATCCCACAAGTGGGGTTCAGGAAGGATGAATGCACATAGACCTTACCCCTACCTCTGAAGGGTAGAGAGAATGTTTTCGATAGAGCCTCAACTTCAACCCCATTTACCAAAAAAACAAAAACATCAAAAAAAAAAAAAGTGAGATCCATACCTGTTTTAGTACTAGCTTTAAGTGACCAAACCCATTTCATCAGTTTAGTAACAGCATTTGAAACAAACCCATTTACAATTTCTGCATAACAAAACAGTAAACACCATTAAAACAAGTAAACAAGAATAGATCAAGAATGGGTTAGAAGCTTGTAGAAGAGTAAAAACATGCAGAAAATTCAAAATGTATACTCACTTGAAGCTGACGCTGAAGGTGTAGCAGAAACAGAACAAAAAACAGCACAAAGAAGCAAAAGAGAGAGTATCAAAGTTGAAAACTTTGCAGCCATTGTTAAGGGAAAATCAAGAAAATGTGTGGGGTGAGTGAGGGTAGGGGTACGGGGTTAGTGCATTGTGGGTGGGGATTAAGAAAGTAAAAGAAACCCTAGTTCAAAAATGTGAAAGAAGTGTGGAGGGAGCAAAGAAGAAAGGAGTGGCTCTGTGGGGGTATTTTTTTGGTTGATCTTTTTAGCAGAAAAGTGTAGGGGTTTTTGAGAGAGTGAGGGAAAGCTGTGAATGAAAAGAGACAAGGGAGAGGGTGGGGTGGGGTGGGGTGGTTGGGGGAGTGGGGGTGGGGGGTGGGACGTAAAAGTGACCATTCGGAAGAAAGAAGAGGAAAAAAGAGAATCATATATGAATCTATGATTATATTTGTACAATCTTTGTGTTCCTAATCTCACTCATCATCATAAATAAATCGTGTTTTTTCTCTGCTAAGTCTACAAATACCAAGGTGAAGCAAATTACTCGGATCATTTTTAATTGTTATAGTTTGCTTTTCAAAAGTTAATTTAATTTATTTTAAAATTTAAATAAAATTAACTTAATTGAAATTATAGAAAAATCAATTAAGTTTACTATTTTAAGATTATAGAAAAATTCCATAAATTGTCTTTTCCATAGTAATAAGTGGAATAATACATATTAAGATGTTGGTCAATATTTATAAATTTTGACTCACAAAGTGAAATGTGACAAGTATTACTTCCTCCTTTCCAAATAACTAAAGTATTACTTTAGCCTCTTGTGCCCGGCAGCCCGGGTCTTCAGCATCTTCATTATACCTTTTCAGAAAACTGACATAAAAGATAAGGTGAATCTTCAATCTTTCCGACAAATTTAACTTGTAAGAGACTTCCGCAATCTTCTCAACAACTTCGAACGGACCGTCGTACTTTGGGATCAATCTCCTATGCCTTTTCTTGCTCATAATCTGTTTCCAGATTTGTGGAGGGAGCTTTAAAAGCACTTTGTCTCCCACATTGAACTCCGCCGCACGTCTATGTTGGTCTGCATACTTTTTCATGCGTTTCTGGGCCTTGTATATATATATATATATATCCCAAAATAACTACTATGTTTTAGGAATTTAAGACAAAAAATAGTACTCGCTATTTGAATTTATTTTTCTTACTTTCTTTTTTATTAGTTTAAAAGAAATATGTCTTTTTTTTATAATTCTTTAATTCTAATTTTTTTACACAACATATTTAAAATCACAAGATTAAATGACATTTAGTACATTTTACTTATATTTAGTTTAACACCATAATATTCAAAAAAATTCTTTATTTTCTTAAATTTTGTGTCAAGTCAAAATCAGATAAATAAAATAAAACATATAGCGTTATTATTTTCAACTATATTCTTATATTAAAAAACTACATGCTTCTTCTTAATACTGTTCGATTCTCAAAAAAATCTATAATTTAGTAAATTCTTTGTATTTATTATTTTTCTGATGAGCGTAAAATGAAACGATATTATATTGTAAAGAGGAGATTATTTTCATTCCCATAAGTAGTGTAAAGTTCGTCTGGTTGGAAACTTGTTTTTTTGGCATTAATTGTTGGGTTCTATATGTGTGTTAAATGGAAAATGGAGAAATCAAGTGGAAGAGGAAAATTGAGTTTACACCAAAAATGAAAAGTGTACTCAAAATTGGAAAGTTTACTCTTTCTCCCACATTGGTGGAAGAAGAGAACTTTAAAGTGTTTATATTGTGAAACACACTTCCACATGGATAAGTGAAGCAAGGAATAAGAGATGCCTCGCGCCGTCGTCGTCGCTTGTTCGGCTCGGCTTCGGATTTGGCAAATGATTGATGAGATCTAATTTTTGGACAAATTTTATTTGACAAAAATCAAAAATCGGATCTGAATATGTGTAAAATGCAGAAAATATTTTCTGTTATTTGGACTCCATTTATATGCATGCAGTGAACTGTTGCAGAAACTTTAGAGAGTTGCAAAAAGCTTCAGCAGATGCAATGTTTCTAGAACTGATGCACTGTTTTACGAACAGATGAACTGTTTCACGAACAAATGCTGCAGAAAGTTGCGATTCTTCATGAAATAACACACTGTTTCATCTGAAATGGCATGATTGTTCAGAACATACACATTGTTTGGGTGAATGGACATGGTTTTCCAGATAAGGTTCAACCTTTGGAATGAACCTTTACCTCTTTTCGGAAGAGGCATGTGTTGGCTATAAAAACCTGCTTTCTCCACAGGTTTTGAGACAGAAATTTTTAGATTAAAAACTTTTTCTACTTGTCTTAAAAATACTCTAAGTGTGATCATTCAAACCGTGAGTGTGTTCGAAGAATCCGTCTATCTTAAGGAAAGTCCGTGAATTCGGACGACTTGGCCTTAATCATTTCTGTTTCATCTTTATTTTCTGAAAAATAAATACACCTCTTGAAAAGGTCTTTTTTGATCTTGTGTTGAGGGTATTTAATACTTCATTGTGTTCTTGTTCATACTTGAACTCGAGTTGAAGTTGTTGTTCTGTTATACAGATTCTACGTACTTGTATTGTGGAAAATAACAATCTTAAGGAATAATTTCTCTCACTGTACCCGAGGTTATGAAATCTTCCTCCCAGGATAAAATGGCCTTCAATCCGACTAAAGCTTAGGCTTTCTACTCCGCTTGAATTTAACTAATGATTAGAAGACATAAAATCTTCATTACAAGTTAAGGTTCACTCAGTTGATGATTCGAAGTAATAAAAACTTCATCGTTAACTAGAAACAAGAAGAAGAATTTCAAGTTATTTAACTTTATAAATAGTATGCTGAAAAATACTAAGTTTTATGTCTTGTGGTGACAGGAAAAATGACAACTGAAAGTCAAATGATGGATGCGACAACGTCTGTGGGGGAAAATAATATTGCCACATCAAGTCGCACAAATGCTCCGCCAACGATGGCACCGGCGGAGAAGCTCGAAAAATTTTCTGGCATTGACTTCAAGCGGTAGCAGCAAAAGATGTTCTTTTACCTCACCACTTTATGTCTTCAACGGTTCACTAGCGAAGACGCTCTTGAGGTGCTCGAGGGAACCTCGGACAAAGATTGCTTCGTTATTGTAGAAGCTTGGAAACATTCGGACTTCCTTTGCAGGAATTATATTCTGAGTGGTCTCCAAGACGACCTCTACAATGTCTATAGTGGAACCAAGACATCAAAAGAACTGTAGGGGGCACTTGAACGGAAATATAAAACGGAGGATGCGGGAATTAAGAAATTCCTTGTTGCACGGTTCCTGGACTTCAAAATGATTGATAGCAAATTTGTTGTCTCTCAAGTACAGGAGTTGCAAGTCATCATACATGATCTCCTAACAGAAGGTATATTTTTAAAAAATACCGTAGTTGAACAAATTAAAAATGTTCTTAATACTCACATAAACTGTTTTATAGGTTTAATTGTGAATGATGTTTTTCAAGTAGCAGCGATAGTTGAGAAGCTACCACCCTTGTGGAAAGACTTCAAAAATTACTTAAAGCATAAACACAAGGAGATGACCGTTGAAGATCTTATTGTCCGACTTCGTATTGAAGAGGACAATAAAGCTGCTGAAAGAAGGTCAAATGGAAATTCTACAATGAATGGAGCACATATTGTAGAGGATGTCCAAAACAACTCGAAGAAAAGAAAGAAAGTTGAACATAGAAGCAATCAACCTAAGAAAAAGTTCAAGAAAAAATACTTCAATTGTGGAAAAATTGGCCACAAGTCCATAGATTGTCGAGCCCCGAAGAAAGACAAGAAAAAGGACCAAGTGAATATGATTGAGTCCAACAAAGAATATAATGATTTGTGTGCTATGTTCACGGAATGCAACTTGGTGGGGAATCCTCGCGAATGGTGGATGGATTCTGGTGTCACACGCCATGTTTGCGCAAACAAAGAGTTGTTCTCATTATTTGCTCCAGCTCAAGCAGAAGAAATATTTTATATGGCCAACTCCGCTACTGCTAAGGTGGAGGGAACAGGAAAAGTTGTGTCTGACAGGTTCAACATTGTCAATTACCCAACCCATTCTCATGATGTAGACAATGTATAGTAAACAAGGATAAGACTTAAGGTGAAAAGTCTTTTAATGATTATCTAAATTTGACAGATTTGACCAAATTGTTTAATCTATAGGATTGAATATTTAGAAATCACCTATGTGTGGGCAAAGTGGAAGACGCTTCAAATAGAATGTTAGTAAAGGCCTATTCTCTAAGCCCTTATGAAAACTGGAACGTGTTCATGGCTGAAAAGAACAAAATCGTAAGAACCATAAATGGTAAAAGGTTGGTTATGTGACATGTGTTGTCTAGGTGTACATTAAAGCTCGACGGTTCAAAGATATCAAATCTACCGATTGACCGAGTGCATCCGATACATGTTCACTACGGAAAGTTTAAAGGGAAACACACTTATCCAGATGCAATCAGTCTTTGCTTGATGATCACATACTTGTCCGTAAAAGTTTTACGAAAAATAGTCATTCCCCATTCATGTGGGGGATTGTTGGGTTCTATATGTGTGTTGAATGGAAAATGAAGAAATCAAGTGGAAGGGGAAAATTGAGTTTACGCTAAAAATGAAAAGTGTACTCAAAATTGGAAAGTTTACTCTTTCTCCCACATTGGTGGAAGAAGAGAACTTTAAAGTGTTTATATTGTGAAACACACTTCCACATGGATAAGTGAGGCAAGGAATAAGAGATGCCTCGCGCCGTCGTCGTCGTCGCTCGCTTGGCTCGGCTTCGGATTTGGATTTGGATTTGGCAATCGATCGATGAGATCTAATTTTTGGACAAATTTTATTTGACGAAAATCGAAAATCTGATCTGAATATGTGTAAAACGCAGGAAATATTTTCTGTTATTTGGACTCCATTTATATGCATGCAGTGAACTGTTGCAGAAACTTCAGAGAGTTGCAAAAAACTTCAGCAGATGCAATATTTCCATAACTGATGCACTGTTTTACGAACAGATGCACTGTTTCACGAACAGATGCTGCAGAAAGTTGTGATTCTTCATGAAATAACACACTGTTTCATCTGAAATGGCATGACTGTTCAGAACATACACATTGTTTGGGCGAATGGACATGATTTTTCAGATAAGGTTCAACCTTTGGAATGAACCTTTACCTCTTTTCGAAAGAGGCATGTGTTGGCTATAAAAACCTGCTTTCTCCACAGGTTTTGAGACAGAAATTTTCAGATTACAAACTTCTTCTTCTTGTCTTAAAAATACTCTAAGTGTGATCATTCAAACCGTGAGTGTGTTCGAAGAATCCGCCTATCTTAAGAAAAGTCCGTGAATTCGGACGACTTGGCCTTAATAATTTCTATTTCATCTTTATTTTCTGAAAAATAAATACACCTCTTGGAAAGGTCTTTTTTGATCTTGTGTTGAGGGTATTTAATACTTCATTGTGTTCTTGTTCATACTTGAACTCGAGTTGAAGTTGTTGTTCTGTTATACAGATTCTACGTACCTGTATTGTGGAAAATAACATTAATTATATTAGGATAAATTATTTCGAAATTATTATTTTATCCGTAATGTGGGATAAAATAACTAATTTTTAATTAAAATATTTTGACGATTTTATTTCAATCAAATATAAAATAGCTCATCTTAAAATTAATCCCAAAATAATTAATTCTTATCCTTTATATCAAACGAGATACTAATAATCATTTTAGTGTTTGCAAACTACAATTTGGAATCATGTCTTTTCAATCAATGAGCCATCCTTTCAGTTTTTTCTTGTTGCTCGAATGTTAACTTTTCTATTAAAATGAAACATTAAGGGATCGTTTGCTAAAGTGTGCCGAAAAAAAAACGAAAAATAATATAAACATACATCTTAACTTATCATATTAATACAAATTTTTACTTTTATAAAGTAATTATAATTTTTTTAGCTAATTATGTATCTTTGTTGGATGTATCAGAAGCTAATTTTGTATCACTTCAAAGGAAAAAATGTACATTCACTGGATGTATTATGTATCTCGATAGATCTAAACTAATTATATATCTTTACAAAGTAAAAATGTATTGTCGCTGAATGTATCAGGAGCAAATTATGTATCTCGATAGACCCAAAATTAAAACTTTCAATAATTATGCAAAATGTCGGATTTTTGTGTAATTAAATTTCAAAATGTCGAGATTTATGTTGTTTGCCCAAATAATAACGCATATATAACTTTATATATTATTAGTATCTTGGTTGGTGCACTCTATTTGATATTAATTATGCACTAATTTTATATATACTTGCATTAATTATGCACTCTATTTGATGTTAAGGAATGAATAACTAATACATAAAAAATTATGATATTAGTAAGGGAATCAATTCTAATGCATGCATCAGTATAATTAAAGACACAATTATTCTTTAAAATATTTCACATCTTTTCCGCTATATTTGTGGAGGGTGTTTTCATAATAGTATGTTTTAGTAATAATGCAATTTATGTTATTTTTTTACTCCCAACCAAATGTTTGATTAAAAAAATCATAACATAAATAATGTAAATATTACGAATACATCATATTTTGCAACTATTCTTATACACTCTACCAAACGATCTCTACGACTATTTCAGGCAATTTGGTGTTAGATATGCAACAACGATCATAGCAACAAAAACTTAAAAGCTATTCTTTCAAGTATCAATAGCAGAGCGTTCTGTCAATCAATCGTGAATAACATTTATTTCTTATATTTTACAAGAATAATATCATTATGAAACACATTTAGGGGTCATTTGGTAGAGTGTATTGGAATGTTAATGCGTGCATTAGTTTAATGTGTATTAGTAGTACCTTGTTTGGTATACATTTTTACCCTATGTATAACTAATGCAAGCATTAGTTATACACTCTATCGTGTATTGAGGTGTGTATTACTAATACCTCAAAATCTATGACATTAATAATGCAATGGATCTAATGCGTGCATTAACATGCTTAAAGACCCTATTACCCCTCAAAAAAATTTCCGCATCCTTTCCAACATATATATTGAGGGTATTATGTAAAATAAAAATAAAAAAAATAATGTAATTTTTTTTTTTTAATACATCGAACCAAATACTGCATAAGAAAAATACAAGCATAACTAATGCAAGCATAACTAACACAAGCATTACTAATACAAACATTACTAATACATCATATTTTGCATTATTTTTATACACTCTACCAAACGACCCCTTAGAGAGAAAGCAAACCAGTGGCAAATTACTATATCTTCAATCATATTTTAATTTGTTTAAATCCGCGCGAATCGCGGACAAGTAGCAAGACTGTTTTGATCTCATCCATCAGGTTGTTCATCTGTTGTAACAAGTTATGCATCTTTCGTAACAGATGATTCATTTGTTCCAATTGATGAGTTATCGATTGGAATATTTTTTTGTAATGTGTAAAAAAATGACCGACTAACTTAGCTGATCAACATTAACCAGTAACTGGAAAAAAAAGGCTAATATCTTATATTTTTAAACTCAGGAATCAACAATTGCACCTTCACTTTTTGCTTCTTAGAGATAATGTAGCAAAACCCCTTAAAGCATCATGTTTTCGTTAATTTCATACTTAAAATTAAACTATTTCTAATTTATGCTAGCTCATAAACTATAGTTTTAGGCGGTAGCGTTCCCTCCTCTTTCTAAATTATCACATTTTCATAAATTATGCCTAATTTATTAGGAGTCAACATTTGATTTGGTTCGATTAAATTTGATTTGGTTATTTTAAAATTTTATTTTGATTTTGAAGATTAAAATAGTGAGTCTTTCTTTGTCATGGTTGGGCATTTAAAATTGGTGATTGTTTTTAAAAAATATTTTTTTCAAACCTATTTTTCATTCCCAAATATAAATATCTCAACATGCATGAAATGAAATGAAATAACCATAAGTTTAACATAATACTTATGTTGAACCGACTCCACTCAACACTCGTTGTACAGTTGTACTTGTATCACCGCCTCCGATTTGTCGTCTCATTGAGGTGCCTTTGGAACAACTCAACCAGTGTTGAAATGAATTTAGGGACGTAACTTGTAAGATTAGTATTACTTATTATATATATATATATATATATATATATATATATATTTATGTTGAACCGACTCCACTCGACACTCGTTGTACAGTTGTACTTGTATCACCGCCTCCGATTTGTCGTCTCCTTGAGGCGCCTTGGAACAACTCCACCAGTGTTGAAATGAATTTAGGGACGTAACTCGTAAGATTAGGATTACTTATTATATATATATATATATATATATTATAATTTTAATTTTTCGATTTAATAAAAAAAATTGAAAAATCAAAAATCAAATTGTTTAACCGAATTTTCAAAATTTCAAATCGAAATCGATCCGCAAAATTGAAATCAAAATTAAATTTTAATTTAATTTTTTAATTTGAATCAAAGCATGCCCAACCCTATAATTTATTTTACCCAATTATATCTTCCAGATATTAAACCCTCTACCTTGACAAATGATAAAGTGTGTAACCACATCCTTAGAGTGCGAAAAAGTCATTTGAGTGGATTTTACACTCACTTATTAACTCATGAACTAAGCAAAATAGAAGAAGATAGAAAAAGAATTTATTCGACCTTTCAAAATTTAGGATTTTTTTGTTCATGATATGTTTGTGATTCACACCTCTCAACCTCAGACACAACAAAATTAAAGATTATAGACTGAACACGGTAAAATGGGATAAAAGTGACATCCCTTATATTTTTAGCTTTACCGTTTCTTATCTACCTTTTACTTTTTAATTCCTTTTCCATAAAACTTATTTGATTATAATTTAAAATTATAAATAATCTAAATGAAATCTAAAAAGGAAAAATAACACGTAATCTCATTTGACACTTTCTAAAAGCTTTTTTGAGACCTTTTACATAACATACACTCTGCAATGGTGTTTAACACCTGAAAGTTATATAATCTAAAATGTAATGTAAACTAAACGTAGTTTCTATCTGAAGTTAATAAAAATATACTAATAGTTAAGGGTTTCTTCATCCATTATCTCCCTAGTTCTCCTATTGTTATACATACAGCTATAGCCATTGACCATATGGGAAAGATCATTCGTGGGGCTATTTGCCTATTGGGTGGTCCAATTTTGTCAATTTAAACATAGATTGTATCTACAATAGGAATTATTCTTGAACTGTTCTCCCACTTGCTAAGGTTATTGTAACTTTTTTCTTTATATTTTTGTACACACATCATCTCATTTTATATGTCACAGTTTGATCGGACACATTATTTAAAAAAATAAAAAAAAGGGTTGATAATTTTTATCAAATTATTCTTTTATTAAAAAATATATTATTATTATTATTTTTAATTAAGTGGGGTCTTAGAAGTGGAATCAATAGGAGTAAAAGTAGAATTATATTTTTAAATAGTTATAAAATAAGGAAATGTGATATTTCTTTGGGACGAACAAAATAAAAAAATGACAATACATAAAATAAGATGGAGGGAATAATTTTTTCAATGTTATAATATAATTGAGAAAAAAAATGAAAAAAAGTCCTAGGAGTAACATTTTTTTTTTTTTGCTGTGTGTGTTGGGGAGAGTTGGGGTTTAAAATTGACACTAAAGTAAATATAATTTCAAACATGGCCCATAGTCTGGCTCAATAGCAGCGGCATTTAACGTTGGTTAATAGTTGTTTCAAAATTAGTTCCTAGAATGTTTGTTCATAATATATCTGTTTCATACATCAATAAGAAATTAGTTCCTAGGGGTAACATTCCACGGAAGAATGTGAGTAATTTGAAAGAAAATTGACTGGTTGCAATGTGTATTAGGTTGTATATAATCTAATATTCGGTGACTCGGTTAAAGATACCGAGTCTTCTTCTTTTGATTTGAGACGAATTTATTTTTTTAGTGAAAGTGTTTTTGATAGGAAATAGGAAAAATCTTTCCTTATTCAAGAATTATATATACACTATTTTTGTTCGTTAATCAATCATTTTCATTCCTATCTGTAGGCACATGCAGCTGCAACAACTAAAATCATGCATGTGTTGGGTTCGAAATCGAGAGGGCGTCATGCGGAAGCTATTAGTTGCAAATTATTGAGACGATAAATCAGACGATAAAAAAAAAATACTAAAAACATGATTATTATATAGTTTGGTCAATTGACCTACATATAAAAACCTAATATAAAAGAAAATATAAAACTATTAGAGAGAAAATCTCCCCCTAAACAAAGACACTTTAAAGACTACATTGTGGATGCTATTGTGTTATGGTATGAGAAGAGAGGTCTATGTCCAAAATCTTTCCTTCAAGAAAGGGGTTAGCCAAATATGGAAAAGTTTTATATTTTCCTTTCAGGAAAAGTAAAAGTATTTATGGTTACTTTTATTTCCTTACAAGAAAAAGTAAAACTTAAAATTTGGTAAGAAAATCGAGGCAAAAACCCTAACAGCATGCTCACTCGGTTAAAACTTACACGCACCCGGTGTATATACCTAGCCAATACATGCATGCCATTTGTTTGCATTTAGAGTTCATGTTACTTAACCATAATTAATTGACATATGTGTTACTTAGTTTAATTATTTAACCATGATAAAGAACATTAATTTGATGTATACACTGGGTGCGTGAAAATTTTTTCCTGCTCATTGTGTTTCGATGTGATATAAAAAAGTGATAATGCACAACTACCTGTCGGGTTCTAACCCCATCAATGACATTTAAAAAAAAAAAACTATTTGTCATATTATACTATTAATATAAAAATATCAATTATGGAATTTATTGTGGATCCATTTCGAAATAATCTATAGGGAGAGAACAATTTAAATTTATTTATCACAAAAGAAACTTCTTTTCAACAGTAATAAAAGGAATGCTAATGAGCAAGAAAGCAAATATGCTATTACACCTTAGTTCCCACGGGAGCTTGTTGGGTGTAAAACAATCAACGAAAATTAAATAAGATTTGTGTTAAGCAAATAATTCTTCCAAGACGGAAGCGCTTTATTTTAAAAAAAAAGAAAAAAGTTACAAATATTAATCATAATTATCCAACATGGGATGATAAAAAAGTCTTTCTCGCACACACATTTATAATTTAAAGAAAATGACTCTTTAAATTCAAATTTAATCGATTAATTTAATAATGCAGAAAGTATTATGGGTTATGTTGTTGATTATATTAGAGTTATATAGGTATTCACAATGTAATGATTATTATTTTCTAGGATTTAGTTATTCACATTGTTAATTTATGCACTAGTTATTTTATCTTCTACACTTCATAATATACATACAAAATTAATTCATAATTTATATTGTATGTTTTCGTCATACAGAGTTGTAAAAGGGTATTAAAACAATGTACATACTTCGCCTGTTTTTTTTTATATACGTTACAATTAAAGTACTTACCAAATATGATACTATACTCAAATAATTTACGTAAACCAAACGATCGCAACTATAAAAGAAGAAAAAGGAAAGAGAAGTACTAATACATTTTTTAAAAAAATAATTAAATTGTGGGTTTTATTGATAAGGAACAAGTACTAATACATAGAATTCGTGTGAGTGACATTATCATTTAAATTGTGATCGATTTTTCCATTGGTTGGCAAATTGCATAGGTTAATAGTGATGGTTTAGTGTGCCCATTCACATCATTTTCAATTCTATTACGTTATTTATTTTGTATACATCTTCATCACATGTGATATTCTGATGTCATATCAATTATTTACCATCACTTCTGATCAAAAAAAAAAAGGGAAAGGACACAAATTGCCACTCTCCTCAGGTAAATGACACGAGAATGATTAATGTTTCAAAATTTTAACTTCTAGTTATTTTACTGGTTAATGGTAGGCGGCTGACTCCTTTTCTTTTTTAATTTAGGTCGCTGCTATTATTTTTTTAAGAAAAAATAAATACTTTCTATTAATTTTAATTTTAGTAAATATCATCATAAACACGCACCCATAATTGACTTTTTTCTCCAATTAATCATAAACACCAATTAAATTTTTTCATTTGCTCATTAACGCAAACAACAACAACAACTTCAATTGGAATTGAGTTTTGTTTGAAATTAGGTGTGTTTTGAGGTTTCAGGCTAGACTTTTTTTTTTTGTTTTTTGCAGCTCTTTGTTTTTTTTAAAAAATAAATATTTTCTTAGTTGTATTATTGTGGAACAATAGAATACATATCTACATATACACAACATAATACAATAGTGATATAAATATTTTTATACAACAATGATATAGTTTCTACGCACATCATGTACTACAATCATCATAGACAAAAAAATATCATATACTATACCATATTGATACAATCATTATACCATATGGAAAAAGGCATCGTTTCCACCCTAAACTATACCCGAAAAGTCTAAGCCACATCTAAACTATACTAGTGACTTATTACACACCTTAACTATAAAAAAGTGATATTATTACCTCTCCGCAACCCCCATTCTAAGGCGCGTGTGTTACACTTATTTTAGGCGCGTCCAGCCTATTAAATAGCAAAAGTAAACGGCTAAAAACATTAAGGGAAAAGTCATCGTTTCCACCCCAAACTATAGTCGAAAAGTCGAATCCACACCTAAACTATATAAGTGACCTATTACACACCTTAACTATAAAAAAGTGATACTTTTTACCGACGTGGTGCTGAAGCGGCAGCGCGTGTAAAACACTACACCACATGCAAGTGGTGGTAGCCTGACAGGGTGTAAATAGTTTCACTTTTTTATAGTTTAGGTGTGTAATAGGTCACTAGTATAGTTTACGTGTGGCTTTGACTTTTCGGGTATAGTTTGGGGTGGAAACGATGCCTTTTCCCATACCATATCGATACAATTCCTATATCCATATTGATACAGTCCTTACACCATGTTGATACAACCCCTATATCATATTGATACTTATTTAGATACATATTTTATACAATTATTATACAATTTCTATACATATTTTAAACATATGCAGATTTTATACAACAATGATACAATTTCTATACACCTTATATATATAGTTTCTATATACATTTTATACAATAATTATATAATTTTTATACACATTCTATACAACCTTTAGCTGCAATCATTATTCGAATATGTCTTTTATACAACAACTATAAATTTCTATATAATATATATATATATATATATATATATATATATATATATATTCTATATAATAATTATATTATTTTTATATAATTATATTTAATTATTATTTTTAAACAACAAAAAAATGCAGAATATTTTTCAATTAAAAAATTTGTAGCAAAAAAAACACTGAGTAAAGGGCCAAATGGGCCAAGGGAAAGGCCAAAAAATGGCCAAATGGCCCAAGGGAAAGGCTGAAAATGGACCAATAGTCATAAAGTGATATTTTTTTCTAAAATTTATACAAATACACAACTTATGTTTTCAATATTACAAAAAATTCCAACTCCCTAAACATATTATAAAAATCCCAACATATACACAGACTGCTATGTATATGTCGGCTATGTTATGTATATTAATAGGGAGAGAGAGTAAAGTAATTTAAAAAATGGGAGAGAGTGTAATTACTTCTAAAAGTGTTGGTATTTATGTTATTTATACTTTTTTTTTTCCCAATAGGACACTTGTGTCCATATGCCCAAAGTTGGGCTATATTTTTAAAAAAGTGAAAAGGACATGGGCTGATCATTTTGAAAAGAAATGACCAGCAATATTAAAAGTTGGACAATTGGAGCCAGTCAACCCAATTTAATTATGATTTTTAGCCATTTAGCCCATCGGTCGCATGCAGTCTCTATACCCAATTGATACACTTTTATACTATATTGATACACTTTTATACTACATTGATATGCTTTGATATAACATTGATACACTTTTATACTAGATTGATGTACTTTTATACCACGTTGATACAGTATATATACTACATAAATACACCTTTTACAGAGAAAATTTGTGCAAGCATATACAGTAATTCGTTATTCATGAATTTGTTAACTTCACCTAAAATTTTGTGAAAATTTGTACAAGCATATACAAAATTTATTAAACCCTGTACCCTCACTCTCTAAACATTCCTTAATTTTTTTCCCTCTACAATTCACAAATGCAAAAATACACTCATCGGAGCTTCGGCAGAACCTGAACGGAGAAGAAGAAGGATAAACAATAAACAATAAAAATGAGTACAGTAGATAAGATGCTTTAACTCTCATCGTCGGTCCTAATGTCGCTGGAAAAATCATAATTCGTTATTCTCTATTTTTCGCTCTATTTACTAAATTGAATTGATTATGCATTGTAATTTAGCATTCACGAATTTTAGGACACGGAAAAATTTGTAAATATTTGCTTTCAGCAGAGGTTTAATATATTTGCAATGTCAGCAAACAGAACTGAAATGGCTAGAAATGAGATTTTGTAATTTCATGGCCATTTTATATCTTCTTCTTTTTTCAGTCGAGTGACTATTTTCGTCCTTTCTCCTTTTAGAAAAGGCTACACAATGTCTTCCCCCTCCCCCAAAACAGGAAAAAGTTCTACTATTTGTTTTAAATAATAAATTAAATACCTTTTTTTCTTTTCTATTATTGGAGTGTACAAAAATCCGATAGCCAACAAAGGAAAAAAAAAGAAGAGAGCATTACTTCAGCAAAAGCCATTGGATTGCACTATTTTTAGGGATGACGAGGGGTGGTAATACCACCCTGGTATGTATTTAAATTAATGCTAGGTGTTTACCCTTAAAAAGGTACAGTGAAATTTTGAAGGATGCACGAATTAAATCGATTCGAGATATGAAAATACACAAACACGTAAATAAGAGAAGCCAAAACAAATTGAATAATATTACGTAAATATAGCATATGTTGGCTTAATTCTAGTAGGGATATTTTTGGACCAAACGATTAATGTTAAAAATATTTTCGACCGAACTACTAAAAATGGCATTTTCTTTTAAATTTTGCATAATTTAAAAATATTTTTAAATCCTTTTCTGTCAATAAAAATTCAAAATTCTTTAAACTTTGATCATCCCCAATAGAAAATATATCCCCTTTTCCATGTTCATTTTGAGAAAAGAAAACGATCTTTTTTAACCTTAGTGTCATCAAACTCTGAACTTATTTTTCATGATTTTTTTTATTTTATTTGAAATTAACGTTTGACATTGTATTTAGAATTTGAAAAATGGTCAAAACTTTGTTTTCACTATTTAAGAAAATCCTAAATTTTTTATTTTACAAAATAACTCAATTGAAATATTTATATTTCTTGTTTAAATTATATTTTATTTTTTTTAAAAAAATATATTTAAATTCTAATATCTATTGCTAAAAGCACGACCAAACCAACACAATTTAAACTCCAACTCTGATTTTGAAAGTTTTAAATAAAGTGTTTTTTTTTTAAAAAATTTATGACCAAACACCCATTCATCTTCCACGATTTGGAATTCTCTCCTTTTTTATTTTCCTGTTATGTAATTGCTTCATTGGAAATTCTTCTTCCAAATCTAAAGAAGCATACCCAAATCCAGTAACATATAATTAAAGAGTATTTGTAGTATGTATATATATATATAACGTACATATTTCGTATACCTCATAAAGTACCAATGTTATGCAGGGAAATACAATGATATATACGTGTATTTTGGTATTGATTAGAGTGGTTTCTGATGATGATTCATGTGTGATATACTGAAATACATTCATATACAAGTGTATTTGTATGACTGTAAGGGGTCGTTTGGTAGAGTGTATTGGCAAAAATAATGCATGTATTAATTAATGTGTATTATGAACGGGGCCGGAGCTAGTGTGTTGTACGGGGGTTCGGCCGAACCCCCGTGCTTTTCCGTAGACCCTATATATATAT
Source organism: Capsicum pubescens (assembly GCA_030864215.1). Lineage (NCBI taxonomy): Eukaryota > Viridiplantae > Streptophyta > Magnoliopsida > Solanales > Solanaceae > Capsicum > Capsicum pubescens. The sequence goes on along the minus strand of CM061548.1, from coordinate 334,641,383 downwards.
GTATTTATTGGAAAACGTATATAATTACATAAGGCCGAACTCATAAACAAACATAGCTAGTTAGTCCAGTGGTAGGCGGAGAGCCTTCCACCCATGAGATGGGGGTTCTCGAACCCCATTGAAGGCTTTTTAATTTACATTTTCATTGGTACACTTCTATTTTTAAAAAATAAAATATATATAGACTAATAATCTATAATCTATAATATATTAAAAGTGTGAAGAGCCTACAAAATGTTGTTTGAACTTTTTGCCCTTCATTAAAAGTATCTTCTTTAGACAAAATCGTCTTTTCACAATTCTCTTATTATTTTAATAATATTAATTAAAAAAAACTTTCCTCACAAAATCAGGATACCTTTCCTTTCCCAAAAAAACTAACCATTCCTAACAAAAAAAAAAAAAAAAAGGGACAACATAAAACCCAACAGAACTAATACGTTGAATTGTAAACTTTAAAATCAGTTTTTTAATGTATGTTGTAGAAGCAATTTTTAGTTGCCAAAGTTAAAAAATATTTTATTTAATAATTTAATATCTTTCTACGCTTCTTTCTACACTTCTTGCCAAATTTAAAAAACAAAAATATTTCCATCTTTGTTATTTCTTCTTCGTGACGCCATCAAACTTTTTTTTTTATATATAAAATAGGATCAAAACAATTCCTATCCCATGTAAAATAGGTATCCTTTATCGACTTCTATAAAATCCATGTTGATTTTGCTTTTTTATTGTCCTCATCATATTTTTCTTTCATCTAATTGTTCACAGTTTAATCTCTTCTCCAGGTTCATTCTCTTTTTTCAGTTCTCTTCGTCAATTCACTTTAGCTTCTTGATCGATTATTGTTTGCTCATTAATAATTTAAACACAATATTAATTGATATGTCATCAATTTAGCTTATATTCTTAATTGATCTAATTTGTGTTATTAGTTGAATTTATGTTCTTATTGATTTAAGTTGTTTTATTTGTTGTATTTATTAAATATACGAAGACAAATCACACATTTAGGTACAGTCTACTACAATCTATATTATGAACAACCGCATTACTCCCACCAATCCTAATTTCCTATCCGCCAACAAGGAAATCGAGATTGGATTCATTGATTGCACTATTGTTCAAGAATGCAGAGGTCCTTTCTTGATACGGGAAAGACAAGAGAAGGCTAAAAAACTACTCAAAACAGTCCACAAATCAACTAGAACTCGAGGATCCCTTTGAGAGCAACTTTCGGCCAACAATAACAACACAAGGATTACAAGATACAAGGTGTATTTTAACACCAAAACAGCAACAATGACACAAAATGAAACAAGTCACAGATTCAACACAAACACAAGGGAAATTGCATAGAAAATAAAGATAGATAGTGAGACCAATATTATTACAAGATTAAGAACTAAGTGTATTTCAACACTAACCCCTAATGAATGTAACAATTAAAACCACACTCTTACGGTAACCACCAAGGGAATGAATTCTCCTCAAGATCTACCGTTTCCAAGCAAAGATCAATATTGGCTTTTCCAAGCTCTATGCTAAGGATTGCTCTTCCAGGCCCTACAACTAAGGGTGTTACACTCTCAAAAGAGAGAAAATATGTCTTTCAATTCTTCATCATTCAAAAACTGTCAAGAAATGAGCTAAAATGACCTATTTATAGTGTATTACAAAAGAAGACAAAAAGACCACTTTGCCCTTAATGATAGGTGCGGCCATGGTGTGTAAATACACCATGTGTAATGTCCAAAATGCCCTTAATTAAGGTCCAAAACCGTGAGTCCTCAATCTTAAATGCTCCAAGCAATCTTCCACACGCGAGATTGATTTAAGTTATGCTCAAAACGGGTCCTCCATGCATGTTCTTGTATTTTCGAGGTGACCAAGTCTTGAGCCTCTATATGTTGGCCTCCAAAGATGTCATCAAAAGATAAAATGGCCATTTGTCCCATATCATCCTCCCTTTCTTGAAAAGGATTCGACCTCGAATCCAAACCTTGCAAAACCGAAGAGAGGACAAACAAATACAAACTCCTCATGGCATGAGGGTTAGGGTTAGCATAACAAATCATCTCAACATGCCAAGGTTGCACATATTTGCAATATAACCAAGAATCCTCTGAAAGGAATATTAAAAACTCAATAAAAGATGTACAAAAGATTTGGTTATAGGATACATCAAGAGTGACACTTTGCTTGTCATGTATACCAAGCAACAAGTTTGGTGCACCAACATCACCATTCTAAATTTGGCACCGGGGTCAAATGGGAAAAGTGGCCATAGACACGGGTCTCGATAACACTTCCCTTTTCCCGTGGTCTACACCCAAACTAAATGACACACTCTCTACAATAACATACATATCATCCAAAGCAAATAGAGAGTAGAGAAAGATATCACTCAAATCGACTTCTACTAAGGTGCTCTCATGTGTGTACTCACTACTAGTTTCCCAATAATCACCATGAGTACTCTCAACAATGAAATCACACAAAGTAGAAGAAGAAGTAGCTTCCGCAACTACACATTCCTTACCCTTAAGAGTACTCTCATCTTCCAAGAAGAGATTTTCCTCTTTAGGAGGAATCTTGTCACACCATAGTGGGTTAGCATATAGGCTATAGCTTCCAAGGCAAGCTATACCATCATTTTCACCACTAGGTTCATTAGGAGTGTTTAAATCATCTTCAAACAAGACATTATACCTAAAAAAAGTATGATCTATTTCATGGGCAGATTCGGAACAAACACGTTCATCACTCTCTAAAAGACCAATATCAAGTTTCAAAGAGATTTAAAGTGCAAGATTATCCCAAGAATAGCTCTCGAGTTCACTCCTATTCCTTTGATCAACATTTTCAACATCATCACACACTTGAGGTTCATTAATTACATCATACACATCCTCAAGTGGTGGGTAATTTTCACACATAAGTTGATCAACACAAATTTCAGAAGATAATGTACTTTCATTCAACATAATGGTTTCAACACTACGTGGACATAAATCGATCATACAAGAAGAGTCGATTCGGTCATCAATAGGATCAACTAGTGTATCCACACTCACAACATGTACATCATCATCAAGTGGCAAAGAAACAATAGACTCACATATAGGCAAGCTACAACTCACACTCAATGGGCTACTAGCCACACAATTATCATTCACATGTACAAAAGTGTAAGAGTTAGCCATTTTACCTTGAAGTCCTTGAGTAGATTCTTCTTTTTCATGGTGTGAAAGTCCTCTAAAAGCTTGGGCAGCAACTTCCTTTTGGCATTGTGCTTCTTCGCTTGCCATGTTGGTACCTACACAAATGTCCTTAGAAATAGAAGGACAACCAATGTTAGCATGGTTTGGTGGTAATCCCCTCACTTTGCTCCACACAACCTCTCCTTTTTCCACTCTCAGATTACCACCTTGCACTCCCTTACTCCTCTCAATCTTTTGTCTCTCATAATAATTCGGGTTGTAGTAGGTAGGCATTTCTCTTCGTGGATTGGGCAGCAAGTAAGTCATGAGGCGATTCCCCCATTGGTCTCTTACAATATTTGACCAATTTTGCACGTTTGGAACTCTATGTTGTGCAAACCAATCGGCACCTAAGCATACATGACCGTATGTCAATGGAAGAATATCGCACCACACCTCCTCATGGTATTCAAATTGGGAGAAGACAACCTTGACCCTCTCAGTAACCTTAAACCCGTCCAAGAAGTATGGAACAAGTAAAGGCTCACGAAACAACCCCAAGAAGTCAACCATGGATGGAACGATGTAGTTACTATAGTACCTATCATTTAATACAATGAGGCAGCCCGGTATCCCACAAGTGTTCACCTTTCCAGAGTGTACACTCTTTCTTGGATCAACATTATAAAGCTCACGAGTACCTCTCGGTTTTGGAAATACATACCATCTTCTTCTCGTTGGACAACCTCCACTAGAGCTAGTATAACCATTCACACTATATCGATCTTGATAAGGAGTACTACAAGGTGGAGAATATGAATCTTCACACTCCTCACGTGTACTCTCATCATAGCTCTCATAAGTTTTGCGAACGAAAGGGTTATACCTAACACCAAATCTAGGTTCGAAGTGAGAATTGTAAGACTCCTCACATGCCCCAACGTCATCATAAGATCCATCAAGAGGTCCTATATCATCTCCAAAGTCACCATAAGCACTAGGTACTTTATTCACCTCATTTTCTCCCCCAAAATAGTAATTTTCAAATCTGCCCTAGTTTTGATCATGGCTATTTTCATAGCCTCCGCAATCTCCCTCAACTTCGTAGCCATAAAACCCCTCACTACAATCATAGTCTCCCATATTGTAGTCACAATAATCCCCGACTATCGAAGACATATTCCCCTTTATCACCTTTTGAACCTACAAAATGAACAAATAAGATTAGTAGTAAAAGCTCCTCACCAACACTCGTATTCACTTACTTTTGTGATCCTCACAATTGGAGCGGCGAATATTGAAAGTTGCTTATACTCCGGTAGTCAATAAGATGTCAATTCTACTTGGCAGCCGGAATAGATTCTTGTTTGATCGACTCAAGACAGAAAATTCTATTTACGAACTTGAAACAAAAAGTTACGATGAATTAAAAATGAGAAAAGCACACAAATAACGAAGAAACGACAAAAATGGATTCAAAAACTAATTCACAATCTAGTAGGTGATTACTAGTTTCTAATTAGTACTAGAATCAAGAAATGAAACTAACGAAATAAAGAAAAGAAACTTTAAAATCTGAAATTTAAGCTTCAAGATTTTTTTGGGAACGTTGATGACGTGGCACTTAGATGACGTGGCAATTTGGTGACATGGCAGTTTGCAATTTGGATTGGTCAAATTTTTAATTTGGGAGAGTGAAAAATCAACTAAAGGAGGGAAAAGCACAAGACTTAGAGCCTTTTTCAAAATTCAAAAGACCTTGACTTTCCTTGCACCTTTTTGGCAAGACACCTTTTTGAAAGCCTTTGTCTCCTTTCCTCTTTTGTTTGTCTTGGTATGTGCCCTTACTCTCTTTTGGTAATGAGTCTTTTTGAAAGTCCTATTGTCCCCTTTCTTTTTTTGTATGTTCTTTGGGATATATTTCAAGACTAACAAAAGACTACACTCTTTTCTCCACTTTTTAAGATCAAGCCACACCTATTGAATGTTCTTGTTCAACAATAAATGATGAACATAAAGAACAACAAGAACACTAAAAAGATTGAAACTAAACCAAATGAACTCCAAATTGAATGATTTTGGATTCCTTTTGCTCACGTTAAACTCCATAACACAACCATTCATTTTTCAAGCCACAATATCAACAACAAGCCTTCCAATTTTGAGCTTCACCTTACTAGTTTCTTCAACCTTAAACTCAACAATGGTGAACAACTCAAAACCACCCGGATTAAGCTCAAATCCAAAATCTAGACTCACTTAGTGTTAGGGAACAAGAACCTAACACTAGAAACAAACAAAACACACTAAAATCTCCTAAATCTAAGTCTCAAATTTCAGCTCAAACAAAAAAACGGGACAAATTTCTTTTTTTTGAGATTTTTGTTTTTTCAACACTTTTTTTTAATTTTTCAACTAACAAGCCCAAGATTGATTTTGTTGGAACAAAATCAATCCTTGCTCTGATACCAAATGATACGGAAAAGACAAGAGAAGGCTTAAAAACTACTCAAAACAGTCCACAAATCAACTAGAACTCGAGGACCCCTTTGAGAGCAACTTTCGGCTAACAATAACAACACAAGGATTACATGATACAAGGTGTATTTTAACACCAAAACAACAACAATGACACAAGATAAAACAAGTCACGGATTCAACACAAACACAAGGGAAATTGCATAGAAAATAAAGATCGACAGTGAGACCAAGATTATTACAAGATTAAGAACCAAGTGTATTTCAACACTAACCCCTAATGAATGTAACAATTAAAATCACACTCTTACGGTAACCACCAAGGGAATGAACTCTCCTCAAGATCTACCGTTTCCAAGCAAAGATCAATATTGGCTTTTCCAAGCCCTATGCTAAGGATGACTCTTCCAAGCCCTACAACTAAGGGTGTTACACTCTCAAAAGAGAGAAAATATGTCTTTCAATTCTTCATCATTCAAAAACTGCCAAGAAATGAGCCAAAATGACCTATTTATAGTGTATTACAAAAGAAGACAAAAAGACCACTTTGGCCTTAATGATAGGTACGGCCATGGTGTGTAAATACACCATGTGTAATGTTCAAAATGCCCTTAATTAAGGTCCAAAACCGTGAGTCCTCAATCTTAAATGCTCCAAGCAATCTTCCACACGCGAGATTGCTTTAAGTTATGCTCAAAACGGATCCTCCATGCATGTTCTTGTATTCTCGAGGTGACCAAGTCTTGAGCCTCTATATGTTGGCCTCCAAAGATGTCATCAAAAGATAAGATGTCCATTTGTCCCGTATCATTTCTATATTGTTGCTTTTTCAAACAATTTTGTTTCGTTTGAAGATGAACAATTACAGATGATCGAAAAAACTTTGGGTAATTTTCTTTCTTTATTCAAATAATCGACCAATTTACATAAACACAATATTTACTCCTATTTACCTAACCTTATTCACTTAACTTTTTTTTAGATATTTTTGGAATCTTTGTGAGTTCTAAGCTCTTCACAAGAGGAAAAAATCGAAGAGAGATAATACTTATGAATGAAAAGTAAGTCGAGCTTCGTTTGTTAGTAAAAATCGTAAAGAACAACTATTTTTTCTTTCAAAATTCTTCTTTTGTCTGACAAAATAATATAATTTTGCTTATTTAATCTTATTTGTTTGACTGCAAAATATAATTTTTGTTTATTTAATCTTATTTGTTTGACTGCAAAATTTAGGTGTGATCGAAAAACTATAACATTATGGGGTGAATCAACGGACATAGACAATGAGTTACTCCGAAAGTTGTCTGTTCAAAATCTTATTGTAGCATTCTGTGATGTTAAGACTACAATCAAGGTATTTTCTTAAACGCTATTGTGTTTATAGTAAATTATATATTTTTTTTAGATTCTGATTTTTTTTTATCTATTGTTGTAGGAAATTTTGGGCTAGGCTCCACATCCATCACTACAATGTGGATAGACCCCACTTTTGAAAAGGAAAAATCTCTACAAGAATGGTAATATATATTCACATATTCTTATTAATTAACACTAAATATGTACTTATCAATCTGCACTAACTAAATACCCTGCAGGTCTTTATTGGAAAAGAAAAAACATCCAGATATTACTCTACTACCAAGTTTACAAATTAACACAGCTAAAACATTGACAATTGCAGATATCTCGGGTCGTTTGTTCGATAATGAGGTACTATTCTTTAATTACTTCATAAAATTTATGTGTTTCAAAATTATCACTCCTAACCTCTTCTATATTTCTATTTGTAGCTTAAATATTGTAAATTCAATGCAACAATCAAAACTATACTAAATCTCAACGACCCGTACTATGCATCTTGCACCAAATGCTACAAAAAGATTGAGCGTAGCGATTCAAAGCGTCCTTACTGCCTCACAGAAATAAGTAGTTATGAGGAAAGGTAACCCACAGAAAGATCCAAATTTATTTTCAGCAATTTTTAAAATCAATATATGGGCTAATCGTTTCCCATCTAATGTTTTCTATTTCTAGGTTTCTTTTAAAACTAGACATTTTCGCGAAGACTGCTGATGGTATAGAAATTGACAGATGTACTGTTACATTGTTTAAAGCTGCACGATACTTGATTGGTTGCGATGTGGCATCGTACATACAATCAATATTAGAAAAGGTTATTTATTCTCTACCTGGAACTGTTTTTTATATTTCAAAAATAACAAGATTCATTGACCCTTTTTTTTTTCTTAAAAAAGAGGTCGCTAAATTTCCTCATTATAGGTATATCTTGTGTCTAATATCGAAATCTTAGCCGTCATTATGTTTTGTGGGCATAAAAGCATAAAAATTAGAGGTGAAGATGAGATAAATTATCCTACTGTTCTAGAGCGTAAATCATCAAAATTTTCTACCTACTCTAGGTATCTAAGCGACATACAGATGTTATACATCAAAAAAGGTCCTTACAATAATTATTAAGTTCAGTTAGCAGGTATTCTATGTTTATGTCCTTTTTTTCCATTTTTACTTGCTTCTTTCAATTCTAAATAGCTTCCTTAATAGAAACAGTCCTAAATACAAATTTATTTTTCTTACTCATACAGTTTCTTCTTTGATACAGAATGAAGAATCCCTATTTTATCAAGTCCATTTTATCGTACCTTGATGCTAAGTACCATAAAAGAATACACATTTCTTGTCAAGCTTGATGCAAAATATGCCAGAGATCAAGCTGCACGACGCTTCATTGCTGAAGAAGTACACGAGATTAAAAATCCTATTGTAGTTGACGTACTAGATCAAGAAGCAGAGTCGAAAAATACAATCAAGAAGACCCAAAAAGATAAGAGTCCACGAGGATGCTACTCAAGACCCAATAGCTTCTAAAAGGGTCAAACTTGAAAAGGATTTGTGATGCTTTATTCTCTATGAAAAAAGACCACTTTTTTTCCATTCTAGATCTAGCTACTTTCTTTTTAGGTTAAGCTCAAATAGTTTTAGGTTCCAGATAGTTATTGATTATTTAGATTTTCGATATTTTAAATAATATAAGCAACTTTTGCTGGCATATCAACTAATATTTGTTATTAACATTTGCTAAATGTGTGCTTCTAATTTGATCTAATTATACAATATCTGCTTTTATTTAATTACAATATATGTTATTAATCACTTATTGTATGTTGCAGGACATTATTTATTACATACATGGCACAAGGTAGATATAAAATTAATTAATTAACTTATTATATTTTTGCCTATTGTATACAACTATGATAAAAAAAATTGCTATTTTTTCAATGTAGATCAACACAAAATTTTCCGAGCCATTCGACGGTATAACAAATATATTGCTGCAAATACAATAAATTTAACTAATGGAATCAACAATGCTCATGAACAAGAAAGTGAACTAATAAATTCAGGTACTATCTAACTCGCAATTTATATTTACTTTTTTTCCTCAAACAACAAATACAATGGTCACATTGTTTTCTTACAACAATTGATTTGTTTAATTTCAGTTAGTTTTCCTTTCTTATATTCATAAAGGACACCACAAGAAACTGCACATTCATAAAACTCACATAATTGTCTACATTAAACAGTGATGTTTTACAAGCCAGAACGTGCAATCAGTAAAAGAGAATGCAACTTACCAATCAATCGTGCTTGTAAAATATTGTCATGGCAAGCTTTGAACCCTGTCAATTTGCAGAAAATAAGTTAGTTGAGGCTTTGCCAAAAAGATAGAAATAAAATAAACTGAGGCACAACTCACAGATAGAAAAACAAAAAAATTTAAAAACTATCCATTAAAAACACCGTTTACCTCATGACAGTGATAATGAGAACTAGCAAGTTGTGTAGAATACAACATTAGGACCGAAGGAGTTCACAATCCTGTTACAAAATTTATTTATCCAACTTAGAAAATACAATGGATATCAAGATCTCTGCTATTTGTTGTCATATAGACTTTTGATCTTGCAAAGAAAAAGGATGGAATGTCCATACAGCAAAGCATGAGAAACGCATTAGAATAGAAGACAAACTAAAGATTAAGTCTACCACATCCCAAATAACCATTCCAGGAATCCATGGAATGAGGAAACGTTCACAAACTATCAAAACCAAGTCTAGGATCCTGCTAACTTGAAGCACCTCCTCCAGCCAAGGTATCCAGTCCACAATAACCATGAGAATTTAAGAATGAGTTCTAAAATGCAGGCCTCACAACCATTGACCCAGTATATTCCTCTACACCACCATTTGCAATGACATTAGGATTTTCATTACCAGAATACACATATAACGATGCTATGTTAGCAGATGCTGCAGAGGTGCCATTTCCATCACAGTAAGTTGCACTAACTAGCTACTCCAAAGATACTACTAAGTAAATCAGAAAAGCTAGATCAACATCGAAAACTGGCTAAAACAGAACTCCCACAGAATCAATACATAAGCGTACTGAAGTGCAAAACTTAACAGAACAAATGTGAAACAAGTGTTTAGTTATATATATATATATATATAATATAAAACTTGTGGTAAAGCTACTTAGTGCCGCATGCTGTTGAAACAATGTGTATGGAAGTTAGGGTCTGTTTTTCCACCTATATTTTTCAAATTGAAGAAATGTTGCGACATTTCAATTTCTATCCCATGCTACTCAATTGTTAGACCAAAATATATAACTGTGAGCCCAATATTTTCTCGGGAAATATCAATAAGTCTACAGAAGTTTTGTGAAATTGTTGATCTCTTAAGTGTATCTTCGACTTTTCCCACACTTTTTAAGTGTAGCATTAACACATGTAGTATTTGTTTCTCTTTGCAGCCAACAAAAGGGTTCAATCCGCAAAAGATCTTGATATTGAAGAACAAAGACCTATAAAAAATACAGAATAAATTGGTTCTTGAAAGCTCTTTCCGAACGATATGATATTGAAGGTAATACAATAATAATTTATTAATTACAAATATATCCATTCGATTTGTGCTACATTTATTATTAATTAATTTTTTTGAAATGTCTCCATAAATTTAGGTGAAATTGACTACATACCATCAATTTCGTCTGTTCACAAGTTGGAAAATGTTCCTCCATGCACACATTGTCGGGCTATGAGGTTTGAAGATGAAACACCGAATTTTTGCTGTGACGGTGGATCAATCAAGCTTGCAAATGTTGAGTTCCAGCTCAACTTTACGACTTATTTTTCTCACGATCGGAAGTAGCACAAGAATTTCGCAAACATATTAGAGAATATAACAACATATTTTCATTTACATCTTTTGGTGTTCAACTCGATAATGATCTGACATCTTCAAGACAAGGAGTTTATACCTTTAGAGCACAGGGTCAAATATATCATGATCTACCCTCTTTAATTCCACATGATGATACTCCACGTTATTTTCAGTTGTACTTTTTTGACACAAAAAATGAGGTATGTAATAGGATTTCAAAACTCAAAGAAGCCAATTTATCTGAAGAAGTTGTGGCAATAATAAGACAGATAATGAATGTTAATCCTTATGCACAATGTTTTCGCCAGCTAAAGGATCATTCAAGCTTTCAGAATTTAGAAATTCGAATTGCTTCAAATGCTAAACTAGATCAACGTGTCTACAACAAACCATCAGTAGATTAAGTTGCTGCTATTTGGATAGACGACAACAACTCCAATGTACCATTTGATACAGAGATTATTGTTCATGAACACTCAGGCAATATACATAGAGTTAAACATTATTATGGTTGTTATGACCCACTCCAGTATAGGATACTTTTTCCAAATGGTGAATCAGGTTGGCACCAAGGAATACAAAAACAACATAAAATAAAAAAAAGTTCACATGAGACCGAAGTTGCAAGACTCAATCAAAATATTTCTACATTTGCATCCGTTAATGAGGTATTTGACAATGAACAAGGTATAATTCTGAAATAAATTTACACGAAATCTTATATTTCGGTAATTAAAATTTTAATATCAATGTTTTTAATTTTTTTTCTAGGTGTACGACGAGGAGGTAAACATTGTGTCTCATGTAGAGAGTACTACTGCTATAAGCTGCAAATACGTCATGGAGAAGACACGATAATGCTATTTGCGGACGACCGTTCCAACAATTTGTCGTTGAAATGTACATCAAGATGGAAACAACACGACTTGAATATTTTGCAGGGTATATTTGACAGGTAAGCTATATATATCCAGCAATAATACTAATTTAACTTATGATGAATATATTAATTTAGATTGAGAATTGCAATTGTTTGAAATGTAAATTATTTAATTGACATTTCAAGTGGGTTTCTGATCTAGCTAGGTCTGATTGGATGATATTTTTTAAACTTTATTTATTAAATTTAAAAATAAAAAGGGAAAAAGAAAAAAGAATTGGTTCATAACTACTACATTTTGACAATGTGAATTTTGTGTTAGTTTAATCAAAGTTATTTTATTTTTGTGTTAGAAAAATTAGTAAAGTGATTTTTGTGATTGAAAAAAAAAATGATAGTTAAGTTAGTATGAATTTTACCTAATATTCTCTTTACCAATTTGTTTGAAATTGACATGTTATTTTATAGGCAAGTTGCAACAAAATTATCGACCATTCATTTTTGACTAATAAATCTATCTCAAGCTTCTCATTTGATAACCTATAACCCATTCAAAAAGAAAAACAACAATAAAAAGGGTAAATTAGAAAATGTGGAAAAAAAGTTCACGTAAATTCATAATTTCTCATAAAATTAAATATTTTATGTGATATATATATATAATAAAAATTTCAAAAGCTGAGAAAAACAATGAATAAATAGTTGTCAGATAGTAAGTATAACTCATTTAAAATAACTCCCTACATGCAAAAATAACCATTAAGTATATCCTTATTTACATATATTTGTTTGTCAGTTATTATTATTCTTAATATAATTTTTCACATTGTAGTGTGCTATTGGAGTAATCAAAATTTGAAAAATGTTCTTGCATGGGAATACGCCTCGCAAACCATGCTCACAGAATGTTTTCGAAGATGTTCGGCGGATAGCGAAGCGCGAAAATATCTATACTGGGAATTTCCAGAGTACTGTGTTTGGAACCCTTAGGGTAAGATATGAACACCAAGAAAATCAAGATTTGTTATTGGTCGAATTGCTATTGGTAAGGCATCCAATAGAATCACTTTTAATATTTTTTATGTTTAAATTCAATTTACTCGGTCTTTTTATTTTAATGTCACAGCTAACCCAGCAGAAAGCGAAAGACACTATTTGAGATTGTTATTGAATCATGTACCAGGACTGACATCATTTGAAAACTTGCTATCTGTTAATGGAAGGAGGTGCGAAATGTTCAAGGAAGCTGCAAAAGAAAGAGGTTTACTGGAATCAGATAACAATATTTCTGAATGCTTACGTGCAGGGGCGGAGCCAGCCTTCTGTTCGGGGGTTCGGCCGAACCCCCTTCGACAAAAAAATATACTATTTATACATGATTAAAATTATTTTTTATGTGGTTATAGTAGGTGATGAACCCCCTTCGACTAAGTTTTCTTTGAATATGGAACCCCCTTAGTTGAAATCCTAAGTTTTCTTTGAATATGGAACCCCCTTCGTTGAAATTCTGGCTCCGCCTCTGCTTACGTGAGGTCGTAGTCTTTAAAATGCCATCGGCTTTGAGAAATTTATTTGCAATAATTTTGGTTCATTGTAATCCGGCGGATGTTAGAATGCTCTGGGATACATATTATGATGATATGTCGGAAGATTTTGAGAGAATACATGAAAATTCTCCTACTGCTCAACTTCAATGCACATTGAAAAGCATAAATCATTTCTTGGAGAGCATGGGTAAGAGAATTAAAAACTATGACATTCCTAAACTTGAGCAGAGCTTAGATGATGGAATTATATCGGAATGCAGAGAAATACGTGAAGAAAAATCTATAATAGTGTCTCCAGAAGACTTGGATACACAAACAAAGCTAAATCCTGAACAACAACAAGCATTCAAGATCATATCGGAAAGGATTGAGTCTGGACAATCAGGATTATTCTTTGTCGATGGACCTGGAGGGACCGAAAAAACTTTCTTATATAGTGCATTACTTGCAAATATCAGATCAAGAGGCATGATAGCGTTAGCAAAAACAACAAGTGGTGTAGCAACAACTCTTTTATCAAGAAGTCGTACAACTCATTCTAGATTTGAGATACCGCTTCAGACAACTAATGCGACTGTCACACATATATCAAAGCAAAGAGGTGGAGTTAAATTGATTCGTAAGGCTAAGCTAATTATTTGGGACGAAGCACCTATGGCCAGCCGTAGGACAATTGAAACAGTTGATAGGAGCTTCAGAGATATACTGGACATTAATGAACCATTTGGTGGAAAAGTAATGGTTTCGGAGGAGATTTTCATCAAGTACTTCCAGTAATTCCAAAATCTACAAGAGCTGAAACGGTAAATGCAAGTTTGGTAAAATCATACTTATGGCATCATATGGAAAGGATTAAGTTAACAAGAAATATGAGAGCAAGAGCAGATCCATCTTTCAGTGAATTCTTATTGCGTATAGGTAATGGAGAGGAGCCTACAATAAGAGATAATTTGATACTTCTTCCAAAAGAAATGGTTATTCAAAATACGAGCAGTAGTACTGGTGAAGATACATTAGTAGAACATATATTTCCGTCTATGGATAAAAATGCAAGTTGTGCAAAATACATGCCAGAACGGGCTATTCTAGCAAGCAGAAATGAATACGTGGATCAACTAAATGAAATGTTAATTTTCATATTTCCAAGTGAAAGTAGAACGTTTTTGAGTTTCGACTCTGCAGAAGATGATACTAACAATTATTATCAGGAAGATTACTTAAATACTCTCACACCAAACGGTCTCCCTCCACACAGGTATGTTCTTACATATATCATACAAACTTATATCAAAAGTGGCAGTATAATGCCTAAAGCTACATAAATTCCATTAAGAAAGTCAAAATTTACTTTCCAACTAAAAAATATCTCTTACTAGAATCATATTACCTATTTTGGATAATTCGGTAGCATTTCAGGCAACAATACAAATTTAGGCATTCTGACAAAATGTGAAAATAGGTTCACTTTTATCTCCAGCCTCCCTTAAGTATATGGGCATGTGTCCTTCCCCAATTATTATTACATTGCTCTTTGGTTACATATCTACTCATACTCAGCTGCTTTCTTCCTCATATATAGAAAAAAAATACAGATATATTGATTATGTAACACATGAAACATTTTACATCAAAGTGATAACCAAATACCACGTATGACTTCCTAAAGTGCACAATCTAAATATTCATGAAATAGCAAAGTACCAGATCAAACACATACAATTTATGTGCAAAACAGATCTAGGAATCCAAATTTTAAGAAGGTAAAAGAGTGGAACAACAACTAAATAAACTGATTATATATAATGCTAACCTTTAGTTGTGTGTACAAGAAAGTGAACACATTCTTCTATTGGAGTTGCCTCTGGAGCACTTGATTCTCCTTTCCTCTGACATCCTGATTCTTCTAGCATGAACCTGATATTGAATATGAGCTAGAGTCTGCCTGCACCTTATTTTGCAATATTTGGTTGAAAATTATTGTTAAAAATAATTCTCCACATTATCATTCTTATAACATTTTATGATTGATTTTGAAAAAAGATTTGCCTATCATGTTATTAAGAAATTTGGATGCTTCCAATGGCTTATGTAATGACACAAGAATGATATGTAGAGGTTTTGACAAAAATGTCATACATGCAGAAATAATGATTGGGAAAAATGCTTTCAAGCATGTGTTTATCCACGAATTCAGCTATCGCCTCCCGAAATTGAAGGTTACCCATTCAAGTTCATCAAAAAATAATTTCCAGTGCGATTATGCTTTTCAATGACGATTAACAAAGCACAAGGACAAACAATACCAACTGTTGGATTGTACTTGCCACAACATGTTTTTTCATATGGACAGCTCTACGTTGCACTCTCAAGAGGAATATCAATGTCAACAACAAAGGTTTTGGTCATGACAGAGCAGCCAAAGAGAAAAAAGGGAACATACACCAAAAACATCGTATACAAAGAGATATTAGGTAAGATACAACACATCAAATTACCTGATACAAAATAGTTTTTACACCTCCTAATATATTATTACCGACTCACCTCAAATATTCATATTCGCAGGTTCAAGAGATGCACAATTACATTAGATTGAGTTATTATGACAAAGTAATGATGGATAATTTTTGTGTAACTATCTAAGTTCTATGTCTCATACTACTGAGATATGTACAAAGTAGCAAATTGACATTTAATCTTGGGTTGGCTATATGAATCATCTATGATCATTCCGCTATATTTGGTCTCAATTCATTACAATTCTACTTTTCTTAATAAATAATTTTCTCTAAAGGCAAATTAGGAACTCTCTGCAACTAGACGTTCTCCAAAAACAATTTATCTTTACATTGGCATACAAATCTCTAACTAGACTAGAACAGCTCCTATAAACCAAACCCAAGGTAAGTCTATTTTATGTCCAGAATTGTATGACCGCATGTCTATTTTAACATCCACATTTCCGTAACACTCGTGTTATGGACACATTACATATTAGAGGCGTAACATTCACTCTCATATAACATGACTGGTCACACCATTATTCTATAAAACTTGTCTTTCACTTTGGTAAGAATCTTCCAAGCCCAAAACTCTCATCAATTTTACTCATCGATCTTCCTAATTCAATGTGAGACATTCATTAATCAGGTCATTCTCCTGGACAATTGCCATCACCAAAACACGTCGTATGTTAGTGAAGTAAGGATCCATAATCTATCCAATCCAACACCGAGATACAAGCTATACATTATGGAAAAAGATCACGTATTTGGATCTGCTGTAATCATGCCAGTGGTTTCATTAAGGTCTGTTTAGACAAACGCGTACCTATTGGTTCTTCCATCATGCACGGTAGCCCTACCATATTTCCATGATCTCCCCAACAATAAGTGACACGCTTGCATAGGTATCACATCACACCTCATCTTGGTAGTTTCTTACCTTGGAAGAGCATGTAGCGTATACTTGGAAGTTATGCTAAGTACATACAAAAGCTAAACATGAATACAACTAATAACATATAACCAAATATGTATATGCAGAACGAGAAGACCTGACACGCTACTGTAACTTTTGATTACAAAGGGAAATAGGAGAAATACAAAGAACTTCCGCTGAAGTAATTCTCTTCTTTGGCTCTTGTGTTAGCATTTTTCGAATAAGGTCCTTGGCACTATTTAGTATGGATGGCCATGGATCACTTTGAAAGTCAATTTCTCCTCCTTTGTACTTCTTTTGCATCATGATAGTGCCCCAGATCTGCATGAAGACAAAAGGAGGTGTAAGATGGGTATCAACTGGGAAGCATACTCAATAGTGTTACTTGTTTAAACAAAATATTGTAGGTGAGATAATGTAAAACTAAGAGATGCAAAGAGGCAGAATTTAAAATGAAAACAGGTTACTTTTAACTTCAGTAAAGGAGGTGGTTCTTTATTGAAATTATAGGTGCTAAGATAACCGAAAAAAGTACCTAGAAAACACCTTATAAATATTAAATTTAGTGCTTCACCAGTTAATTTTTTCATACAAAAGGACAAATTCACATTTCAAAGTAGACGGATATGGTATCACGGACCAGAAGTCATAGCTAGATGCCTTGAAACAGCAATGCCAAAGCTCAAACAAATTACTATATTATAGAAGCTGACTACATAAATTCTAGACCAGTCTCACCAAGAGGCACTATATGAACTTCATTTTCCAGCAATTACAACAATCTAAATAGCAAGTTCACTTACCATTACAGGTATCATTTTGGCACATTTTGCCAGGGTTTGAACAGGAAAGCTGACATATTTGAGAACCTGAGAAAGAACCAAAATTATCAGTACTTGTCAGTTATTACTTCACAACTGCCAAAGTTCTTTACATCATATTTGTCCAAATCTTATGCGTTCGTTTTTCGTATTTCACAATCTTTTTTATTTAAGGCTTACTATCTCTGTTCTCCTTTGTTCTTTACTTCATTTTCATGAAATCATAAGGAAGATAAAACTTACCTCGTACTGACAAGTTGTTGTAAGGATGTTAGACACAGAAACTATACAATACTTATGGAGTGGAGCTACTGGATCCAATGCCTTCTTACTTGCCTGCAAATCAGACAATTGGAGGTAAATACTTAGTGTAGTGTGTGACAAATTCCCAAGAAAACAACAACAACATACTCAGTAAAATCCCACAAGTGAGGTTTGGGGAGGGTAGAGTGTACGCAGACCTTACCACTACCTCATGCAGGTAGAGAGGTTGTTTTCGAAAGACCCATCGGCTCAAGTGCAGCAAATCCAGGTACATAGAAGAAGGAAATAGTGCAGAAAATATAGCAACTAACAAAGGAACAGTGCAAAGTCTACAAGAAAACAAGAAATAATGCAAACACTACAGATTTCACTCTCTGCCTCACCAAGAGGCTCTCAAAATAGATTTGAATGATGTAAGGGTACACTTGCAGTAGTAGATGAATAAGTCGTCTGTGCTTATAGCCTAGAATTATTCTTTACCAGTAAAACTCCAGCAGAGACCGCAGGCAGATGTGGTAATCCGATTGCAGAAGACAAGAAATAATGAGTATATAAAATAGTCTTTGTTTGCCCCATAAGGAACTCTCATGATCTTTTCTTGCAAGAACAAATTTCATCATGATGTCAAGGAAATAAAAGGTACACAATATCCAAGTAAACGCAAAAAGGTGTTTCTTTATTAATCATGAGATCAAAGTGACCTGTTGAACGGCGTGTAGATGCTGCTATACTTATATTTGCCATTTCGCAGAAATATGCAGCTAACGAAAAAAAAAGTGCAAAAGAAACCTCAAAATTACTTATGTTAAATGGAGAAGATCTCCTTGTACAAATAATTGCATCTTCAATTTAAGAAACTGGGGAAGAGGATACAGATCAAGGAATTGATGATTCAAAGATCATTTTCAACCGTTGCTTACTAAATGATCACATCAGTCCTTTATTTTTGGTGCGTGGGGGGTGCATGGATAGGGCTGTAAGTTACTATGAATCTATTTAACAGTTACTATGAATCTAATTAACATGTAAACTCCGAAAGTAAAAGGAAAAAAATGTAGCAGATTTTGCATGAGAATCAATTGAAAACAGAAAAGAAACATATAATCACAGAGAAAAGAATCGTTTTATGTGTAATACTGGAAAGCTGCAATTTGAATCTAGATAACTATATTGTACGATGTGGCTCCCACTAAAAAACTCAAGTTGATGTCTAAATTACACACACTCAGGCTGATTGTCAGTTAGGGCACATATAAAGATTTGATTATCCTAAACCCTTAAAAACTTAGCAAATGGGCATGAAAAAAATTTGCAGGAATGACAATTGCTATAGAGAACAAGTGAATTTAGATATTTATTAATGAACAAACAATACTAAAATTGAATGCAAAGTTTCCGTGGTATGGTACAATGCTTTTTTTGTCTGGATCTTCGACAGATGTACTCAACTGGTATAAAACGAATGGCTCATCCAATGAGTGATACACTAGCGAGTAAACTGCAAATGGGTCTTGCTTGGTATAATATAAGTGGATGAGTTAGTTGCTTGACTCAATAATCGCCTTCAAAGTCATTAACTCCATATGACGTTTTACTCTGGAATCACACAATTGTAGTTGCTTGCTATGCTTTAAAAAGTCATTACACCATAAAAAATTTGACTCTATACAACATAGATCTCATAACCACTCCCCATTCATGTTATGCCCAACCCTATTCTTGTAAGAGAAATTTCGAAGAGCTTGGAGCCCAGTTAGCCCGCCGAAACAGTCCCATCCTCATCATATATGGATTGGTTTGAAGAGAGAAAAATCCTCCCTCTTTGAGTTCTTCTTGACACTTCACAGATGTAGGGACAGTAACTTCAATAGCTTTATTTTTAGTAATCTCACAAAAGGAGCATGTCAGATGTGCAGCATTTTATCTGCCTACTCAATTACATCTTATAAACAACAACAACAATTAACACGCCTCAGTCCCAAATAAGTTGGCTATGTGAGATCCATACTTCCAAAACATTGTATGGGCAAATGAAATATATATGAAACAATTGAGTAATTAAATCAAGTATCAGTATATTCTTTCAAATCCAGTTAATGGAGAAGCAACAAAAATTGCGAGATGGCACTGTTATCAAAACAAGGAGGGGGGTGTTCTTTTATGATGGTGGTGTTTGCGCAAGCTTGTGCAATCCTCGACTCTTCCAAAGTACTCTAACAGGAAGAAGAGAATTCTTGAGATATTCACTGAAAAAGTCCCCTAGCTGCACCTCGACAAACTCATTTCGCCGGTAAATGACTCAATTTAACAAGTGCTCTGTGCTAACACTTCTAGCAAAAATCTTGTAATAAACACATTGCTTTAACTGTAAAGGGGTTCATCGTACCGGACCGATCCAAGAAGAGCGATTAGGCGTACGTTCTATCCTTGAGTAAAAGGAGATATGGTCATATCATATTCCCATTACACTGTTTCCTCAGTTACTACTCCCTCGCTCTGATTGATTCTTAGAGAAATTGAAATAATTAAGCCGACAGTTTCCATAATAATTTTGAAACTTAAATGCTGATGAGCCATAGATAAGACTAATAAGAGTAAAATAAAATCTTTCCTCGATAGTACATGATCAAATACTAAATAAGTGATTTTGGAGAGATCAAGCTTTCTGTAAAAGCAAATCCACCCCGAATGGCATAACACTTTCTAAATGACCCTTTTTTTGTAAAGTGACATTGATTCCAGTAGCGGACAACTGATTCAACATAATTTTACAGACCAAAGTTCAGCTTAGTCGAGAACTTGAAGATTGAAAAGGTTGGAAGCTGAGGAATTGTTGGTCAAGAAGCTTCTTGGCTTCTCCAGTTTCCTAAATTGGTTTTCCATTTCTAATGTTGCCCGATTGTATTTTGTTTATTTCTTTGGGCCGGGTCATTTTGGACCTGCCCCTTTCATTATGAACTGATAATTTTTTAGTTTTAAAAAAAGTTAGTAATAATTTATGCTAATTAGTAGTAATCAAGAAGCACTAATTATGAGGGGAATCGATATTACGTTGAAAAGGTTAACAAAAATTATTTTGTTATAAATTCTCTTTAAAGTTACATTACCAATCATTATTATTTTAATAGCCGTGTCATCCTAATTTAGGACGGGTAAAATGGGACTGAGGGAGTACAAAGGTTTTAATTAAATGATATATTTTCTATTATTATCAACCATCTCACTATAATTAATATAGAGTTTTTAATTTACTTTTACCAAGTATATGCATGACTAAATTTCTCTTTAATCAACTATAAAAGTATTTTTTAATCTTGAAATTTGACGTTGTGTTTTTTTATACTTAATAAAATACAGACAGACAAGAAAATTTTACATTTTTTTTTTAAATTTTTTATACTTAATAAAATAACTGACGCATATCTATTATATTTTTTATATACGTCTATTTTTAAAGTATTTGATACACGTGCAACGCATGTGATTTTATTCTAGTAATTAAAGAAAGTCAAAAGGTTTATCAATAACCCCACCCACCCACCCCCAAAAAAAGCTTAAACTAATAAAAAAAAAGAAACTTAAAATAATAATTAAAGAAAGAAAAAAACGTGTTTGATAGCTAACAAAAAAATTTGGCTTTCTTTGTTGACTTCAAACAAACAGAAAACTTTAGCTTTCTCTTTCTTGACTTCAAACAAGTTCTTCATACTTTAGTCTTCAAACAAGACCAACAAAAATCTTTGGGAGTTTTTAAAATGCTTTAGATTTTTGTCTCCAATGACCAGAATCGAACTTCTGCTGCTCTGTCAAGGTATGTAATGTGCACTTGTGCAGTGGTTTTCATAGACCATAATTCCATTTCACTTTCAGTTTTCGCAGATGCTAATTGTTAGTCTCAATGTCTCATAGTTTTGCATCGGCATTCATGAGCCGCGATCGATAAATTATGATTAAATTTTTAATTTTGATTTTGGGTTAAAGTGCTTTAGTAATTGTATCTGTAATTCTATTGCAACATATAGTTTTCGTATTTTGTGATTGCAATTTGCAAGACAGTAGAATAATTTTGTAGAACATTTTGTGTTTTGTCATTTTAATCCTGAATGGTTTAAGCCTTCATATTCTCAATGGTTAGAATATAGCATATTAGTATTAAAGAAGATGCAACATTTTGCTTACGTTGTTACTTGTTTAAAAATGAGCTCGGAGGATATGAAAAAAAAAAAGAGTAAATCCTTGACAACGGAAGGTTTTCGAAGTTGGAACAAAGGCATAGAAAGGCTTAAAAAATATGTGGGTGAAGTCAATAGTGTTCATCGTCGATGTTTCAAGATGTAGGTGAAGTGAAATAGTGAATAGTGTTCCGAAACCCCAGACTTTAAAGTTTGGCACCGCCTCTGAGTATGATTACTTTATTTGGTACAATTTTTAGTCAATGTATAACTAATGCAAGCATTAGTTATACACTCTATTGTGTATTAAGGTTTGTATTGCTAATACCACCCATTTTCTATGTATTAGTAATGCAAAGTGTTTAATACATGCATTAACTTATTAAATGACCTTAATACCCCTCAATTTCCCTCTCAAAATATTTCACCATTTCTTTTCCCGCCATTTTAATTTGCAATAGTGAATCTTTTCAAAACATTTCACAATTTTTTTTCCGACCATTTTAATCTACAACAATGAATAATTGATTTAAATAATTGTAACATATTTTGCTTTGCTTTGAGGGTCTTTAAAAAGATTAAAAAAAATTGAGAATATTTCTTAATTTTACGTCATATATTTTATTTTTGTTTCGACTATGTTAATCCATTGACATAATATTTCATGTGCAAAGACGAAGGTCTTGCAATTAATCTGAAACCTCTATATATTAGTTCAACAATACTAATTATATTTGAGATGGCAAAAAAATTTTGTTGCAAAAAAGTGTACAAAATCAAAGAAGGGTATTTTATAAACAAACATTTCTTTTATAGAAATTATGTAAGATGTATTATTTCTTATACATCAAACCAAACAATGTATAAGAAATAATACATGCATAACTAATACAAGCATAAGTAACACAAGCATTACTAATACACTATATTTTGCATTGATCTTATACACTCTACCAAACGACTCCTAAGTGTATGCATGGCATGTTATTGGGGTAATGACTGGAAAGTGTTAAGTTAATCTTATATCCACGCAATTACAATTACCATCTAGCCAGAGATAACATATTCACCCTGATATAGTGTATCTTGCTTGTAGCTGATACAATATTCTGCTACATTTTGAAACAAACAATTGCGATGTTTCATAAATACACAAAATTTTGCAACCTTTCGTAGTTAATTAAGTCGAAAATGTATATAAAATTTTGGATAAAGGACATGCAAAACCCACTATAAAACCAATGGTCCAAGATTTGGCCTTTGGACATAAAATAACCTGTCGGTCAATATAATTTCAAGAAATAGCCACTTCCATTTTGAACTATTTTCATGCTCTTTCCCTTTCTCTCTCTCTCCGTGCTCTGCTTCTCCTTTTTTTCTTTTCTTTTTTTTACTAGTATTTCTTTTCACTTTTTTCATTACTCTTTTTAAAAAAAGATTTTTTTTATTGTTCTAGTTGCTCCTTTTCATTGCTTCTCTGGTAAGTCCTTTAATTCTTTGCCTCAGATTGTAATTTTTTATTTGTTTTAGAAAAATAAAATAGTGAAATTTTTGGGGTGCGATTTAAATATCTTTTTGATCACTATACCAAATGATTTTGATTGAAATTGTATTGGGAACATTATTTGTATCTTTAAAATCGATTTGTCTATATTGAATTTCGTGTTATGTATGATATGTTTTAGCAATCTCAGTTTGAAATTCAGAATTGTACGTTGAGAAAAATTGACAATATAATTGTTCTGAAATTCTAGACTGAATTACATTTTTGGACTGAAATTCTAATGGGGGTATATGTTTGATGGTCTGGTGTTTACTTATTGTGCGTACATTCTACTCTCTCCTGCGTTTGTGGGTTTATATTTGAGGATGTTGTTTGTAGTTAGTATGATGAAAATAGTTAGAAGAATTGATTTTCTTCACTTTTTAAATTTAATCTTTAGTAATGGGAGAAATGAAAGTTGTATAAAAACAGTGTAATTTTGTATATAGTATGTATTTGTATAAGATTTCTAGAGAAACCATATCGATTGTATAGGAACAATATGCAATGCCTATGGAAATTGAATCATTACTATATAGATATGTATATGTATAATATTCTTATGAAACTATTTAATTGTTGTGTAGAATATCTATCTGCATAATTGTTGTATAGAAACTATATAATTGTTGTATAATTATTTTATAGAAATTGTATCAATTTGATAATTATTGTATAGAAATTGTATAATTATTGTATAAAAACTGTATAATTATTATATAATTATTTTACATAAATTGTATCATTGTGTATAATTGTTGTATAAAAATTGTATAACTATTCTCTAGAATATGTATAATTATAGCTAAAGGTTGTATAGAATGTGTATAAAAGTGTATAATTATTGTATGAAATATTGTTTAGCATGCGTATAGAAATTATATCATTGTTGTATAGAATATGTATATATACAAGATCTCTGTAAAAATTGTATCATCATTATTAAAAAATGTATATTTTCTATTAAAATATGTTATTTTTAAAAATTTGTATTTTAAAAAACTACAAAATTTTATCTGATTATGATATTATAAATTTGTATTTGATTTTTTAAAAAAACTACAAAATTTTATTTGATTATTTTATAGATAAAATTAAAAAAATAAATAGAAATATCAATTTTTTAGAAAAAAAATGAGCATAAATAAAAAGGGGAAAAAGAAGAAAACACAACTAGCAGAAAAAAGAAACAAAAAATCAACAACGAAAAAACAACAAAAAATAAATACAATTTATACACTTTATATAATAATAATAAAAAAAAAGCAAAAAGAGCAACAACAAAAGTAAAACAAAAAATACAAAGTCAACAATTTTTTTCTTTAGAAAGAAAAAGTCAAAGAAAGTTGCGCAACTAGCGAAATGATTAAGAAATGGGATTTTGAATTCATGGTCCGTTTTCGTGTCATTTTTTTAGCCGAGAGGCTATTTTTGTCCTTTCCTCTAAAATTTTCTTTTCTTTTTTGGGATGTAATGTAGACTTAAAAAGTTTATACTACTAACAATTTGAAGGGCTATGACCCTAAGTATAATAATTGGTAGGAGGCCAACTAATTGATTGAGCTCTTGGGGCCATCACTTTGGATCCAACCCAAAATGTTGTGCCTCTCACAACTTTGTTTGTCTATTTATAATGGGCAAAATTCACAAATAGCATACTTAAGATCATAATTATTAGTTTCATAGCAACAATTTCATAATTACTTAATATAACAATTTATATTTTGTATTTTTAGAAACTGTTGCTATAAAAATACATATACAACTAATTTTACAACCTTTAATTAACTGAAAGTGGTTGAGCTAAATATGATATAATTACCCATTAATTAAATGTATAGATTTATTTTCCATTAAAACCTCTTAAATCACGTGATTTTCGTTATATGCTAACAACACTAAGCAAAATTCAAATTTTAATTTTTTTCATTAACCTATTCATCCAAAGAAAAAAAATAGCAAAATCAAAATAAGCTGAATCTTTTTCTGTGCAATTTGTTCGAATTCAACCGTCATTTTGAAATTCAACCGTTACTGTTGTTGAATCAAATTCGACTGAAATTTCTTCGAATTCAACATCAGTTTCAAAACGAAGCATTAATGTTGTTGAATCAAATTCAATTGTAGATTCTTCAGTTCAATTTGTTCGAATTCAACAATCGGTTGCAAATTCAATCATTACTGTTGTTGAAGGTACTTAATCAGTATTATTTTTTGGTTCAAAATTGTACTTTTCAACCATTACTGATGTCCGTTCAATTTTTTGTTGTCGTCGTTAATTTGTTTTTAAAATTTTGTAAATGAATTTCGAGTTAAAAGTAATGCAACAGTAAATTCAACAGATAGAACAAAAAAATTATCGAAATCAATTTTTTATACTGCTTAAATTCAATTTTTTGGAGGTCCGATTCTAGAAATTTAAGACTATTTCTGTAATTTCGATTATGTATATTTTAGTTGTGTTCGATTATGGAGGTCAACAGCTTTGTTTGTAATTAATGTAGAACAAATAATTTGTTATTATATTTTATACTGAGAATTTTGATTGTGTTTGTATTTTAGGTTTAACAAATTTATTGCAATTGTATTTTCTGCTGGGAATTTAGATTGTGTTTGTATTTTAAGTTTAACAAATTTGTTGCAGTTGTGTTTTAAGTTTAACATTGATTACTGCATATCGGTATGAAATATATATGTTGTTGTATGTATAAATATCTATGGACGTATGTGCTTTAAAAAGAACTGTGAAGTTAGTCAATATTCTCTGTTATGCAGAAAAATACATATGCAGTAATCAATGTTCACTGTTAAATACATATGCTGTAATTCATATGTATATTTATGTGATTTGTTGGTATTAAATCTGTTATTGTATTTATAAGTACACATATGTAGTAAGCATAAAAAATACATATGTTGTTAGCAATATGTGTATTTGAATTTTGCAGCTGTGTTTCTGTAACGTCCCGAAATCGGGTCCCGAGACGTCACACGGTGCTTAGGGTCACAAGTGATCCCTTCTACTGGCATAACTCATAAGCAACTTAATAGAAAGTATAAATCTATACAAATTTGCGGAAAAAATAACTCTTTTCTGAATCTGATCGATACAAAACTAAATTTTTACAAGATTACAATTCTGCCTTTACAACCAAAACTGAAACTGAATACATCAACTTCTACTGACTGTCTATGAAGCCTTTACTAGTACTGACTCAAGGTAGCCGGGTCATGACTCCCGACTACCCCCACTCAATACGACTGAATAAGGAGAATACAATATTATTAATTCTGCATAACTGACTCAAGCCCATGAATCAAAAGGACTCATCATCTGCTGACTAGATGTCGTGAATTGACTGGATCTGAAGGTGCATGCTATACCTTGTACCTATATTCTGAGAAAATGTAGCCCACACACGAGTGTGTGTGTGGGTCAGTACCATGGAAATATACCGAGCGTATGGGGGTGCAATGCATATATATAAAATAATATCTTAATATCATCACAGTTTATAAAATTATACATGCTGATATGAAAGACTCACTTAGCTTGAAACAGATAATCAAAATCATAAGTAAATAATACATGTAACTAAAACACGTGAGTCATTTCAATAAGTTCTCAATTCACTTCTTCCTTGGTTTCAAACATATAGAGTAATCAAGTTTCAAAATAATTCTCTTTAGAACATAACATCTCAATCTTTCGAAAACAATAACTTTCTCAAAATCAATTCTTCAAAACAATATATTCCTCTTAGATAGAATGGTACACACACACACATTGGGAGTTTCTCATAACCGACATAAACCATGTGAGCTACATGGAGTCCAACTTTCTACCCGCATTGAGGAGAGTCGCCCTATTCCTTGCCATCGGAGTAGGACCTTAAATTATCAATCCAAACACTAGTGATCACTATGAAAATCAGCCTCAATTCTGGCTCCTACGGGGGCACGTAGTTCTAGGGAAGTACCAAACCCGCTATACCTCTCACTCGATGCTAAAGACTACTCTCGGACTTAGCTCAGATTTTTTCAAAAGAAAATCCACCATAAATAGTTCAACAATTCACAACGGGAGCCATCATGCTACCCCTTTCATAATGAATCAATAAAAGTTGATTTTTTTTTTCATCTCGGGTTGAAAATCAACCCCTTTTTACGACCGAAAGGTCAAAGCTTCTTTATCTTTTCAAATTATTCAAATTCAAGGTGTTTATAACACATGTTTTCTCAAAAACAACAATCTCAAATAGAGTTCAAAACCCATGTCTCAATATCACATTAAACCTTATCAAGATTCATGCTTTACATCATAAACACAAATAAATTTCTTTAAAATCTGGAAATTTCAGCTTTAAGCACAAAATATCATTGTTCTCATATAATTTCACTTCTAAAATATCGAAAATATCATAATCTCATGAGAATCAATATAAGATATAAATTCATGCTTCAAATTCATAATAAAACATATAAAATCCATAACTTCGTAAAAGAAAAATATTTTTGGGCACAAGAACGAAAGGGTGTCCTTGTTGAAAACCCCACATACCTTTATAATAACGAAATTGATGAAAGATTGGACCTTCAACCTTGATTGTGCAACCCTAGTTGTTTTGATCTTATTGTGCTCTTGGATGATGTGCTTAGACTGATAATAGGGTTATGCTGTGTTTAGGAACAGTTAAATTCGTAGGGTTATGTTTAGGGACATGTAAGGAATGTTAGAAGTCTTAGTTATCCTTGAAATAACTCAAAAACGGAGTGTTTTCATTGCTGAAAACCTAAGTGTGCGTCGGACACCTCATGGAAGATGCTAGGATGTGCGCCGCATATGCTATGGCACACTTGGAGGTGTGCATCGCACAAGCTATCGCACATCCCTACTGCCTCTCACGAAAATAGGCATAACTCATCACTCGGGTATCGGATTTTTGCGAAATTGGTATCGTTTGAAAGCTAATTCAATTATCTACAATTTGATAGGTCCTGGGATGAAAAGGTCCATGTATATTAAGATATATACATGTTTGAAGTATACCCTTGTAGAATCGAATATCAAATGTTAGATAAATCAAATGATCTTAGTTCAACTTGGCTCTAAATGATTTATATGAACATTGTTGACCTCAAGAGCACTTCACATACTAGGATAAAGATCATGAAATCTATATTCACATGGGAATCACTTGAATTAGAGCTTAGACGCGTAGGAATGACGGTTAGAATTCTAGTATGAAAATACGGGGTATTATATTATCTCCTCCTTGGGAACATTCGTCCTCGAATGTGGATAATTAACCTGAAACACAGAGGAATCTTTGTCTTTAAGCTATCATGTGCAACTGATAGAAACTGAATCACTGGATCTCAAGAATAATGAGCTACTGAACTGATCTGCAAGTGCATGCATTCTCATGCAAATAACTATATGGCTAAGATAGAAACGAGAGTGTCAACTTATGAGAAAGCATTACTTTGCGCTGGATCTAATCTCATGAGAAAAGATGATAGGTTTATGGCATGAAAACTCAGGGTATTACAACATCCCCCTCTTGGGATCGTTCGTCCCCGAATGATAATAATTTGGTGAAAATACTAGGAAGATACTGTGACACTACACAAGATTCTTATGAATTGAATCATGACTTAATATCTGAAACTAAAACTGATGCATGAACTGAGCTGAATCATTCAAACTTCTATCATGAAACTGAACTCTGAGCTGACTATACTTTACTTGCTTCAAGGAACTAATACATGTTGAGAGTCGAGGATTCACTTGAAGTGTTCATGATCCATTAATACATATCGAATTGAGAAGTGATAACTTATGCAAGTGTTAATCATGAGACAACAAGACTTAGATCATACGAGGGGTATTACACTATCTGGGCTAAAACACTTGGAAAATTGAGATTATGCGCTGAACACTTATGAAATGAGTCATGATTAAATTGCCAAACCTGAAACATGATGCTTGGATTGAACGGAATTATCTCACGGAATAACAATACTCATGAAACTTTAGATAGTAATACTAGATGAGAAGTTGGAACTCTATAAGAGCTATCGACTTGCTTGTTAACTGGAGTGCAGGCTATATGGACCGGATCATACCGACTGCCCATATTCAAATGGAATATTTTATCAGCATTTTTCTATGAAATTCTATTAATATTACGGAGCAACGGATTTGGGTTTGATCTGAACAAAACATCTGACAAAGGAATCACAACATTGATATAAATCCATAGCATGGAATAAAAATATATAACTCATAAACTAGGATAGGATTGCTAGGCCGCAGGCAACACAACTTCTTACTTTCAAGCTTAGCATCACTTCTCAAATGCTCTCTCAACTATACTATTCCCCTTAAATACCATACTCATTTGATTCAACTTATAATTCTCACATGGGCACTGATAAATCTTTCTGCAAGGTCTAAAGTAAACTAAGTCCTCTTGCCAAGGTCAAGACTAACTCAAAAATCATAAGATACAACATGCCACTCCACAATACTAGTCTAAACCACACGATTCAATATTCTATATCTTCTTAGAGCTCACACCCTAAGCATAACATGCCTTACCACTTCAATGACTAATTCAAAACTCTTGATATGGATTCACTAGCGCATATTGCATTCATCCTCTTACACTCAACATGACATTCAAGCCTATCATTAAAATCACATATAACTTTAAGGAAATGCCCCTAAAGGCATACTCCGCATATCTTTAAACCTTTAACAATAATAATTTTCTTGCACTATTTGATGATAGGCGAATTTACGCGCCTATATCAATATATTTTGCCCATATTTTAGCCTAGTTTTGAGAACAAATTATATATTTCATGCACTTTTAGTCCCTTTTCCTGTAAATGAGCTAACGAACATGATTAGTAAAGTTTCAGGTATAAATGATGCATAATTCAGCATTTTATGGCTTACTTGACGCTAAAGAAAGCTCACGAAGGAAGGGAAGGGAGTTTACACGCCTAAGGACCAAAACTGCTGCATGGAAAATCTGTCCCGGGCTAAAACAGCATTTCTGAAGACTTTGGGGGACCAAAACTGCTGCATGGAAAATCTGTCCCGGGCTAAAACAGCAATTCTGAAGACTTTGGGGACTTACAGACACAAAGCTGGATTTTGACAATGATACATTAACCTAGTACAATTAGGTTATGTATTTCATTATTTAAGTGGATTATGATAATGTTACCTTAACCTAGTACATATGGGTTAAGGATTTCATTAGTCTAGTAGGATTTGGTTATTTATTTCATTAGCTTAGTAGGATTAGGATATGGGTATTATAAATACCCTATCATGCTAGAGATTTGGAGAGATCTGCTACTCCTCTCTTATTCTACAATACAAACAATTCTACAACTCTTCTACTCTTTCCATCAATTCTATTTTCGTCTATTCTTATATTCTTAAATTTCCGCAACAAGAGAAACGTTACTCTACAAGAAATCACACCTAACGCCTACCACTCTTGGGCTACACGAAATTGATCGTTATTGTGGTATAATAACAATGTCAATTGTGGTTTTCTTCGCATTCATGGGTAACTAAACCTCTCTGTTGGGGTTATGGAAGCCGTATGAGATACTATCTATTGCTGTGAGTTTGTGAGTTCGAGGCACGTATATTGCTTATATCATTATTCTCTTCATCTTAATCTACATTCTTTGCGGTTGCAAACGCAAGAATACGCCAGTCTAACATTTAACTTGTTCGAGAGAAAAGTTATTTGGCTGGAAAAGAGATAATGTCAAGGTAGTAGGACACCCTTTCCTATTAAAAAGCTAGTGCCGTAACTGGACTAACCTCTTGGAGAATTCGTACCGTTAGATACGCTTTAAGCTCGAGAGAGTTAAAGTGAAATAGTCCTTGTTTAGGTCGAAAGACGCTTGGATTTACCATCGAATACAATTCTCTATAAGCAGTTGCATGTCAGAATTCTACACGCTCATAGCCAATAGAGACGTATACCTCAGAAGGTGGACATAACCCCAACTTCTCAATTCTCATTGTTTACAACTTACGTAACAATCTTTCTCTTTTGCTTTGCTATTTTCAGCTTTTATTTAATTGTTTTGGTGACACATTACAATCCCCCCTTTTTACGAGACTTGCACTAAAAGTCTAGCAATCTTTACTTACTTGTTGACCAAGCTATTCCCTGTGGGATCGATACCCAACCCAGTTGGGTTCTATATTTGCTAACGACCGCTTTACACTCCTACGAGAGCTGTAGATTGAGCGTTATCACTATTCTTAGAAACATACACACGATCTCTAACTAACCTTAACATGTATCAAAGACTTGGCCTCAATCTTACTTCACACTTTAGCCTTAGATAGAAAAACATAAATAATCTTTCTTAATGAGGGTCATCAACTCTCTCACATCTAAACCATTACTTATCCACTATCATCGCCACTATCTTAACATAGGAAGAGGTCACCGAAGGGCTAACACATGAGAACCTGAAGCACGAAAACTACAATACATAATATTAACACTTATCTTAGGCCTGAGGAATAAAATATCAAAGGCATGGATTTATCAAAGAGATCTAAGATGAGGACATGCATGATATAATGCGTACTTCACTAGTATCATGAGTTTAAAAACTAGTCATACTCTGAAACATGAGTTCATACTTATCATGAGCTATTCAACATAAGACTGAAATTCATAGATTCATGAGAGATAACTCGTATCACAGAGTGAAGCTGTTACATGCTTGCTAGAAGCTGAGAATGGGCTTGAGCATGCATGATGGGTATAAGCATAGGCTTGTGGCATGGATTTATCACGCAAATGATGGATTTGGTGTTGTTATGACTGAAATCCAAGGAATACTATAGAGTAAGAAGGGATCACTATCTCATCATAACTCATTATTGACATGTATCACAATCTAATTCTCAAAACTTGATTTGGTTCTTCACTAACCATATCCCCTTTAGGTCAAAGCTAGTGTTCTAAGCATGTTGGTCTACTCCATATCCTCGAGATTAAGCCATAATTTCATCATTCTAATATCTATACATAAATGCTAAACTCACAAGAGTAAACTAATTTCGAACTTACCGACTTTATTCTTGAACAACCCATCCATATGCCATCCTTAACTTTCTAGCTTCCATAATCATCATCAAAGACTTACACTCTCATTTGCAACCATACCTACATCTCTATCACATAATCATAGCCTACCAAGATCACACTTCTGTACTTATATTTTTCCCAAACCATGAGAATAATAATCATACTTAAAAGGCTCAACATCTTCAATCATAACTCCTTAACTTAGCTTTCAAGAACATCATAAATTATCTAACTAGCCTTTCTCCACCTAGAAACTCTACGTTACTACTAACCACACAATATGCAATAATCCTAAAAAAATAATGCAGCCCCATGGCACCTTGGGCACACCTCTATATCATTCTTAATTAGGAACACATGATCTTACACTCTTGCATACACTGTTCAGGCCTACTAGATCACCTCCATATCACTAGCATCAACAACCGAACCATCAACTATTTAAACTTAATGTCTAGAGCTAAACATAATTTACAACCCAATCTCACACATAATTCTCCCTTTAAAACTATAGAACACAACATTAAGAAAGACTAGTACACAATGACAATCGATCATAATCATATGGCCTATCTTATTCATAATCCGTTAACACATCCTCCTTCTTCCCATCATTACTATTTACCCATCTTCACATCTAAGTTACTTCCATAGCTCTATAAATTTCAACTAAAATTCCTCTTGCAATCTCAGGAAAACCTAAATTAACAATACTCAACCACTAAGTACTTTTATCAAAACCTATACTTTTCTAGCACAACAAATTCCATCAATAACTCTTTTCTTACGTCAAGCAAACAACAATCCACCTTACCTAAAATCTCCTTCTCTAACTTCACTAAACTAACAAACAAAGGTATATCACTTCATTAATAATTCAAGCATAAGCAACAAAATTCAGCTATACATATTCAGTAAATCGCCCTTACCACCTTTCTTGTCACCACACTTCTAAACCCAAACTTTCAACCAACACAAGAACAACAAGATAAATAACAAGTTGCTAGTGAATCGAAATAGGCCTCACACGGCTTCACTAGACTTTGGTTTTGTATTTTGAACAAGAAAATTAGATGAATAACAAAGCAACTATGCTAGTGAATCGAAATAGGCCCCATACGGCTTCACTAGACTTTGATTTTTCACAAACACAATGATAACAAAATTACGTAATACTAGAGATAGAAACTTGACACACAACATTCAATGATCTAAGAATACACCTTACTCTGTCTTAATTGAATAACTCATAAGAACGAGGGCATAACTTTAAATTTGAGGGACTTATAACACACTAGAAGGCTCCTCTCAAGATGCTTTGTGTAACTTCTGAAACTTCTGCTAGCAAATATAAGAGCATTATTTGGGGAGAAACTGGAACTTGTTGATCATGTTATGTCAAGAATACTACATAGATAGGGAAGTATAGATTTACACTATGGATTCTGGGGAGGAATCTGAAAACACATCTGACTTGGGTTTAGTGCACGATTTTTACAAACATGATAAAGAAATTCAATCTTCGGAACTCAAAAGCACTGACGGGATACTTTTTAGCTCTCTTACAAATCCATAACTATCTATGGAGACTTAAGCTTAACTGTTTCTGATACCTTGAAAATGAGGCAGAGTTGGCCAGAATAGAGTAAGATGAGAATTTATATAAGTTTCTTGGAGAACCTTTTTATAGCACGATCTTAGACTTAAAAGAAGAGAAACATTTTCTAAATG
Organism: Capsicum pubescens; assembly: GCA_030864215.1. Classification (NCBI taxonomy): domain Eukaryota; kingdom Viridiplantae; phylum Streptophyta; class Magnoliopsida; order Solanales; family Solanaceae; genus Capsicum; species Capsicum pubescens. Next base: position 334,606,901 of record CM061548.1, on the reverse strand, counting down.
CCCTATAGCCTCTCGAAGAAAAGTACAAACGTCTTCGTACTGTTCCGCAAGACTCTACTAGACACGGCTTCATAGACACCCTAGGACACTTGAACTCTGTGCTTTGATACCAAGTTTGTAACGCCCCAAAATTGGGTCCCGAGATGTCACACGGTGCTTAGGGTCACAAGTGACCCCAAGCTAACCATTCTACTGGCATAACTCACAAGCAACTGAATAAAAAGTATAAATCTATACAAATTTGCAGAAAAATAACTCTTTTCTGAATCGGATCGATACAAAACTAAATTTTTACAAGATTACAATTCTGCCTTTACAACCAAAACTGAAACTGAATACATCAACTTCTACTGACTGTCTATGAAGCCTCTACTAGTACTGACTCAAGGTAGTCGGGTCATGACTCCCGACTACCCCCACTCAATACGACTGAATAAGGAAAATACAACATTATTAATTCTGCATAACTGACTCAAGCCCATGAATCAAAAGGACTCAACACCTGTTGACTGGATGTCGTGAACTGACTGGATCTGAAGGTGCATGCTATACCTTGTACCTATATTCTGAGAAAATATAGCCCACACACGGGTGTGTGTGTGTGCCAGTACCATGGAAATATACCGAACATATGGGGGTGCAATGCATATATATAAAATAATATCTTAATATCATCACAGTTTATAAAATTATCCATGCTGATATGAAAGACTCACTTAGCTTGAAATAGATAATCAAAATCATAAGTAAATGATACATGTAACTAAAACACGTGAGTCGTTTCAATAAGTTCTCAATTCACTTCTTCCTTGGTTTCAAACATATAGAGTAATCAAGTTTCAAAATAATTCTCTTTAGAACATAACATCTCATTCTTTCGGAAATAATAACTTTCTCAAAACCAATTCTTTAAAAAAATATATTCCTCTTAGATAGAATGGTACACACACACACATTGGGAGTCTCTCATAACCGACATAAACCATGTGAGCTACATGGAGTCCAACGTTCTACCCACGTTGAGGAGAGTCGCCCTATTCCTTACCATCGGAGTAGGACCTTAAATTATCAATCCAAACACTAGTGATCACTATGAAAATCAGCCTCAATTCCGGCTCCTACGGGGGCACTTAGTTCTAGGAAAGTACCAAACCCGCTATACCTCCCGCTCGATGCTAAAGACTACTCCCGGACTTAGATCAAATCTTTTCAAAAGAAAATCCACCATAAAATAGTTCAACAATTCACAACGAGATCCATCATGCTACCCCTTTCATAATGAATCAATAAAAGTGGATTTCTTTTCTCATCTCGGGTTCAAAATCAACCCCTTTTTATGACCGAAATGTCAAAGCTTCTTTATCTTTTCAAATCATTCAAATTCAAGGTGTTTATAGCACATATTTTCTCAAAAACAACAATCTCAAATAGAGTTCAAAATCCATGTCTCAATATCACATTAAAACTTATCAAGATTCAAGCTTTACATCATAAACACATATAAATTTCTTCAAAATCTGGAAATTTTAGCTTTAAGCACAAAATATCATTGTTCTCATATAATTCCACTTCTAAAATATAAAAAATATCATAATCTCATGAGAATAAATGTAGGATGTAAAGTCATGCTTCAAATTCATAATAAAACATATAAAATCTATAACTTCGTAAAAGAAAAATATTTTTGGGCACAAGAACGAAAGGGTGTCCTTGTTGAAACCCCCACATACCTTTATAATAACGAAATTGATGAAAGATTGGACCTTCAACCTTAATTATGCAACCCTTGTTGTTTTGATCTTATTTTGCTCTTGGATGATGTGATTAGACTGATAATAGGGTTATGATGTGTTTAGAAACAGTTAAATTCATAGGGTTATGTTTAGGGACGTGTAAGGAATGTTAAAAGGCTTAGTTATCCTCGAAATAACTCAAAAATGGAGTGTTTTCGTTGCTGGAAACCTAAGTGTGCGTCGAACACCTCATGGCAGATGCTAGGATGTGCGCCGCACATGCTATGGCACACTTGGAGGTGTGCATCGCACAAGCTATCTCACATCCCTACTGCCTCTCATGAAAATAGGCATAACTCATCACTCGGGTATCGGATTTTTGCGAAATTGGTATCGTTGGAAAGCTAATTCAATTATCTAAAATTTGATAGGTCTTGGGATAACTAATTCCATGTATATTAAGAAATATACAGGTTTGAAGTAGACCCTTGTAGAATCGAATATCAAATGTTAGACAAATCAAATGATCTTAGTTCAACTTGGCTCTAAATGATTTATATGAACATTGTTGACCTCAAGAGCACTTCACATACTAGGATAAATATCATGAAATCTATATTCACGTGGCAATCACTTGGATTAGAGCTTAGACGTGTAGGAATGACAGTTAGAATTCTAGTATGAAAATACGGGGTATTACAGTTTCCAAAAAAACAAATATGTATTTCGCATCATTTTGTAGCATATGCATTTACAAATTTGTTTTTGATTTTTTTTAATTTAACTTTTTAAAAACATTATTAGGTTATACCAGCCACAGAGTATGTGTACACGATGCATGGCAAAAAAAACGAATTTCATTGTTTGCCTCAAGAAATAAACATGCTCATATAACACATTTCAACTGGATGAGATACCATGTGCACATGCTTGTGCGGTCTTGGATAGAAAGAATCTCCTCAAGGGGTCATATTGTTGTGATCTGTATAAGCCAAAAATAGTCTTGAAAACGTATAATGTTCCAATTTATCCTTTACCACACAAGGATGACTGGATAATTTCAGATAACATACTTGGTGAAATAGTACTGCCTCCGAAGTACAAACGACCTCCTGGAAGACCTGCAGAGAAGGATCGTGGAAAATTGGGAAGAGATATGTTTGGAAAGAAGAACATTAACTCATGCAGTGGTTTTGGGTCTAAGGGTCACAATAGACGTTCGTGTAGGAAATATCGTAAATGATACATTTGTTCTTATGTATTTTTTCTTTATAATTTCTTTTACTCTTTTAATAATAATAAATTTTTTTGTTAAATTTATTTTGTGATATTTATCTACCGTTTGCTATAATGCTTTATAATGACTATTAGGTATACATAACTGTATTACTAAATTTGAAAGACAAAAACATATGCTTTTGCTATGAAAAATATATATGTTTTAGTGCATATGTATTTCAAATATGGTGAGCTATACATATTTGTTATATGGAATGCATATGCATTTCACATAATTATTTACAAAAGATGTGTATTCGAAAATACATTTGTCGAGAATACATTTGTCTAAATGTATTTGTTAAACTATATACTATAACAACACGTAGTAATCTATATAGTGTATGAACAGGTAGTAAAATACATATATGAAGCATATTATGTACTCCCTCCATCCCAAATTATGTGTCGCCATTTGACTGGATACAATATTTAAGAAATAAGTATTGACTTTGTTAAAGTTACAAAATTACCCTTCTTAAAGAAATGAGTAATAGTATTTAAAATCAAGTGCGACCGTTTCTAATTGAAAAAACAAATAAAAAAAAGAGTAATAGTATTTAAAATCAAGTGGGACCACTAAGGGTAAAATTGTAATTGTGTCTTTAAAAACTTACCAAATAAGGAAAGCCGATATTCTTTTTGGGATGGACCAAAAAGGAAATGACGACACATAATTTCGGATGGAGGAAGTATTTGATATTATATGATAATACGGTAAAATAGATATATAAAACAACATATGTATTTGAAATCAAATGAATAAAGAGTAAAATACATATGTTGTTAACTGCATATGTATTTTGAAGTTTAATCTGAAAACTGCATATGTATATATTGCAACTCTACACAATGCATATGTATTTTTAAATTTAATCTGTACAGTGTACCGAATCATACTGAACACTGGAATAAAACACATACTACAAACTTATAGAAAACATATTCAACATAAAAGTCTAAAATGAATAACTTACATTCACTTTAAAATTAGTAACTTTGATTCACTTCAAAACATAAAATAACTTTTTAAAATTAATTTCAACATTCAGTTTAATGTTGTCACTACACAATGTAATAAAATTATCAACCATCAGACTTCAAATATTTCTGTGACACTTGTTATCTTGCTTTCCCTAACAGGCCTCAATGGCGCTTCGTCGTCACATTGAGCGTTCATAAATTTCTTTTGGTGGTGGATCCTGATCTGAATCAACTGAACGTTCTTCATCAACTCCATCCTGCTCTGGTATTTCAAACTTTGGCATTTCTCTTTGAGTTGGTTCAATGTTCTTAAATACAACCTTGAAAGATAGAAAAAATATGTTACAGTATCTGTTAAACAATTATAATGTAAATGTATATATGTAAACTATAAAATACATATCTCATAAAAAATAAAGTCATACCTATTACCGACACAAATACAAATACGTCTATAACCACAAATGTATTTGTATATTTCAACATTCCAATATACTGAAAATACATGTCAATTATAATAAAAATACATATAGACAAATACCTATTCATGAGTAGCTCATATATAAATGTATTTTTCCATACATGCAAGTTAGCAAATTCATTTAACATACAAATACGCCTAAACATAGCATCTTTACAAAAAATACAAATAAATACATGTTAACCAAAATGTATATTTAACCTATCATCTTCATAAATCAGCTTTACTGAAATTCCTAAATACATATCAGCTGATCAATAAATACATGTTAGCTTCACAAAAAAATACATATTATCCCAATTGCTAAAGCTTTGCTGAAATTTCTAAATATATAACAGTAAATAAAAATACATATACAACAAAAAATACCTCTTTCTCCATGTCTTCTTCAGATTCATTAGCAGAAGAGTTCTCAACATCGTCATCAACATTGCTTGACTCTGTAATTTCTTTTGGTTTTCTTTTCTTCTCATATTTTTTTTTATCTTTTGGAGAAGAAAGTTTTTCCAACCATTTTTTTCAAAATATTAGCCATCTTCGAAAAAATCCAACCAACAACAACAACAAATCAACCCAAAATCATCTACAATATTCATTTAACTCCGATTATCCTTCATTAATCCCAACAAAACAAAACCCAATTCCAATCTCATCCAAAATTTAATTTTTTCAACTATATCAACTCATAAAACATCAAATTTCACTGAAAAACAAACAAAATAAAATTCCGCAAATTCGATCACCTTGATTCTCTGTTAACAACTACAAAAATCAAAATCTTAAAGATAAAGTGGAGAAATTATTTATAGTACAAAATTCAAAAAAAATTGAGAAATTGATAACATGCAATAACTGAAATAATTAGTTACCTGAAATTGTGGAACAATATCCTTATCAGATCGTGCAAAAGACGTAAAGAAGAAAAAAATTTGAAAGAGAAAATCTGAGAAAAAGCGTGAAAAATGGTAAAGTAGAAAGCAATTAAAGGAAAGAGAAATATTTTAAGTGTGAATAATGGAACCTTACTTCTAAGAGGCTGCAATTGTGGTCCCCCACTTAAAATAATGTTAGGTTTGCTACACAAGGTAATTTCATTAAAGTGTTGCTATTTTTTGTAATTTAAGACTTAGGTATGCTACTCTATGTAGTTTTTCCTAATTATTCTTAAGTCTAGTGTAGCCCACTTCCACCTTAATCATTCATTCATACTCCATGTAAATCTTATCCTATACAACTATAAATTTTTGTATGTAAGTAGTTAACTTTCTACTTGAGAACAGATTTTCCCAAAAGTATTACTTTTATATTGGAATGTGGAAGCAAACAATCAATAGAGTTGTATCCCCAAGTTTTGATTACAAGATTCATCGATTGTGAATAGTGTAACAAGAAGTGTTTCGACTTATGCAATTTCGTTATTCAGATTCTTGTAATTACAAAATGAGAGAAAATTCATCGATTTAAAATAGTGAAACTATAAGTGCTCCGAGTCATGCAATTTGGTTATTCAGATCCTTGTAATTACAAGATGAGAGAAGATTCAATGATTGGGAATAGTGAAACAATAAGTGCTTCAATTCATGCAATTTGGTTATTCAGATCCTTATAATTAAAGATGGGAGAAGATTCATCGATTGAGAATAGTGGAATAATAAGTTCTTTGAGTCATGCAATTAGGTTATTCAGATCCTTGTAATTACAAGATGAGAGAAAATTCATCGATTAATAATAGTGGGATGATAAGTGCTTCGAGTCATGCAATTTGGTTGTCCAAATTCTTGTAATTATAAGATGAGAGAAGATTCATCGATTGAGAATAGTGAAATGATAAGTGCTTCGAGTCATGCAACTTGATTGTTCAGATCTTTGTAATTGTAAGATGTGAGAAGATTCATCAATTATGAATAGTGAAAGATTCATCAATTGGGAATAGTGGAGTGATAAGTGTTTTGAGTCATGCAATTTGATTGTTCAGATCTTTGTAATTATAAGATAAGAGAAAATTCATCGATTGAGAATAGTGGAACAATAAGTGCTTTGAGTCGTTCAATTTGGTTGTTCAAATCCTTGTAATTACAAGATGAGAGAAGATTCATCGATTGGGAATAGTAGAACAATAAGTGCTTCAAGTCATGTAATTTGGTTGTTCAGATCCTTGTAATTACAAGATGAGAGATGTCATTACTATTTTTATGTGATAAGAAAAGGCCACTAATATTCAAAGGTAAATTTTTATAAGGTAGCTGTCATATCATCTATGTCATGCGGTGGAGTGTTGCCGGTCAATAACTCACATGATTAGAAGAAGAAAGTAGCGAAAATGATGACATTGAGATGAATGTTTTTGGATATATACAAGAAGAGATTGGATAGGAATGAACATATTGAGATAAGGTGGGAGTGAAGAGATTGGATAGGAACGTAGATATTTAGATAAGGTGGGAGTGACCTTCACAGTAAATAGGATCAGAGAGGTGAAATTAAGATGGTTCAGATAGAACATGTGAAGAGAAAAGGTACGACTACCATAGTAAGGAGATGATAAATTTACAATGATGTGTATGAGAGAAGTATAGACTAGTCAAACAGGTATTGGGATAGTTTATTAGATAAGACATAATACACCTGCAATTTACCGAGGAGATGATCTTAAATAGGAGGATTTGGAGGACCAGAACTAGAATAGAAAGTTAGTAGGTAGTCAAGCTTTGTTAGTTCTCTTATCAGTATTAATATTGTTATTATTACTTTCCTACTATCTTATACTTCAATTTTATTATGACTTGTTGTTTCTTTTGCTTCAGTTACCCTTTATTTATCGTCGCTACTGTTCACTTTTTTTATGTTTTTAGCATGCCATCTTCACTGTTGTATTTACTTTGGATATATAATATTGATATGTTTTATTGATATCTTCGTATTTTAATGACATATATCTGCCCACTTGGACATGTGTGTGTAATTCACGCGCATTGGGCGCGTGAGAGTATTAAAAAAATGTTAAAAAACTTTTTTTCTTGTCAAATAGCCCCTCAATTTTCTGATTTTTGTTATACTTATTTTTTCATTCTTTCTCTTCTCTCTTTTTTCTTTTTTCTTTCTTTCTCTTCTCTCTTCTTTCTTTCTTCTCTTCAATGGTGCTCTAATGGTGCTTTTTTCTTTCATCTTCAACACACCCAATTCATTTCCATCAATTTGACCCAATTTAAAATTGAAAAAAAAAATCATCGCAAAATTAAAAAACTAATCATCTTTTACATTTGGTCAGAAAAAAAAAATCTTTCTGTTCTCTCTTCTTTCTTTCTTCTATTCAATGGTGCTCCAATAGTGCTTCTTTCTTTCATCTTCAACACACTCAATTCATTTTCATCAATTTGATTCAATTTTAAATTGAAAAAGAAAAATTCAGCGCAAAATTAAAAAATTAATCATCTTTTACGTTTGGTCGGAAATAAAATCAAATCTTTATCAAATTTGGGAGGAAATTAATTCCATCATTGTTGCCGGTAGCCACCATTGTTGCCGAAATTTGGGGATAATTAAGAAACTTTGAAAAAGTATTCCATTCGATTTGAATAAAATTATTGAAGAAAATTTTTGATTTGAATTTGAAATTTGGAAAAAGATTTAGTATGAACTAAATAAAAGTCAAATTTCAATAATTAGAAATCAAGATTTTGGTGAAAAATAATGAAAATTGATGAAAAGAATAAGAATGGAGAAGAAAGTAAATATTTTTTTTTGTTTTAAAAAAACACGTGCAAAAATGAGATTGGCGCGTGTATTACACCGCCAGCCACCAAAATTGGGTATAGCATTTTGGTGTGTGTGTGGTGGTGGGTGGGAATTAAATCTACTTTAAAAAAGTCTAGGTGGGTAATAGGACCCCCGAAAAGTTCAGTATGCTCAACTGCAAATCCGGTCAAAGTTCAGGTATTTTTCTGAATATTTTTTCGAGACATAACTAGTAATGACATATCATGAAAAGCCCAGAAGCATCAAGATATTCAATACATCTGTGCTTAAATTCTTATTTATTATTAGGTTTGTCATTAAATCTCACATAGCCATTTCTAGAATCTCTACTAACCACTCTTTTATGCTATCCTATAATTTTCAAAAGTTGTTGGTTCAAATCAGTTGAATCTTCATATTATTATTTATCACTTCTTTCACTATATCCTTCTTTTATAACACCGCTATATCACACAATAAAAAAAAAATTTAATTAGCAATCTTAGATTCTTATTTTAACTCTGTGAAAGCATATGTGAGGAAAAGTCAAATTACAATGAAAGGAGTGAAAAATAAAAATTTTCACATTCAAAATTCATAGAATAAGTTGTGCTTGATCCATTTGAGGTTATTGAGTTGTCTTGTCTATAACTAAACAAATATAAAACTTGATTTACAAAAGTAAGACAACTAATAACTCTTATAATCATGCATAATGCAGGATAATTATATTTTATCTAGTCAACCAGTTTGGTACAATAAAGTCCTAAGTTATAATAACCCAACAACTACAACGTCTAATTAGTCCTATCTAGCGGGTGAGTCCCCATCCCTAGGCTCGCTCGATGCTGAATCCTACTCCCATCTGAAAGACACTGAACTGATTAACTGAACTGAGCTGATTCTAATGGTATTATTTAGCGGAGCTAAACTGAATTTACTGAGATCCGTTGACTGACGGAATGTACTGAGTTCTGAGGACTGACTAGAGTACTGAAGTTACTGAGATTGACTGGGAATACTGAGGTTGCTGAGATTACTGAGTACTGAGATCACTGAGATTACTGAACTACTGAAATTACTGAGATTTCTGAGATTTCTGGGTTTTCCTGAGTCACATGACTGACTGAGTTCTATGGATCATAGCTTGACTGCGAGTATATTGAAAACATGACATGGCTCTAGGCACACAACTAAAGTGTTGGGTATAAGTACCCCCAGGACTCGATGGAAAGAAACTGACATAGCATGACTTACGTGAACACATGACCAACAATACAATTCATAATTCATATATTGAAGCACTTCATCAAACATGTGATATGCATAAACTTGTACAAACATGGGGATTTCATAATATCATGCTAGTTGGGCACTTTTCCTTCGTATAGGCATTTAATCAAACACATGATAGGCATAATATATGTAGACAACATTATACAACAATTAAACATCATGATTCATATCTAATTTCATCATCCAAGGGTTTTAATCCTAGGTTTACATGAATCTACATCTTTACTAGTCAATTCCACATGAAATTTATCACCAAACATGGATTAAAACTCAATTGGTCATTATCAACATGAGCAACACAAACCCAACATGAAATTCATACAAAAATCCATACACTTGAATTTGAAAAGAGATTCTTAGACTTCATGGATGAAAGGAGTCCATGAATGAACACTATGCATACTTGAGATGTGATTTTTTGAGGATTGACGGTGAAACCTTCTTGAACTTGAATCTTCTATGAAACCTAATGTGTTCTTGAGATGATTTTGTGAGAATAGAGTATATTTTGGTGTAATGGAGGCTTAAATCCGTGTTTTTGAGCTTATATAGGGTAGGGAAATTGACCCTTTTAACCCTAGGACACGTATTTAATTTCTGAAAAAATTTCTCGACTTTCATCCTTGGCGCGACACGCCACTATCACGCCAAGTCACTGAAAAGTGACAAATGGAAAATTGCACGGTGGCGCGATGCGGAGCTATCGCGTTGCCACCTTGTCTGCGACCTGGAAGTTTGGCGCGACGCGCCACTATCGTGCAGCAATACTGGAAATTGACAATTGCCATTTGAGCTATCTCCACGATGCGCTGAAGGCTCAGGTGATACACTGTCTCACTAAAAAAGCTCTAACTCTTCACCCGGATGTCGGATTTGGGCGAATTTGGTATCGATGGAAAGCTTATTCGATTCCCCACATGATAAAAAGTGAAAATCTTGAAAATATCACATGTACAAAAGTGGATTCATCTTTCAAAGAAAGCTTCTAAAATTCTTAGGAAATTTTTCAAGCTAGGAAAAGTATGGGGTATTACACCCCTCCCCCCCTCCCCCCCCCAAAAAAAAAGAGATAACTCCAACAACAATGGAGAATCATCATCACAAAAAAAGAGAAAAAAAGGGAGAGAAAAATCCTCAAAGGTGGAGAATAAAAAAAAAGAAAAAAATACGTTTATCGAAAACAAGGGGAAAAACTCTAGAACAAGATTCAAAAGAAGTCGAAGTAAATACAAAACAAGGGGAAAAGAAAAAGAACAATGAATATCGAGCGTCAAAGCGCAACAGATGTCAAAAAGCACAATACAGTGCATGTTCATTGAGGAATTAGTCACTTTCATCTCAAATATCATCCTACCCATCCCCTAGCCTACATTACAAGCCCAAAAACAAGTCCTACAAGATCCTACTCTAATTGTTCTCACATTAGTGGATACTTACATGAAGGCCAAGCCTATGGTATCACAATTGCATTCATTGAACTTTCTTTTGAGTGTGAGTGTATATCTCTGGACCTCTCTCAATTCAAAAAGAAAATACTTAAGTAGGTGCAAAAACGAGACATTCTTTCTGGAGAGGGCACTTGAAACATGAGAACAGACACAATTCAAAATCTTTATTTGAAGCAAGACGAGCAATTCTTGTCGATACTTAGCTATATCTGAGGTACCACTTGAAACTAGAGGAGTTACCCGAAAGTCAATCTCGGTTAGCTAGAAAAGAGATGGGAGAATTCTTATACACACTACTATGTTTTGTCAAATAGCCCCTCAATTTTCTGATTTTTGTTATACTTATTTTTTCATTCTTTCTCTTCTCTCTTCTTTCTTTTTTCTTTCTTTCTCTTCTCTCTTCTTTCTTTCTTCTCTTCAATGGTGCTCTAATGGTGCTTTTTTCTTTCATCTTCAACACACCCAATTCATTTCCATCAATTTGACCCAATTTAAAATTGAAAAAAAAATTCATCACAAAATTAAAAAACTAATCATCTTTTACATTTGGTCAGAAAAAAAAATCTTTCTGTTCTCTCTTCTTTCTTTCTTCTATTCAATGGTGCTCCAATAGTGCTTCTTTCTTTCATCTTCAACACACTCAATTCATTTTCATCAATTTGATTCAATTTTAAATTGAAAAAGAAAAATTCAGTGCAAAATTAAAAAATTAATCATCTTTTACGTTTGGTAGGAAATAAAATCAAATCTTTATCAAATTTGGGAGGAAATTAATTCCATCATTGTTGCCGGTAGCCACCATTGTTGCCGGAATTTGGGGATAATTAAGAAACTTTGAAAAAGTATTCCATTCGATTTGAATAAAATTATTGAGGAAAATTTTTGATTTGAATTTGAAATTTGGAAAAAGATTTAGTATGAACTAAATAAAAGTCAAATTTCAAGAATTAGAAATCAAGATTTTGGTGAAAATAATGAAAATTGATGAAAAGAATAAGAATGGAGAAGAAAGTAAATATTTTTTTTTGTTTTAAAAAAACACGTGCAAAAATGAGATTGGCGCGTGTATTACACCGCCAGCCACCAAAATTGGGTATAGCATTTTGGTGTGTGTGTGGTGGTGGGTGGGAATTAAATCTACTTTAAAAAAGTCTAGGTGGGTAATAGGACCCCCGCAAAGTTCAGTATGCTCAACTGCAAATCCGGTCAAAGTTCAGGTATTTTTCTGAATATTTTTTCGAGACATAACTAGTAATGACATATCATGAAAAGCCCAGAAGCATCAAGATATTCAATACATCTGTGCTTAAATTCTTATTTATTATTAGGTTTGTCATTAAATCTCACATAGCCATTTCTAGAATCTCTACTAACCACTCTTTTATGCTATCCTATAATTTTCAAAAGTTGTTGGTTCAAATCAGTTGAATCTTCATATTATTATTTATCACTTCTTTCACTATATCCTTCTTTTATAACACCGCTATATCACACAATAAAAAAAAAATCTAATTAGCAATCTTAGATTCTTATTTTAACTCTGTGAAAGCATATGTGAGGAAAAGTCAAATTACAATGAAAGGAGTGAAAAACAAAAATTTTCACATTCAAAATTCATAGAATAAGTTGTGCTTGATCCATTTGAGGTTATTGAGTTGTCTTGTCTATAACTAAACAAATATAAAACTTGATTTACAAAAGTAAGACAACTAATAACTCTTATAATCATGCATAATGCAGGATAATTATATTTTATCTAGTCAACCAGTTTGGTACAATAAAGTCCTAAGTTATAATAACCCAACAACTACAACGTCTAATTAGTTTTGCTTACCTTTAAATCTTGTAGCTCCCAGACAAGATACATCACCATCACTGCTAGAATTGCATAAAAAATATGAATTATGTTATACATTTTAAAATAAAATAAGTTAGTATAGTAATTAGTAGTATAGTAAAAAATCAAGTGCGTTTGAAACTCTTTTTGATGGTATTTAACTTCAAAACTAATTAATTATCTAGCACAAACAAATATTTTTTTTTTTAATATTAGTATTATTTATTTGTACATTGAAATAGTTATACTTTATAAGCTTTAAACCGCTTATCCTTTCAACATTGAAATTCATAGTGTACAAATGTTGACACATATTTAATTTTATCATTTTATTGTCAAATATCACTAAAAATTATTATGAATCTATATAGAAGCATATCCAATTTTATTATTTTATTGTCAAAATATCACTAAAAATAATTATGAAGATTCATAAAAAAGAATTAACACTTCATTATAAAATAAATCACATGAAAGAGTAAATAAGATTCATGCAATATCAATCACATTCTCAACAAACATCATGATACTTGATTTTTGTATCAGGTAATCAAGCTCAAACATGAAAGTTGAATGGTCATCTTTGGCACCTTCACAAACAAAACGCTATCAGATATTTAAGATGTATTATTGCCTGAAAAATATCTATGCATTGAACCTCATTACTTGTGTTGTTCTTGAAACTAATGAAAATCCTAAAGAAGAGTATCAGCGTCAGAAAATATATTTGGCCATCTAACCATTAATTTTCATAGTGTAATATGCACCCTAAAGTTCAAAGAAAGAATACCAATTAAGTCAATCTTATTTTATTTTTGGTGTGTGAACATTTTTCTTTACTACTCTGGACTAGTATGTATACTTGTAAGTTCAGGATGAAAAAAAGCATTAAGAAAAAAAGATCGTGGTATTGCATTCACTACATACAAACATTCAGATAACAGTTAGATACCGGCAGGTATTATAAGTCATCCCCGATTCACAAGTACATTCATCAAAAAGTATAAAAATTTAAGATCTAATTTGATGCAAAATACTAAAATTAGCGTACTTATCAAAAGCATAAGAAAACACGTCAGAGAATTAGCTTATTCCCAAGAACCTCTAACACATGCAGTCAATAGTCCTATTTACTTCATGAACCCCGGACACCTTTCTTTTGTGTGTTTTTTTATGTAATTGTTTGAACCTTTCTTCTATATTGCTAGCTTCAAAGTATTTGTTCTTCTGTGTCTCTAAACACTTGTTATTCGACAAATAATAAAATGCATCAGGCATATATACCCATCAAAATTTCAATGTCAACACGCTGATACACGAAATAAGGAACAAAGCTTAAATTAACACCCAACTCAGAATAATAATAAAAAATCAACAATTTCTCAGTTTTATCATTTCAATTTCATTCATTTATTCATTCATGATATAGCTATACAAATAAAAATATATCAATATTTTATAGAAAACTATCACACCTCCACACAGTACTTTCAAGACTCACCATAAATATTACCTCATAATTTCTGTCAGTTTCATATAGTGGATATATTTACACACACATGCAATTGGAGCTCCAAAATTCATTCATCATCGCTATATAATCATAAGAAAAGTAAAAGATAAAGAGTTAGATTAAGAAAATTACATTAATGCATAAATTATTGATTCAGTATTGTCCAAAGTTGAAAAATTAAATCACCTTGAATGTCAAGGTGAACCACGAGCTCCTATTAGAACCATAAAAACTGAAATGCTGCCTGCAATTCCTAGCCTGCAGTGTCCATAAAACACAATTCCGTCCATTTTATTTGGATTAAGTCAGAGCTTTGCACATTTCTGTGCTTCTTAGAGTTTATTCTCCAGGTCTTCAACTTGATTCTTTGTTAGTTCTGATGAAGCAAAATGAAGTGAGCCTTGAATTAGAGACACAAGAGTAGGGAATGAGATACGAAGAATCGTGAAGAGATCTAGATATGAAGGGAACGATCTAGAATGGAAAGGAACTAGGATTTGCTAAAATATCAATTATATTGACATTACCATTTTAATCTTCATATGGGCATATTTATGGAATTGTCCTTGGTCATTCCAATCTTCATGCTTCGATATAGTAGAAATATTGCGTGCTTCCAAATTCAAGAACGCAAAATTTGTAAACTTAAATTAAAATTCTACTCTTTCGTACAAGGCGGTAAATAAAAGGTGCTAATTTAAAATTGAGACTAAAATCTTAAAAATATCATAATTCAAGATCCAACATTGTTTCAAAATAAATTACGTTACAGTATCTCTACATCAATGGTACAACTGGACACAATATTCTCAACACAAAATATAAATATATGTAAGAAAAATCATGCACTAAATGATGATCCGATAATTTTTAAGATATAATAAATTCAATACTAAGAAAATTGATGATTATTTCACACCATCTATATATAGGGGTCGTTTGGTTGAGAAATAAGTTATGTTGGAATTAGTTATACTGAGATTATTTATATTGAGATTAGTTATTATGGTATTACTTTTTAGTGGTTGTTTGGTTTGTGGTACTAAAAATAATATGCATTGCATTCTTTTTAAGAATAGATAGTTTGTTTACAAAAATACCCTTCATTTTATTTAGCTTAATTATTTTCCTTCATATTAAACCATACAAAAGAAATTAAAAAATTACTAATTTTTTTTAACTTTATTAATTTTTTTTTTTCTAAAAATACATGTTAAAAAATTTATGTTGATATTTCTTAAACGTGTATGAATCTTTAATATTTTATGTTAAATTACTTATTTTGTCCTAAATTCTATAAAATGTTGATAATCTCATATTTTGTTAAAAAAATTCATCATAAAAAAATGTGAAAAAGAATTACTCTCATTTTCATTATTTAGTATCATTAATATTTGGAGAGTCAAATTATATTTTTTTAAAAAATTAAATTTTCAAATATTTTTAGTTAAATATAAAAAATAATTTTTTATTTAATAACTAAGCCTTATTAAGTTAGAAAGGAAATGTCAAGATATTTTAATTACTTGTCCATGATAAATTTGTTAGGAAAAATGAAAATTTGAAATAAGATTAATAAACATATCTACAAAATATAAAGACAATAAACCCTTGGATCAATTTTGAATTTAATTGTATAAATAAGAGTAGTTTTTAAGGTGTTACTATCATTTTTCCATAACTCATATAATTTAATAAGCTCATATAATTGTTCAAATTTAGCAAATGGATAAAGTTTTGTAGACTAATAAAAATTTAAATTAAGGATAAAATTGATAAAAAAATTTGATGTGAGGACTATCAATCTCACGTTCTCTCTTATATATAGTAGTAATGTAATATATATATATATATATATATATATATATATATATATATATGAAAAGTGATAATCAGGTATTTGGAGGGTAATTATATCTTTTCATGGATTTATCCTAAGGATAAATTAGGATGAGATTGTTATACCATCAAATGTATGGAATAACTTATTTCGGTACTATTTATTAGTATCGGGATAAGTTACCCCGAATTAAGCAACCAAACGAAGCACCAACATTTTTATTTTGAGATTATTATTTTATCCCAAGACTATTTGTATTAGTACCTCACACCAAACGACCTCATAGTATACAAATTTAAACAAATCAGATCATACAGTGAAAATTAGGCCTGAAATTGAATTCTTCAATCGATAAATAGGCGGAAAACATAAACATTTCCTTTTACTAAGAAATCGGTCAAACCTATAAACAAGTTCATGTGACAGTACCACATCCACGATCTTAGGAAAGGGAACGCTCAAATGATATATAATGGAATGAAACTAAGCCTGTCAAACGGGCCGGGTTGACTCGGCCCAACCCAGCCCGAATCGGCCTATTTAATGAAACCGGCCCGGTTTGACCCGGCCTCGGTAAACCCAAGGGTTTTAGGGTACCGGGTCTCGGACCATTTTTTTTTTGTTTTGGGCCCGATTAACCTGGCCCGGACCTAACCCTGTTGGGGCCTGCCTGTTAATCGGCCCGACCCGGTTTTTTTTTTTTTTTTTTTTAAATTTGTTTTTGGATTTTGGGCCAAACTAGCCATTGGCCCAACGACTATATAGCCGTTTTTGGGTTTGAACGGCTAGTTTGGGCCCATTAATGATTTTTTTTTTTAACTTTTAAAATTATTTTTTAATCCCAATTTTTTTTCTATAAATACCCTACACCTTCAAATCATTTTTCACATAATTTTTAATTATCTCAAATCTCATTCTCTCTCAAACCTCAATTCTCAAATATTCTATAAATTTAATTTCCTAAAGTGATCACTTTAATTTTTTAATTTTGCGATTACAAAGTACGAGTGGAAGTTTCTAAAGTCACAACCTTCGGATACTTCTAAAATTTGGTATTGTCGTTCCATCTCTTACGTTTAATTTTTATTTAGTGTATTAATTGTTGAATATTTAATTTTATTATATTTGTGTATTTTGAATTTTTTTAGTTTAATTTATATTATGGATAAATTAAGAAACCTCGCTACTAAAGGTGTTAAAATTTTTTGTTCCGGAAGCGGTAGTGGTAGTAAAAAGTGAATTGCTAGCGGTAGAGGTAGTTCAAGTAGTAGATATACCCGTGTGCCTCCGACACCGCTTAGTCAACCTTTTGAGGAAGAAATAGGTGTACCTTTAGGTGTAGGTGCTCACGATATGGATTATGTAGAAGCTCAGAAAAATTACGGTACAGAAGAAGAAAATGAAGTAGATGCTGTTAATTTAGACGAAGATGATAAAAATATTGGTGAAACACCCGCAGTAGGAAATGCCAACGTTAGATCTGAATTGGTTAATCTCCTTTCCCGTCCTCCCCGTGCCCCAAGAGCTCGTAAAACAACTAGTATTGTATGACAATCTTTTGAACGTATATCAGATACTGAGGTGCAATGCAATATTTGTCAATAAATATATAAGCATAAAAACGGAGGCAAGCAAGGGGGTACAGGTACGTTAATGAGACATATAGGTGATGCTCACGAAAGAGAGTTAAATATTTCACGAGGGGGTGGGGATATTGGTGGGCCAACGCAAACTAGAATGGACTCAGCAACCGGTCAGGTAACGAAGAAGTATAATAAATTGAGGGACTGGGAAAAAATAACTAAAATAGTAGCTGTGGGTGGTTTACCTTTTAGTTTTCCTTCTTCTGATGCCTTTATTCATTATATTCAAATAATTTATAATCCTATGTTTAATGGTGTTCCTAGAAGTACTTGTCGATCTGATATTTTTAGACTTCATTCACAATATTATTTTTATTTATCAACATTGTTAAAAAATATTCAATGTAGATTGTCACTAACTTCTGATCTTGGTCGTGTTATAAATAAAAATGATTATTTAACCGTTACTTTTCACTGGATGAATAGTAATTTTGTGATGCAAAAACGTATTCTTGCTTTTTTATATGATGAAGATCATAAACATACTGGAGATTTTATTGCTGATTCTATTGTTAAAGTTGTCGGATTTTATGATATCAAAAATAAAATCTTATGTATTGCTTTTGATAATACTTCTAACAACAAGACTGCTATAAAAAAAATTAAAATCTAAACTATCTCCACCGTTGCCTGAATTTTTTCATATTAAGTGTGCATGTCATATATATAATTTAATTATAAAAGACGGTCTTGAGTTTTTTGAGCTTTATATTGAAAAAATCCGTCTTGCTGTTGGTCTTATTCAAGAAAATAATCGAAGAAAAAAAATTAGAGAACTTAAAGTTAAATGTCAAGAAAATAGACTTGCACCGATATTGATGCCTAAGGAAATTGATATTAGATGAAATTCTACGTATGATTTTTTAAAAACTTGTTATAAATATAGAGTTCCTAGTACACTAGCTTTTAACCAACATTGCAGTTCATTTGCTGATTCTGCTGATTGCATGCTACATGATTCTGATTGGGTTGTAATTAATGATCTTGTTAAGTTTTTAGAAAATTTTTATGTAGCTATGGTTGAATTTTTCGGTGCTTATTATCCTACTGTTTGTAATATTTTGGCATATATAACCGATATTTCTGGTTTGCTCAAAGAATATAAAAATAAAGAAGGTTATAAAGAAGTTGTTGGTACCATGTTTACTAAATTTTAAAAATATTTTTTTCCGATTTCCCCTATTTACTTGGTTGGTGCTATGCTAAATCCGTGCATGAAATATAATACTATGTGCCACTTTAGTACTATTATTTATGCTAACTTAGAAATAAATACTAACAATGATTCTGAACAAGTACAACCTGATTTATGGACGACTATGGGTGATGCGAATGAATACATAAAAAAATTATATAATCACTATGTTGATTTATTTGATTTAGCCGTACCTACAAATATCACTCCAACTGTCGCTCCTCATCCTCCCGAGGAGCCATCATCTTCTAAAAGACTGGCATATAGTGTTTTTTCTGATTTCTTTTATGATTTACCTTTTTGGAACAGTGTTGATGACAGAGCTTACACATCAACTTATCGGAAAGAGCTGAAATATTATCTTCGATCTCCGCCAGAGAATCGCAGACGACGGATCAACACGTTGGATTGGTGGAGGAGTAATGAAACACAATATCCTGTGCTTTCAAGATTAGCTAGAGATATCTTGAATGTTCCAATGTCAACCGTTGCATCAGAGAGCGCCTTTAGTCAGGGACGACAGCAGCTTAGAGACAACCGATACTCATTGGGAAGCAATGCAATGAATGTTCTAGTTTGCCTCAGAGATTGGATTAGAGCGGAAAGAAGAAATCAAGGAATGGATCGGAGCCGAACGACGAGCTGAAACTTGAAGAAATTATGTCTTCACGGGAGAACTCAGCAAAATCAAGTCCAATGCATGGTTTTGCCTCCGTTGACTTTGACCATCCTATGCAAGTTTCCGTTAATATTAACATGAACTAGTTGAAAAAAATGATGCATAATTTGTAGATTTTTCATTCATGTAAATTATAAATTTCGGATCATTTCGCAATCAATAAAATTCAACATTCATTCACTCCTTAGTCCTTACTTTGTAATTTTTTTCATTTAATGATTTAAATTGAATTTCTACTTTACATTAAAAACTTACTTCTAATATATTATTAATTTACTACCAAGTATTATTAATTTATTATATTAAGTAGCATATGTTTTGTATATTTGTGTATATATCTTCTATAGATGTGTATATTTAATGTATACATGTGTATATGTTTTATAAATTGTATATATATTGTAGTGTATATATATATATTGTAGTATATGTTTTATTTAAAGTGGTACATATATATTGAATGGTACGTATATGTGTGTGTGTATCTTCTATAGACATGTATATTTAACGTATACATGTGTATATGTTTTATAAATTAGTATATAACTATATATATATATAACTATATATATATATATATATATAACTATATATATATATATAACTATATATATATATATATATATTGTAGTATATTTTATTTAAAGTAGTACATATACATTGAATGGTGCGTATATTTGTGTATATATCTTCTATAGACGTGTATATTTAACGTATACATGTGTACATATTTTATAAATTAGTATATAACTATATATATATATATATTGTAACGTATATATATTGTAGTATATTTTATTTAAACTTTAAAGTAGCAATATATATTGAATGGTGCGTATATGTGTGTATATATCTTCTATAGACGTGTATATTTAACGTATACACGTGTATATGTTTTATAAATTAGTATATAACTATATATATATATATATATATATATATATATATATATATATATATTGTAATGTATATATATTGTAGTTTATTTTATTTAAAGTAGTACATATACATTGAATGGTGCGTATATATGTGTATATATCTTCTATAGACGTGTATATTTAACGTATACATGTGTATATGCTTTATAAATTAGTATATAACTATATATATATATATATTGTAATGTATATATATTGTAGTATATTTTATTTAAAGTAGTACATATACATTGAATGGAGCGTATATATGTGTATATATCTTCTATAGACGTGTATATTTAACGTATACATGTGTATATGTTTTATAAATTAGTATATAACTATATATATATATTGTAGTATATTTTATTTAAACTTTAAAGTAGCAATATACATTGAATGGTGCGTATATATGTGTAATTGTGTATATGTGTATATATTTTTTAAATTCTAATGTAGTATATACTATATATATAGTGTATATATATTATTTAACGTATTTAAAATATTTATAGGTGGGTATATATATTGTATATTGAATTTTTTTTTTATTTTTTTTTTGATCGGGTTTGACCGGATTTTTAACCGGATTTAGGTGAGTTTGACCGGGTTGAGTTAAGTGGGTCGGGTTAGGGTTGTTTTTAAAAAGTTTACTGTTGAGCCCGGCCCACTTAACCCCAACCCGGCATGACCCACAACCCGAATAACCCGGCCCAGCCCACTTAACACCCTTAAATGAAACCCATTCAATTTGAGGATAATGTCCCTAAATATGTTTTCTGAACCTCGTAGAGTTTTATTTTCAACTATCATCACATCATGTATATAAAATGTGATTTCTTAACTGCGTGGTGCTATTAGCAACCTAAGATGTTTAGATACATGAAATCATGGACTGCTAATAATTCTTGACATATAGTAAAAAGGCTTTTTTCACCAAGTGTTCAAGTTGCAACTTAACAGTGACAACATAATAGAGCAAGATAAATACTAAAATGATTTATAACAAAGCAACATAATGAATTCCTATTTATGTATATGCTTTTATCTAAGTTGCATTCAACAGAAGGCTTGAGCACTTTGCTCGAGATGCTGTCCACTTGAACTAAAAATGACTATAAAATTACAAGATTTGCATACATCACACATGTCCAAAATATACATCATATAAATCAGCCCAACATTTATTTATCGACACAAGTTGTAGACTCACAACGTCACATTAAACAATTTTGTTGTTGAATCGACAGGAATAGAGAACAAAATAGACTCAATAATCTATTTATTAATCACAATCACGCCTAAAATATATTTCTAAACTCAAGCCCTTACTTTATGCTGAGGAATTTGAAAAGATTTTGAAGAAAATTATTGCAAAAATTGCATTCAAAGCTCACCTTTAAATTGAAAGACCTAACTGAGAAAAAAAAGTGAACTCAAGTAATGAATAGACTGCTCGGTTTCTGTGACAAATAAAGAAGAGTGTAGAGGATAGGACTGTAATCAACATATCAAAATGACCTTAGAAAATAATATTATTACTAAACTATCCTTGATCTTTCCATCAATTGTTCATAATCGTAATTTTAACATTTACTAAATCACTGATATGCCAAATTAGTTAGCGAAGCATTTACAATGAACAAATATCAATAAAAGGTCATTGTGTCACTGATCATCACTATCACCTAGATATACATGAAAGGAAGATATTTGAAATTAAAAGATAGCATAAATCGACAAAAGAATATAGCGGGTGTTGGTCGCATAGTGTTGTAAGCTCTAGCTGGAACAATATGTTAGAAGATTATGTTTACGGACCTTATTATTAGGTGATTCTTCGATTTCAATAGTGAAGTTAAGAGAAGCTTTTGAGAGCCTGCATCTAAATTTTATCTTTGCGCTACAGAGTTTTAGAGATATATTTATTATATAAAATAGATTTGAAAGTTTTATCTATTTTTTACACTATAATCTCATAAGCAGTACCTGCAATGTTTGAGGGCTCCATCGTATGCTTTCAAATGCTCATTCATATGCTAAAAAAACTAAGATAAGCAAAACAAAGATATATAAGAAAGCTAGTTATGCAAACATATTTTCGTAAGGTTAATTGATTATGAAAGTTGAATGCATCTTGCAGCCCAGACTAAGATAACAAAAATAAAGATATTTGTCATCGATCGGCTATACCGTTTTTGTATTGAAGGCCACTTCTCAAACTATTTTGCTCAAGGCTAAAATAGAATGCATCTATTAAAAATCACCACACTGTATGCATCAACATGAATCACCCATTCTCCATTTCTGACCTAAGACTTCTTCCTTGACAAAAGAGACAGATGAGAAAAATCCTATCTTAGGTAGTTTGTCATTACAAAAGTTAGCAAGAAAAATAAAAAGCATTTCCTTGGAGTTATAGAAAATTAGGAGCAGCGGATGTGTGAATAGAGATATAATCACAGAGATATCCAAGCCTACCTTATGTCATTAACATTGAATCCATGATCCGTGTAATATTATATTCTAGATAAAGAAATAGAATCAATTTAAAAAAAGTGTTTTTTCATGCACATCTGTTCAAGTTCTGTCATGCAACATAATTAGAAAGCAGCTACTGATGCAAATCGTAAAAAAATATAAGCGATATGAAATTTTTTGTAGAAACTATTAGTACAAAATAGGAAACATATTGTGTTGTATTTATCGAAGAACATAAAGTGAATGAATACTCACCTGGGCAGTGGCGGATCTAGGAATTTTCTTCAGGGGGTTCGAAAAAATAAAAATATAAATGTGTGAATACGTCAACAAAATATAATTACAATACCACTCGACGAGGTTTCATTGCTTGAAAAGACAAAATAATATCATCAGTTGAAATTAATAGCATAAATAAATATCCTATATGATTAATTAGCAATAAATTTCAAAAGATACGCTCTTCTAATTGTGTCACGATCATTTGGACGAAATTCTAAAATTAGAGTTCTTTCACCCAGATCAACCTTTAAAGTATTTAAGTCAAATTCTTGAGAAGAATGCGATGATACTCCTAACTTATTCTTATTTTCTTCCCGATTAGGTTGACTATGTGTGACAGAACTTGAATTTGAGATTTCAGAAAAATATCTCTTCATTACTCTTGAATAGAAAGCAACAATCGTCAAGAACCGATTTGAAATTACAAAGCTACTGAAATAGAGATACATAGTTACTTACAGTTACTGGGGAATCAACAAACAACTGACAGGATTACAAGAACAGGCGAATAATTAACTATCCGCAACGATAGCCTCACAAATCAACGAACCAGCAGAGTAGCAACCCTCAAAATTTTGCTGAAGTTGGGAAATTTTGACGGAATTGGAAAGAGCAAAATGATTTAGGAATTAGGTATGAGACATATTAAATTAAAAAAAAAATGTTGGAAGTGCTTTTCCTTAATTATACCTGGAAGGAGCTATTAAAGTTACAAAATTTCCTTAATTATAGCTGTAATGACAGCTATTAAAGCATGTTACAGATACTAAAAATTAAGCAACGCACCTAGTAAGATTTGAACCCACGACCTGTGGGCCAAAGGAGCAACCCAAGAAGTGGACTTAGAACCACTGAGCTATCCAACAACTTTATTTTAGGTGGTTCAAATTTAATATATGTACATAAATACTGATTTTCTACCTTATATATATAAGGTAATTTTTTGCCGAGGGGGTTCGGGCGAACCCCTGGCTACATCGTGGGTCCGCCCCTGCACCTGGGAGGCAATAGAAGAGCTGGAGCAATAAGCAAAAAAAGTATTGAGCCTGTAGAAATTGAAGTTCTCTTGACAACAGACCAGTGTTTAAGTCACAGGGTCTAAGCCATAGGGTCTAAGCCTTTGTTGATAAATTTTCATCTCATATCAAATCTAAAAATAGAAAAATAACCGACTCTGACTAATTGTATTATAATTTAAAACTTAAAAGACTCAACTGCGAGAATAAAAGAGCAGAGGCAATAAGTAAGAAAAGTTTTGCCCAGCAAAGGCCGAGTTTTCTTGATAGAAAAGCCATTGTGAAGCCGCACGGTTTAATCCTTTGTTAATAAATTATAGCTATGGGATTGCTTAATAGTTGTGTTGACGCTCAATTTTTGCTCTCCGTGCTTAAAATTAACGTCTTCAGGCTTCCTGATCGTTAAAGAGCACAAAACACAATTTTCACATCTTTTTTACAATTGTTGACAAATTATTGATAATCATCCTTACTTTAAGATTTTATCAATTTGTTTTCATATTTTTACTTTTCAAAATATATTGATAATTCTCCTTATATTAGGATTTTTATCAATTTATTATTGATTTTAACATTTTACAATTATCTGCACACGTGCACGACACGACGTCACATTTTTTTACAACATTTTCAAATTAAATACATTTTTATACTTTCAATATTTTTTACATTTTTCTGTAATTACATATCAATAGCTTCATTTTTGTATATTTATTACAACCCGCAAAAGCTGAGTCGGATCAGATATTTCAATACATAGTACAATAATAATTTGGTGCCTTGTCACATCTAACAATGACCACACAATAATGTCTTGTCACATCTGACAATGACAACTCAATGACACTACCCTTTGAATAATAATTTTATCCGTTGGTCAAAAGATGAAAACCCTTTGATAAATATCCTAAGGATCAAAGAGTGTGCTATTGTAAAAAAAAAGGACATCATTTTATTTTTGAGCAGTAGAAAGAATATTTTTATTATAAATTAGTGGTAGGAGATTGATATTTTTCCAGATACAATTCACACCCACACATTCAAACCCAATACATACACAAATAATATTATATTTTTATTCATCTCTCTTCATTCTTTTTTTTAATTTTCTTCCCTTATTTCCTTCACTCTTTGACTTTTTTCACATCTACTTTTCTAAATCTAAAGAATATGTTGAAAAAATATAGATTTGATGAATTACATTTTCCTTTTTTAAATACTCAACACACATACACACAAAAAAAAAACACACACACCACAAACGATTCACACACAAAAATAAATAAATCAGCTTTCTCTTCTCTTTTTCCCCTCACTGCCATCATTGTCGGAGCTCCGGCCACCACCACCAAGACGTTGCTGTTGCCGCCCCCTCCTTTCTCTCTTTCCGACGCCTTACTGCCAACCGCCGGATTTAATCGTTGGACGATCGGCGACCACAAATTGCGACTGCCAAATCAGATTCGGCAAAACCCGACGGCAAGCCAACCAACCGCCTCCTTTTCTCTTTTCCCTTATTCCCACCACCGTCACCAGATTTAGCAACTGGACGACCGAATTCAATATCGGCAAACAAGTTGCCGCCAGATCTCTCTCCCTCTTTTCACTACCGTCGTGGATTTGATCACCGGACGACTGGCAAACAACTTTTTCGCCACTGTTCATCCAAAATTTGGCCAGATCTATCCGTGCTCTAATTTTTCGGCATTGCTCCGGCTCCGCCATTAAATCAACGGCAACACCAACACTGTTTTGGATTTTCCCTTCGTCTTTAATTACTATAATTATTTATTGTTATTATTTTCTTCTTTGTTGATTCCTGCTCATTGATATTTTATTATTATTATTATTATGATTTTGCTCTTTGTTTTTTCCATTGTTATCACTGCTATGATGCTGCTACATTTTGTTACTGTTAATGTTAATCTTGGGTCGGTTTACACCCAAAAAATTCACCGTATAGATGGATTTGCTTCAACTTGATGGATTTTGGGACTGTAATACATGGCCAATGAAATTATCTCTCTGTTGGATATTTGAGGCCACCCCATTACAAAAGACGACCTTTATTTTCTCAATTTATCATTTTATATCAAGGGCCGACACTTGGCCGATGACATTATCTCTCCGTCGGATATTTGAGCCTACCCCATTACAAAAGATGAATATTTATTTTTCAAATCTACTTATTTCATATCAAAATAAACACATGGCCAATGAAGAAACTTTCGTCGGTTTTCGAGGCCTTCTCAAATAAAAGACGAACATTACATATACAAATACGTAATAAAATAAAATAAATTCGGATAGTGAAGAAACTTTATAACATCATGAAAACATAAAAGGTTTTATGATTCGTATCTTGGCAAGGCGATTTAGGACGGTCGATTAGTTGAGCAACCACTTCGTAGTCATGACGAGTCTAAAACCTAATCCGAACCCACTTTGTACAAAACTCTATTTTCATATATACATCTATATGTACATGCGTGTGCACATAATTTCACTTACTTTAATGATTATTTGTTCATTTTATTACTTTATCAAAGCACTTATACATATTTCTCCAGTTTTATGTTTGTAGTTTATTTATCGTTTATATAATCTTACATAAAGATAAAAGTTAGTGAAAACTTTACTTTTTGGGTGCCGGACAGGGATATTCTTTATTTACATAATTTCATCCATTTTAGGCAAAACTTAGGTTGTTAATATTTACATAAAAGAATCAAGTTAATTAAGTGATTCACATATTATGTAGTCTTTTCTTCTCAAATAAATTTTACTTTTTTGTAATTTTAATCAAATAAAAAATATCACTTGTAAATACTGAGGGAGGTGATTAGGCATGACATGGAGAAACTTCAGCTTACTGAGGACATGACCCTAGATAGGAAGGTGTGGAGGTCGCGGATAGGGGTAGAAGGCTAGTGTGAGTGTATGGGTTGTAGCAGGCAGTCAGGAGAGATCTTGTGTAGCCGGATTCGTAACACTAGGACTGTGTACGTAGGTGTCGTTGGTATGTGAGGGTATGTTACTACTAGGTGGGGGGCCTATTTCTTATTTCTTAGTTTCTATTTTCTTATTTCTTAGTTTCTATTTTCTTATTTAGTGTTGCCTTTATTTCTCATATTTCGTTTTTTCTCTGGTTTCATTTCTATTATTTCTTATTCCTGATTTTTCTGTTGTGTCATCCATCCTCCTTGTTTATTATTCTTTATTTTGAGCCGGGGGTCTATCGAAAACAACCTCTCTACTTCTTCGGAGGTAGTGGTATGGACTGCGTACATCTTACCCTCCCTAGACCCCACTTTGTGGGAATACACTGAGTTTGTTGTTGTTGTTATACTTGTAAATACCTTTTATTTTCATGGAACATCAAAATACATTTCTTTTCGTACATCATAAAATACTTTTCCTTTTCACATGTAATTTATATATTTTTACACATATCTTTTACATGTTTTTATAACAATAGGTTTTATATACATATATCTTGACATAATTTTAAATATTTATATTTTTTTAATGAATTATTTTATACTTAATACATACACTTTTTACATTATTTTAAATATACCTCCTCCTTCTTTGATAAATTTAGTCTAGTCGGGTACCACATTTATGGATCCTAAAGGGTGCCTAACCCCTTTCCTTCGGGATAATTTGAACCCTTATCTAAAATCTCAGTTGTTTTTATTACAGCCTAAAACATTATTCACACGTGTTGATAAATAAATAGGTTTCCTTATTTTCTTAAAAATTAGGTAGAAACTCTATATCAATTTCAATTCTGTTAGAGTCCATGAGTCGTGCTTGTTTAACCTTGGCAAAAATAGGACATGACAAAATGACGACTCTACTGGGGAATAACAACAAGTTCTAACCATGATAAACTCAATTTTTCAGTCGAGGGAGGTGATTTTACATTTTTTCATACGATTAAATTCTTTGATCTGTTATTTATTTATTAATAATTTTTGTACATTATTTGCTCAAATCAGTTTTGCTGTTTATCAATTCTTTGATTTATTACTTATTTTTTATACACTATATCTATACATTGTAAGTATTACTACACATTATTTTTTACTTTATTTAACAGTAACCATACTTTCATAGAGTCTTTGGCCGTACACTTCACACACTGTGGTTCACGCGGGGGGTGTCTTACACTACCCCAAACCTTCTTTGAATTCCATAGTTTCAAATTTGGTGCATTTAGGTTAGTGCGCCTCCTCGCAATTATTCAGTCCTATTCTAAATCATTTAGAAAAATTCATATACTAGAACTAAATCATGCCATATACAAACACATACAAATTATTTGAACTACGTTTTGACCTGATACTTGTCTTGACAAGATACCTAGGCAGTCCTGTATTAGGGTTCAGTCTCTTCATTATTTCAGAATAATTTCTCCTGTATTCAAACTGGGGTAATTTTCTGGAACAGTTCAAAGACGCTCTCCAAAAGTTCTCAAAGAGCACAAATAAATAACTCCTCGAATCCAAATCTCAATAACATTAGTGACTACTCGGCCTACCCTCAGATTCTCACCCAATTTTGATTTAAGAACACCTAGCTTCTTCTTTCGAATATCACAAACCATTAAATTTGTGACGTATCGATCTTCACTTTCAAAAGCAAGGGCTCAACACCCTTTCAGTCATAAAAATACTGCCAACTATGGTAAAATAATACCATAACTTCTTCTTTGCTTGACCTTACCAATCTTGTCGACATATCAAAATAGTTTCAAAATCCTCCTCATGCTTGACATCCGTCTTCTCGATCGTCTGATCTAAATAATTTTGATGCAACAAACAATTCCATCCTAATCGTCTTTTACATCATCTTCAAGGATGACTACCACTCTTGTACATTCATACAT
Organism: Capsicum pubescens; assembly: GCA_030864215.1. Lineage (NCBI taxonomy): Eukaryota > Viridiplantae > Streptophyta > Magnoliopsida > Solanales > Solanaceae > Capsicum > Capsicum pubescens. Next base: position 334,577,649 of record CM061548.1, on the reverse strand, counting down.
GCTGCATACAAATTTTCCCGAACTACGCAGACCTGATTCTTATTTTCAAAAGATTCATAGGCAACCCTCATTCGGGTTCGGTCCCATTCTTTTTCTAAGAAAAATAATTAGATTTTTGACTTGGTAGGTACTAATACAGTTAAGAGTGTGCATGAGAAAGAATAAATTGGTATGTTGGAAAGGACCGATTTCATGGTAAACCATAGATTCTTTTAGTACCTTTGAATCAAACCTGCGTAACACTTGAAAATTCTATTGCATACATCTAAGACAAGAACGAATCCAACCTCATCATTTCAAGTGCATTGTGTGGTGAGCTTTAGATTAGTTCATTGAATTGCATTGTTGATCCAAAACTTGGCCTGAATGTCTGTTGAGGCAAAATTCTGAGTCACACTTGGTTTGGGAAAGAATTATAGGCCTTCCTTGACTCAATTGTGCCTTCCACAACTTGCCAAATGACATCAATCCCTAGCATTTCCACCTTTGATCCTGAAACCCTTTCTTTGGATAACCATATCTGAGACTTTATATTTTGAGTGCTTACATGCACTATCCTTCTCTTGGCTCACCTCCTTGAGCGCACTAAATACTTATAAATTATGAACGAAGATTCAAGATCAAAGCTAACAAAGGCAAAGGATATAGAGCCCCATAAGAACAAAAACAAAAAAACAACTTCAAAGAGGAAGGAGCAACCCCCCTGTAACACCCCGAATCTGGTACCCGGAACGCTACACGGTGCCCATGACCCCGAAGGACCACAAGTTAATCCATTACTGATATCTATAAACTGAGCACTGAATAATAGTAATAATATCATAAATGCAAAAACATGAACTGCAAGGCTATAAGGTTTAATACTAGTACATAACTGAAAAATATGGTATAATAATACTAAAACAACTGAGATAATTGTCTGAACATACTGTAGTCTGAAAGCCTCTAAACTGTCTAAATAAGGAGTTGATAGGACATGTCCCCAACTAACTTCAACTACTAAAATAAATTGAAAATTGAAATAGTAATGTGATTATCATGTCCTCGAAGGATGAGGACTCACTGCTAACTCTGATCGCTGAACTGGGATGCTACTAGTTTTCTAAAGCTCGTGCTTCTAAACCTATGATATAAGACACTATAGCGCAAATGCATCAGTACTTTGAATATACTGGTATGCAAGTGAGGCAGGATGAATGCAATTGGTTCATATGCATGAACAATACTAACTGACTGGCTGACATAAACGTGAGAATACATGCATGCATATGTAACTGTAACTAAGATCATGATAGGACTGAATACTAAGTTATGACTACTGAGTCTACTGAAATTGACATCTGAGTCACTGATGAGTGAGAAACTGATACTGTATTACTGAATATTGAGGGACTGATACTATGTTATTGATACATGGATAACTGTGTCTGACAGTTCTGATTATGAAGAACTGGTCTGGTTGACTGTATCTGACAGTCCTGAAGCTGAATGCTAATAACATAAGTTCTGATAACTTATATAACTGATAACATGAGTGACTGTATCTGACAGTCCTGAATCTGATGGAACTAGCTGAGTTCCATACTGTATCTGAGTAACTGAATCTGAGATCAGTCCTATCTAGCAGGTGATCTCTAAATCTGATGATACCGTTACTGATTGACCATTGTTTAGATCAGTCCTGTCTAGTGGGTGATCCCAGAGTCTATTTATAATGATAAGGAGTGACTGTATCTGACAGTCCTAAATCTATACTACTGAGCTGAATTGATTGTATCTGACAGTCTTAATTCTGTAACTGAAACTGTGGGATGTATCCATCTAACCGATATGCCCCATACTAAGATAACTGGGGTCCAACCTGTAACCCCAGTTGGAAGGGTGTCAGTACCTCACCATTGGTAAAGACAACTGCTGTGGAGTCAGTCCTAATCTAGCTGGTGACCCCTGGGATCAGTCCTATACATTTACATGTGTTAATGGGTGATCCCTGAGTATGTTAGTCCTATCTAACGGGTGAAATCTCGTTCCTACACTGGTTACGTAGTTTGCGAACTTAGGGATTTCTTCTAGAGATCTTAGTCCTATCTAGCGGGTGAGTCCCCATCCCTAGGCGCGCTCGGTGCTGAATCCTACTCCCATCTGAAAGACACTGAACTGATTAACTGAACTGAGCTGATTAACTGAACTGATTCTAATGGTATTGTTTAGCGGAGCTAAACTGAATTTACTGAGATTCGTTGACTGAAGGAATGTACTGAGTTCTGAGGACTGACTAGAGTACTGAAGTTACTGAGATTGACTGGGAATACTGAGGTTGCTGAGATTACTGAGTACTGAGATCACTGAGATTACTGAACTACTGAGATTACTGAGATTTTTAAGATTTCTAGATTTTCCTGAGTCACATGACTGACTGAGTTCTATGGATCATAGCTTGACTGAGAGTATAATGAAAACATGACATGGCTCTAGGCACACAACTAAATTGTCGGGTACAAGTACCCCCAGGACTCGATGGAAAGAAACTGATATAGCATGACTTACGTGAACACATGACCAACAATACAATTCATAATTCATATATTGAAGCACTTCATCAAACATGTGATATGCATAAACTTGTACAAACATGGGATTTCATAATATCATGCTAGTTGGGCACTTTTCCTTCGTATAGGCATTTAATCAAACACATGGTAGGCATAATGTATGTAGACAACATTATACAACAATTAAACATCATGATTCATATCTAATTTCATCATCCAAGGGTTTTAATCCTAGGTTTACATGAATCTACATCTTTACTAGTCAATTCCACATGAAATTTATCACCAAACATGGATTAAAACTCAATTGGTCATTATCAACATTAGCAACACAAACCCAACATGGAATTCATACAAAAATCCATACACTTGAATTTGAAAAGAGATTCTTAGACTTCATGGATGAAAGGAGTCCATGAATGGACACTATGCATACCTGAGATGTGATTTCTTGAGGATTGACGGTGAAACCTTCTTGAACTTGAATCTTCTATGAAAAACCCTAATGTGTTCTTGAGAGGTTTTTGTGAGAATAGAGTATATTTTGGTGTAATGGAGGCTCAAATCCGTGTTTTTGAGCTTATACAAGGTAGGGAAATTGACCCTTTTAACCCTAGGAAACGTATTTAATTTCCCGACTTTCATCCTTGGCGCGACATGCCACTATCACGCCAAGTCACTGAAAAGTGACAAATGGAAAATTTCACGGTGGCGCGATGCGGAGCTATCGCGTTGCCACCTTGTCTGCGACCTGGAAGTTTGGCGCGACGTGCCACTATTGTGCAGCAACACTGAAAATTGACAATTGCCATTTGAGCTATCTCCACGATGCGCTGAAGGCTCAGGTGATACACTGTCTCACTAAAAAGGCTCTAACTCTTCACCCGGGTGTCGGATTTGGGCGAATTTGGTATCAATGGAAAGCTTATTCGATTCCCCACATGATAAAAAGTGAAAATCTTGAAAATATCACATGTACAAAAGTGGATTCATCTTTCAAAGAAAGCTTCTAACATTCTTAGGAAACTTTTCAAGCTAGGAAAAGTACGGGGGTATTACAACCCCTCCTCAAAAAAAAAAAGATAACTCTAACAACAATGGAGAATCATCATCACAAAAAAAGAGAGAGAAAATCCACAAAGGTGGAGAATAAAAAAAAAGAAAAAAATATGTTTATCGAAAACAAGGGGAAAAACTCTAGAACAAGATTCAAAAGAAGTCGAAGAAAATACAAAACAAGGGGCAAAGAAGAACAACAATGAATATCGAGCGCCAAAGCGCAACAGATGTCAAAAAGCACAGATAAAGTGCATGTTCATTGAGGAATTAGTCACTTTCATCCCAAATATCATCCTACCCTTCCCCAAGCCTACATTACAAGCCCAACAACAAGTCCTACAAGATCCTACTCTAATTGTTCTCATATTATCGGATACTTACATGAAGGCCAAGCCTATGGTATCACAATTGAATTCATTGAACTTTCTTTTAAGTGTGAGTGTATATCTCTGGACCTCTCTCAATTCAAAAAGAAAATACTTAAGTAGGTGCAAAAATGAGACACTCTTTCTGGAGAGGGCACTTAAAACATGAGAACAAGCATAATTCAAAATCTTTATTTGAAGAAAGACGAGCAATTCTTGTCGATACTTAGCTATATCTGAGGTACCACTTGAAACTAGAGGAGTTACCCGAAAGTCAATCTCGGTTAGCTAGAAAAGAGATGGGAGAATTCTTATACACACTACTAATTGTTGGTACCAGCTATAGTCAAGGCACAATTATGTTTTTTTCAACTTTCAACATTTATCACAAAAGAAAATACAAAATAATCTTCCGCATTTTCTCCTTTCAATATTTCTTACAAAAAAAAAATATCTAACATTCTTCTGCATTTTCACCTCTCAACATTTCTTACAGAAAAAATACAAAACAATTTTTTACATTTTCACTTTTCAACACTTCTTACAAAAAAAATACAAAACAATCCTTTGAATTTCACCTTTCAGCATTTCTTACAACGAAAATACAAAATAATCTTTCTTATTTTTACCTTTTCACATTTCTTACAAAGAAAATACAAAGCAATCTTTTTCAGCATTTTTCACAAAGAAAATACAAAATAATTTCTGCATTTTTCATCTTTCAACACATTTTTATAATGAAAATACAAAAATAATTTTCTTTCCTTTCAAACACATGCCTTCACATTTATGCATTACACTTTACATGCAAGATGCCCACCTCCAAATACCAACAATTGACCTTTCTCTTCAAGCTACAACCTTCAAACACAAATATTTTGCTTTTTCTATTTGGTGTTCTCCTTCTAATTTAGGTATCCTACACTTTCATAGCCTCGCCAGTCGAGAGGCTATTACCTTTCAAGTAGCCCCGCCAGTCGAGAGGCTGCTAGCTTTTCGTAGAACCACCAGTCGAGAGGTTATTACCTTCCAAAGCCCTGCCAGTCGATAGACCTTTATATTCTCATAGCTCCGCCAGTCGAGAGGCTATTACTTTTCACAGCTTTGCCATTCGAGAGGCTTATACATTTTCATATCCCCGCCAATCGAAAGGCTATTATCTTTCAAAGCCCCGCTAGTCGAGAGGCTTTTACATTTTCATAGCCCCGCCAGTCGAGAGGATTTTATATTTTCACAGCCTCGATAGTCAAAAGGCTATTACCTTTCAAATGCTCTATCAGTTGAGAGTTCTTGCATTTCATAGCTCCGCCAGTCGAGAGGCTATTACCTTTCAAACAGCCCCGCCAGTCGAGAGGCTTTTTACATTCTCATAGCCCCACCAGTTGAGAGGCTATTAACTTTCCGTTGCTCCACCAATCGAGAGCCCCCTTATCTCCATAGCCTCGCCAGTCGAGAGGCTATTATCTTTTGCTCCACTAGTCGATAGCCCCCTTATCTCAATAGCCCCACTAGTTGAGAGGCTATTACCTTCCAGTCCCTATGCCAGTCAAGAGCCCCCTTATCTCCATAGCCCCTCCAATCGAGAGGCTATTATCTGTTGCTCCGCCAGTCAAGAGCTCTTTAATTTTAACAGCCCCGCTAGTCGAGAGGCTGTTACCTTCCAGCTATTCCACTAATCAAGAGGCCATTAGAATTCAATTACCTTGTGAGTTGATGACCTTAGTCCTCATAGACAATTAAAGTCGACCATTATCATCAGTCTCCATAGACATTCAGAGACATCATGCAACAAAATAACCAGAGGACTTTACCACAATCAATATCCATCTCCATAGACAATTGGAGATGTCATCAAGTCTTCGTATACAATCGAAGTCATTATTTATTACATAGTCTCCATAGATAATTGGAGACAATGATCGACATCAGTCTCCATAGACAATTGGAGATGTCATTAAGTCTTCATATAAAATAGAATACATCATTATTCAACATCAGTCTCCGTAGATAATTGGAGGCGATAATCAACATCAGTCTCCATAGACAAGTGGAGACATTATGCATCAAGTCTTCGTAGAAAATCAAAGACATCATCATCAACATCAGTCTCCGTAGACAGTTGGAGACGACAATCCACACCCGCCTCCATAGATAATTGGAGGTGTCATGCATCAAGTTTTCGTATACAATCGAAGAAATAATTCATCACATCAGTCTTTGTAAACAATTGAAGATGACAATCCACATCGATCTCCATAGACAATTGGAGATGTCATCAAGTCTTCGTAGACAATCTAAGACATCATTATTCAATATCAGTCTCCGTAGATAATTGGAGACAACAATCTACATCAGCCTTCATAGATAATTGGAGATGTCATGCATCAAGTCTTCGTAGACAATCGTACACATCTTTCATTCATCCCCAAGTCTTCGTAAATAATTGGAGGCGTCATTCATCCTCAAGTCCTCGTAGACAATCGGAGACATCATGCATCTTTTCAGTCAAAAATACAATTCAAAACAAAAAAAAGTCTTTTTTTTGAGTTCCACTCAAAAGCTAAAGGTTAGTCATAGATCATATACTGGAGCAAATTTTGAGAACTGCCCCAAAATTTTTTACTTTCTCATCTCGAACTACATTGACCTGATTCTCACTACACTCGAGATATGAAGGAAACTCTATACAGAGTTCGATCATCACAACCACATAATCATTCTTTCCCCCAGCAAGTACATAATCTTGCATCCCCAGCATCTGATAGCTCGATACTGGGGTAATTCCAGTGGAGCATAGGGAATATATGAATACTTTCGTTATCAAATAGTTCCCCTCTCAATAATCATTCCACATGATAATTCGCCCATAATAAAAAGGCAAGAGGAAATTGCCTATTATTTTGAGCTATACCTGACCTGATCCTCGTACAACTCGAGGTATGTAGACAACTCCGAATTAGAGTTCGGTCGTATTTTCATCATTTTTTTTGTCGAGCAAAATTGGCTACACGTCAATGTTTTTGCTTGAAGAATTTTACATCTCCTTCAAACAAAAAGAGGCAACTGTTGACACCCAGTTTTTGCTCTCCGTGCTTAAAATTAACGTCTTCAGACTTCATGATCATTAAAGAGCACAAAACACAAATTTCACATCTTTTTTATAATTGTTGACAAATTACTGATAATCATCCTTACTTTAGGATTTTATCAATTTGTTGTCATATTTTTACTTTCCAAAATTTATTGATAATTCTCCTTATATTTTTGAATTTTAATCAATTTATTATTGTTTTTAACATTTTACAATCATCTGCACACGTGCACGATACGACATCACATTTTTTTACAGTATTTTCAAGTTAATTACATTTTTATACTTTCTATATTTTTTACATTTTTTTGTAATTGCATATCAATACCTGCATTTTTGTACATTTATTACAACCTGCAAAAGCTGAGTCAGATCAATTATTTTAATGCATAGTACAATAATAATTTGGTGCCTTGTCACATCTAACAATGACCACACAATAATGTCTTGTCATATCTGATAATAATAACTCAATGACACTACCCTTTGAATAAAATTTTTATCTGTTGGTCAAAAGATGAAAACCCTTTGATCAATATCCTAAGGATCAAAGAGTGTGCTATTGTAAAAAAAAGGACATCATTTTATTTTTGAGTAGTAGAAGAAATATTTTTATTATAAATAAGTGGTGGGAGATTGAATTTTTCAAGATACAATTCACACCCACACATCCAAACCCAATACATACACAAACAATATTATATTTTTATTCATCTCTCTTCATCCTTTTTTTAAATTTTCTTCCCCTATTTCCTCCACTTTTTGACCTTTTACACATCTACTTTCCTAAATCTAAGGAATATGTTGGGAAAGTGTAGATTTGATGAATTATATTTTCCTTTTTTAAATTCTCAACATACATACACACACAAAAACACACACCACAAATGATTCACACACACACACAAAATAAATTAGCTTTCTCTTCTTTTTCCCCTTCACTGCCATCATTGTCGGTGCTCCGACCACTACCACCAAGCCGCTGCCGCTGCCGCCCCCTCTTTTCTCTCTCTCTAATGCCTAATTTCCGACTGTCGAGTTTAATCATCAGACGACTGGTGACCACAAATCGCGATTGCCAAACTAGATCCGACAAAACCCACCGGCAAGCTAACCAATCGCCTCCTTTTCCCTTCTTCCCAACGTCGTTGTAGGATTTAGCCACCGAACGACGAACGAACGACACCAACATCGGTCAACAAGTTGCTGCCAGATCTCTCTCCCTCTTTTCACTGCCGTTGCTGGATTTGATCACTGGACGATTGAAAAATAACCTTTCCGCCATTGTTCACTCAAAATTTGGCCAGATCTGGTTGTGCTTTAATTTTTCGGTGTTGATCCAGCAACGCCAACACCAACACTGTTTTGGATTTTCCCTTTGTCTTTTATTACTATAATTGTTTATTGTTATTGTTTTCTTCTTTGTTGATTCTTTCTCACTGGTATTTTATTATTATTGTTATCATTTTTCTCTTTGTTTTTGCCATTTATATCACTTATATGGTGCTGCTACATTTTGTTACTTTTAATGTTAATCTTGGGTCGGTTTGCACCCAGAAAATTCACTGTATAGATGGATTTGCTTCACCTTGACTGATTTGAGACTGTAATACATGACCAATGACATTATCTCTTCGTCAGATATTTGAGCCCACCCTATTGCAAAAGACATACTTTATTTTCTCAAATTTATTATTTTATATCAAGGGCCGACACTTGGCCAATGACATTATCTCTCCATCGGATATTTGAGGCCACCCCATTACAAAAGATGGATATTTATTTTTCAAATCTACTTATTTTATATCAAAATAAACACGTCCAATGAAGAAACTCCCACCGTTTTTTTAGGCCTTCCCATATAAAAGACGGACATTACGTATACAAATACGTAATAAAATAAAATAAATTAGGACAGCGATGAAACTTTTATAACATCATGACAACACAAAATATTTTATGATTCGTATCTTGGCAAGGCGATTTAGGACGACCGATTAGTCGAGGAACCACTTCGTAGTCATGACGAGTCTAAAACTTAATTCGAGTCCACTTTACAACAAAACTCTATTTTTATATATACATCTATATGTACATGCGTGTGCACATAATTTCACTTAGTTTAATGATTATTTGTTCATTTTATTACTTTATCAAGCACTTATACATATTTCTCGAGCTTTATGTTTGTAGTTTATTTATCGTTTGTATAATTGTACATAAAAATAAAAGATACTGGAAACTTTACTTTTTGGGTGCCGGACGGGCATATTCTTTATTTACATAATTTCATTGCTTTTAGGCAAAACTTAGGCCGTTAATATTTACATAATAGAATCAAGTTAATCAAGTGATTCACATATTATGTAGTCTTTTCTTCTCAAACAAATTTTACTTTTTCATAATTTTAATCAAATAAAAAATATTACTTGTAAATATTTTTTCTTTTCATGGCACATCAAAATACATTTCTTTTCGTACATCATAAAATACTTTTCCTTTTCACATGTAATTTATACATTTTTATACATATCTTTTGCATGTTTTTATAACAATAGGTTTTATTTATATATATACATATATCTTTACATAATTTTAAATATTTTTATTTTTTAAAGAATTATTTTATACTTAATACATACACTTTTTACATTATTATAAATAATTCTCCTCCTTCTTTGATAAATTTAGTCTAGTCGGGTACCACATTTGTGGATTCTGAAGGGTGCCTAACCTCTTCTCTTCGAGATAATTTGAATCCTTATCTGGAATCTCAATTATTTTTTCGCAGGCTAAAACACTATTCAGACGTGTTGATAAATAAATAGGTTTTCTTATTTTTCTTAAAAATTAGGTGGTGACTCTATATTAATTTCAATTCTTTTACAGTCCATGAGTCGTGCTTGTTTAACCTTTGCAAAAACAGGGCATGGCAAGTTGTAAGTTACACTTCAAAGTGATTAACTTTCCAAAATGATTCATATAAATATTTTGAGTTGGACTGTTCAAAAATATTGCCACACTTGTGTCGGGTCTTTTAAAAAATTTGCTACTTTGGAGGATGCAATACTCACACCTCAATAGTATCAACTTATAGCTTTTGTGCAAATTATAATAATTTAAGTAAGACTTGTCTTCCTTTACAGCAACAAGTAACCAACCATAAGCTAGCGAGGAAAATCAATCCATGGTCATTAAACAAAAAATAAGAAAAGAAATAAAATAGTTTTATATCGAGGTTGCACCAAATAGCCACTGAGTTTAATTTAGATACTCGAACTAATTGGAGCACATGTATATCAGTTTCAGCTAATAGAAACATAAATTTTGAACTATGTAAAACTAAAAATATCACCGAACTTCAACATAAAGTGGTACGTAACTGTGACACCCCAGGTTCTTGAGCTTTAAACCCTCTAAGAGTTGAGTAATTTAGTTAGCCAAGTTAATGAAATAATGTCAACACTGCTAGTGGTAATTACCCAGGGAACGAGTCGTGATGTCAGGTAATGAGCTGTAAAGAGGGGTCATTACCATGATAGTAAGTTTTTCCATGCCTTGGTCCCTTGATAATGAGTCCAAGGTACGACTCATTATGAGGCATAACGAGTCATTATGGGTGACTCTTTGTCAGAACAGTAGGTTACCCCAGGAGTCTACTTTGATCACGTGTCTTCATCATGACTCGTGATGATAGGTAACGACTCGTGTTCATAATAGTGAATGATTAGGAGTTTGAACCCTCAAGTAATAAATACAGGACACGACTCGTAGTCAGGCCTCATGAGTCGTTACCCAGGTCATGACGCCTGTACTCGATATTTTCCTGCATATTTTAATTGGGGTCTTTTTGGTCTTTTCCTCTCTTTACACTTTACCCATAACTTATAAACACTCTAATGAACCCTTTAACTTCAGTTATCAAAATCAAAACACTACTTTTTCCTCTTTAACTCTCAAGGCAAGAGAATACTAGGGTTTTATAAGGGATTCAATATTCAAGCTTTAACCTTCAAATTTCTTTCAATTTCTTGCATATTTCAGGCAAGTCTTTCATCCCTAAATTTGTATTTTTTATTATGGTATAAATTGATTCAACATTCACATGATTTAATTATTGGGTTTGAAATTAGGTTGAGGGATTTTTAATGGTGATTAATTGGATTATTTTTTCCATGATTTAAATATGTTATTCATGCTTTAATTGAGTGTTTTGGATCTGCATGGCTACATGGTTATGGGGATTGGAATGGGGAACATGGGTTTTCCCAACTTGATAGATTTTTAGCTTGAAATTGACATTAACCTCAACCCACCTTTATGAATTTGGTTTTGAATATGGAATTTGCATAATTTAATCTACTTTTGGACATTGCATTGCATTAAAATATGATGCATACCGAAAATAGTTTTGGAAATCCCTTGGTGATAGTATATTGGAATTTTAAATAATACTTGGGAGTCTAATGGTTACATGGATCGGATTGGAATAATTATATTAGCTTGAAAGCTTATTAGTATGACGATACCAAGTGGTAAATTCCTTAATATAAGATTTCTTGGTTAATGGTTGGGTTTATGTGCAAACTATTTTAATTTGGGCTTAATGGAAATTGTGTAGTTCATCGTGAAGGTGGAGGTCCTCGGGGGACCAACACTGGAAATCACGTTTGCTGGTGTAGGGGTCTATATGACCGTATTCTTGATACACACATTATATTTTAGAATGGCTATTGCCTTGATGTCTTCATCTTTTCCTTCAAATTCCTCAGTTCGTACGGCTAACACGCACTGAGGCCCTTTCAGTAGGAAGAGCTGAACCCATATAGCCCGTGGGTGCCTTTAGGGCAGAGCGAGCTACCCAGTTTAGGATAATATTTTAAAATCTCATGATAATGACCCTTGTCCTTGTCCTAACATCCTATATATGTATATTTACTTGTGTGCATATAGTTTTTGACTATTTTTGGATATGACATTATTTTATCACTTTTCTTGAGTTATATGTTAGTGCTTATCCCACTAACGGTCCCTGGACACTGCATCATTTCATGATATAGGACTCAAGGGTTTTTCTATTACTTGTGTGCAACATTAAGTAGTGTGGTTCATCGGTTGATTTTCTGTGAAGTGGTGGGCCTCTATTTTTTGGAAAACCCTGCTATTTCCTAAGGTTTCTTTTCAGATTTTGGGAATTGTGAGTTTTCTTTTGTCATAGTCGGGGGCATGTCCTGACCTAGTTTAGTATTCTGGTTTTATAGGATTTTGAGGACACGTGTGGGTTGGATGGTTTTTTAACTCTTAGATTTTATTCGAGTTATCTATTCATCTTATTATTATGTTTGGTCGGCTTTCGTTGTAGTCATTTATTGTGTTCTAATTGTTGGGATAAAGAGGTGGTCTCCGGCTTATGGTAGGCTTGAGATACCTGTTACGACCAGGCCCTAGTTTGGGTCATGACAAACTTGGTATCTGAGCACGGCTTAGGTTCTTTGGGTGTCCACAAAGCCTTTTCAAGTATAATCCCTTTTATGGGTATGTAGCGCTCTACACTTATAAGGGGGAGACTACAAAGTATTTAGGAATATTTTCCCTTTTTGTGTCCATTTTGGGCTATAGAGTCTAGTTTTCTTGAAACTTCTTTAACTCTTAGATTATTCACATTTTAGATCACGCCTCCACAAAGATCCGACGGTCGTAAAAACTCTGCTGGAAACTCTGTCCCACCTGAGGAAAATGTGAAGGGGACTCACTCTATTTAGAGAGTGCATACCCAGTCTGGGGTCCCTGATCCTAATTATACTATTCCGCGTAGGGTTTCATTGATCCCTACTAGTCTTCCTTGGACTCCCCGAGATGGTGATACTCATGATCAGCCATCTCAAGGAGTTATCTCTAATGCGGAGTTCCATCAGTCTATTCATATACTTGCCTAGATAGTGGCATCACAATCTTATCAGTATGATCATACTGGTCTTGTTGTTAGTGCATCTGAGGTCACTTGGGTTGGCCAGTTTGTAAGGTTGAATCCCCCAACCTCTACAGGCTCTAAGATAGAGGCGGATTATCAAGGGTTTATAGATAAGATAGAGATCATTTTTAGGGTAATGCTTGCTACTAATTCTGAAGGTGTAGATTTTTCTAAATATTAGTTAAATGATATTTCTTATTAGTGGTATGATGAGTGGGAATAACTGTGAGGTGATGACACTGAATCAGGGGTGTGAGATGGGTTTTCAAGGGCCTTTCTTGATCATTTTTTTCCTCAAGATTTGAGGAAAGCTAAGGCTGAAGAGTTTGTGAACTTAAAGCAAGGTAAGATGAGTGTGAAAGTACATGCCCTAAATTTTTTGTAGTTGTCCCGTTATGCCCCGGAGTTGGTAGCAGATATGACGTCCCAGATGAGAAAGTTTGCTTCTAGTTTGTCTTGGAACTTTTTGTTGGAGTGTAAAGCTGCTATGTTAATAATGTTATAGATATCTACAGGTTAGTAGTTTATATGAGGTAGATGGAGGATGAGAATAAGAAGTAGGTAGAGATGGGACATAGGCAGATCAAGAAGTTTAGATATTTATCGTAGGGTACAAGTCAGCAGAATAATGGGAGAGATGGTAGGCAGTGGACAAGGAAATGGAATTGGGAAGTTCTTATTCATTGGCTCATACTCCTTATTCAAAGCCTTCAGGTGATCATCAGTTTCAGGCTAGCAGTGGTCCTAAGGCACATGGTGCCTTATCCCAGGCTAGTGGAGCTCAGTCAACCCTACCTTACCCTCTTTGCTATTTTTGTAGGAAACTTTACTATAATTATTGTGAGGAAGGGAGGAACTTATTTTTTAATTATGGTAAACCTGGTCATATACAACAGAATTGCCCTATAGCTAAGGTTGCCACTGGAGCTAATAAGGTCCCGGTCTCTACTTCTGCATCTCTGATACTTAAGGGCACTACTTTAGGTAGCGACACTGGCCGAAATCATCTCTATACACTTGTTACTCGTCAGGACTCTGAGGAATCCCCTGATGTTATTGCTCGTATGTTATATCTTTTCTCTTGTGATGTTTATTATTTTCTTGATCTGGGTTCTACTCTTTCTTATGTGACCCCTTATGTGGTTGTGCACTTTAGTTTTGGTCGCAAAAATATGTTTGACCCCTTTTCTATTTTTACTCCAGTGGGTGATTCTATTGTTCTAGAAGGATCTATAAGGGTTGTGTGGTGTCCATCTTTCAAAGAGAGACATTGATGGATTTGATAGAACTTGATATGGTGGATTTGATGTAATCTTGGGGATGGACTGACTTCATTAGTGCTATGCTTCTATGTATTATGAGACCCAATAGTTCAGTTTTCATTTTTCTAATCAACCCGTGATTGAATGATAGAGAAGTTCCTTAGTACCTAAAAGAAGGTTTATTTCGTATCTTAAAGCTTAGAAATTGATTTCCAAGGGTTGTCTGTGTTATTTTGTTAGGGTTAAGGATTCTAACTTTGAGAGTCCTTCATTGTAAGCTATCCTTGTGGTTAATGAGTTTCTTGAAGTGTGTCCTAATGATCTTCCTGGAATTCCTCCTGATAGAAAAATAGATTTTAGGATTGATATTCTACCTGATACCTATCCCATTTCCATTCCTCGTTATAAAATGGCCCCGGCTAAATTAAAGGAGCTTAAAAAATAGTTAAGGGATTTTTTTGATAAGGGTTTCATCCATCCTAGTATTTCTATGTAGGGTGCTCCTGTACTTTTCATGCAAAATAAAGATGGGTCCCTTGGAATGTGCATAGACTATTGTTAGCTAAATAAGGTCATAGTGTAAAATAAGTATCCTCTTCCTAGGATTAATGATCTTTTCGACTAACTTCAAGGTTCTAGGTGTTTCTCTAAGATTGATCTTCGTTCAATCTATCAATTGTAATGTAATTTTTGTTTTTCTGTTGTTTGTAGGTAAAACATGTCTCCTAAAAGAAAAGAAAGTGAAAGTGGATCAACGTCTGACCACAAAAAAAAAGGCTACAGTACAGAGGGATTCGGAGGAGCTCCCTGAACAATCTCAGTCAGAGAAAAGTAAAGTTGAGGAGAGATGTGAAAACAACGTTGAGAGAGGTGGACAAGGGTCTGTAGATGGTGATGAAGAAAATGAAAGTTAGAAAGTGGAGGAATTGAAGAGTGAGAAAGAAAAAGAGGATGATCATCAACATGATGATAATGGATCACCAACGGGGCGTGAATTAATATCGAAATCCCAGTATGATCCTGTCAAAACTTTTAGTATTGACAGGTTTCAAGTTACGATACCGATAAATGACCCAGAAGAAAAACAAATAACTGGTTAAATTGTACTTAAATGTCAGATGGGGAAATTTTTTGAACATTTTATGAAAATTATGAAGAACGAAAACATAGGCAAACTTTTTAAGAAGAGCTGCTTTAGATGCTTTCTTGAGCTACCTGAGGACCCCTCTGCTCGTATCCGTTTCCCTATGACGATGGTATATGATCTTCTCAAGAGCAAGATCAAGTACGTGGGGGATGATAAAGATCCGAAGGAGGGGGCAAAATGAAGATTGATGAAATCTAGATCAACTACTGTGGCATGCCTATTTGTTTTGGCTTGTAAGAGTTCTCCATACTGACGGGCTTGAGATGCCATCGTCCAAAAGATCCACCACCCCGCAAAAGATCCAAGGCAAGAAAATGCAAGGAAAAAATAGATGGGTTGTTTGACATTGCTTGACGTGGCTACAAAGCATCACATTTTTTGACATATCTCAAGGATAAAACCATATCAGAGAAGTACAGGGAGCAATTGTGCTTAGTTTGGTTTGCCCATTCGGTTATATTGGCAAGAGACATCAACAAGGTCATAGAAGATGATTTGTTGGCGCGTGCTGAGGATTTTGATAAATTTAACAATTATCCCTGGTGATATGACAGCTTCTACTTGACTGTCCAATATTTACTACAAAGCTATCCTTAGGGACAACCACATTATACGTCTTTCCTTGGGCTTTCATGATAAAATTAATCACTAATTTTACTCATCCATTAATTTATATTGAATATAGTTATTATGACTTTTTTTCTTGCTTCCTGTTTACATTTGTTAGGTTTGGGCATTTGAAGCCATTCCTCTCCTCCAAAAGTAGTTAATGGATCACTCAGATGAGGTTTCTCATCCAAGGATGTTTAGGTGGTTGGCTGAAAAGAGCAACACTAATATTAAGGAGGCTGATCTCTTTAATCCTCCGAATGATGCAATACGTCTTCTTCAAGTAAAATAATTTTACTCAAAGAAAGATATTGAACAGATGTTATATGTGTTGTAACAGATGTTTTATCTGATACACCGGATGGAAAATCTATTGCGACAGGGTACGATTGATATCTTGAATCAGATTACCCATCTATTTCTTTGGTTCTCTAAACCCGACTCCTAATATATTAACCATCTACTACAAATTATACAACAGATATGTAATTTGATAACATATTGTTCATCTGTTGCGACGTACAAATCATCTGTTGCATAATAGATTACCTGTCTTATGCAACTGTTGCAATAGATGATTGATACTTTCCATCAGATTATCCATATGTTGCTTTGTTTCTCTGAACCAAACTCAAATGGATTTTAACCATATACGACAAACTATGCGACAGATGGGTCTTTTTTTTTAAAATGTAACCCAACTGTGAAAATTATTATATTATATGATTTAAATGCATCTGTCTTTTTTTTCTTTTTTATAGGTTGTACATCCATGGATCGTGCCTACTGAGGAGGAGTCGGTGATGACTTCTTATATTACTCTAGGTCATGTTGATACTATAGCAGCCCCAATGGTGGAGTTAATAAAGAAGGAATTGGCTGGAGCAACAGCCATAAGAAGAGCAGTTAGGTCAGCCTAATGTTGAGGCTCTTCATGACCAACCTACTAAGGCAGATTCGGGTGCTTCTTCTGGTGGAGTTGTTGGTGTTGGTGGCAGGTATGCTGATGATGCTACCACTCATAATGATGAGCATGTTGATGCTCAAGAAATAATAAATATGTTTGAAAACACCCTTTTTCACCCTTATCATAGCATGTTGAAATAATTCTCTGCCTCTTGAGGAAAAGGCAATTAACGTACCGAGAAGCTTATGACGCTGCCGATAGAATAATGGACCTCGACTTCTGCAAGAAGATGAAGGATAGGTACGATAAACTCAATGGGGAGGCATTATCCCTTGGCGTGGGAATTGATTTTCCAGTTCCTACATTGGTCTTGGATGAAGAAAAAATGATAAAATATGTTAGAAGGGAGAGACCAAATCCATACGGTAAGAGCTGGACTGAGGCAAAGAGGATTATTGCAGTCATTAGCGTGAATGACATGCATTATCAGGATATTGAATTACTACTCTAGGAGGGAAAGATCAATGTTTATGACTCCAACGTACCTCTCATCGACGATTTTGATCTTTTTCTCCTTGTGGAGCCACTGATAGTGTTGTTGCCCATCTTGTTGAGGGAGAGTAAACTAATGAATCATTTTCCAAAGGAAGTGTTGATGAAAAAATCATGGAATTTTGAAGGTTGAAACAAGGGAATGATCCTTTCAAAAGATGATGCCGCTAAAGCGAGCGGTTCGCATGCTCTTGCATGTATCGAATGTTTGCTGATTGGCACAGAAATGACCGAGACAATGACTTTTCTATATGACAATGCTATGGAAAACCTGCAAGAGGTCTGGGCTTATGGGGTACTAACTGGACGCTTGAAGCCTGTGTATATAGAAGAGCCTGTGAAATAGTAATTTTTAATTTCAAGTCACCCTTCACTTTATTACATGTACATGTAGTGGCAATAATTTTTTTTGATGAAAGTTGAGTTTTTTATAATGCAATAGATTGTCAATCTGTTGTAAAATATATTTAATCTATTCTGTCAGATAGTTTATCTGTTGCAATAGGTTGGTCATCTGTTGCATTATGCAGATGTTATTTCTATGAATAATCTAATAACCTAAGTCTAATCTGTTGCAACAGTGGGAAGACCTGTTTGATAATTTCCAACAGATGACCTGAATTTTACAATATATGCCTAAATCTTTTTGATATTATCCAACAGTTACGCTTGAATATCCATGTGCTCGAATATTCCAAACCAGTAGAAAATACACACACCACCATGAAAATTTTAGCAATTAGGCTTGAATATCCATGTGCCCAACAACACCAAAATAGTAGCAATAATGGCAACAATGTAGTATCTTCTTGCTCAATTTTGTTTCTCTTCAGAAGCCTTGACTTTGTTCCACAAACCCCAAATTACACGATTTGCTTGTGAAGGGTGTCGTTCTTCATACCAATCAAAGTAATCGAATCCACCCAATTTTTATAAATAAGAGAACACAATTATAAAATAATTACAAGTCAATAATTAATCAACTAATTAAATAAAAAAATATTACCTTTGACATCTTACAAGTAAAAAACCTACGGCCTGGATTTTGTTGAGTCCAAGAAGTCTTTAACAGAGCTTCATGACCATACTTACAATATCAAAAATCTTTATCACAAAACATAGTGGAAGATGCGCTCGACATTGTCAAGCTCAGTTGGAAAAAATGAAAGAAATAATTTGAAGAATTTGGATAGATAAAAGAAGATGACGATGAAGAAGAAGATTTGAGAATTTAGGGTTAAATTTTAGGAGGAATATGAATATATAAGACAATGGGGGAGGGGGGAGAAAATGATCGTTGGGGGCCAAGTGATAGCAAGTCAGTAAAATGTGCTAGACTGACACATTTACATTTGATGCCTATTTTATTTAACGTGTTTAAAATGAACACTGTCTACTTGATGCCTATTTTATTTTAAGTATTTGAACTGAACACCATCAATGGGTTTCGCCTTTTTTATTTCAATTTACTTTAACCTTTTTGCACGTAGTTGCAATTTTTTATGTCCAACGAAAGTTGAATTTTTATAATGCAACAGATTCTCCATCCGTTGTAACAGTTGTTCTACCTGTTATAACATATAGTTTATTTATTGCAATAGGTTGTTCATCTGTTGCATTATCTCGATGTTTCTATCTAAGTCCATCTATTGCAACAGTGGGAAAACCTGTTTGATAAATTCTAACAAATTACCTATCTATTGTAACATATGTCTAAATCTGTTCGATTTTTCCAATAGATGTGTCATCTGTTTTAATAGATACATTATCTGTTCTAATATTTGAATCTAGTATTCCTTTTCAATTAATAAGTTCAAATCTAAGGAATAAATAAAATTCATAGACAAAATAAAATAAATTGAAGCCTTCAGAAATTAGCTGAAATAAGTCAACGAATAAATGAGATGTAAAAAAATTGTTATGCGTACAGATCTCAACAAATACATCAACAACAATTTAAGTATGATGCCAAGGATTACTTTGACAGTCTCAAGGTATAAAGATCTACTCAGTATGGATAAGTTGTTCTTAATCTGGTGCTATGGAATTCGGCTTTGCTCGTCGTGGATCCTTATTATCGCTTACGTACGGTTTCTGCCCTTTTTGTTCTCCGTATTTCCATAAAAAGAGTAGCATATTGTCAATGATGTTCAGCAGTAGCTTCTTCTTCATCCACCTGGAAAGCCAGAATTGGTCAATGCTAATCACGAAGATACAACAAAATGGAAAAGGATAACTCATATCTTCTAGCAAATCAAACAGGCCTTCCTCCTGTTTTAAATTATCCCAAACAAATTATATTTTTGTTGCAATAATGAATCAATTGTTGGGATAAATTTCTACATGAGAAAGACCCTGTATGATAATTTCCAATGGATGAACCATCCGTTGCAACATATGAGTTATCTGTTGCAGCAGATAGGTCATCTGTTGGTACAAATAAAAACGGTACGAAGAGATGTTTGATTTGCTAAAATAGATGAGACGTATGTCGCAATATATACTTTATCTGGTGCAACAAGTTAGTCAACTGTTGCAACAGATGTATATATCTGTTTGATAATTTGCAGCAGATGTGTCATCTGTTGAAACAAATATGTGTCTGTTTGTTTTGTCAGTTGGAAGACATATATATTCACCTTCTTTAGCTCGTTCTGCTCTTCTTTGGACATTGTATGTTGCTCAGTGCAACACACAGATAGAGGAGTTGCAATTTTGCTTTTTTGAATGCTTGATAATGCCCTGGAAATCACTCTCCCTCTCCTCTTAGCCCTAATCTCTAATGGAGTGGATGAAAATAAAATCCTCTTTGATGGAATGAGACCCCTCTTAGATGTCAATTCCTTTACAGAAGTATTTAATGCATTAATAGCAATAATCACTACATCATGTTTCGCCCTGCAGTCTTGATATTTGCATGCAGAAATTCGCTGGGAGAGGCAAAATTTGTTTAACTAGTATGATCATACTCATAATGGTTTGCTTTAAATACTGTACGAGGAGCATCATTAGCACCAACAGCAGCACCACTACCACCACCCACAGCTCCATCACCACTAAGACCATCAACAACAATAAGCCTACCCTCCAAAATTGTTTTTCTTGTAATGTCCGTTGCTCCAAATAATTCCATTTTTATTCTGTCGATGACCTTAGGGTCCGATAAAGTTTGCACAGACCATAAAGTAAGAAAAATGGCATCTTCAACTCTCGATTGGTCGGAACTAGCGACGGATGCACAATATAACATAAATCATTACATATATTAGAATGATGATTAGATCATTCAAAAAAATCATTAATTAAAAGAAAAAAATTAATTATAATTATACATACTGCATCCTTCAAGGGGTTGAAGTGATCAAGAAATTTTGCATTTTTATCAGTTTTGGCTGACAACCATCACAAGATTCTTGGACAGGAAACTCCTTCCTGGTAGTTCACTTGTTGTCTCAAATAAGAAATGGCTTAAAATGACCAAACCTATAAAATAACGCCAATAAATCAAAACCATTATTGAGTAAAAAAAATGAATGATATCATAATAGAAGAAACAAACATTTAGACTTTCTTTGGCGCTAACGGAGTCAACAAATATTTGACAGTCATTTTGAAGCTTTCATAATCCCAATGATAGCTGTTAAATGCCTCAAGATCCTCGAAGAGCTTTATTAAACTGAGGCTTATGTTGTTGTTAACGTATCTCGCCCAAAGAATATTATATACAAACCAAACCAAGCACAATGTGTAACGCCCCAAAGTTTTTTCTCAACTAAATGTTTTTCCTAAAATATCAAGCATTGGCTTCTAGAATGATTTATACTTTTTTCCCGATGGAATCCCTTAGATTTAAACTTTTCATTTCATAGATGATTGAATAAGTTTTCCGTCGACATAAGATGCATCCAAAATGGACACTCGGTGAAGGAGTCATGGTTAATTTAAGTCCTAGTACTAAAACACCATTATTCCAGTCCTTAGCGCATCTCGGAGAGGGTATAAATGATGATTGTCAATTTCCAATGGGACTCCGCGATGGTGGTGCATCATGGAGTGGGCCAAATTCTTATTCGTCAATTTCCAGTGAGCCACCACGATAGTGGCGCAACGCGGTGGCCCATGAAATTGGGCTCCTAGTTATATTTTAATACTGGTCTCATTAAGAATATATTGGGTATTTTTCCACACCCTTATCAGTCCAAACACGAGATTTCAATCCCTATTGAGTATATTACTCGTACATTCACCAAAAATATTCAAGAACACTCTCTAGGGTTCCATATTGATAATCCAAATAAATCAAGATTCAACCGTGGGTTTTCAAAAAAAATTGAAGATTCAGAATCCCCAAGCCATGGACATCAAGAAGCATCCTTTAAATTTCTAGATAGAGGTACGCGGGGTTTATCCTAAAAAAAACTACATGGGCTTAAAACCATTAGAGCATGATTTTTAGATTTTTATGTATGAATTTCAAAGGGGTTTTGGAATCTATGTTCTAAATTACGTACTCCGAATGTTTTAATGTTACTATTGTTTTGACCTTGTGGTCCTATACCCTAAATTGATTTACATGTATACGTATATGTATGGAATTTGAGATTTAAGATCGTTGACAGCATAAATTATGAACATCATCTTGTGTATTAAATTAAAGATTATGGTTTTTTGATTTGAAAGATGTTTTTGCAATATTAGAGCATTTGAGCATGATTTGAAATTTTTGAGAGGGTGTTTCTTGATATAAATGTGTTCTTGTGTTTAAGAGAAAGTATTGCATGTGAATTGAGAACTTTGACAAGACCACCTTGTACTGTACTACTGAAATGCTTGACAAAGATGAGTTTCTTGCATGTGTTTACATGAGGTTTGAGAAAGAGTTTCTTTGAATTAAATTATTAAAATGGTGGTCCCAAAACTTGTGTTTTGAAAACAAAGATTTACGATAGACTAATAATGGCTCAGAGATGTGACTTGCAAGTCAATGGTATGACGATACCATATGTATTTATGCCATAAAAAATTATGTTTTCAGAGCATATTTTGAGAGACTGTATGTTTTGATAGAGTTTTAAAAAGAGGCTTAAAGAGGGTTAGGTGGTTACCCGAAGAAGGCGCGAGTTCAAGCAACTCTTTGCCTGAAACCGTATTTGTCGATACGGGTAGATTATTATTATACGCTGATGACGGCTGTGTGGCATAGTATATTCAGAGACTTCGATCCTTGAGGCATACTTGGGTTGGAGGATTCGCTGCCGAGTTAATGGCAGTTTCCATATAGCACATGGAATTTTTTAGAGTTGTAGGGTATACCACCTAGTGCTGAAGTAACACAGATTTCTTAGAGTTGAGATGGTTTTTACAGAGTCTTTAAAATGCCCCTGTGAATTCTTACTATATGATATACGTATGAACTATTTAAATTGCTCTCATATATGTTGAATAATAAATGATTATTTTGGATATGCTCTGCGTACTAGTATATATGTATTGAACCCCCTTTCCCCTACCTCTCAGGTTCTGAGACTCAGTCTAGGGGTCTAGATAAGCAGTAGATAATTCAGATAGCTGATCAAATTATGCAGTGATGAGCCTTCTCTATTCCAGAAGGCCTGTCTTTTCAGATTATGTCACTTATTTCAGTTTTGGTTTACTGGGGGCCTTGTCCCAGTTTCAGACAGTTGTCAGATTTTTATGTAGTAGAGATTTCGCAGATTGAGTCAGATGTTATTTAGATGGAGTTGATTTGTAGTTTTCATACTTGTGTTGAATTCAGAATTGACCATGTTTCCATAGCAGATTATGTTTCTGCATCTTCTTTTATTATATGAATATTGTGCATGATTACCAGCTAGAGAAGGGCGTTCTGGGACTTCATAGTTTGGGATGTCCGTGACGTCCAGGCTTTCATTCGGGTCGTGAAAAAATTGGTATCAAAGCACAGTTCATGGTCTCAGGGTATCTGTGAAATTGCATCAGGTAGAGTCTTATTTATGGGTGTGTAGCGCACCACACTTATAAGCAGGAGGCTACTAGGCATTTAAGAATGTTTCTCTTCTTTGTGATTTAGTTTGTGCTTTAGAGTCTAATCTGTCCCCTAATCAATGACCTTTTGCTTTTCAGAAAATCAGCGATGCCTCCTCGTCGCACCAACATTTATGCTCAGGATGATAAAGTTTGTCACACCCATGGGATGCGGACCCATAATAGAGCTCATACCCCAAAACCTATTCCTACCCTGGAGTACCTCCTGTACCGACCAGTCCTCCCAGAGCTCCCTAGACGGGGGCCAATCGCACTCAGCCTCGTGAAAGAGAGGTTTCTAATGCTGAATTCAGACAGTCTATTCACATGCTGGAACAGCTGGTAGCCGCATAGACTCAGAGGTCAGAGAATACTGGTTCTGCGTCTATTACTTCTGAAGTTACTACAGTGGGCCAGTTCATGAGAATGAACCCACCCAAGTTCTCTGGCGCTAAGGTAGAAGAGGACCCACAGGAGTTCGTAGACGTAATGGAGAAGATTTTCAAAGTAATGCATATTGATCAGGTGGAGGGTGTTGAGATAGAAGTATACCAGCTAAAGGATGTAGCGAACCAATGGTACAACGAGTGGAAAGATGCGAAGGGTGACAGTGCTGAGCCCACAGTTTGGGACAAATTCGTAGAAGCTTTTCTTGACCAATTATTTCCTCTGGAGATGAGGAAAGCTAAAGCAGAGGAGTTCATGAACCTTAAGTAGGGTAAGATGAGTGTTCAGGAGTATACTTTAAAGTTTAACCAGTTGGCCCGTTATGCTCCTGAGATGACGAGTAGTATGAGGGTCCGAATGAGGAAGTTTGCTTCCGACCTTTCAGATGATCTGGTGCTTGAGTGTCAGGGAGCTATGCTGAATAGGGATATGGACTTTGCTAGACTGTCAGTCTGCATGCAGTAAGCTGAGGCAAAGAAGAAGAAGATAGCCGAATCTAGGGAAAATGATAGGCAGGAAAAGAGAGCCAGAGCGACAGACTAGAGTCATAGTCAGCAGCAGAGCGATAATTGGGGCAGAAAATGGTAAAAAAAAGAATTGGAGTAATGTATAGTCGACAGCTAGTGCTCCAGTGTCCAGACCCACAACTGAGCAGCGCACCCAGAATTTTTAGTCTAGTGAGGGTCTGAGGATGTAGGGTACACAGTCGCAGAGAAGTGTAGCCCAGACCTCTCGGTCCTATCTGC
Organism: Capsicum pubescens; assembly: GCA_030864215.1. Lineage (NCBI taxonomy): Eukaryota > Viridiplantae > Streptophyta > Magnoliopsida > Solanales > Solanaceae > Capsicum > Capsicum pubescens. Next base: position 334,552,917 of record CM061548.1, on the reverse strand, counting down.
ACTGTGGGAGATACGGGAGGAATCATCTAGGGAGATGTCAGTTTGACACTTTGGTGTGTTATTTATGCAGCCAGCCAGGCCATATCCAGAGAGACTGTCCAGCAACAAAGAGTAATGTTGGAGGACCAAAGTCGCAGGCGAATTCATCTGCACCACCACCTCAGAAGGGTGTCACTTCAGCCGCCAGAAACGGTCGGAACCGGTTGTATGCTTTGACCAACCACCAGGAGGCAAAGTCCTCACCAGATATAGTCACTGGTACGTTGAAAATATTTTCTCATAATGTGTATATATTACTTGATCCCAGGTCTACCTTATCTTATGTGACCCCATACGTGGCTGTTGGTTTTGGGTTTGATCTTGATGTGATTGCTGAACCTTTTTTAGTTTCTACCTCGGTGGGAGATTTTATTGTGGTTAGGAGGGTGTATAAAAATTGTATTGTGTCTATTTTCAGCTGGGATACTAAGACAGATCTCATAGAACTTGATATAGTTGATTTTGATGCCATCTTAGGGATGGACTGGCTCCATTGGTGCTATGCCACCTTGAATTGTAGGACCTGAAGAGTCACCTTTTTTTTTTCGAATGAGTCTGTGATAGAATGGGAGGGACATTCTTAGCACCTAGAGGGCATTTCATATCTTATCTTAGGGCCCATAAACTTATTTCCAAAGGTTGCTTGTATCATCTTATTCGGGTTAAAGATTCTAGTGCCGAAAATGTCCCTCTTCAGTCTATCCCTGTAGTGAATATATTCTCGAAAGTCTTTCTAGATGATCTCCCAGGAACACCACCTGATAGGGAGATAGATTTTGGTATTGATTTATTGCTAGATACCCGTCCTATTTCTATTCCGCCATATAGGATGGCTTCTGCAGAGCTAAAAGAGCTGAAAGAACAGCTAGCAGATCTTCTAGATAAAGGTTTTATCCACCCCAGTGTGTCTCCCTGGGGTGCACCTATAATTTTCGTGCGAAAGAAAGACGGTTCCCTTCGTATATGCATAGATTACCGCCAGTTGAATAAGGTCATGATTAAAAATAAATATCCCCTTCCTAGGATTGATGATCTTTTTGATCAACTTCAGGGTGCTAAATGTTTTTCAAAGATAGAACTTCATTTGGGATATCACCAGTTGAAAATTAGAGAGTCAGATATTCCCAAAACAACTTTCCGAACCAGATACGACCATTATGAATTCTTAGTCATGTCCTTTGGGTTGACTAACGCCCCTGCAACTTTCATAGATCTAATGAATAGGGTTTTTCATCAATTTCTGGATCTGTTTGTCATTGTATTCATTGATGATATTTTGGTATATTCTAAGAGCGAGGAGAACCATGTCAATCACCTCCGAATCATCCTTCAGATCCTTAAAGATCATAAGTTGTATGCAAAATTTTCCAAGTGTAAATTCTGGTTGAATGCTATTGCGTCCTTGGGGCATATTGTGTCTAGTGAGGGGATTAAGGTTGATCCCCAAATGATTAAGGCAGTGAGAAAATGGCCCAGACCCACGACTCCAACTGACATTCTGAGCTTCTTGGGTTTGATGGGTTATTACAGAAGATTCGTCGAGAGTTTTTCTTCCATAGCTACACCACTTACTAAGTTGACTTAGAAAAAGGTAAAGTTTTTGTGGTCTGACTCTTGTGAGAATAGTTTTGAGAAGTTGAAAGACAAGTTGACTACTGCTCCTATTCTGACTCTTCCAAAGGGTACAAAAGGTTTTGTTGTATACTGTGATGCATCCCGAGTGGGACTTGGGTGTGTTCTTATGCAGCACGGTAAGGTAGTGGCTTATGTATCTAGGCAGTTGAAGGTGCATGAGTGGAACTACCCTACTCATGACTTGGAGTTAGCGGCTATGGTTTTTGCACTTAAGATCTGGCGGCACTATTTGTATGGGGTACACGTTGATATATTTACTGACCACATGAGTTTACAGTATGTTTTCTCACAGAAAGAATTAAATCTTAGGAAGAGCCGGTGGTTGGAACTTTTAAAAGACTATGACATGAGCCTGCACTATCATTCGGGTAAGGCGAATGTGGTAGCCAATGCCCTCTGCAGGTTATCTATGGGCAGTTTTTCTCATATGGGGAAAGAATAGAGGGAGATAGTGAAGGATATTCACCGACTTGCAAATCTAGGAATGGAACTTTTGGATTTTGAGGATGAAGGAGTGGTTGTACATGAGATAGCTAAATCTTTCCTTTGTGCAGAAGTCAAAGAGAAGCAGGTTGAAGATCTCATCTTGATGCAAATCAAGAAAGATATGGGTCAACAAAAGGTATTGTCTTTTGAAATTGGTGGTGATGGTGTTTTGAGATACCAGGGTACATTACGTGTGCCAGATGTAGATGGTCTGAGGTAGAGAATCCTTGATGAAGCTCACACGTCGAGGTATGTTGTTCACCCTAGCTCTAATAAGATGTATCAGGATTTGAAAACCATTTATTGGTGGAATAATATAAAGCGTGATATGGCTAACTATGTTGCCAAGTGTTTGAATTGTCAACAAGTTAAAGTGGAAAATTTGAGGCCAGGTGGTTCTTCTGAAGAGATAGCTTTGCCTTTGTGGAAGTGGGAGATGATTAATATGGACTTCATTATAGGACTTCCGAGATCCCGAAACCAGTATGATTCAATTTGGGTGATTGTATGACCAAGTTATCTCACTTTCTACCTATCAGGATAAATTATTCGGGAGAGGATTATGCCAAGCTTTTTATAGCAGAAATAGTTTATTTGCATGGGGCACCTGTGTCCATCATATTTGACAGAGGTACACAGTTTTCTTCACAGTTTTGGAGATCGTTTCAAAAGGGTTTTGGTACCTAAGTGAATTCAAGCACAACTTTTCACCCCAGACAGATGGGCAAGTTGAGCACACCATCCAGACCCTTGAGGATATGTTAAGGGCCTGCATGATTGATTTTAAAGGTAGTTGGGAAGATCACTTTCCATTGATAGAGTTTACATATAATAATAGTTTCCATTTCAATATTAAGATGACACCTTTTAAGGTATTGTATGGGAGAAGATGTAGGTCCCCGATAGGATGGTATGAAGTAGGTAAGATGCAGATATTTGGGCCTGATCTTGTTCATCAGGCAATAGAGAATGTGAAAGTCACTAAAGAACGACTTAAGACAGCTCAGAGTCATCAGAGGTCCTATGCCAATGTTTGGAGAAGAGATCTAGAGTTTGAGGTTGGAGATTGGGTGTTTCTCATGGTTTATCCCATGAAGGGAGTCATATGATTCGGGAATAAAGGTAAGCTGAGTCCTCGCTATATAGGACCATATCAGATTGTGAGAAGTCTAGGTGGAGTTGAGTATAAGTTAGAATTGCCAGCTAGTTTGGGTTTGGTTCATCCGGTATTTCATATATCTATGTTGAAGAAGTGTATTGGAGACCATTCTTTAGTATTGCATGTCTAAGAAATCAAAGTGACAGACTCCTTATCCTATGAAGAAGAGCCTGTAGACATTTTGGATTGCCAATTTAGAAGATTGAGGAACAAAGAGATAGCCTTAGTTAAAGTGTTATGGAGAAACCAGAAAATTGAAGAAGCGACTTGGGAATCAGAAGTTAACATGAGAGCTAGATACCCAAACCTTTTTGATCCAATGGATGACGAAATGGAAGGTACAATCTTTGCCTTATTCTTTCTATGCCTTAGTATGCTTGAAATTATACTTGTTTGTATCCCGCGTCAACATTCGGGGATGAATATTCCTAAGGGGGGATATTGTAACGCCCCAAAGTTTTTTCTTAGCTAAATTTTGTCCCTAAAATATCAAGCATTGTCTTCTAGAATGATTTATACTTTTTTCCCGGTGGAATCCCTTAGATTTCAAAATTTCATTTCATAGATGATTGAATAAGTTTTCCGTCGACATAAGATGCATCCAAAATGGACACTCGGTGAAGGAGTCATGGTTAATTTAAGTCCTAGTCGTAAAACGCCATCATTCCTGTCCTTGGCGCATCGCGGAGAGGGTGTAAATGATTATGGTCAATTTACAAAGGGACTCCACAATGGTGGCACATCGCGGAGTGGGCCAAATTCCCATTTGTTAATTTCCAGTGAGCCACCGCGATAGTGGCGCAACGCGGTGGCCTATGAAATCGGGCTCCCAGTTATATTTTAATACCGGTCTCATTAAGAATATATTGGGTATTTTTCCACACCCTTATCAGTCCAAACACGAGATTTCAATCCCTATTGAGCATATTACTCATACATTTACCAAAAATATTCAAGAACACTCTTTAGGGTTCCATATTGATAATACAAGTAAATCAAGATTCAACCATGGGTTTTCAAAACAAATTGAAGATTTGGAATCCCCAAGCCGTGGGCATCAAGAAACATCCTTTAAGTTTATAGATAGTGGTACGTGGGGTTTATCCTAAAACAATACATGGGCTTAAAACCATTAGAGCATGATTTTTAGATTTTTATGCATGAATTTCAAAGGGGTTTTGGAATCTATGTTCTAAATTACGTACTCCGAATGTTTTAATGTTACTATTGTTTTGACCTTGTGGTCCTATCACCTAAATTTATTTACATGTATACGTATATGTATGAAATTTGAGATTTAAGATCGTTGAGAGCATAAATTATGAACTCCGTCTCGTGTATTGAATTAAAGATTATGGTTTTGTGATTTGAAAGATGTTTTCGCAATATTATAGCATTTGACCATGATTTGAAATTGTTGAGAGGGTGTTTCTTGATTTAAATATGTTCTTGTGTTTAAGAGAAAGAATTGCATGTGAATTGAGAACTTTGACATGACCACCTTGTACTGTACTACTGAAATGCTTGACATAGATGAGTTCCTTGCATGTGTTTATATGAGGTTTGAGAAAGAGTTTCTTTGAATTGAATTATTGAAATGGTGGTCCCAAAACTTGTGTTTTGAAAACAAAGATTTACGATAGACTAATAATGGCTCAGAGGTGTGACTTGCAAGTCAATGGTATGACGATACCATATGTATTTATGCCATAATATATTATGTTTTCAGAGCATGTTTTCAGAGACTGTATGTTTTGATAGAGTTTTAAAAAGGGGCTTAAAGAGGGTTAGGTGGTTACCCGAAGAAGGCGCGAGTTCAAGCAACTCTTAGCCTAAAACCGTATTTGCCGATACGGGTAGATTATTATTGTACGCTGGCGACGACTGTGTGGCATAGTAGATTCAGAGACTCTGACCCTTGCAGTGCACTTGGGTTGGGGGCTTCACTGCCGAGTTAATGGCAATTTCCGTATAGCCCGTGGAATTTTATAGAGTTGTAGGGTACACCACCTAGCGCTGAAGTAACATAGATTTCTTAGAGTTGAGATGGTTTTTACAGAGTTTTTAAAATGCCCATGTGAATTCTTACTATATGATATACTTATGAACTGTTTTAAATTGCTCTCATATATGTTGAATAATAAATGATTATTTAGGATATGCTCTACGTACGAGTACATCTGTATTGACCCCCGCTACCTCTCAGGTTCTGAGACTCAGTCTAGGGGTCCAGATAAGCAGTAAATAATTCAGACAGCTGATCAGATTGTGCAGTGGTGAGCCTTCTCTATTCCAGAAGGCCTGTCTTTTCAGATTATGTCACTTATTTCAGTTTTGGTCTACTGGGGGTCTTGTCCCAGTTTCAGATAGTTGTCAGATTTTTATGTAGTAGAGATTTCAAAGATTGAGTCAGATGTTATTTAGATATAGTTGATTTACAGTTTCCATACTTGTGTTGAATTCAGAATTGACCATGTTTCCGTAGAAGATTATGTTTCCGCATCTTCTTTTATTAATGAATGTTTTGTATGATTACCAGATAGAGAAGTGCTTTCCGGTACTTCATGGTTCGGGATGTCCATCACGGCCAGGCCTTCGTTCGGGTCATGACACAATGACTACTTGTGCTTCTGTGAAAGTCATTTACCTTTCAATGCTACTATCAAATTTTTATTTTTGAAGCTTGGACCAACAATGGACACCAGGTCATCACGATCGCACAACTTGACTTTGCCTTTTTTGGGTGTGCGGGGTGCTTTTCTTTGGGTTAGGATAGGTATAACTTGAGAAGAAGGATAACATTTTAGTCCAGTAACTATGGCAAACTGCTTCCAACCAAAATAAACAGGCATGCCACAGTAATTTATCCACACCTTATCCATCTTATCTTTGTTTTCATACATAAACCTACACTTGAGAAGTTCATATACCATTTTTATTTGAAAATGAGCATTGTTGTCCTCCGGCAAATCAAGATATTTCCCAAAGAAGCTGTCCTTGAAATAAGCATCCAATTTTTGTTCTTGAAGTATTTTTCTTAAGGCGTCGAAAGATTTTCCCATGGATGACTTAACCACAAAATCACCCGTTAAATCTGCGGCACCATCACACTGCATTCTCACAGGATAACGATCAATGCTGAGTGATCTATTGGAATAGTTAAATAACCTGTAGCAACGGCTGAGTAATCTATTGTGATAATACAAAACATATCACTCATCTATTGAGAAAGATGAATGCTCTGTGCTACAGATCACACATCTATTATGACATCATCTGTTGCAATATATGAGTGATCGGTTGGAATAATTAAATAACCCATAGCAACGACTGAGTTATCTGTTGCGATAATACAAAATATATCACTCATCTGTTGAGAAAGATGAATGGTTTGTGCTATAGATCACACATCTATTACAACATATGAGTGATCTATCAGAGCAGTTAACTAACCTGCAGCAATGACTAAGTAATCTATTGTGACAATACAAAACATATCACTCATCTATTGAGAAAGATGAATGGTTTGTGCAATAGGTCCCACATCTGTTTCAACACATGAATGATCTGTTGGAAGAGTTATCAATAGTCAATATTGTTTAGATTTCTTCCAACATAGGGTCGTCTATCGCGGTAGATGAATGATCAGTTGAAAAAATCAAGTCTTGGACATTTCCTGTTTGAAGAGTTGATAGGATTTTATCCAACAGGAGGTTCATCTATTGCATTGAATCATTAATCTGATGGTTCTTCCACTACATCAGATGGTTAATTAGTTACATTAGATTTTATATCCGATGCTTAATCTGTTCCAACATATGGTTAATCTGTTGTATCAGATAGTTAATCTGTTGCATCAGATGATTAATCTGTTGCATCAGAATTATAATCTAATTATTTCTCTGGTGCATCAGATGGTTTATCTGTTGCATCATATGATAAATATGTTACATCAGATGGTTAATATGTTGTACCAGATGGGTAATCTGTTGGAGGAAATAAAAAACAGTAGCACGATTTTGTTCAACAAAAAAATAACAATTTCACCATTTTTACCAAGAACAAGAACAGAACAAATCAACCCAAATTGTTGTTTTGTTTTTTATAAACATAAACAATAAAAATCAAACTTTAAAAAAATACAACAAATAACAAAATATCATAATTCACTTCGAAAAGAGAAGAGAAGAAATACCAGAAATTAGGATTTTATTCAGATCGCATTTCAAATTAATACCACAAATATTAAAATTGTTAACCAATATTATAAGAGAAGTTGGCTTAAGTTCCTCATTTTCTTCAAAACTAAAAAGGCCTTAAATATTTACCCGTGAAAGAAAAAAAGGAACGATGAAGAATTCAAAGCTGTTGTGGCCGGAGAGCAAGGCTGTCACGTCGATTGAAGGTTGAAGTCAAAAAGGAACTTGAAGCCCAACTATTTGTAGTCGGATATTGAAGTCGCCGAGGATTAAAATGATAAATTTGCAGAACAGTTATTTGGGAGAGAGTTGAGAGAAGATGTCGAGAGAGGGATGAGAGACATGTTGATTTGAATTGAAGAGGGGAACTCGAAGCCCAACTATTTATCGCCAGAGGTAGAATTCATTGGGGGTTGAAGGGAGAAATTTTGCAGAACTGTTAGTTGGGAGAGAGTTGAGAGAAGCTGTCGAGAGAGAGGAGAGAGTAGTTGATTTGGATTGAAGAAGGGTGTGGGTTGGGTTGATTTGTATTTTTGAAAAGATTAGAAAGTTTTAAAAATATTAATCAAGTCCACAATTAAATTAATCAAGTTTCATAATAATTTTTGACCCTTTAAGTTCGTCAATGTCTTCAATCCTTCATTCAAGACTTAAAAGACACCTTTCCTTCAATTTTCTCATCTCACTAGCCCATTACCCTTCCTTTGATTTAAAATTGAAAATTGGTCCCCTTATTTCAGTTCAAATTTGACCCAAAAGTAATACAAAAAACCCGACTCAAATCTCAATACTCCTACACACTCGGGATATGCCATTTAACATGACAAACTAGTTAGTCAATTTGGTTAGAATCCTCAAAGTCTTAAATATTGGGTAGAAGTGAAAAATAAATAATTAAGATTAATGAGGTCAAATTTCATTAAAAAAAATAACTCTGCAGTTGTCAAACTTTTAATTTTTACACCCTAATCTCTCTATTTATTACCTCAGAGTATCTCAAATTTTACCAAAATATGCCAAAAGAAAAGGGACATTTTGTTGTATCTCGTATATTCGCCTATTCTCCATGAGAATTCTGATTTATTGTCAAAAGGACCTTTTTGTCATCTTCAACCCGCCTAAATTTACAATTAGTTCAGGTATATTTCTCCCATTTCTCCTTCCCTTCTTCTTAATATTTCTTTTATATTTGTGTTTTTATTGGGAAGATCTATCAAGAAAATTTTGTGAAAAAAAGAATATAAAATTTTTATTGAAGTGTTTGATACCGAAGTGTGGATATGCAAGATTTGGACTGCAAGATTAGATATCAAAGTATTTGAAAAATAATGAGATAACAAAGGCTATTATAAGAGGGACACTGGAGTATGGAATGCAGTTTTGGATGATTATCATCATACGCTAATGAGTGTAAATGAAGGAAGCTAGACATCGTTGAAGCTTGATGATGAGGAAAGATTTAAATATTTTTTTATATTTTTGGATCTTGGATTAGTGGAGTTGTGCACATGAGAAAAGTCTTAGCCGTTGATGAAACATTCTTAAGTGGTCGTTATGATGGAGTTTTGTTGGTTGTTGTGGCACAGGATACAGAAAATCATATTTTTTGTGCTACATTTTGTGTAGTAGATAAAAAGTGTGAATCTGCATATCAATACTTTTTTGAGAAACTGTTAGAGATAGTCCTTATTACTTCAGAGTCGTGTATAATTTCTGATAGGTGTTCAGGCATAGAAAAAGCAATATCAAAGTTTTACTCTGAAGCATACCACGAATGTTGTACGCGACATCTTGGTGAAAATGTTCGTTCAAATTTTCATTGTGAAGATTTTCTCGGACATTATTATCATGCAACAAAGATATATTAGAGAGATGTATTCGATGATCATTTTGAATAAATCAGATTTATCAATGCAAAAGTCGCCAATTATCTTGAGAATATTTGATTTGACAAATGGAGTAGAGCATTTTTTTAGGAAACAAGTAAACTTTTTGGTTCAAACATAAATATTGCAAGTCTCCAACAATTGTTGCACTTTGGTAAAACAATTATTGAAGTTTTTGCAACAACTTTCGTAGTTGTTCCAGCAGCTACAGTAGCTATGGGACAACTAAGACAATTGTTTTAGAAATTGCAATTGTTGTTGAGAATCTGCAACGTTTGTATCTTAGCTTCTTGATATTTTTAAATTTTATATTTCAGGTGCAGACCTCAAATATTATTGAGCCTATTAATGCATTGTTCAAGAAAGAAGAGAATTTTCCATTACTACCTTGTTCAATAATATAAGTAAGAGATGGTCAGAATTATTTTATGAGAGACGAATGAGATACACCAAGTTAAAAATTACCTTTTTCCCTTCATCCGAAACTAAAATAATGGCTAACAAGAATTTGAAAAATAAGCTATTGATCCATCAAATAAATGAAGACACATTTAGCATTACAACAGATAATGAAATTGCGATGGTTCGTCTACGAGGCAAAACATGTTTGTGTCGAGAGTTTGACTTAGAAAAAATACTCTATCAACATGCTATGTCAATGCTTAGATATAAATTTGGAGATAAGTATGGCAAGATGATTTACGAGTACTCTTCTTTGTATTATAAGGTAGAGTCATACATACTTTCATGAAGAATTTTGAAATCTTTCTCAAATTTTTTTAGAGAGAGTAATATCTTTACCTGAAAAGAAAATGGCTGAAATGGATACCTACTATAGGAGAAGCGGCTTCAAAAAGGAGAAATAAATGATCTTTGTGTAAAAGATTTGGCCACAAAAAAACTACATGTTTTATGAGATCGTATGGAGTTTCATGAGTTTTTATTGTATTTATAACGCGTATTTAATATTGCCATTAGTTTCTTGATTTAACAAATAGTGTTGATGTTTATTTTGGGCTTGTGGTAATCAAGACATTTAACAAAAAATGTTTAAGTATAATCTGGAGAACTTCGAACAACATATATAGCTGTTGAAATTTTTATTTAGATGTGTACCAACCACTCCGAATGTTTTTGGATAACCAATACAAGCGTATGATAAAATATAAACCAACCACTTTAGTATATCGACGAAGTCATTTTGTGGATTATTATGTTTAAATTGAGTCATTTAATAACTGTAACACCCCCAGGTTCTTAACTCTGAAATTCTCTTGGAGTTATGCTCATTGCTCAGGCTACGACTTAGTTGATGAGCCGTGAAGAATCCTCATGAGTCGTAAGGTGATAATCGTAGCCTGACCAGTAAGTTTGTCCATGGTTTCTGTTGAGGTCGCGATTTGGAACTCACAAGTCGTATGGTGAGGTAACGAGTCATGATAAGGGACTCAAGACCAAACCTGTATAATGCCTATATTTTCTTCCCAGACCACAAGTCGTGGTGATGACTCGTGCCAGTCTTCACGAGTCGTGAGGTAACCTACAGCGACTGGCGACTGGCGATAATTTTCTTACACTTTTAATTAAGGGCACTTTGGTCATTTTCCTCCCTTATACACTTAACTTCCATGACCCAAATACCCCGAGGGACCTTATTTTCTTCATTTAATAAGTCATAAACACTATCTTCTCTCTTAAATTCCCCAATTAAGAGCAAGGTTAGGGTTTCTTTGGTCATATAGAGCTCCAAATTATGGTTTCTCTCTAATTTCTTGGTATTATAAGGCATGTATCTCTTCCCTAACTTGATCTTATATAAAAGCATGTGCTTAATCATGGTTTATGTTAATTTACTTATGTGTTTTGAATGATGGGTTGAGGGTTTTGAATGATTGTTACTTGGTTAGATTTCCTATGGTTTTGGAATCATTATTCATGCTTTATCTCATGGCTGTTGGACTAATGTGTGCATGGATATGGGAATTGGAAATGGGAACATGGATTCCCCCAAATTTATGGATAATGGAATGGGGGGTTGTGGCATTCCCCCCTCTTAAGGATTTTGATATGAAATTGATAATAACCTTAACTCACTTGCATAATTGGTTTCAAAATATGGATAATCACATGGTTTTGCTTACTCTTATAATCTATTGCATCGCATTAATGGCTAAACAGATAAGAAAATAATTTTGGAAAGACCTTGGTGGCCATGTTTTGGTTTTAAAATGGAACTAGGGGGCCATGGCATTCCCTTGGATTAATGTATAATTGGAATTAATGTATAATTGGAATTACATAATTATATAAGCTTGCAAGCGTAATTGGTATGACGATACCAATGGTATATACTTTGATGGATGGTTCCTTGGTTTAATGGATGAGTTATGTGTAAATGTTTTAAATTGGTCTTAAAAGGGGATGTGTAGCTCACCATGAAGATGGAGGTCTCGGAAGAACCACTACTGAAAACCACATTTTCTAGCGTGGGGGTGTTGATGAATGTGTGAATAGTCCATACTATATATACACACACATGTATCTTGGAATGGCGTGGGGTTGGAGCATTTACTGTCTTTCTTTGGACATATTCGATTCATAAGGCTACATGCACTAGGGCCCTTCCGGTAGGAAAAGCCAGACCCATATAGCCCATGGGTGTTTTTAGGATGGACAGAGATATACAATCCAAGTTAATAATTTTAAATGTCATGCTAAACCTTGTTCCGTATCCCAATACTTTATATTTAGGTATATATACATGTATGTGAACATGTACATTGAGTTTGGACTTGATTTTGAAATATCATTACTTTATCCCTATCCTGAGTTACATGCTAGCACTTGCCTCGCCAACTATCCTAAGACTCTACATTGTTTCATAATGTAGGGTCCAAGGACACTTCTTTTACCTGTGTGTAGCATTGGGTGATTCTGGTTCGTTCATTGGCCAGCTTTGAAGTGGTGAACTTCCATTCTCCGGAAGGCCTGTCATTTCATAGCTTTGTTTTCATTTATGTTTTAGACTACCTCTTTGGATTTCTATTTGGGATAGAGTTGGGGGCATGTCCCGTCTTAGGTTTATATTGGACTGTTAGAGGCTTTTGTGGACAATTGTGGGTGGTTAACTGTTGTTGATTCTCAAAACCTTTATCTTGGGTTATTTATCTTCTATAGTTTTGTTTGGTTTATTCCGCTATTTATTTACGTTGTGTTTTGGTTGTCTAGGCTAAGGGTTTGGTCTCCAGTCCTTGGTGGACTTGAGATACCTGTCACGACTAGGTCTTGGTTCGAATTATGACAATAACAATTGAACATCGACAAAGCCATTTTGTAAATTATGAAGTATAAACTAAGCTATTTAATAATAATTGAAGAACAACCGACTCATTTTCTGAATCATCAAATATATTCTAAGTCATTTATTAACAACTGAAGATCAACTGAGTCATTCTGTGAATTATGAAGTATACACCAAGTTATTTAATAACAATTGAAGATCGCCCTACTCATTTTCTGAATTATTAAGCATAAACTAAGTTATTTAATAATAATTGAACATGGATGAAGTCATTTTGTGAATTATTAAGTATAAACTAAGTCATTTAATAACAATTAAACAGTGACAAAGTCATTTTATGAATTATTAAGTATACATGAAGTCATTTAATAACATTTGATGATCGATTGACTCATTTTCTGAATTATTAAGTTTAAACTAAGTTATTTGATACAATTGAACATCGACAGAGTCATTTTTTGATTTATTTAAGTATAAACTAAGCCATTTAATAACAATTGAAGATCATCCGACTCATTTTTGAATTATCAAGTACAGACTAAGTCATTTAATAACAATTGAAGATCTATCAACTCTTTTTTGAATTATTAAGTATAAACTAAGTCATTTAATGACAATTGAAGATCGATTGACTCATTTTTTGAATTATTAAATTTAAACTAAGTTATTTTTATAATACTTGAACATGGACGAAGTCATCTTGTGAATTATTAAATATAAATTAAGTCATTTAATAATAATAGAACATCAACAGAGTCATTTTCTGAATTATTAAGTATACACCATGTCATTTAATAATAATTGAAGATCGACCGACTCATTTTCTGAATTATCAAATATAGGCCAAGTCATTTAATAACAATTGAAGATCGACGGAGTCATTTTGTGAATTATTAAGTATAAAGCAAGTCATTTAATAATAACTGAACATCGATGGAGTCATTTTATAAATTATCAAGTATTAACAATTGAAGTAATTGTTGTGCAACTAAAGTAGTTGTAGGGACAACTGAAGTAGTTGTACGAACAACTGGAGTAATTGTTGTGCAACTGAAGCAATTATAGGAACAACTGAAGTAGTTGTACTGCAATTTAAGTAGTTGTAGGAATAATTGAAGTAGTTGTAGAAACAACTGAAGTAGTTATGCAACTAAAGTAGTTGTGAGAACAACTAAAGTAGTGCAACTAAAGTAATTGTACAACAACTAAAAAAGTAGTTGTAGGTACAGTTGAAGTAATTGTTGTGCAGTTCTAAAGTAGTTACAGTAACAATCAAAGTAGTTGTTGTGCAATTAAAGAAGTTACAAGAACAACTGAAATAGTTGTAGGGACAGTTGAAGTAGTTGTAGAAACAACTGAAGTGTTGTTGGAAGAATTGAACCAGCTACAGGGACAACTGAAGCAACTAGTTGTACAGACAACTTAAGTAGTTATTGTTTAATTACTTAAATGTAGAAATAATTAAAGTAGTTGATACAAATACACTAATACTAAAATAGCTAAATCAAAAGCTGACACAAAAACTAATTTCATTGATCCAAATGTTCTTGTAAATCAAGTAGAAAAAACAACTACATATACAACTAATCCCTCAAGAATTTAACTCTTTATCAAGCACCACAATAATATATTTCAATCTAAAATCATCCACTTTGTTAAGGCTCATTATATCTGTCCCAGTAAGCAGGTGATCGATAAAATACAAGTGTATGATCCATATGTTGTGGAAGAATTATTTCTTGAGAGATCCTTTAGACGCTCATACGATCACACAATATTTAAAAAATTTTCAGGTAAATAGTCAAAATCTTGCTTTGCTTGAGTAGTTTGGGTCAAAATTCGAGAATGGATTGAATTAATGTAAGAAAAGTCAGCTCATCACACACATCAATACTACAATCATAAACATAAATCAAGCCCTTCTCCATAAAAAACTTGAGTGCAATAAAGTGTGTATTTCTTAGGTTCATCATGGTGTAATTTTTTTTCTTCATTTCACTTTCGATCCTATGAATAGGACTTTTGATCACTATAATATTTAACTATATCACTTTCCATTTCAAACAATGCGAGTGCCTCATGCATTGGTGAAACACCATCTACTAAACTCTTATTACTCAAATTCTAGTACTGATCATACAAGATATTGTAATAATTTATATCCAAAATTTGGTCTATTTTGTCAGTGTCTGTGAAACCAAATCTGTCTCTTGAAAATAAGAGACAAGATCTCATTAACATTCTACAAAATAAAATGATAGTTAATTCAATATCAATAGGAAATTGAACAAAGTAAAAAAATTAGTAATATTTACCTTGCACTCCAATTAGAAATATGGATCAGTCACGTTTATGAAGTCTTGATAATTAAATTCGCCATTCAAATACATATTTCTTTCCTCTTCCTTCTTACTAATGAAGTCATTAAATACCTCTCCCTTCTCCACATCAAGAAGCTTGTGTAAATTCACTTTCAATCTATTCTTTGTCCTCACATTTTTGTCCTTGAAATTCATGGCCAATCTTCTTTTTAATGTAGGAGTATAACGAGATTTTATTGCATAACTTCAATATATAGTCCTCTTTGGCTTTGTTGACAAGGATTTTACTTCATCCAAAAGGACTTTGTACTTGTCACAATATGTTTGATATTTACAACAACAATCAACATTGGAGGCATTCACATCTATTGTTTTTGTCACACCGAGAGTATCTCTTTCTCTACTAAGATCAGTTGTATATGGGTTACCTTTTTGTACTCCACTAAAAAATCTATAAATATCAAATGCAATCTGACGAACACTATCTCTCAAAACCATAATTTTCCACAACTCTGTTCTCGTACAAACTATAGCAAGATTCTCCTCATCACCAACTCTCTCAAGATTCTGCTCACCACCAGTTATATTCAATTTTATAGTTATTGAAAGTTATAATTCATCTTTTAAAACATCAATTTCTGAATCTCAACAATCTTCATAAGGCTCAATATTTTGAACAAAAATCTTTTCTTTCTCTATATTTGTTGAAAAAAGAAAAAGGTGAACAACCTAATTCGACATCTGCATTTAAATTTTTAAAAAATATATATAATGTGAAAAACAAAGTCAGTTGTCCAACAATAACTTCAGTTGTCTGTGGTTGTTAGAACAACTTCAATTATTGTTGGACAACTGAAGTAGTTGTCGAAATAACTTCAACTTTGTTGGACAACTGAGATAGTTGTGGAAACAACTTTAATTGTTATTGGATAACTTCAATAATGGTTGGAATAACTTCAACTATTGTTAGACAACTAAAGTATTTGTGAAAATAACAAATTTAGTTGCCCAATTTTTGAAGTTGTTGCTTTGCATAACACAACTAAAATTTTGAAGATATATTATTACTTGTTCTCTTGTCTGGTTAATAGGATCAATAATTATCTTGTGAGCGGGTGTTGTGGCCATTCATCTAATCATTCTAGGAAATGATATTTTCGGTGAAGGATCTTTAGAAAGTCGTAAAATATCAAAATAGATTCAAATTTCTGAGCCTATAATATAATATTAAAAAACAGCTTATTGTACATAATAAAGTTACAATAATAGCTTAACTTATAATCAAAAAATGAAAACTCCAACTAATTACTTACTGCGAACATTCACAGAAAGCCATGAAGTTTATACTGAGATTTAGTTTAATCTAGCTTCTTCAAAGGATAGATATGGTAAGATCAAAGATTATTCGACCCCATGAAAATGAATTGAATATATTTTTGTTTAACCAATTAGTTTCTATCTTCGTATTTTCCCTTTTTGAACACAATATACAATGAAAGAACTAAACCACACTACAAGCCACCTTTTGTATTTTGTGAACTTTGGATCCTTCATCTTTTCTATGAGTACAACAATATTTGGAGAATTACCCTCTATAATTAAAATACACTAAGTTTGACCCTTAAAAATTTTCTAGGTTTTGAACTCTCTGGCCATCATATGACTCAAGCTTACTAGTAGTATAATGCGGGTATGACTTAGTAGCCCAAGTCGTATGATAATCAGTGTGGTGGTTGGATTTTTGTTGTGGTTACGACTTGGTGGGTATGGGTTATATGGTTGGTGACGGTTTGTTGGGTTGGTCCTTCACTTAATATGAAACTTGGTAACTTGACTTGGCTCTGAGTACGAGTGGATCACTAGGATCCGTGAGGATAGGGTACGAGTGGTAAGGTGTAATCGTACGTTATCCAGTGTCCAATCCCTTTGATTCTGTCTTGGATACGGTTTGAGGGTACTTACCGTATAATAAAGGTACTAGTTAGGTAAAGGAGTCATATGTTGGGTAAAATGTGGTGTCCAACATTCCGATCAAGGTATGAGTGGAGGGTACTACTCGTATTATGTGGGTACGAGTAGAGGGGTCAAACCATAACCCTCCTATGGTGATTTTTACAATTTAAGTTGGGGAAATTCTGGACATTTCCCCTCTTAACTTCTTTCGGCCCCTACAACTTAAAAAAACTTTTGGGACATCATTTACCCTAGTATTCTTAATCAAAAACACTTTAAACACTCTCAAATATCTCTCAAGCTTTTGGTTTAAGAAAGAGGCTAGGGTTTCCTCAAGGTGATTTGATTGGGGGCTTTCAAGAGTAAATCTCTCCGTCTTCTTTGGTATCTAAGGCATGTTACTCCTCCCTCATTGTTGGTTCAACTAAATTCATATTTTAATGAATGGTTTTCATGGTTTAATTGTGGGTATTATTTGGTTTTGAACTATATGTTGGGGGTTTAGGTTGTTAATGGATGAATATTGTTTTTTCATATTTTCTTATGTTTTTTATGTTAAAATTGTGGAATTGAACATGTGGTCTCATGGGAATGTTCAATTAGTTCTTGGTTTTGGTTTTGGAAACTATATGCCCTCAACTTGTTTGTTAAATGCCTATAAGAATGGTTTTGTCACATAGTTTGACTTTTATTAAAACTATTTTATTGCATTATATGGTAATGGAACTTAAATTGGTTTAGTTGGTCTTAAATTATTTGGAAAGGCCTTGGTGGTCATGGTTTTGGTTTAATTAGTAATCATGTGGGGTACATGAGAATCTCTTAGATGTTGGCTAATGACATTGTTGGCAAGCTATAGTCGGTATGAAGATACCACTTCATAATACATTGGTAATTAAATTCCTGAATTGGTGGTTTGGTTATATGCTAAAGGTTTTAATTGGGCAATAATGGCGGGTTGTGATAGCTAACCATGAAGGTGTGAGTCCGATGGACGGACACTAGAAATTCATGTTTTCCGACATGAGGGTTGGTCATGGTGACCATATACTTGTGGGGTACATGGGGATCCCTTAAGTTATATTTTTATATATGTATCATGGAGGGCCAAGGGTAAATGAGAATCCCCTACCCCTATGATATCTCCGATTTATGTGGCTACACGCACAGAGGCCCGTTCAGGGGTAATATTGGACCTATATAGCCCGTGGGTGAGTTTAGGATGGTCAAGCTACATAACCTAGGTAAAAGTTTCAAATGCATGCTAAATTTGGTTCCCTTTCCTGGCATGGTATATATGTATATATGTATGTGATTGCACATGGTTATTTACTTGGTTTTAAATATTGGCATTATTTTATCCTTACTCTGAGTACATGCTAGCGTTCACCTGCTAACCCATCTTTGGGTGCTGTATTCCCACGTGATGAAGGAATAGGACATACTACTCCTCCTTCTTTATAACTTTGATTTGGGGATAACTTTGTGTCGGATTAAAGTGGTGAGATTCCATACTCTGAAAGGCTCCATTTCATGTTATGGAATTCTCTACATACTTTTGTTATTTCTTAGACTTTAGTTTTTGACTATGGTCGAGGGCATGTCCCGAACAGATGTTGTTTTAATTTTGGATAGAAGCTTAGTGAGACTACTTTGGGTTGGCATGGGCTGTGTCGGTATTGGTGTCAGCCTTGGCATTGGCATTGGTATTGGTATTGGTATTAGTATTGGGGATGACACCTTGTAACTGTATTTAATTTATAATTGTTCCATCTTGTTATGTTATATGCATTCAGAATTTAATTGACATATGGTATAGGGCGATTATGGTTGGGTAATGAGGGTGGTCTCTGATCTTGATTGGGCTTGAGGAACCCAACACAACTAGGACCTAGTTTGGGTTATGTCAGATTGGTATTAGAGCCCTAGGTTCATGGTCAATTGGGAATCCACAAAGCCGTGTTGAGTAGAGACTTTTTTAAAGGTGTGTAGTGCACCACACTCATAAGGAAGAGGCTACAAGGCATTTAGAATATTTCTCTTTCTTATGTTATGTTACCAAGCTGTAAAGTCTAAGTCCTAAAATCTTCTCTAATCCCCATTTGTTCACTTTTCAGATCATGTCTCGATGATCTGAAGCTCACAAAAACTTTTTTGTCCTAATTGAGGATAATGCTGATGGGACACGAGCTACTCATAGGATCCATACTCAATATAGGGGTCCAGTTCTGGATTGTTCTGGAGTTCCACTAATTTGCTCTAGTCTATCTCAAACTCCTCAGGCTAAAGTGATGAATATTGAGTTTCGTCAATCTATTCATATGTAGGCACAGTTGGTAGCTACTGAGTCTAAGTGTGGTGTTCCTGTTACTCCATCCTCTAAGGACATAAGTATTGTTTATTTCATAAGGTTGAACCCTCCGACCTTTAGGGGTGTTAAGGTGGAGGATGATCCTCAAGTTTTTTTAGATAAAATAGAAAAGATTTTTTAAGTTATGCATGCCACGAACATGGAGGGTGTGGAGTTTTCCGCCTACCGACTGAAAGATGTGGCGTACCAATGGTACAATGAATGGGAACAATCAAGGGGTGATGGTGCTGATTTATGTTTGTGGGAGGATTTCTCTAATGTATTTCTAGGCCATTTTTTTCCTCAAGAGTTAAGGGAAACTAAGGTGGAAAAGTTTGTTAATCTAAAGTAGGGTAAGATCTAAGCCAAGGAGTATGCCTTAAAATTTCACCAGTTGCCGTGGTATGCTTGGAAGTTGGTTTCTAGTATGAAAGCCCGGATGAGAAAGTTTGTTTTAGGATTGTCTCGTGAGTTGATCCTTGAGAGTAAGGCTGCCTTGTTAATCAAGGACATAGAAATCTGTTGGTTGATTATGTACATGCAGTAGGTAAAGGAAGAGAAAAAGAAGTAGGCTGAGTTGGGAGAGAGGTAGGGAAAGAAGTTCAGATTCTCTAAGTAGAGTGATGGCCAGTAGCAGAGTGATAGGGATAGTGGTAAGTGGCCCAAGAAGAAGTGGGGCAATTCTGAGTCTTACTCGACAGCTAGTTCTCCCTACCCAAAGCCATCGGGTGGTAGGAATTTCCATGGTGGTGACAACTTTAGGGCACAGGGTGCCCAATCTCAGGCTAGTAGAGTTCATTCAGCTCCATCATATCTTTTTGTAGATTGTATGGTCGTTTGCATTAGGGTTTTTGTGATAAGGGAAGGGATAGGTGTTTCAACTGCGGTCAGCCAGGCCATATGCTTAGAAATAGTCCTGTTGGTAAGGTTGCTTTGGGGACAAACAGGGTTTTAGTTGCTTCATCATCAGCTCTAACACCAAAGGGTGCACTATCTAGTTTTGACACTGGTCGGAATTGCCTTTATGCTCTCACTACATACCAAGAGTCTGAGGCATCACCTGATGTCATGACTTGTATATTGAAACTTTTTTCTCGCGATGTGTACTATTTACTTGATCTGGGGTCCACCCTATCTTATGTGACCCCATTTGTGTCTGTGTATTTTGGTTTTAGTCCCGAGGATATTTTGAACACTTTTTTTTTTCTATCCCGACAGGTGACTCTGTGGTTGCTAAAAAAGTTTATAGGGGTGTGTGATATCTTTTGGTAGAAAAGAAACTTTAGTATATTTGTTTGAATTAGATATGGTGGATTTTGATGTCATATTGGGTATGGATTGGTTGCACTTGTGCTATGCATCTCTAGACTGTTGGACCTGTAGGTAGTCTTAAATTTCCCTAATAATCCAGTTATTGAGTGGGAGGGTAGTTCCCTAGCTCCTAACGGGAAGTTTATATAATATCTTAGAGCTTAAAGATTAATCTCTAAGGGGTGTCTCTATCATCTAGTCCGGGTTAAAGATTCTAACTCGGATGGTCCTTCTTTGCATTCCATCTCGGTGGTGAATAAATTTCCTGAGGTTTTTCCTAATGACCTTCCTGGCGTTCCTCTTGATTGGGAGATTGAGTTTGGGATTGATCTTGTTTCAGACACTCGTTCAAATTCTATTCCTCCGTATGGAATTGCTCTAGCTGAATTGAGGGAGATTAAGGAGCAACTAAAGGATCTTTTAGATAAGTATTTCATCCATCCTAGTGTGTCCCCATAGGGTGCACCGGTATTATTCGTGCATAAGGATGGTTTCGTTCGGATGTGTATTGATTACCGGTAGTTGAATAAAGTAATGGTAAAGAATAAGTATCCCCTTCCAAGGATAGATGATTTGATTGATTAGTTACAGGGTGATAAGTTTTTCTCCATTAATCTTTGAATTGGGTATCATCAGTTAAAGATTAGGGAGGAGGATATCCCTAAGACTGCCTTCCGTACCCAGTATTGACATTTTGAGTTCTTGGGGATGTTTGGTTTGACCATTGCCCCTGCGACATTTATGGATTTGATGAATAAAGTCTTCCATCAGTTTCTATACTTGTTCGTTATTATGTTCATAGACGATATTTTGGTATACATTAAGAGTGAGGTGGATCTTACCAATCACCTTCGTATTGTGTTACGGACTCTGAGGTAGCAGCAGTTGTATGCCAAATTCTGAACATGTAGGTTCTGGATAAACACTGTTACTTTTTTGGGTTATATTATTTCTAGTGAAGGGAACATGGTGGATACGTAGAAGGTTGTTGTGGTTAAGAAGTGGCCTAGACCCACGACTCCAACCTACATTTAAAGCTTCTTGGGTTTAGCTGGCTACTACAGAAGTTTTTTTTTTCTATAGCTGCCCCGTTGACTAAGTTGACTCAAAAAAAGGTAAAGTTCTTATAGTCTGATGCTTGTGAGGGTAGTTTCAAGAAGCTGAAGAATAAGCTAACTTTGTCTCTGGCTTTGACTTTGCCTGAAGGCATTGGTGGGTTTGTGGTCTACCGCGATATGTCCCATGTGGGGCTTGGGTGCGTTCTAATGCAGTATGGTAAGATGATAGCTTATGCCTCTAGGCAGTTGAAGGTGTATGTGAGAAATTATCCGACTCATGATTTGGAATTATTTTCTGTGGTGTTTGTATTGAAAATATGGCGTCACTATTTGTATGGGGTGCATGTGGATATATTTTTCGATCATAAGAGCCTGGAGTGTGTGTTTACTCAGAAAGAGCTTAACCTCAGGTAAATGAGATGTCTTGAGCTCCTCAAGGATTATGACATGAGTCTTTACTACCATCCAGGTAAAGTTAACGTGGTTGCTGATGCTCTAAGAGGGTTATCCATGGAGAGTCTAACTCATATGGATAAGGAGAAGTGAGAGTTGGTGAAGAATATTTATCGCTTGGCTAACCTTGGAGTCCATCTTTTAGACTCTGAGGATGGTGGTGTGTTGGTGCAAGAAGTGGCGCAGTCGTCTCTTGGTGGTGAGATCAAGGAAAAATAGATGATAGATCCTGTCTTGATGAGGATCAAGGGTGATGTAGGTGGGAAGAAGGAGATGGCTTTTACGATTAGTGGTGATGGTACTATATGGTACCAAAGGAGGTTATGTGTTCTTGATGTAGATGGATTGTGTAAGAGGATCTTGGCTGAGGCGCATGAGTCACGCTTTGTTGTTTATACCGATTCGACAAAAATGTATCATAACCTTAAGGATATATATTAGTGGAACAATATGAAGAGGGATGTGGCGAATTTTATGGCCAAGTGTATTATGTGTCAACAAGTGAAAGTTGAGAACATGAGGCTCGGGAGATTGTATTGTAACAACCCGAGACTTCACCCTGGGCATCACACGGTGCTTACGACCCCGAAAGACCACAATCTAACCCATGACTGGTACCTGCTATGAGCAGTGAATAATAATCATAAAGTATATGCGGAAGTAAAACTGAAAATGCCATAAGGTTCATAAAACTGAATCAAAACTGAATACATCTGTAGAATAACTGCTAACTGATAATGTCTGAAAGCCTCTAAACATCTGAAATAAAAGAGTTGATGGGACAGGCCCCAACTAACTCGCAACTACAGTCTTAAATAACTAAAATACTGAAATAATAAATTAGCTGAATAAAATTCATGTCTTCGATGGATGAGGACTCAATACTATCACTACTGCTGATCAACTGAATCTGACTAAGTACGGTCAGGAACCCGTGCGTCCGAACCTATGATATGAGACATCATAGCACAAAGAAAGATTATGTATCAGTACTTTGAATGTACTGGTATGCTAGGTAAGGTTAGGTTGATATGCATGGACTCACTGTAAGACCCCGCAAAGTTCTCTCATAGTCTAAGACATTAGAGCCTATCGAGTGAAGCCTAATTTCGCTCTTAAAAGACTAAGGAATGGCTTCTAACTTGATTAGTGTTTAAACCATATAGAATTTTCCTAATTTTGACTTTTTATCATGTAGAAAATTAAATCTTTCCAACGATACCCATTTTGTCAAAATCCGACTCCGAAAGAGAAAGTTATGGCCGAATTATAGAAAGTAGTCTGAACCACCCAAGTGCGACGGAAAGGTCCAATGGACCGTCGAGCTAGCGACGGGCCGTCGCCCAAACCGTCACAGCGGAGGCAGTGAGTCCACCTTCTAGCCAGGCGTGATGGAATAGCCGATGGACCGTCGGCCAAGCCGTCTCCACCAAGACAGTAAGTCCCATTCTGGCCCAGGTGTGACGTTCAGGCTGACGGACCGTCGAGCCAGTGACGGACCATCGCACGAGCCGTCACAGATGCCATTCAGTATTTTTAAGTCATTTTTTTAAAAAGGACCTTTTGGTTATTTTCCATCCTTTCCAACATCTATATACATGTGGCCAAGGCAAAAATGCCATGGTCTCCTCAAGCATAGAAAATCTAGAGTTTCTTGTAAAAATTACTCCCAAGAACAAGGTCCAAATCTTTCTCCAAGAAATTCAAGAACTCACCATAGATTTTACAAATTAAGTTAGGATTCAAGACTCCCAAGTCAAAAGCTTCAAGAACCCTCATTCAATAGTGCGAAAAAGAGTCTCAAGCAAGCTTGTTCATCTACATTCAAAATCTAAGGTATGTGGGGTTTGAACAAGGGTAACTCTTTCACCCTTGTGCCCAAAGGTTTATTTTAAATACAATTTTTTGCAAATTATGAGATTTTCCATGAAATTGAAGTTAGGGTTTATACCTATTATTATTGTTTGCAAGATTTTGAGATTTCCCATGGATTAAAGGTTGAATTACATGATTTTGTTTATATTTCCATGCCTATTTCCGAATTTTCCAGATTTTAAGATTATTATGAATGTTTTGTTATCAAGCATGAATTTTGAGATGTTAAAATCATGAGATTCATATTATGAGTTATTTTTCCAATATCTTGATTGAGATGATTGTAAGCTTTTTAAGATGATGGTTGAGCATGAATTTTAAATATGATTTTGACAAGTGATGAGTTGATAAGGAGATTATGATCTTAAAGTCTTGTTGACAAGTTTTGATAATTACTTTCAAAAGCTAAGATAGGAATCCACTCTACTTATGATTTAAAGCAAGAGAAATATGTTTTAGTCTTCATTTAGGCCCTTGAGTTATTTTGAGGCGGATTTCCTAAGAGTTCTGAGTTGAGTATGGGAGTAGTATTAAGCATCGAGTTGGGTATGATTCCAAGGTCTCATACCCCAGAACTACGTGCCACTATAGGTTCGAGATTTATGGGCCGATGGCCGAGATAGTGATCACTAAAGATGAGGTTCTACTCCGATGGCAAGGATAGAACAGCTCTCCCCAATGTGGGCAAGACATTGGACTCCATGTAGCTCACATGGTTTATGTCGGTTAGAATAAACTCCGAATTTCCAAGTGTCCCGAGTCTAAAAGAGTTCCAGAGTTCTCAAGTGTTAAAAGTTCCTAAAAGCTCTAAGTCTTTATGTTTTGAAGAAGTTTTACTCTCCACAAGATAAAAGCATGAGTTTGAAAGTATTGTTTAAAGCTTCCTTTAGCCTTCAAGTACTGAGAATAAAAGCAGAGTATAAATTTTAAAGTTAAGTATAATGACTCACGAGATTTGTGTTACATGTTTCACTATTTGTGATTTATGAGTTTTATATTTTAGACTTATTCAAGACATGTGAGTCATTCCTATTTGCATGTATGATTTCATT
This sequence comes from Capsicum pubescens, assembly GCA_030864215.1. Classification (NCBI taxonomy): domain Eukaryota; kingdom Viridiplantae; phylum Streptophyta; class Magnoliopsida; order Solanales; family Solanaceae; genus Capsicum; species Capsicum pubescens. Next base: position 334,527,839 of record CM061548.1, on the reverse strand, counting down.
TAAGAGTATTGATATTGTTTTATGCAAATGCATACACCCCAATATACTCAGTATATCCTTAAAGTACTGATCCACATATGCGTCTGTGTGCTACATTGTCTCATAATATAGGTACAAGTTGTAGCGTATACACCATATTCAATCAGTTTGCAACTTTCAGTCAGCAGGAGATGAGTCCTTTTGATTCAAGGGCTCGAGTCAGTTATACAGTTTGAGAAGTATTGTATTTTTTTTATTCAGTCGTATTGAGTTAGGATAGTTGGGAGTCATGACCCGACTCTCCATAATTAGTACTAGTAGAGGCTTCATAGACAGTCAGTAGTGTCGATGTATTTTATTTGAGTTTTGTTCGTAAAGGCAGAGTTGCTAGCAAGAAGTTTTAAAAGTTTTACGAAGTGGCTTGAGAGGATCCTTCTAGTGTGTTATAAGTCCACCAAGTTTAAAGTTATGCCTTATTATTATAAGTCGTTCAGTTAAGACAGAGTAAGATGTGTATTCTTAGATTATTGAATATTGTGTGTCAAGTTTCTATCTCTTATAATCTTGTTATCATTGTGTTGTTGAAAATCAAAGTCCAGTGAAGCCGTGTAGGCCTATTTGGATTCACTAGCAACTTGGTTTTCATCTTGTTGTCCTTGTGTTTTAGTTTAGTAGAAGGGAGAGAAGGAGTTATTAGTTAAGGCAAATTGTTGTTTGCTTGAAGTAAGAAAAGAGTTGTTGACGGTGTTTGTTGTGCTAGAAAAGTATAGGTTATTGATAAAAGTACTTGGTGGAGGAGTGTTGTTAATTTAGGCTTTCCTGAGATTGCAAGAAGAAGTTTAGTTGAAACTTATAGAGCTATGAAAGAAGTTTAGGTGTATAGATAGGTGAATAGTAATGAGGTGTAGAAGAAAGATATGGTAACGGATTGTAAATAAGATAGACCATTGTATTATGATTGATCATTATTGTTATGAGGTTTTAGCGGGCTAGTATTTTCAGATGTTGGGCAGGTAAGAATAGCTATCAAGATTATGGTTAATCATATCTAGAACGAGATACTAAGTTAGAATAGTAGATGATGAGCAAGGTGGATATAATGATTGATGTGTTGTGAATGTTAGTCGTATGGAAGTGATCTAGTAGGATTGAATAGTATATGCTAGAGCTTAAGTTTATTTGGCTCGTAATAAAGTATGATGTTGTATGCATGATGTGGAAGTACGCCCAGCTGCTATGGGGATGCATTATTTTTTGAGGATTATTGCATGTTGTGTGGTTAGTAGTAACGTTGAGTTGCTAGGTGGAGAAAGACTAGTTAGATAATGTATGATGTTCTTGACAGCTAAGTTATGGAGTTATGATTGAAGATGTGGAGCCTGTTAAGTATGATTTTGATTCTTATGGTTTAGAAATATAAGTTTACAAGAGTGAAATTGGTAGGCTATGACAAAAGTAGTATGGTCCGTCAAAGGTTTAGAGATATTCATGTTAAGCGCTAGACTCTAAGTTTGAAACTTTGAAGATTGAGCTAATATAAATAAGAGTTGAAGCACTAGATGGCGTGCACTCCGACTATGGGGTGCTCATGCAGATCCAAAGTTAGTAAGTGTTCAAGTATTATATAATGATTATTGGGGCTATAGAAAGATAGGGTGCAACTCAGAAGGTAGTATTAGGAGTTGGTATTGCGCTTTCAGGTATAGTCATTCGGATTAAGTTCTTTTGTTCATGTGCATTTTTATATCCCAGACTCTAGAGTAAAGTGATTGCAGTTAGACTAGAGTTTATATAGTGGTTCACAGCCCCAGAGTAATGGCTTAAATCTAAGGGGGAGATGATAGAACTAGTAACCAAGTCAAGCTTTCAAATTCTTGTAGATGTACCAGTAAGTTGTAGAATAGCTATGAGAAAGATTGATGCTTGAATCAATCTTATTTCAGTATTTTTAGTTGTCCCAATACCAACTCATTCCTTACGTTTTAGTTCCATGATCTTAATTCGCGTTCATGCGTACGATAGAGAATCATGTACTCTCCTAGTTCCCAAAATGAAGAGTTCCAGTTCTTTCAGCAGTTGGAATCACATTCCATAAGTTATGAACTCCAAATTTGGGTCATGCAGCTCATGACCCATGTACTCAAGCTTTACAGTATTTCAGTTCTGGTACTCAGGCAATATTTTTAATGATCAGCAAAATTCAGACTTATAGAAAGCGTGTCTTCAGATCAAACTTCTTTGATGAGTTCACGATGTTAAATATTCTATTCCCTAAGCCTCAGTTGGGTGTCAAGTTATACATAGTATCCCTTCATGTTTCAGGTTCTCCTATTCTAACCATTTAGTTACCTTTCCTCAGATAAAGATAGTGATGACGAACAGTTGTCTGGATGGGAGAGAGTAAAACTTTTTTTTTCATTATTGGAAGGTTGTTGTATGCTTATTTTAGCTGAGACTGTAAGTGTGAAGTAAGATTGAGGTAAAGTCTTTGGTACATGTCATGGATAGTTAAAATTTTATGTATGTCTTCTTAAGCATAGTGAAGGAAATCTATTGTTGATAGAGGTTTAGAGAATATGAAGCGATGCCTTACGAATGGTTGCTTAAGAGTGCATATGTGGTTATAAATATAGACTTAAACGTTATGTTTGTATGTCTAAATGAATGCATTGCGCGTTAGTAAATGTCTAGTATGAGGTTGAATGTGTTTGTGGGAGTGGTAATGAGAACTTTGCATGAGATGAAAATTTGTGAAATGCAGGGTGTGTGGAATTCATGGTTCAGACTATATTACAGCATTATGTGGTGTATCTTGTGAATTTGAGTTAGGCTTGAACATGGTGAGAGAATTTAGTTCAGTCTAGACATTAGTGGATGGAAGTATCAGTGCCATGTGAAAATTATAAGTTGGACCGAGCGAGTATAGTATTTGAGGGGAATAGTATAGTTGAAGGAGTGTTTGAGAAGTGTTGCTAAGTTTGAGAGTAAGAAGTTGCATTGCTTGAGGCCTAGTACTTATATCCTGACTTATGATTCATAGGTCTACATTCTAAGCTATAGAGTCATAGCAATACTGTAATCTCTTATTCAGATGTCTTGTTTAGGTCTTGCCCTGAGTTCCTTGCTCCCTCATATTGTTAGAACTCCATAGAATGGCGGTTGAAGAAATCCTCCATTTGTGTATGAGTATCTAGTCATGATTCAGTCCACAAGTATTCACTGAACGGTCTTTGTTTTCCAAGTATTCCAGCTCAGACAATGTGATACCCATTGTGTGACCTTAGCCTCGTCTTCTCATGATTTATGCCTGCATAAACTATCGCTTTGAAGTTTATAAGTACGGTCTCACCATGAGCACATCAAGCGAATTCTAAACTCTCAGCATGAGTCAGCTCCTCGTAATAAGAAAAAGGCAGGTTAGCTCAGATTCGGACGAAGGTAACAACCTTACTTTATTCAGCTACTCTCTAATCAGAGATTTAGCTATATAACTATTCTTACGACAAGTTTTTGTACCTTTCGAAGTATTCAGAAGTTTAGAAAGATATTAAGCCGATTTAATCGGTATTTTAGTCTAACTAGCAACATTAGAGGACAAATGTTTCTAAGGGGGAGTTATTGTAAGAGTCCGCAAAGTTCCCTCATAGTCTAAGCCATTAGACCCTGTCAAGTGAAGCCTAATTTCGCTCTTAAAAGACTAAGGAATGGATTCCAAAGTGATTAGTGTTTAAACCATATAGAATTTTCCTAATTTTGATTTTTTATCGTGTGGGAAATTGAATTATTTTTCATACGATACCCACTTCATCAAAATCCGACACCAAAAGAGAAAGTTATGGCCGAATTACAGAAAGCAGTCTGAACCGCCCAAGTTCGACGAAAAGGTCTGACGGACCGTCAAGCTAGCGAAGGGCTGTCACTCAAACCATCACAGCGGAGGCAGTGAGTCCACCTTCTGGACAGGCATGACGGAATGGCCGACAGACCGTTACCCAAGCCGTCGCCGCCAAGACAGTAAGTACCATTTTGGCCCAGGTGCGACGGTCAGGCCGACGGACCGTCGAGCCAGCGACGGACCGTCGCAGATCCCATTCAGTATTTTTAAGTTACTTTTTTAAAAAGGACTTTTTGGTCATTTTCTATCCTTTCTAACATCTATATACATCTGGCCAAGGCAAAAACGCCATATTCTCCTCAAGCATAAAAAATCTAGGGTTTCTTGCAAAAATTACTCTCAAGAACAAGGTCCAAATCTTCCTCCAAGAAATTCAAGAACTCACCATAGATTTTACAAATTGAGTTAGGATTCAAGACTCCCAAGTCAAAAGCTTCAAGAACCCTCATTCAAGAGTACGAAAAAAACTCTCAAGCAAGCTTGTTCATCTACATTCAAAATCTAAGGTATGTGGGGTTTGAATAAGGGTAGCTCTTTCACCCTAGTGCCCAAAGGCTTATTTTAAATACAAATTTCTGCAAATTATGAGATTTTCCATGAAATTGAAGTTAGGGTTTATATCCATTATTATTGTTTGCAAGATTTTGAGATTTTCCCTGGATTAAAGGTTGAATTCTATGATTTTGTTTATATTCCCATGCCTATTTTTGAATTTTCCATATTTTAAGATTATTATGAATGTTTTGTTATCAAGCATGAATTTTGAGATGTTGAAATCATGAGATTCATATTATGAGTTATTTTTCCAATATCTTGATTGAGATGATTGTAAGCATATATGATTTCATTAAAGAGTATTGATAATGTTTATGTAAATGCATACACCCTCATATACTCAGTACATCCTCAAATTACTGATCCACATATACGTCTGTGTACTATATTGTCTCATAATGTAGGTATAAGTTGTAGCGCATACACCATATTCAGTCAGTTCGCAGCTTCCAGTCAGCAGGAGATGAGTCCTTTTGATTCAAGGGCTCGAGTCAGTTATACAGTTTGATAAGTATTGTATTTTCTTTATTCAGTCATATTGAGTTGGGATAGTTGGGAGTCATGACCCAGCTCCCCATAGTCATTACTAGTAGAGGTTTCATAGACAGTCAGTAGTGTCAATGTATTTTATTTCAGTTTTGTTCGTAAAGGCAAAGTTGTAATCTTGTAAACTCAGATTTTGTATTGATCAAGTTCAGAGAAGTTTTATTATTTCCGCTATTTTGTTCAGATTTATGTATTTTATTCAGTTGCTTGTAACTATTCCAGTAGCAGGGTTAGCTTGAGATCACTTGTGACCCTAAGCACCGTGTGATATCTCGGGACCCATTTTCGAGTTGTTACATTTACGTGCATGAGAATAATAACTAAATATTATGAAAAAACTGGACAAGAGTCTATGCAAGATTGAGAATATTATAAGTACTGAACATGCAATACCAAGCATATATCGTCTGTCTAAATTAGTCTGAAGCTGAAGTACTGAGTTTTCGTATAACTGAATAACTGATAACTATAAGTCATAATCGTGTTGAACTGAACTAAGATCTGTACTGAATACTGGATACTGAATACTGAAACTGTAACTGTGGGAGTTATTATCTAACCGACATGCCCTGATTATGGACTGAGTTGGGGTCCAACCTATAACCTCAGTTGAAAAGGTATTAGCGCCGTGCCATGGGTTACTAACAAGAGCTGGGTCAACCCTAATCTGGCAGAAATACTCATGAGATGTATATGGTTACGTCAACCCTAGTATGGCAGGAAGACGATTTATGCTACGCTAGCTATGTAGTTCTGTAACGCAGGGACTGCTACTAAGGGTCAAACCCTCTACTGACAGGATTGCCCCTATCCCTGGGTTCGCTCGGTGCTGAATCCTACTCCCAACTAAACCGATCACTAAACTATACTAGGCTTGACTGAACTTATACTGATTCTATTGACTGATAGTATGCTTCTATTTGGGATACTATGGAATTCTTCTATTCTAACTGGAGACTAGACAACAACTAAATTTTGGGTATTTGATACCCCCAGGACTCGATATCATAGATAATGAAATCATATCTCAACTCTAAAAGCATCACACATAGGTTATCATACATAATTCTTTCACATAGACATTTTTCAAACAGCTAGGATACATAAATCTTCTACATGAGAATGAGCAATATATGAATATTATGACTACCACATTCAACACCAAAATTCAAAGCTTAAACATGGGGGTTACATACATCAACATGCATTCTAGTTAATTCATATGAAACTCAAATTATTCTTGACTTGAAACCCACACAATATTAAATACATGAACATAGTTTCATTCAAGAATGTAAATCATAATCTAAGTGTTTGAAAAAGGATTCTTGAACTCCAAGGGTGGAAGAAACCCAAGGATGAATACCTAAACATACCTTGATAGTTGAATTCATGAGAATTGTTGGTGAATTCTTGAAACTTGAAGAAACTAGGGCTTTGTTTCTTGAGAGAATTTGTGAAATGATGAGTATATTTTCCCTTTTAGATCCTTAATTTTGTGATATTGGTGGGTTAAGATAGGTGAAAATGACTCTTTTGCCCCATAAACCCATAATTTAGTAAGCAAAAGTGACCAACGATGCGACAGGCGATGCTCCTCATCGATGGTGTCGATGTGATTACCAACGCACTGCATCATTGGTGACAGCGCTATAGCCAACGCGATGCATCCTGATCGCATTGGCTTGCTATTTTGTTCATCCCAACGTGACTCAAACGATGTCTGAAAATTCCAAAACTCACCCGAGATGACCTATAGATAATCCTGATAATGAATTAATTTAAAAATTGAAAATCTAAGGACGAAAAGATTGTAAATGATACCATTGAAATATTGAGGCCAAAAATGAGAATAAGTGTCAACATTTAGCTGAAAGTTTTTCTAAGTTTGGGACCTCTTTTGGTATGCTATAAAGGACTAAATGTGCTAGGACTTTACGGGGTCTTACATATATCAAGAAATTGAGTTACCATAGTGGAAGTGGAAAGTAATCAGTATGGATTTTGTTACCGAACTTCATCAATATCAGAATTAGTTTTATTTGGTGTAGGTCATCGTGGATAGGATAACAATGTCTAATCACCCTTTTCCAGTGAGGACTAACTTCTAGGCTGACCATTATGCAAGGTTGTATCTCCGTGAGATTGTGAATTTGCATGGGGTTCCTATTTTTATCATCTCGGATCGCGGTACGTAATTTACATCTTACTTTTGGCGATCATTCCAGAAAGGTTTGGGGAATAAGGTTAGTCTTAGTACTGCTTTTCACTCGAAGTTGGATGGGCAAGAAAAAAGGACTATTCAGCCATTGGAGGACATGCTTCGTGCTTGGGTGATTGATTATGGTGGTAGCTGGGTTGAGCATTTTCCTCTTGTGGAGTTTGATTGTAATAATAACTACCACTCTAGCATTAGGATGGCCTCATTTGAAGTGTTGTATGGTGGGTGATACGGGTGTACCAATCTGTCCAACAAGTTTTACAAGTTGTCCAACAAGTTCACGATCATTCACACGTAGCCAAGCTCGGGAGTTACAAAAACTCCAATTTATGTTCATGCAAAGGGTCGTGTGTGAGGTGGTACTTGAGACTTCCAATGGATTAAATGTTTTTAAGTATGAAGAGGAGCCTTGAAGTGTAATAAACTTACATTCCAAGGCCACCCCTTGGAAAGGGTAGGATGGTCATTTTTTATCTCCCTTTGTGGACTAATATAAATCGATAATTTTAGGGTTATTTTTGAGTTAGTTCATTCATATTTTGGAAGACAATAAACACTTTGTAATATTTTGAAACTTCTCTCTTCCATTGTAGAAGCCCCAATTCCGAAAACTCACTAGTAGAGTGATACTAGTGTTGCTCTTGGCTAGAAAGTAGGGTCTTGGGTTCTTTGATTTCCTCTTGGTCCAAGTAAGAGCTTGGTATTAATATTCATTAATCTTAGGTTCCTTTCTCTTGTTAGGGTTCTTAGATCATTGAATATTATATGTCAAGTTACTATCCCTCTTGTAATCTTGTTAATCTTGTGTTGTTGGAATCTTTAAGTCTAGTGAAGCCGTGTGAGGCTCTTTCGATTCACTAGAATTATTATTGACTTGCTTGTTCTTGTTGTTAATATCATCTTCTTATTCTAAAAACGTGACTCTTGAAGACTAGTGAAGCCGTGTGTGGCCTATTTCGATTCACTAGCACTTGTTGTTCATCTTGTTGTTCTTGTCGTTGTTTGTTTCTTGTGTTGTGAACTTGGTCTCATATCATTTGGTATCAAATCTTGTGGTTTATTTTATCCAACAAAATCAATCTTGGGTTTGGTAGTTGAAAAATACCAAAAAAAAAAAGGTTGCTGAAATCTGAAAATTCTAGAAAAAAAAAAGAAATTTGTCCATCTTGTTCTTGGCCGAGAAAATTATGTTGTATTGTTGTATAGGCCAAGATTGATGTTTGTGTGTTTATATATAGATGTTCTTTTGTTTATCTAGTTTGTTTCTTGTGTCGATTTCTTTCTCATCAACACAAAAGATGTCTAAAGCTAAGTTGAGCTTAATATATTGACATTGCTATTGTGGACTTGAAGTGGTAGTATGATGAACTTGAAGTAGACTGAGTTTATGTGTTGTTGCTTGACTTTAAAGTGGGATATTGTTGGTGAATTGTGGTTGTGTTCTTGAAGTATTGTTGTGGTGTTCATCTTGATCTTCTCATTATCTCATATCTTGACCACTATAAAGACTAAAATAGATCCAAATGGGTTGTAAGACAAAGTTGTAAAGTTGTTTGTGAAAAGACTTGCCAACATCACTTCCTTGACTTAACAACTACTTTTTTCCTTAATAAGGAGCCTTATCTTGTGGAACTAGTAAATTCAAGCCTCATCTTTTTGAGTTGGAAAAAAGTTGAAAACTTACAAGACTTTACTTTCCCTCCAAAAGCAAAGTCATCCATTACAAAATTGTGAAGATTAAGGCTTCAAGTTGTTGAACAAAATGTATGGATGTTGCCACATCACCTTAATCACTGTTCACGTTATTAATTAAGCTCAATTTAGATATTCTAGTTTCTAATTATTGATTCTTAGTTTCTTCTAATTGACTTGAGAACTAATTAGCAAGCTAGCACATTCCTACTAGGTTGTCAATTAGTCCTTTGAAGCCTTGTATTCGTGTCATCGTTTGTTTGTGTTCTTTTGTCGTTTGAATACGTTGTAACTCCTTGACTCTAGTCCAAAAAGAATTCTTTGAGTTTCAAACAAAAATCTACTCCGGACAAGAGCATACTCAAACCTTAAGGATTCATGGGTTACTAGCCAATCTACAACACTTGTAGAGCTCGAGTGTGAGTGATCCGGGAGTGTGTATGTGAGGAGAGGTTTTAAACTAACTTATTTGTTGCTTGTGTAGGTAATTCCTTGACAATGGAGGGAACCACGTCTCAAACCATGGGTTCTAATGAAATGGAGAATATGAGGGTCACTCTTGAGGCTATGACTCGAGCTCTTGAAAGGTTGAGTACGAAAGAGGGAGCCATAAGAGGAGAAGTGACAACTATTAGTAGGAGGTTAGAACAAGTGGAGTGTCAAAGGATCTCTCATCCTTCTACTCCTCTACGTGTTTCATCAAGTAGACATGATAGAAATTCCTCCACCACCGTTACTCCCAAAACATGGCCACAATTGCCAAATCCTTCACTAGCTCCACTAAATGCCGCAAGCCAAACCACTCATAACCCCCTAAACCGAGACTCCAATAGACTAACCCATTCCCAAACTCTTCAAGTTCTGCAAGAGGGACTCGGATGTCAAATGCCTCCACAAAATCCGAACCTTTTCTTCCAAGCTCCACTAAACCAAAGACCACCACCTCCACAAAATTCAATCCCCCCAAATCAAGTTTCAAACGTCCAAAACCATCCCGTCCACTTAGAGGAATATGGTAGAGAGTATTATGAAGGTTATTGAGCCTTTGACAATGCTTATATGAGGGAATAAGAGATGAGAGGTGGACGTGTGGATCCAAGAAGATACCGAGAGTATGGAGAAAGGGGAAACCAACACCAAGAGAGATACGTAGGCATCAATACCATCAAATTAAGCCTACCTATCTTTAAGGGTGAAAGTGACCCCGAGGTGTATCTTGCCTGGGATTCGGTGTGTGATAAAGTGTTTCAAGTGAATGATATATCGGAGGAGAAGAAGAGTTGTTATGCCATAGCTCACTTTAAAGGTTATGCTAACACATGGTGGGAATATGTCAAACGTTTTGGTAATAAGTTGATTGATGGACAACCACCACCATGGTTTCGGTTGAGGTGTCTAATGAGGAAACGGTATCTTCCCAAAAGTTATCGTCATGAGTTTCTTGCTAGGTTGTACAATTTGCGACAAGGGAATCAAAATGTGATGGCATATTATGATGAGTTTCAACATCTCATGTTGAAGCTTGATCATCGTGGAGAATAAATTGGCCATGATATCATTCGGTTCAAGTGTGGCTTGAACAAAGAGATATCCACTTATTTGACGCTTCACAAGTTTGATACCGTTGAAGGAATTTTCCAAGCGGCTCTTGAGATTGAAAGAGAGCTTAAAGAGAGGTCGTCGTTCAAGGCAAAGGGACCATCAACCTTGGTCTGGCCGAGGAGCAAAGATATGGTTCAACCATCTTCGAGTTGGCCTAAAAACAAGGACCAAACCGCCAATATAAGGCTGCCCGAACCTAAAACAGTCCACAAATTTCCTCCTCGACAAGAAGCTCACAAGTATCCTAATCCTAAAGGGTTCCAATGTTTCAAGTGCCAAGGTTGGGGACATAAAGCCAATGAATGTCTAAACCGACGCAATGTGATCCTAAGGGAAGGGATATTGTATTACCTTGGTGAGGAAGTGGGTCTTGAAAAATAAGAGAATGAGGTCGAGCCTCAAGATGGAGAGGAACCCAAAAATGAGCCACATAATGATGATGATGATAATTGTGAGAATGCTTATCTACAAGAAGGGGAGTGTGTGGTTCCAAACTTTGTAGTATGGAGTTCCATAATTATTAAGGCGATAGATGATCCTAGCCAACGGGAGAATCTATTCCATTCTAAATGCCTTGTGAAGGGAAGTGTGTACACTTTGGTGATAGATAGTGGTAGTTCTTCAAATGTTGTTAGTGTTGCGATGGAGAACTTTTTGAAATTGCCAACTACACTTCATAATAGCCCTTACAAGTTACAATGGTTGAATGAATGTGGCAAATTGAAAGTCATGAGGCAATGTGTAATACGGTTTAAGGTAGCAAACTACCACGACGAAGGTCTTTGTGACGTAATACCAATGCAAGTGTGTCACTTGTTTTTAGGTAGACCTTGGTAATATGATAGGTCTACCAAACATGATGGGAGGTCTAATAGATATACACTTTAGAAGGATGGCCGAAAGGTCACACTTCATTCACTTTTGCCTTCACAAGTGAACGAGTTGCATCAAAGGATGAGAGAATTAAAAGAAAAGGGGAAGAAATCCAAAAATGAAGAAAAAGAGGGGGAACCCATAGGTGGGGTAGTGGGGATATTCAGGGCTGCCTCAACATCAAAGGGAAAAGAAAACATGGTGACGTTGATTAGAAACAAGGAGCTCTTCGTGGATCATGATGAGGAGACACCCATGCTTCTTTTGGCACATTGTTTTAACACTAACCCCACTAATTCATCTATTTCTCCTTTGATTTCTTGTGTGTTACAGGATTATGAAGATGTTTTTCCCAAAGAACTTTCACAAGGGATGCCTCAATTTCGGGGAATTGAGCACCAAATAGATTTTGTACCGGGATCATAATTGCCCAATAAATCGGCTAACAGGAGCAACCCGACGGATACCAAGGAATTGCAATGCCAAGTTGAGGAACTCCTTAACAAAGGGTATATCAAGGAAAGTATGACCCTTTGCGCGGTCCAGGTGCTACTAGTTCCCAAGAAAGATGGGACTTGGCGTATGTGTATTGATTATCGAGCCATCAACAAGATAACGGTAAAATATCATCACCCTATTCCTAGGCTAGATGATATGCTTGATGAATTGAGTGGTTCATGTTTATTTTCTAAAATTGATTTGAGGAGTGGCTATCACCAAATTTGCATGCAACCGGGTGATGAATGGAAAACCGCCTTCAAGACCAAATTCGGTCTCTATGAATGGATGGTTATGCCATTCGGCCTAACAAACTTTCCAAGTACTTTCATGAGGCTAATGAATCATGTGATGAAGCCTTTATTGAAAAGTTTGTTGTTGTCTACTTTGATGATGTGTTGGTGTATAGTAGGTCCTTAGATGAGCATGCAAAATATTTACAATATGTGTTTGATGTCCTCCAAAAGGAGAATTTATATGCTAATTTAGAAAAGTGTTCTTTTGGTGTCCAAAAAGTTGTATTTCTCAGTTTTGTGGTGAGCTCAAGAGGGGTCGAAGTAGATGAATCTAAGATTAACGCTATCAAAAATTGACCAACTTCCAAAACCATAGGTGAAGTGAGAAGCTTCCATGGGTTGGCTAGTTTTTATAGACATTTTGTCAAAGGATTTAGCACCATTGCCACCCCTTGACCGAAGTGATTAAAAAGGATTGGCCTTTCAAGTGGGGAGATGAACAAGCTAAGGCCTTCAAGGACTTGAAAGCTATGCTCATCTCGGCCCCTTTGTTACAATTGTTGAATTTTGACAAGACTTTTGAGGTTGAATGTAATGCTAGCAAAGTTGGTATAGGCGCGATTTTAATGCAAGAACTGAAGCCTATTGCCTACTTTAGAGAAAAGCTCAAAGGATCAACTCTAAACTACTCTACGCACAATTTAGAGTTGTATGCCTTGATTAGAGCCTTGGCCACTTGGCAATACTATTTATGGCCTAAAGAATTCGTGATCCGAATGGACCATGAGTCCTTGAAGCATCTTCGGGCACAAGATAAGCTTAACAAATGGCATGCCAAGTGGATTGAGTTTCTTGAAACTTTCCCTTATGTTATTCATTACAAAAAGGGTAAGGACAATGTGGTTGTCGATGCTTTGTCTCGAAAACACGTTCTTGTGTCTACTTTGTCTTCAAAATTGATGGGTTTTGAGATCTAAAAGGAATTGTATCCCGAGGACCCTCACTTTGCTCCTATCTATAGGGAATGCGGAGAATGGGGTAGGGACAAGTGGGATTCGGCTAGGGGTTCAAATCCCTATGCAAAGTTTGACAATTATTTGTTTAAAGGTAGGTAATTATGTGTACTTTCTAGCTCTTGGAGAGAGTTGTTTGTGAGAGAAGCACACAATGTCGGTCTACTGGGTCACTTTGGGGTCGAAAAGACCCTTAGAATATTGGAGGAGCAATTCTATTGGCCAAAAATGCACAAGGATGTGTCTAGGATTTGCGGCCAATGTGTAGATTGCAAAGGAGCTAAATCTCAGCTCCAACCTCATGGGTTGTACACCTCGCTACCCACCCCTTTATATCCTTGGCTTGATATATATATGGATTTTGTGTTAGGGTTTCCAAGGACTAGAAGAGGTCGAGATAGTATCTTTGTTATGGTTGATCGGTTTTCTAAGATGGCACACTTTATTCCATGCTCTAAATGTGATGATGCACCTAGTGTGGCCTCTTTGTTTATTGATAATGTTGTCAAGTTGCATGGTGTTCCGAGGACCATTGTGAGTTATAGGGACTCTAAGTTCCTAAGTCACTTTTGGAAGTCCATGTGGGGTAGGCTTGGTACTAAGTTATTGTTCTCCACTTCTTGCCACCCACAAACCGATGGCCAAACGGAAGTAGTAAATAGGACTTTGGGTGCTATGCTACGTTCCATGATTAAGGGAAAATTGACTCCTTGGGAGGAACACCTACCATTAATTGAGTTTGCCTATAATCGTGTTATACACTCAAGTACGGGAATGACTCCTTTTGAGCGTGTATACGGCCTCAACCCCCTTACCCCTTTGGATTTAACTCCTTTGCCAAGTGATCTTATGATTAGCCTAGATGGAAGAAAGTGGGATGATTTTATAAAAAAGTTGCATGAGAAGGTGCGGCTTCGACTTGAGAAGAAAAATTAAGAGATTACAGCGGACAAACAAAGGAAGAAAAAAACTCATTCTTGAACCGGGAGATTGGGTATGGGTGCACCTTAGGACGGATCGGTTTCCATCTCAAAGGAAGACCAAATTGATGCCAAAGGGTGATGGTCCATTCGAAGTACTTGAATGAATCAATGATAATGCCTACAAGATTGATCTTCCCTTGGAATACCAAGTGCACAACACTTTCAACGTGTGTGATCTTTCTCTAGTGGATGCGGTTGAGGATGACCAAATGTCGAATTTGAGGTCAAATTCCTCTCAAGATGGAGAATTAGGTTTTCTATTGAGTGGTTTGAGGATGGTGATGTGGATATGTTTGGCCTGGACTTGGTTCACCAGGCTATGGAAAAGGTAAAAGTGATTCGAGATAGGCTTAAGGTTGCCCAAAGTTGCCAAAAGTCCTATATGGACGTAAGGTGAAGGGACTTAGAGTTTGAGGTTGGGGATAGGGTATTCTTGAAGGTATTTCCCATGAATGAAGTGATGCATTTTGGTAAGAAGGGGAAACTCGGTCCCCGATATGTAGGTCTTTATGTATTTTTGAGGAGGGTTGGAAATGTTGCATATGAGTTGGAATATGACGTCTAGCTTTACATCCATTCATACGGTATTCCATGTCTCCATGTTGAGGAAGTTTATGGGTGATCCGTCTCAAATTATGCCTATTAAGGATATTGGTATTTCAGATTCCTTGCCTTTTTAGGAGGTCCCTATTGAGATATTAGATTGGTAGGTTTGTCGATTGCGGACCAAGGATGTAGCTTCGGTTAAGGTTCTCTGGAGGAACCATAAGGTTGAAGAAGCTACTTGGGAAGACGAAGAGGACATGAAGTCCAAGTATCCGTTCTATTTTTCTGCTCTGGAATTTCATGCGGAAGGTTTGTGCTCTTCATAACATCTTTGTTTTCAAACTTTTTTAAAGGGAAGATTAATTCCTTACGTCTTTATTTTCTAACTTAGTTAAGGTTAAAGTTGAGGTGTTGGGGTTTAATCGTGCTTGTACTGCCTTGTTCTATCATTCGAGGATGAATGATCTAAGTGGGAGAGAATTAAAATACCCTGACTTTGACCCTCAGAAATTTCCTGGGTTTTGAACTCAATGGCCATCATACAACTTAAGCTTACTAGTCATATGATGTGGGTACGACTTAGTAGCCTAAGTCATATGATAATCAGTGTGATGGTTAGGTTTTTGTTGTGATTACGAATTGGTGGGTACGAGTCATATGGTTGGTGACGCGTCGTTGGGTTGGTCCTTCACTTAATCTGAAACTTGGTAACTTGACTTGGCTCTGAGTACGAGTGGATCACTCGGAGCCGTGGGGATAGGGTACGAGTAGTAAGGTGTAATAGTACTAGGATTGTTAACCGGGCCGGTCCAGTTCAAATCGACATCGGCCCAAGTAATTTTACCAGGATCTAGGCCGGTCTGGTACCGGGTCAGTCTTAACGGTCCGGTCTGGGCCCAAATAGTGAAATTTTCTGAAATAGA
Organism: Capsicum pubescens; assembly: GCA_030864215.1. NCBI lineage: Eukaryota > Viridiplantae > Streptophyta > Magnoliopsida > Solanales > Solanaceae > Capsicum > Capsicum pubescens. The sequence goes on along the minus strand of CM061548.1, from coordinate 334,512,277 downwards.
CCGAAATTGGCCCACTTAGCGTTTATCCGATTTGGATCGGCCAAAACGGTCCAAACCGGTCAAAATGTAAAAAAAATAAAAATATATTCAAAATTTTCATGTTTTTTTCAATATATACACACCTATATACATTTTAAATACGTTAAACAATATACATACAACATATATACACTAAATATATACTACTTTAGAAAACATATACGCATGTATACTTTAAATATATACTAATTTAGATTCGATAGAAAATATATGAACATATATACCGTATACTTACAATATAATCTATATACTACTTTAAATACTACTTGAAACGATATACATACAACATATATACACTAAATATATACTACTTTAGAAATCATATAGACATGTATACGTTAAATATATACTACTTTAGAGTTTATAAAAAATATATACACATATATGTAGAATATATACTACTTTAAATACCACTTGAAAGTTGAAAGATATATACATAACATGTTATGGTACTTTAGAAAACACATATATACATACAACATTACAATGTATGCTACTTAATATAATAATACTTGAAGTTTTGAACATATATTCATTATATGTTTTCATTATATTTGAACATAAAAGATATTTATTTTTTCATTATGTGTAATTGTATATATATGTTTGTTATGTTTATCACTTTATTACTTAGTGTAAAGTTTGATAGTAATATATTAAAAGTATTTAATCAAACTAAAAATTTAATTTAACTAAAAAAAATTTACAAAGTCAGGAGTGAAAGAATGTTGTATTTTATTTGCAACATATCCAAAACTTATAATTTACATGAATGAAAAATCTAAAAAATTTGCATCATTTTTTCCAATTCGTTCATGTTAATATTAACAAGAACTGCCATAGGATAGTCAAAATCAATGGGGGCAAAACCATGCATTGGAATTGATTGTGCTGAGTCCTCCCTTGACGTTAGATTTTCTTCAAGATTCTGTTCGTCTTTCGGCTTCATCCCCATTCCTTGATTCCTTCGTTCCGCTGTAATCCAATATCTAAGGCAAACTAGAACATTCATTACATTTCTTCCCAATGAGTGTCGGTTGTCTCCAATCTGTTGTCATCCCTGACTAAAAACGTTCTCCGATGCAACAGTTGACATTGGAACATTCAATATATCTCTAGATAATCTTGATAGCACAGGATATTGTCTTTCATTATTCTTCCACCAATCTAATGCGTTGATCCTTTCTCTACGATCCTCTATCGACTGTCGAAGGTAATATTTAAGCTCTTTCCGAGAAGTTGTTGTGTATGTTGAAGTCTCAACCCTGCCCCAAACATTTAAATCATAAGAGTAATCAGGAAAATCACTATGTGCCGACCTTTTAGAAAATGATGGCTCCTCGGGAGCGACAGTTGGATTTATATTTTTCGGTACAGCTACATCAAGTAAATTAACATAATGGTTATATAATGCTTTTATGTAAATGTTCACATCACTCATAGTCATAAACAAATATGGTTTTTCTTCAGGCTCTATCTCTAAGGAAGTATAAATAATAGAACTAAAGCCGCACATAGTATTATATTTCATACATGGATTTAGTATAACACCAACCAAGTAAATTTGGGGAAACGGATAAAAATATTTTTTAAATTTAGCAAACATAGCACTAACAGCTTCTTTGTAACCTTCTCTGTTCTTATATTCTTTAAGAATGCAAGAAATGTCGGCTAAATAAGCTAAAATATTACAAACAGTAGGATAATAAGCACCGAAAAATTCAACCATAGCTGTATAAACTTTTTTCAAAAACTTAACATGATCATCAATTGTATCTCAATCAGAATCATGTAGCATACACTCAGAAAAAGAACCCGAATATTGATTAAAAGTCATTATAATAGGAACTTTATAAGCAAGACAAGTTTTAAAATAAGCATAAGTAGCATTCCATCTAGTATCACATTCTTCCGGCATTAATATCGGTCTAAGTCCATTTTGTTCACATTTAATTTTAAATTCTCTCACTCTTTTTCTTAGATTATTTCCTCTAATAAAGCCAACAGCAAGTCGAACCTTTTCAATATAAAGCTCAAAAAATTTAAGACCTTCTTTTACAATTAAGTTATATATATGACAAACACACTTAACATGAAATATTTCAGGTAATGGCGGAAAAGGTTAGCTTTTAACTTGTCAATAGCAACCTTGTTGTTAGATTCACTATCAAAAGCAACAGATAATTTTTTTTTCAATACCATAATATTCTGCAATTTTAGTAATAGATTCCAAAATAATTTTTCTAGTATGTCTACGATCTTCATTGTAACGCCCCAGGTCTGCACCCCAGACGTCACACGGTGCTCATAATCTCGAAGGACCACAAGCTAACCCATGCCTGGTACCTGCTGCAATCACTGAATAATAATACTGTAATAATGCGAAAATTTGGCTAAAACTGCCATAAGGTTCAAAACTGAATCAAATATGTAAATATCGAATACTGAACATCTGACAATCATATCTGAAAATTGAATAACTGTTTGAAATAATCTAGTCTAAAGAGCCTCTAACTGAACTGTCTAAATGTGAAGTTGATGGGACAAGCCCCCAACTAACTTTAACTACTGACAAACTGAAATAAAACTTTATCCTCGAACTATGAGGACTCACCACTAAATTTGTTGTTGATGGACTGGGCTGCTAAGTACGGTCAGGAGCCCGTGCGTCTGAACCTATGATGTAAGACATCATAGCACAAAATAAAGGTATGCCTCAGTACTTTGAATGTACTGGTATGCTAGGTGAGGTGAGGCTGATGTATGGGTTCAAATGCATGAACAATGACTGACTGAATAATATAAATATACTGAATGAGAGTACGTGTATATCTAAAACTGCTGTAAATGATGATTATGCAATGCTATGCACATAACTGCGTATATTGTTATTGAGATTTCATTAACACTGGATAATGAGTTCTGAAAACTGAATGATTGATATCTAAGTTTACTGATAGTGTATTACTGTTAACTGAGTGACTTTTTTTTATAGTCTTGATTCTGTAGAACTGAACAGAGTTCTATACTGAGCTGGGTGACTGTATTTGACAATCCTAATTCTGATACTGAACTGAGGTTTTGTACTGAGTCTGAGACCAAAACTAAAATTGTGGGAGTGTTCATCTAACCAACATACCCCAATTATGAACTGAGTTGGGGTCCAACTTGTGACCCCAGTTGGAAGGGTGTTAGCGTCTTGCCAAGGGATACTAACAAAGGATATGAGTTAACACTCTCTGGCAGAAAGCCCTTTCGTCAACCCTCGCTGACAAAAAAACTCATACGAGATATATCAACCCTAGACTGGCAGGAAGATATCTCAACCTACGCTGGCTACGTATTTCTGTAACGCAGGGACTGCTACTAAGATTCAAACCCTTTTTACTAACAGAAATGCCCCTATCCCTGGGTTCGCTCGGTGATGATTCCTACTCCCAACTGAATAGACACTGAACTGATTTCTAGACTGTACTAAGATTGACTGAACTGTTACTGATCGTGCTGTATAATCGAACTGGATTGAGTTCACTGAGTTATGTTAACTGACTGAATATACTGAGTTTTGTTACTAACTGAGTATACTGAGTTCTGTTACTGACTGAGTACTACTGTACGTGACATCACTAAGACTATCCTGAAACTACTGTAAATCTAGGTAAACAACTAGATTATCGGGTATTAGATACCCCCAGGACTCGATTACATAAATAGTAACCACATAGCACAATCTTGAAAGCATGATAACTAGTCACTTTATCACAATTCATTCTTTGAGGCATTTTATCAAGCACTTGTACGGTGTAAACTTGTATACATGCTAACATGGTATGATTGCACTACTAAGCTCACATGAACATTTTATCAACAACTTGGGGGGAATAGTTTATGCACATAATATTAGTCAACATGCAAGCATCATGATTACAATTCCAAACTCACAAATTCAAGGATTTTTAACATGAATCCATATAACAACACACACATGCTATTTATTTCTCATGAAACTTCTAATTAATCATACATTATAAACACAACTAATATCATAATCATGAATACAATAAAATTCAACATAAAATTCATGAAAGCAATCATCTTGAAATTTTAAAAGAGGTTCTTGAACTCCAAGGGTGGAAGAAAACCTTTGGATGAACACCTAACATAGCTTGATTGTTAGTTCTCTGAAAGTTGTGGTGAATTCCTGGAGACTTGGATCTTGAATTTGATGGCTTAGGGTTTTTTCTTGAGAGGATTTGAGAGAAAGTGAGTGTATTTTGCTTAGTGAGAGCTGAATTTCATGTTTTTGGAGCTGATATAAGGTGAGAAAAAAACCATTTACCCCTCTGGATATGGAATTAAGAGAGCAAAAATCGTACCCAGTGATGCGCAGACCACCGTACCGCGTCGATGGCATCGACGCGATGACTAACGCATCGCATTGAGTTTGCATTGGTTCACTGGAATCTGCACTCTGAAGCTGGGAAAATATTTGTCGACATGATAGGCGATGCAACGAATCGATATCACGTTGACCTGCTATTTTGGCCATCCAAACTTATTTCAAACGAGGTCCAAAAAATTCAAAACTCAACCAGAGTGACCTATTGACCTACCTGATCATGATTCAATCCAAGGATCAATATTTTAAGGTCATATGGGTCATAAAATAAGGTCGCCAACTTATGAAGGCTAAAATAATTCTAGGTGTAAACACTTAGCTGAAATTTTTAAGTTTGGGACCTCTTTTCAAGCTTTAGCAGACTGAGTTTAGCTTAGAATTTTGCGGGGTCTTACATTCATCATACAAAAAAGCTAGAATACGTTTTTGCATAACAAAATTATTATCTATCCAGTGACAAGTAATGGTTAAATAATTATTTTTATTAACAGCACGACCAAGATCGAAAGTAGAGCAATCCTACATTGAATATTTTTTAATAATGTAGATAAATAATAAACATATTGTGCATGGAGTCTAAAAATATCGGCCCAACAAGTACTTCTAGGAATACCATTAAACATAAGATTATAAATTGCTTGAATGTAATGAATAAAAGCATCCGAAGAAGTAAAAGTGAAAGGAAAATAACCCACAACTATCATTTTCGCTATTTCTTCCCGGTCCTTCATTTTATTATAATTCTTAATTAATTAACCGCTTGTCGGGTTCAATCTAGTTTGTGTTGGCCCACCAACAGCCTCACCACCTTGTGTAATAAATAACTCTCTAGCGTGTCTATCTTTTAAATGTCTTATCAATGAACTCGTACCCCCTTTATTGCCTCCGATTTTATGCTCATATATAATTTTATTAATATTGCATTGCACCTTACTTTCTCCTTCTATTTTCATAAAAAATTCTCATGTAACACTAGTTCTTCTATGAGGTCTTGGGGCACGGGGAGGATGGGGAGGAAGATTAACCGATTCAGATCTAACATTAGCATTTTCTACTCCGGGGCTGTCACCAATATTTTCATCATCTTCCTCTAAATTAACCGCATCTACTTCATTTTCTTCTACTATACCATAATTTTTCTGAGCTTCTGCATAATTCATATTGTGAGCACCTAAACCTATTTTTTCCTCAAAAGGTTGACTAACCGATACCGTAGGCACACAGGTATATCTATTACTTGAACTACCTCTACCGAAACCGCCACCAATTCATTTTTTACTACCACTACCACTTTTGGAACAAAAAATTTGATACTTTTACTGAGGTTTCTTATTTTATTCATAGTATAAAATAAACTAAAAAATATTCAAAATACACAATAATAATAAAAATAAATATTCAACAATTAATACACTAATTAAAAATTAAAGGTAAGAGATGGAACAACAATACCAAATTTTGAAAGTATCCGAAAGTTGCGACTTTAGAAAACTTCCACTTGTATTAGTAATCGCAAAATTAAAAAATTAAAATGAAGCACTTTAGGATATAATTAGAATATTTGAGAGAGATTGAGATTTGAGAGAATGAGATTTGTGTTAAAAATAAATTTTGAATTGGTGGTATTTATAGAAAATTTTTGAATTAATTTTTTTTTTGATTTTTTTTTTTAATAAATTAGGCCAATTGGCCGTTAGGAGCTCCAAACGGCTATAATGTCGTTGGGCCTCAACGGTCCAATTGGAAAATGTGGCCCAACTGTCAATTTTTCAGAAATAAAAAATAATTCTAACCAGGTCGGGCCGGGTAACCAGTGGGCATGGTCCGGGTTAACCGGGCCTCTCAACCCAGACGGCCCAGCCCAGGATCAGCAACCCTGTAGCCGGGGGCTCAATGAGCCGGGTCAAACCGGGCCAGGTCGTCTATTTGGGTTGGTCTTACCGGGCTGGAACGGGACAGTCCGACCCATTTGACAGGTTTAAATTGTACGTTGTCCAGTGTCTAACCCCTTTGATTTTGTCTTGGATACGGTTTGAGGGTACTTGTTGTATGATGAAGGTACGACTTAGGAAAAGAAAACGTATGTTGGAAAAAATATGGTGTCCAACATTCTGATCAAGGTACGAGTAGAGGGTACCACTCGTATCATGTGGGTACGATTGGAAGGGTCAAACTGTACCCTCCTGCGGTGATTATTACAATTTAAGTTGGGGGCATTCTGGATATTTTTTCACTTAACCTGTTTTGACCCTACGACTTAAAACACTTTTGGGACATCATTTACCCTAGTATTCTCATTCAAAAACACTTTAAACACTCTCAAATCTCTCTCAAGCTATTGGTTCAAGAAAGAGGCTAGGGTTTCCTCAATGTAATTCAATTAGGGGCTTTCAAGAGTAAATCTCTCCATCTTCTTTGGTATCTAAGGCATGTTACTCCTCCCTCATTGTTAGTTAGTCTTAATTCATGTTTTAATGAATGGTTTTCATGTTTAATTATAGGTATTGTTTGGTTTTGAACTATATGTTGGGGGTTTTGGTTGTTAATGGATGAATATTATCTTTCCATATTTTCTTATGATTTCCATGTTTAAATTGTGGAATTGAACATGTGGTCTCATGGGAATGGTCAATTGGTTCTTGATTTTGGTTTTGAAAACTATATGCCCTCAACATGTTTGTTAAAATGCCTATAAGAATGGTTTTGTCACATAGTTTGACTTTTATTAAAACTATTGCATTGCATAATATGGTATTGAAACTTAAATTAGTTTGATCAGTTTTAAATGATTTGGAAAGGCCTTGGTGGCCTTGGTTTTGGTTTAATTGGTAATAATGTGGGGTATATGGGAATCTCCTAGGTGTTGGCTAATGACATTGCTTTCAAGCTATAGTTGGTATGATGATACCACTTTATAATGCGCTGGTAATCAAATTCTCAAATTAGTGGTTTAGTTATATGCTTATGGTTTTAATTGGACAATAATAGCGGGTTGTGATAGATAACCGTGAAGGTGTGAGTCCAATGGACGGACACTGAAAACTCATGTTTGCCAGCATGAGTGTTGGTCATGGTGACCTTATACTTATAGGGTACACAAAAAACCCTTAAGTTATATTTGTATATATTTATCATGGAGGGCGAAGGGTACACATGAATCCCCTATTCTATGATATCTCTGGTTTGTACGGCTACACGTATTGGGGTCTATTCAGGGGGTAATACTGGACCCATATAGCCCGTGGGTGATTTTAGAAAGGTCAAGCTACACGACCCAGGTTAAAGTTGTCAATGCATGCTAAACTCGGTTCTCTTTTCCGATATGGTATATATGTATGTGATTGCACATGGTTATTTACTTGGTTTTAAATATTGACATTATTTTATTCTTACTTCTGAGTACATGCTAGCATTTATGTGCTAACCCATCTTCGGATGTTGTATCCCCATGCGATGCAGGAACTGGCCATACTACTCCTCATGCTCAGTAACTTGGATTCGGGTACAACTTTGTATCGTATTGAAGTGGCGAGCTTTCATACTCTGGAAGGATCCATTTCATGTTATGGACTTCTTTACATGCTTTTATTATTTCTGAGACTTCGGTTTTTAGCTATGGTGGGGGCATGTGCCGACTAGATGTTGTTTTGATTTCGGATAGAGGCTTCATGAGACTACTTTGGGGTTACATGGGCGGTGTCGGTATTAGTGTCATCCCTCGAATTGGTATTAATAATGGGGCTGACACAATTTGACTATATTTGATTTATGATTGTTCCATCTTATTATGTTATATGTATACAGAATTTATTCAACATATGATATAGGGCGGTTATGATTGGGTAATGGGGGTGGTCTTCAGTCCCGGTTGGGCTTGAGGCACCCGACACGACTAGACCTTGATTTGGGTCATGTCAATAATCAATTAACTTTTTATCTTCTTTTCCAATCTTCGCTAACTACTGACTAAGAAGGAGGAAAAGAATAATATTGAAGTCCAGTCATGATAGCGAATTCATTAACGTCAAAATAGATCGGCAAACCATTGTAATAAAATCAAATCTCTTTTTCCTTCTTAAAAAATATTCAACGAAGACAAAGGACATGCACTAATTCGTTGAAAGTTGTACTACTACATTTTTATCCAACTTCAAAAAATGACCAAAACATGTTTTTTTGAAATCATTTTTCAATATGCCGATTGATTAGAATTTTTCTAAACTCAACAAATTGAGCTCCAAAGCCAACTCTCAAATTGATCTTTGATTTATATGACTCAAACACATTCAAGTGAGTTTTAAATTTATTCTTTTCAATGGAAATGATTTAGACATAGTCTGAAATAAAAAGAGACATGGGTTCACTTTTATTATCAAATGACTCGGTGCCTTTTGAAAAATCATCACCACCAATATCATCGGTCATAATTCTATCTTTTTTTTATTTTTCACCTGATTGCTCACTTTGAATTTTATCACTTTTTCCCTCTTCACTTGATTTCTCTCCATTATTTTCACCATCTTTTTCCTCTCCACTTGATTTATCGTTGCTGCTCTCGCCACTTTTTTCACCTGATTGCTCACTTCTTTTTTCACTATTATTTTTCTTTTCATCAGAGTGTTCACCGCTACTCGCATCATTATTTTATTTATTAGATGGATGAAAACTGCTACTTTCAAGTATTTCTTTTCACTAATTGGCTACTCATTTTTTTAGTATCTTTCTAGCAGCAGCTAAGTCCCTAACATTTTTTCTAGCATTTGGATCAGGTAAAGGTGTTCTAGCTCTCTTCTTCTTATATCGATTTATTTTATCTTATCTATAAAAAAATAGTAAAATAAATTAAATATGATCAATATCTCAATTAACTTATACATATCTAGAGAATTATAAAGCAATGGTAAAACAACTAGAACATTATAGATGAATGACTTAATTCACTGAATAGTGTAATTGTAGAGCAACTAAAATATTTGACAGTTATCAAAATATATCAAATATATATACTAAAAATTCACTAAAATACAACAAATAAATGAAACAACTAACAAAAATCGAAAAATATAATATGTGAATTTATTCTTTTTTACTATATTTTTTCAGTTGAAGATTTTTTTATCAAATCCTAGTTTTAAGTCTTGATATAGAAAAGAGAAAGAAAATTTATCTTGTATTAGAAGACAATGATAGAATGAATTATCCTTTCTATAGGAAAAGGAATATACAAAATAAAAAAGGGATGATTTAGAAGGAGAAAATTTGATGCATTTGAAGAAAATGAAGGAGAAAAAAAAAGGAAAAGGTGTTGTAACGTTTGAAGAGGAGAAGAGACGTCTCTAAGTTTTAAATATTATAATTTGGTCCCTTTTATATTAATTAAATAAGTTAAGTAAATAAGAAAAAAAATAAAAAATAGAAAGGGGCCCACTTATCCCTTCTATTTAGTTGGAAACTTGAAAGGGATTTCTCGGCTCATTTTTCTAACACACTTTTATTTTCATCAGAACAACGACAATACCCCAGGAAACCAACGAATCCTAACCTTATCCCTATAAGCCGCCCGAATTTCACCTCAAATCCCTTCTTCTTGTCCCTCCAATTCGAACAATCCGCATGCTAGGTACGTGAATAGTACAAATCAAATTTTCCGAACAAATTTCTCAAACGATTATATTCCTCCAAATTTTCTTTTTCCTTTCTCTTAAATTGTTATGAAAGCTATGGATTTTGAGTATTCAACCCCCAGGACTCAAAACAACAATTCTGAAAAGACACTAAAGCTTAGGGGACAAAGCATGAAGGTTTTTATTAAATCAATCACTTTTGTAGGCATTTTATCAAACACTTGTAGTTCATGGTTCAAAACAATCATAGAAATGTCCTAAAACATATAGAAATAGCATGAATCTGACTTAATAGAGTTAAATCATGGCCTTGTTCAATAAATAACAACATTAAAACATGGAGGATTAAATAATAACAATAATTTCATGGTAACATGGTATAGAATCATAGTTCATGAAGATTCATGGGTGAAATCATAATTTAAAACATAATAACTTGAAAAGATCACAATTTTATAATTTAAAAGGGTTGCTTGGACTCCATGGATGAACATCTAACATACCTTAATTGATGGATTTCTTGAAGTTCTTGGTGAATTCTTGAGTATTGACCTTGAACTTGAGAACTAGGGTTCTTGATTGTGAGAGAATGCCCTTTGATTTGGGGGATATTAATTAAAGAATAATTTTAAAAATATTTTCAGGCTTAAATATCACACCTGGGCGGACTAAAATATTGGGGGAAAGAACTGTTTTATCCCTGAATGAAATATTAATTTTTCTTTGAATTTTTCCAAAATGGGCACCTAGCGCGACATGGCGCTATCACGCCGTGTCACTGGAAACTTACAACTAGGTTTTTGAACGACACACCATTATCGCGGTAAGCCTTTAGATGCCATTTTGGCCACCTCCGCGATGCGCCAACATCGCGGAGGCCCACTGGAAATTGACAAATGGGAAATTGGCCTGCTCCGCAATGCGCCATGATCGCGGAATCATACTGAAAATTGACAATTGTCATTTGGGCTTCCTACGCGACGCGCTAAGGGTTAAAATGACGGTGTTTAACGATTGAAACTTTAAATCGCCATAACTTCTTACCCGGTTATCGAATTTAGGTGAATTTTATATCGTTGGAAATCTAATTCAATTTCATATGCAATGGCAGGCTCTAAACTGGAAAATAATAAGTGTTTTAAAAATTATACAAATACTCATGTATTGGGGCTTAGATTATGTTAGGAAAATACGGGGTATTACAATATTTCCTCCTTGGGATCATTCGTCCTCGAATGAGACTGGTTAAGCTGAAGGAAACTGATGGACTAAGCTCACACACTGAACATGCATATCTGATGCATGGAATGCATGACTAAACTGATTCATGAATGCACGACTGACATGAATATGATGTGCAACTGTAACTGAGCATGATAAAGAAAAATCTTAAGAAGATTTGGTACCTTATACTGAATTTGGATTCACAGAGAAAAGATGAGGGTACTTGGTCCGCTTATCTACCTCTGCTTCCCAAGTGACTACCTTAACAGATTGATTCTGCCAAAGAACTTTGACTAGTGGAACTTCTTTGTTCCTTAGTCTACGAACTTGATGATCAAGAATTTCAATTGGAACTTCCTCAAAGGAAAAACTGTTTTGAATATCTACACTTTCTAAGGGAACAACTACATCTGGATCACCAATACACTTTTCCACAATGAGACATGAAACACTGGGTGTACTGAGGCTAAATCTGAAGGAAACTTAAGCTCGTAAGCTACCTTTTCAAAATGACTGACAATTCTGAAGAGACCGACATATAGAGAACTCAGTTTCCCTTTCTTATCGAATCTCTTCACTTCTTTCATGGGGGATATTTTTAAGTACATGAAATCACCGAACTCAAACTCGAGATCCTTTCTCCTCACGTTTGCATATGATTTCTTTCGGAACTGGGAAGCCATAAACCTTTCTCTGATCAACTGAACCTTCTCTAACGCATCAAACACCAACTCAGGCTCTACTACTGTAGCCTCACCTACTTCAAACCAACCAATTGGAGATCTATATTTCTTACCAGAGAGAGCCTCAAATGGAGCCATGCGGATACTGGAATGATAGTTGTTATTGTATGCGAATTCAATCAAAGGCAAGTGGTCATCTCAACTACCTTTAAAATTAATTGTGCATGATCTCAGCATATCTTTTAGAGTCTTAATGGACCTTTCTTCTGAACGTCTATCTGAGGGTGAAAGGCTGTACTGAGATGGATTTGGGTACCAAGACCCTTTTGGAACGCTTTCCAGAAATGAGAGGTAAACTGGGTACCTCTGTCTGAGATAATAGATAAGGGAATACCGTGCAACCTAACCAACTCTCTGAGATAGAGTTTGGTATAGTCCTCGGCTGAATAAGAGGTATGGACAGGCAAGAAATGAGCTGATTTGGTCATCATGTCTATGATAATCCAAATAGAATCATGTTGATGATGGGTACGAGGCAAACCTGTCACAAACTCTATGTTTACTTCCTTCCATTTCCACATGGGAATATTGAAATCCTGCATGGACCCACTAGGATTCTAGTGCATAATCTTAACTTGCTGGCATGTAGAGCACTTACCTACAAACTCTGCAATATCTCTCTTCATCCCACTCCACCAATAAATCTCCCGCAAATTGTGGTACATCTTAGTGGCCCCTGGATGAATAGAGTAATGCGCACCATGCGCTTCTGCTAGAATTCGTTGCCTTAAATCATCTACACCAGGCACACACAATCTACCCTGACAATGCAAAACACCATCTCCCCCTTGGGAGAAAACCTCCACTTTCTAGTCTCTAACTGATTCTTTTAACTTAACTAGACTGGGATCTCTATCCTTCTTTTCCTTCACCTAAAAAACTAGAGATGATTCATCTGCACCCACACACTACTCAACTAAGAGGACACCTAGTCGGGTAAGATGATAAACTTCCTGAGCTAACTTCTTCTTACCATCCTCAACATGAGCAACGCTGCCCATAGAGAATCTATTGAGAGCATCATCCACTACATTGGCCTTTCCCGGATGATACAGAACACTCATGTCATAATCTTTCAATAAATCTAACCACCTTCTCTTACGTAGATTCAAATCTTTCTGAGAGAACACATACTGAAGGCTTTTGTGATCTGTGAACACATCTACATACACCCCATACAAGTAACACCTCTAAATCTGTAAGACAAATACTACAGCTGCTAACTCAAGATCATGAGTAGGGTAATTCTTGTCATGGGGTTTAAGCTGTCTGGAGGCATAGGATATGACCTTACCTCTCTGCATGAGGATAAAACCCAAACCTACTCTGGATGCATCACAGTACACAACAAAACCACCTGAACCATCTGGTAGGGTCAAAACTGGGGCTGAGGTGAGTCGAGTCTTCAACTCCTAAAAACTCTTCTCACGGGGATCTGACCACTGAAACTTAACTTTCTTCTGAGTCAATCTGGACATAGGGGATGCAATAGAAGAAAACCCTTCAACAAACCGACGGTAATATCAAGCTAAACCCAAGAAACTCTTGATATCTGATAGAGAGATGGGTCTAAGCTAGTTTCTCACTGACTCGGTCTTTTGAGGATTGACTCTAATGCCATCCCCAAAAATGATATGGACAAGAAAAGCTATTGATCTTAGCCAGAATTCACACTTACTAAATTTAGCGAACGACTGGTGAGCTCTAAGAATCTGAGGAGGTCTGCATTCTTATTTTTGCTTCAGGAGTAAACAAGAATGTCATTAATGAAGACTATGATGAATATGTCCAAGTACTGACCCTAAGCTGATGATAGCCTGATCTGAGGTTTATCTTGGAAAAGTAGCTAGCACCCTGAAATTGGTCAAACAAGTCATTGATTCTAGGAAGTGGATATTTATTCTTAACTGTGACTTTGTTCAACTGACAGTAGTCTATGCACATTCTGAGAGAATCATTTTTCTTACGCACGAATAGAACAGGTGCGCCCCATGGGGAGACGTTGGTTCTGATGAATCCCTTATCTAAGAGATCCTTCAACTGTTCTTTCAGTTCTTTGAGTTCAGGTGGAGCCATTCTGTATGGAGGAATAGATATAGGCTGAGTATCTGGGAGAAGGTATATTCCGAAGTCGATTTCTCTTTCGGGAGGAACTCCGGGAAGATCTTCAAGGAACACATCTGGAAATTCCCTCACTACTGAAACTGACTCAAGAGTTGGAGTTTCTGAGTTAGAGTCTTTGACTCGCACAATATGGTAAATACACCCCTTTGATATCATCTTTCTGGCTCTAAGGTATAAGATCAACTGACCCCTAAGAGTTGTAGTACTACCGCTCCATTTAAGGACTGGTTCATTTAGGAACTGGAAATGAACTATTCTGTTCCTACAGTCAACTGAGACATAGCATGAGTGGAGCCAATCTATGCCAAGAATGACGTCAAAATCCGTCATCTCTAACTCTACGAGATCAACTGAGGTAACTTTATGAGATATTATGACCGGACAGTTCCTGTATACCTGTCTGGCTACAATGGAAACACCTACTGGGGTAGACACTGAAAAGGGTTCTTCTAGTGTTTCGAGACTGACTCCAAAGTTGACGGCTATATATGGAGTTACAAAAGAAAGAGAAGTTTCAGGGTCTAGTAAAGCATAAATATGTAAGTGAAAGACCTATAACGTACCAGTAACTACGTCAGGAGAATTTTCCTGATCTTGGTGGGACTGAAGAGCATATAATATATTCGGACGCTGACCACTGGTAGCACTAGAAGTGGCATCCTGCTGAGTCGGGCGACCGGATGAAACTGATGACTGATGGGACTGGCCCTGTTGGCGCACATCGCTACCCTTCTAAGAAACTACCCCACACTCCCGAATCCGATGGCCTAGATTTCCACACCCGAAGCATAAATCACTACCCGCTCTACACTCACCCTGATGGTGTCTGCCACACTTCTGACATAAAGGATTGGTACAAGCACTGCTAACACTAACCTGGGACTTAGAGCCTGGTGCCCTATCCCTATTGTCGTTTCTGAATTTGGGTACTAGGGTACTGGCTGAAGATAGTGCGGGAGCTGAAGACCTCTGATGAAACTGAGGACGATTACCACCTTCTGACTTTGGCTGATTGAAATTAAAACTACACGTCCTAGATCTCTTGTTTTCTCTCTCCCTCTTCTTAATCTTCTTCTCCTCAATTTATTGAGCATGGACCATCAGTCTAGACAAGTCCATCTCACTAATAAGCATTGCAGTCCTGCACTCCTTGACCACACTATCAGATATACCATACACAAACTTACTCATCTTGGACATGTTATCAGCTACCACATAAGAAGCATACCTAGCTAGCTGAGTAAACTTGAGGGAATACTCCCTCACACTCATTCTGCCTTGCCTCAAATTAATGAACTCTAACACTTTGGCCTCTTTAAACCCCAATGGGAAGAATCTGTCTAAGAAAGCTGTGGAAAACTCTTCCTATTCTACAGGCCCTACATCTACACCCCTACCAACCTTCCATTGCTTAAACCAAGTATGGTCTACATCCTGCAACTGGTATGCAGCTAACTCAGCACTCTGACTAGATGTCACCTAATGTTGGGTGTATTTACACACCTAAAACACCATAATTTACCCATATTTTAGCTAAGTTTTTAGGACAAAATATATAATTCCTGCACTTTTAGTCCATTTTCCTGTAAATGAGCTAACCTACATGATTAGCATATTTTCAGGTATTAATGATGAAGATTTCAGCACTTTGTGGACCTTTGGGCAGCAAAGGAAAACTTCATGTAAGAAGGAAGGCAGCTTTTGGAAGCTTGTGGACTGAATGTGATGCATGGAGAATCCGTCCCGGGCAAAATCAGTATTTTTAAATACTTAGGGGTCCAGCAGTAACTTAATAGGACTAGGACAAGGATGTTATAAAAATCCTATTTGCTGAATTTTTCAGATGGAGGAATTGATTCATACGATTGCTTTTCAGCATTCAAGGAATTAATTCATTCGACACTTTTTAGTATTATTCAGTTTACAGATTCTGTAAGTTTAGATAGAGAAAAAAATGCTACAAGAACGGCTAGAGAGGAAATCACGTCATTCTCATAGTGATGCCAATACATACCCATCGTGAGATTGTTATCGTTTTAGTATGATGATGATGATGTCTTCGTTGTTTTCCTTTACAATCATGAGTAGCTAAACTTCTCTGTTAGGGTTATGGAAGCCTTTTGATATACTATCTATTACTACGAGTTTGTGAATTCTTGATGTGTATTCTACTTATATCATTACTCTCTTTGTTTTAATTAAATTCTTGTGGTTGCAAACATATAAAATACGCCATTATAGCATTAACTTGTTCGAGAGAAAAGTTACATGTTTGGAAAAGAGAGTGTGACAAGGAAATAGGGCTACCAACCCCTATTTACACGTTAGTGCCGTAACTGGGTTAACTTATTGGAGAATTTGTACCGTTAGTTATACACTTTAAGCTCGAGAGAGTTAAAGTGAAATAATCCTTGATGGTTGAGAAACACTAGGATTTACCATTAGAATACGAATCTCTATAAGTGCATACATGTCTGAATTCCTCATTACTCATAGTTAATAGATACGTAGAACTCATAAGGTGGACATAACCCTAACTTATTTTTCTCTGTGATTAAATCTTACTAAATCAAGCATTCTGTTGTTACTTCCATAGTATTAATTCACGCCAAACCCAATCCCCCCTTTTTTTGTGGAATTTTCGATCAACAGTCTATTAATAATTGCAACACTTAGTGACCAAGTATTCCCTGTGGGATTCGACACCCAACCCAGTTGGGTTCTATATTTGACAGCGACCGCTTACACTCTTACGAGAGCTGTAGTTTGGGCGTTATCATCACCTCCATAGCATCCGTGACCTTCTGAACCATATCTAATAATTCATATGGGTCTTCTTCAGACTTGGATCTCGTGAAAGAAGGAGGATTAATTCGGGTGAAATTCCGAATTCTGGTTGCAGCAGTATTGGCCACTGGGTTGGCCGGAACAGCAGTTGGTCGTTCATTTTGTGCTACTACAGAGTTTTCTAGAGTCGTGAATGCAGCTCTGAATTCTGCGTGAGAGACATGTTCGTCTAGAGGATCTGCCTAGACGGGCTGAGGGTCTAGCTGAGTTCCTGTTCTTTTTCGTTCTTCTTGGGAGGCATGTTCTGTAAATAGAAGGAAGAAGTGGATTAGACAGAGAGATTAACTTGAGCTCATGCTCACTCGCACGACATAAATACTGAAAGAAGGAAAACTTTTTCCTAAAAGTTTTGTAGCCTCTCATCCATAAGTTTGGCGCACTACACACCCATGCACAAGACTCTACTCAAGGCGGCTTTCAGACTTTCTAGTGCACTTTAAAACTTTAGGCTCTGATACCAAGTTTGTAACGACCCGAGACTACCCCCTAGTCATCACACGGTGCTTACGATCCCGAGGGACCATAAGCTAACCCATGAGCTGGTACCTGCTATGAGCACTGAATAATATAATCATGAATAAGAATAACTGAAATAACATAAGGTTTTAATAATGAAATGACTACTGAATTATAAATCTGGCATAATACTGAAATTTGAATAGCTAACTGTAGTGTCTGAAAAGCCTCTAAACTGAATACTGTGAGTTGATGGGACAGGCCCCCAACTAACTCTACTAACTACTAGGATAAAAGACATGAAGTAATATAATTTGTCCTCAGATGATGAGGACTCGCCACTACTACTGTACTGCTGATGATCTGAGGGACTAAGTGCGATCCGGGAACTGAGCGTTAGCACCTATGATATGATACATCATAGCGCAAAAGAAAGGTATGCGATCAGTACTTTGAATGTACTGGTATGCTAAATGAGGTAGGCTGATATGCATGGTTTCATGAATAGGAATAATAATAACTAACTGATTATACATGTAAAACATAGAGTACTGAGTAGAGAACATGTAATCTGTAGGTACTGAAAATATGGAGAAAACTGTAAATACCGAGTATGCATAATAGTCTATAATTACTGAAGATACGTGAAAATCTATGGACACTGGGGATGCATGACCAAACATATAACATGGACTGAGTAAAATATGAACTGAAATACTGATATCTATATGCTTTGGCCAAACAACTCTAAGACTGTATAACTTAACTTAGACTGTAACTGAGACTATATCTGAGACTGTGGGAGGTATCATCTAACCGACATTCCCCAATTTGAGCTAATCGGGGTACAACCTGTAACCCATGTTGGAAGGGTGTTAATACCGTGCCATGGGTACTAACAATGGTTGTGTGGATCCACTAAACTGATATAATGTCCAATGGACTAAGGGTGTCAAAACTGAACTGACTGGTGACCCCTGCGAGATAGCCAAGCCTAATCTGATGGGTGAATACTTATATCCTATGCTGGCTACGTAGATCTGGAGTATAAGGACTGCTACTAATGACTCTGCTTATCTGATGGGAAAGTCGTCATCCCTGCACTCACTCGGTGCTAAATCCTACTCCCAACTGAAAGACACTGAGATACTAGCCTGTTCTGAGTTTAATGACTGATATCTGACTATTCTGATAATGCTCATAATATAATCTGAAGACTATTCTGTAATGTACTGAGACTAGACTAAATAAACAGCTATGGTTTTCGAGTATTTAATACCTCCAGGACTCAAAACAATAATTCTGAAAAGACACTAAAGCTTATGGGACAAAACATGAAGATTTTTATTAAATCAATCACTCTTATAGGAATTTTATCAAACACTTGTAGTTCATGGTTCAAAACAGTCGTAGGAATATCCTAAAACATATATAAATAGTATGAATCTGACATAATAGGGTTAAATTGTGGCCTTGTTCAATAAATAACAACATTAAAACATGGAGGATTAAATAATAACAATAATTTCATGGTAACATGGTATAGAATCATAGTTCATGCAGATTCATGGGTGAAATCACAATTTAAAACATAATAACTTGAAAAGATCACAATTTTATAATTAAAAGGGTTGTTTGAACTCCATGGATGAAAGGGATCCATGGATGAACATCTAACATACCTTAATTGATGGATTTCTTGAAGTTCTTGGTGAATTCTTGAGGATTGACCTTGAACTTGAGAGCTAGGGTTCTTGATTAGGAGAGAATGTCTTTTGATTTGGAGAAAATTAATTAAAGAATGATTTTAAAAACGTTTTCAGGCTTAAATATCACACCTGGATGGACTAAAATAATGGGGAAAAGACTGTTTTATCCCTGAATGAAATATTAATTTTTTGTCGAATTTTTTCGAAATGGGCACCTGGCACGACGCGGCGTTAACACGTCGTGTCACTAGGAACTGGGTTGTCGGCGCGATGCGCCATTATCGCGGTAAGCCTTTGGATGCCATTTTGGCCACCTCCGCGACGCGTCAACATTGCGGAGGCCCACTGAAAATTGACAAATGAGAAATTGGTCTGCTCCACGACGTGCCATGATCGCGGAGTCACACTAGAAGTTGACAATTGTCATTTGGGCTTCCTACGCGATGCGCTAAGGGTTAAAATGACGATGTTTAACGATTGAAACTTTAAATCGACATAACTTCTTACCCGATTATCGAATTTAGGCAAATTTTATATCGTTAGAAAGCTAATTCAATTTCCTACACAATGGCAGGCTCTAAACTGAAAAAATAATGAGTGTTTCAAAAATTTTATATACGAATACTCATGTATTGGGACTTAGATTATGTTAGAGAAATACGGGGTATTACAGTAAGCACACACGGAGATTTCATAGATGAAAGCATAATATTGAACTTACAAGAATAAGATGTAAAATCAAAATCCCAAATTGATTAGAAACCCTAGAAACCAATGTCAATGACTCCAAGATAAATAATGTATCTCAAAACCTCAGAAAAAATGTAAGAGTGTGTAAAGTGCATCACCTAATAATAAAATATCAAAGGTGTATTCATAGATACAATTTCAATCCATCCTAAACTATGTAGGAAAAGCAGATCGACAGTACCTGCGACTCATGGGTTGAGTCGTGGATCAAACCCACGATTTGTGGCTCTCAATCGTGGGAATCAGAGTTGGCTTACACTTTCAGTAGTCGACTCATGCCTTTTGCCCATGAGCCATGGGTTACATCCATGAGTCGTGGGTTATCTCGTGGGAATCAGACTTCACTTTCAACTTCAGAATTCTAAGTCACGACCCTACTCACGCCCAGTAGGTCCCACCCATGATTCATGTATCAACAACTCAGTAACTCTTCATCCTTTTTTCTCATCTTTTGCTCTGAAACATGTTTTCCTGCAAAATCAACACAAAGCATATCATATCTAACAAGAATATCTAAGTTCCTACATAATTTCCTTATTTTAAGCATCAAAAGTGTCATGAAATTATGGCACATCAAGAGCATGATTTGTTTTGCGATATCATTTTATTTTATCTTTAAAGTGTTCATTTATTCACCTTGAAGAATGGAGTTTTGAATTTGACTACTGATAAATCATTTTGGGTTTCGTTTAAAGAGATCCAGTTGTATGGTTATTTGATATAACTGGTTACTCTTGCTCTTCTTTGAGGTTAACTTGTCTAAGGAACAATAAGCCAGTCTATTTGTATTAGCAAGTATTGAGGTTAATTTCATTTAAATTTTGCCGCTTTGGAGAGTTTTCTTTTAGTATTTAACTGATAGTTATTTCGAGTCAGATTTGGTTTATAATGTTTGATTTTGGATAAAATTACCTAAGTATTTAAATTTAAGGGATAAATGTGTGAAAAATACCTATACTTAGGTAAAATTTGCAGTTACGCACCTTGAACTTTGTGGGGGGTCCTATGACCCCTTCTAGACTATTTTTTACGGTAGTTAACTGGCATATATTTTGCTCACTTGGACCACATAGTCAACGCGTGAAATACACGCGTTCAATGTGCGTAAAATACATGCAGTGGTCAAAGGGAAAAATATATGTCAATTAAATACGGTAAAAAATTGTCTAGGGCTCATAGAATTCCCGCAAAGTTCAGGATACGTAACTACAAATTTCGTCAAAGTTTAGATATTTTTCGCACCTTTTTCCCTAAATTTAAATCTAATTAGTATCAATCTTATCATATTATTCTTGCTAATTTCTTTTCTTCTCTTTCTTTTATATGAACTCTCTTGAACGAGTCCAACTGGACTCCCAATACCCTTGCAATCGATCATCATCAAGCCAACCTCCTCTATTAGGAAAGAAAGCAAAGGCAAAAAAGGCCTAAAATATCGAGAATAGCAGGGCACGAAAGGGATCTCAAAATCTTAAAAAGTGATAGTAGCAGCAGCTCATGAGAGGAGCCAAGTTTTGGCTAAATCTGGATTCTCTTTTATCTTTTTTTTGCATTATATTTTAGTTATTTATCGTATTAACATCTCAACATTTTTAATACTCCTTCTATTTCAAAATAAATGAATTATTGAGTTATTTTTTAATGTTCAAAATAAATGAATTGTTCAATTTTCAAGAGACATATTGAAAATTTCTTCCAATTTTATCCTTTCATTTAATAAGGTTAAGTACTTCACATTTTTTTTTGTCAAACCAACAGATTCTTATTAAACAAAAACTCATTACATCAAGTGCAGGATATGCTTGCTACAGTACAGCTCAATAACAGAAAGAGAAAAGGAAAAAACTCTGCATCCCTAATCTATTTCCCCACCTTCTATACAAGTTTCTCAACCCAACTTCTATCTTTTTCTTCATATATTTTGTGTATCTTATCAACTAATTTCAGCTTGCATTCTAACTGTATCTTCTTGCATGTGATTGTGGGACGTGGTACTTTGTAATTTCATACTGCTTCATTCCTTGCAGACCAAATGTGGCAGATTAATACTGCTATTATTGCCCAAACCAGCGCTCGACTCATTTTTTAGAAGAGTAATTTAAGAATAATTAAAAGGATAATAGTGGAAAGTAATCTACAATTTATGTTTTAAAAGATTTTTCTTAAAGGTATGTCATACCCAATACTTTAATTATTTTGAAATGAAGGGAGTAATTTAGATGAATCTTCAAGATATTTCAATTTGTTTATAAATTTTATGCATTTATTTCGTATGAATGTTTTGACTTATCAGTTACTTGTCGAACCCTATTTAGGCAGAACAAAAAGATTGTGAGAATAACTTACGGATCTCCGATATCCTTATATTTTTTTGAAGTAAAAATTATTTTGAAACTTTAACATTTAATTTATTTTATTATTTGGATAAGTTTTGATAAACTCTTCATTTTTAAGATTTTCGAAATAATTTTACGATTTTCAAGTAACTTAAAGATTTTTAAAATTAGTCAAATAAGTTTAATCCATCGAGAATCATATTTTGTGAATTTTTTAAAGTGTCTAACATTTTTTTTCGAATTTTACTCGAATCTGTACCTAGACTCTGATTTTCAATTATATATTTTTAAAATGATCTTTTTTATATGGTTTCTTAATTTTTTAAAATTAAGTGGCGATTATGAATTATTTTCTCTAATAAAATCAAATAGATTTTTTTCGCCACGAATTTATGAAATTTTTAACCTTTTTAAAAATGATCGTAGCAAAATGGTGACTCAACTGAGGCTTCATCTAGGTTATAGCCATAAGAATTTTATTTGTTTGATTAAGATTTGTATTAATTGTTACTTTTTGTAATTATGTATTTAAATCTTTGCAATTATAAACTGGTGCATTTTATGGAATTTTCCTTCCTTCGTAGCAAAACATTAGGCATTAGGAAAAAGGGTGGTTATGCGGGTATCTGCACCCACCCTATCGTATAACACCTTAACTTTTTTTGAACTATCAAGTAAAGTTATTGATTTGAGTCGGTTAACAATCACTTGGTGTGTTACTCTGAAAAGTTCATTTCGAATTTTAAGTCAATTTAAATAAATAATTCGGGTCAACTACGTTAGACCGAAGCTAAATCTCGTGAACAAACATTTTGACCTAAGAAATTCGATACCCTTAAAGTATCGGTCCCATTAGAAGACCAATTTGCGTCTATTGGTATATTGTTCAAAGCTGGTTTCTGTTTTTGTACATTAATGAAATACGGGTCATCAAGAAAGGAAAAAAACAAGGCCAGCTAAGGCAAAGAAGCTGTCAATGGTTAATAATTGGAATAATTACACAAAGTACATACTTAAAATTATAATTATAATTATAATAAATAACAATACTTTTGTAAAATTACAGTTTATACCAAGAGTAACATTATTTTACTCATTAACTAGGCAAGTGCATATTTTACTCTCACTACATTATATTTTTCTATTTTCACTCAACTATTTCACCTCCCCCAAATATAGTCATATCTCTTCCCCCTTTTTTTCATCTTTTTTTTATTATTATTATTTTCATTTTTATTTTTTATTTTCTCTCTTCTTTTTCATTTTTTATTTTTTTTTCATATTTGAAGATAATTATCTCCATTATCTTCAAAATTTTAATATAAAACATCATTACTGTCTTTTACTCTCTTATATCTCTACTTTTTTTTCTTATTATTTTTTTATCATCTTATTTTTTATTTTGATTTCTTTTTCTTTTTCATTTTTTTCTTTCCGCTTTATTTTCTCTCTTCTATTTCTCTTTTTTATCCTTTTTCGTTTTCTTTTTTTTTTCCTTTCTCATATCTTTTTTTTTTCTTTTTCTATTTTCGTTTTGTTCTTCTTTTTTCTATTTTATTTTGTTTCTTTTTTTCTTTTATTTTTATACTTTTATTTCTCTTTCTTCCCTTTTTTCTTTTTCTATTTTCGTTTTGTTCTTCTTTTTTCTATTTTATTTTGTTTCTTTTTTTCTTTTATTTTTATACTTTTATTTTTCTTTCTTCCCTTTTTTCTTTTTCATTTTTGTTTTTTTTTGTTTTTTTGTTTTTATTTTTTTTTTCGTTTTTTTACTCTTCTATATCTAACTTTTATTTTGAAAAGACAAATATGTATAACACATACACATTCAAAAAACATACAAAATACATAGCGATATAGATCTGGATATGTATTTCAGTACAAAACATACATATGTATTTACGAAATACATATCATATTCATATTAAACAGTAACAAACATAACTATACTATATATCTTCATATATTTTTGTGAAATATAAAAGTGACTCATATAAAATAAGAATATACATATGGATCGGGTATGTATTTTGTAAATACATATGCAGAGCTATATGTATTTTATACGGTGTTGAATTTGTCTTTGAACTGTACATACTATGTCATTTTAGAGGGTAACATATATACTTATTTGTTTTCTTTTACTATTTAAGATATGTATCATGTATTTTTTTATTACCTATATATATATATATGTATGTAATTGTCATTTTTGTTATAGAGATTTTGTATCCTATATGTTTATATATACATGTGAGTTAAATATGTATTTTTGTAAATACATATGCAGATATATATGTATGTTTTTTACCGTAAATACATATGCAGATCTGTATTATCAAATCTGGTGATTCCTTAGAATAGATGTTTTTTTTTTTTTAAATGAATAGGTTAATCCCAAGCAGTTAAAAATTAAAAAAAAAATAGAGTTAGGAATACTTAAATGAAGGGATATCAATAAGAAATACTTAAATAAGGGAAATGGTCGATATTAGTTAAGGACAACATTTAAGTATTTTATATTGTTAAAGTAGAAAAAGAAATACATCATGTTTCGAGTCAATGACAAAACTTGTGATAGTAATGGAAAGTTAGTTCTTCATCATATAATCCTGACGCTTTGTTTTGTAATCATTCTAGATGTTCAATGATTACTGAACTCAGTTTTTACTTGTTTTGTAATCATTCTACATGTTCAATGATTTACTATCAAAAATATTTTGAATATAGCTGTTTTGCTGGGGTGGGGAGCTAGTGGATTACCCTTTGTCTGTCTGTTTTAGGCAAATTTGATCTTTTTGTATAAAATATTTTAGCTTTGACTATGCAATATGCGGATTAAATCCTGAACACCCTTTGTGTAGGTTGTTGCTATAACCGTATTTTGTTTGTAAGTGGTTGCATTTTATGTTTTCTTCTCACTTTTCCATGGAGGACGCTTTTGGGAGTACTTTACTAATGCTTTTGTTTCTGTAAAGCTAATAGCAACCACTGGTCTGGGGTTCGAGTTTTCTTAAATACTGAATCGTCTTTGTTAGGAAGTGTTTTACCCTTTAATGTGAGACTTTTCGATACAAAATTAAAGAAAAAATTACCTAAAAGAACAACTTATGTTTCAAAACTACTAAAAATCCTCCACTTTTAAAATATTGCATATATCCCAACATTTACTACTTTTACTAAAAGTTGAGATACATATTTAAGACCTCCTATTCATACGCTTTACTTTATCGAAACAAGACCCGTTTTCTTCCTCATTCTACGCCATAATTTCAATGACATTTTCAATTTATTCTTTCCCTCTAATACAAACTTTTGGTAAATTTTCCCCCTAAAATCATATTCAATTTCTTCTAATCCTATCTGACGATTTTTTTTCAAAAAGAATAATTTGCCTATGTGTTTACAAAGAAATTTTTCGGTGTTTTTGTTGAACAAATTTTTTATTATCATTTTTTTTGGTCAATATTGTTTTGAATTAACATTATGAATAGAGATTCGGGACCAACTTTTAGTCATGAAAGAACATTCTGGAGCCTCCTGATGTCAAGTTTTCTGATTACAGTGCATCGGCCATTTGTGTAAACAAGAAAACTTTTTGTTACAGTGTTGCATTGTTAAATCTAAGCAAGTACCAGTAACTTCGTTTAGTAGGATCTCCCAATCCACATATACGGTGTCGCCATTGTTAAATCTAAGCAATTACCAATAATTTCGTTTAGTGGGATCTCTCAATCTACATATACGGTGTTGCCATTGTTAAATCTAAGCAAGTACCAATAACTTCATTTAGTGGGATCTCTCAATCCACATATACGATTTTGGAACAATGAGGTGGTTTACCCCCTTGCCTAAGGTTCTAACAGGGTGGAGAGGTGGGGATGAAAGTGTCACCTTAAAACAAAAATTCAAGATCTATTGAGATCGTCAGAGAAATTTCTTGTATCTCTTATTCTCTGTTTTTGTTGTAATATGTATCTTTTGTTTTTTAAGTTTTAGTGAAATAGGCATATCAAAGACACATGTTAGTAAGTTTAAAGACATATATTATGTACGAGATTGTTTTGTACGTATATCTCACACTATTTTTTGTTTTGATTCAAATATTTATACCAAAGATACATATTCTGTAAAACAACAGATACATTTTAAGCCTTTTTTATATCTGATTTTGTGTTATTGTGGATTGATGTATCTCTTGATATTTCAGATCTGGGTAATTTCAGGCTAAGATACATATTTACACACACATAATACTTTTTGAATATCTTGTATCTATTGTTATCTGTTTAAGTTTTATATATATCTCTTGTTTTTAAGTTTTAGTGAAATCAGCATACTAAAGATTACGTATTAGTAAGCTTAAAAATACATATAATGTATGAGGGCTATGTTATATTTATATGTATCTTGCATTATTTTATTTTATTTTAATTCAATTATTTATCCCTTGTACGTTATATCGTTAATCCAAATGCCGGAGTGACGTAACAACACTGATATATTCATTGCAATTACTTCATACAAAATCAAGAAAAAAATAATAAAAAGGTAGTAGGAATCGTTTATAACTGGAAATGAAATATGAAAGAAATTTTATTTAAAAATGTGAAATAACAAACAAATTACCTATTTTCGTGGGATTTTATTCAGTTTTCACCATTATATGTTAGGTTAATTGCTAAATTAAAGGAACTTTAGCCGTTACAGCCCTTAAATTATGTAAATTAGTTTAATTATTAAATGTATCTGTAGGATATATCTCACGTTAGTTATATGTATATTCAACGACAATATATTAAAAAATTAAGATGTATTTTATCGTACAGAAAAAATTAACGATATATATATATATGTACAATCGCGCACAATATGTATTTTTAACACTACTAATATGTAGTTTTGGTATGCTGATATCACTAAAATTAAAACACCAAGAGATAAATTTATATACACAACCCAAACCAGAGATACAAGATGAAGAAAAAATGTATCTAGTTAGATCAAATATGTATCTCAGTCTACTAAAAATAATAAAAAAATAGAATTACGTAAAACAACAATCAATTTTACGTTAAATGCATAATTGAATAAACAAGAGACAAATAACTACTTTTGAAACGTTAAACATGATACAAAAAAAATTTGTCAGATATTTTTCGCATAAACAAGATACAGATTTGTTTTGTCAAATCAATTGCAATGAATGCTCAATGGCATATCATACCATAACTGAAATAACAGTACACTTTTCCTTGTAGATTTGTCCAACCTTAACTTCACTATTTTTGCAACTTGTAATGATCTTATTCCCCTTCATATCGAACAACGGCAACGAAAGGGGTTTGGATGATTATGGTATTATATCGTTAATCCAAACACCGAAATGGCGTAACAACACTGAAATATTCATTGCAATTGATGAAAGAAAATCAATAAATTAAAAAAAAAAGATCGTATGAATTTTTTTTTATGGAACGTATGAACTTTTTGCAATCTGAAAACTGATTATGGAAAGGTTCTTGTTTAAAATGGTAGAATAACAAACTAATTACCATATATCGTGGGATATTATTTAGTTTTTACCATAATTAGTTAGGTTAATTGTTATATTAATGCTAATTTAGCAGTTACATCCCTTAAAATATGCTAATTAGTTTAACTAATACATGTATCTGTAGGATGTATCTAACTTAACTTATATGTATCTTTAAAGGCTAAATGTTGGGATTTAATGAAATTTTAAAAATAGTTGAGATTTTTAGTAAATACTTGTAAACATGTCGTTATATATGTAATTTTTATGAAATTAAATTTAGTTGGGCTTTAATGCGGATACCGAAAATGAATGAGCCACGAGTCAATAACAGACAATCATTCCTTACATGTTTAAATTGAAGAAAATAATACTGGATTATATGGACCATTGTCCATGGGGGTTGAGGATTTTATTTAGATAGTTTCTTTTATTGTAATCCAAAGAAGATCTTCATTGAAAAGGTATTCAAAAACTTCAAGAAGTTCAAGATCGAAGGATTCCCAAAACGGTTAGTTTAAATTTGCTCCCCTACGTGGGATTGATATCATTTACCCCCCTTTTCCTCATTTTATATCCATATTAGCTTTATCCATAAAAATTTTATAATAAATTTTTGAAAGCAATGAAACATCTTACAAATGACATGTATATCCTTCAAATGTTAGGCTTTCTTTTGGCTTATAAGGTCACATGTATGCTAGGACTTGTTATATCTTGTTTATGTGCTAAGTGTTTCATTATTCATTTGTCATGTTTGCTTGATTTATGTGTTTAAATACATATATTTTGCTTTAAACAAGACTAATTTATTATTTTGTCCAAAAGTCTTGAAGCATCATTAGGCATATAAAATCAAAATTTGACTTCCTAAATTACTCTTCAAAGTTCATCGACAAAATTTCTTCAAATTCACTCAAATTTTATTCAAAAATTCATTAGGTTATTGTCTAATTCACATTAATCACGTTACTCTTAAAAATCGCTTTTCTTAATTATAACTAGAATTACACAAATATTTTATTAATGGTAAAACTCCATTATTTTCAAATAAGCCTTTCTAGGAAGTTTACTTGCAAGCACCCAATTTCTTCAAATCACTTAGTTCATTCTGTTTCTCCATCAAAATTTAAAGTTCGTCAAATGATCAAAATTCTGATCATTCAGTCACTTTTCAAAATTGTCGTATTCTTCGAGTTCTGGACTAATCTGTTTCAAGCAAAATAAATGTTATTTGTTCCACATGTTACTTTGATTAATTATTATAGTTAATGAGCTAACTTTTTCATCTTTTGAGTGTTTTTTTCTTTTAGAGAGAGGGTAATTCGTGTTCGTAATCAAACTTGATCGCTTCACAAAGACTAAAAACAAATCAGTTTCAAGTAATCGCTGGTCAAACATAAGTATTTCACACGTTCTAAGATCAAGAAAGCAACTACAGACTCACTAGCTTTTACTTGGACTAACAGAAAGACTCATTTAATTATGAATCCTAGTTTGATCAGCACAACCATTTCATCTGAGTCAATTCCCATTTTATTTGTGGCAATGGATCCTAGTGCCTTGAAGGGAGAGAAATCACCCCAAAAGCCGTTGCTAGTTTGGAACAAAAAATTACCGAACAAAGGCTCATGATGATGCAGAGCAGAGCACCTTTTCGGACTCCGCCAAACATGATCCAGCCTCCTGATACTCGACAAAAAAAACCTACTTTTTCGACATTAGAAGGAGTAAA
This sequence comes from Capsicum pubescens, assembly GCA_030864215.1. Taxonomy (NCBI): domain Eukaryota; kingdom Viridiplantae; phylum Streptophyta; class Magnoliopsida; order Solanales; family Solanaceae; genus Capsicum; species Capsicum pubescens. Next base: position 334,482,758 of record CM061548.1, on the reverse strand, counting down.
TCAGGGAGGTCATTTACCCACTTCTCAAAATACTCATATTTCTCAGAATGCTCCTTTTGTGTATACATTTGCTCCTCCAAAAATTCAGAACATATCACTGTCACTTAATATTCTCTTGTGGTATTAGACCCTCTTTTTTTAAACTGATAATTTTTCAATTTATAAACTGTGGTTGTGTGTTTCATGAATTGGACATACTTTTCACCTAATATTTCATCATGGTTTTTTATAACTAAGATTAGGCAAAAAGATAATTTTTTGAAATGCAATCTAAGTATTTTGAAATAAACGAGCATATAAAATATTTGTTTGTCTCTCAATTACATCTACAGTTGTATCTATAAATAAGTTGTACAAAATTTGACTTTTAATTAGATGAAGAGAAGTACTTCATGAACAATAAATTAAAGTTGGAATGTAGTCGAATAAACAATTCACATGTAAAAGTTATAAAAACAAAGTCATCTAAAATGATAACTTATCTCCTTGTTCATATCTCATATCCTCCTCCTCCTCCCAGTTTTGCCATTTAAGCCCAAACTGTTCTAGTAATTTTATTGGACAACATTTAATGACATCTGTATATATTAGACACAAAATACTGCATAGTGTGTCTACAAAATGTCAGCCCATTGTCAGTCAAGCTCAAGGGCTTATAATCCAACCCTAAGTTAATGGCGGATTTAGATGAGCTGGCCTTAATGACAAAGTCATTTTGACGGGTGAATCTCAAAAATCGATCCAAATTGGGGTGACTTTCAAATTTTAGTCTCAAATATTTTATTTTTTTTAAATAGTCTTTACCTATTAGCTAATATTTTTTGGACGAAATTGTGCCTGATCAATGAAGTAAATTACATAAATGATCTGTATAATGAATAACAACTCCATATTTATATCTTTAAACTTTTATTTTTTTTTCTCTTTTTAATTTTACTTTGATTTTTATTTTTTATTTTCTCTTTTTCTTTTTAATTTTCTCAACCCTTACTTTTTTCCTTTTTTCCTCTCAACTTTTTTTTTATATATATTATTTTTATTTTTTATTTTTTCTTTCCTCTTTTTTTTTTGTTCTTTTTAGTTTTTCTCAGCCCTTACTGTTTTTTCTTTACACCTCTCAACGTCTAATTTTATGGAATTTTTATTTTTTATTTTTCTTTGATTTTTTTTTTTTCTGTTTTTCTTTTTAAATTTTTCTCGACCTTTATTTTTATTTAATCTTTTTTTTAAAACCTTTATTTTTTTCTATCCTCTCTCAACTTCTACATTCTCTTTGATTTTTATTTTCTTAATATTTTTTTCATTTTCTTCTTTTTTCGCAATTTTTATTATTTTGTTCTTTTCTTCAATTTCTTCCATTCAAGTTACATCTCTCGAGCAAGAGTTGATACTATCACATTATAAATGCAAGACTTATGACTTTTGAACAACAGGCTATGTTTCATGGGCAAGAGATGACACTAATACATTGTAGAGGCAAGACTTATGACTTTCAAACAACAAGTTATGTTTCATGAGTAAGAGTTGACACTACCACATTGTATTTTGATTTATGAGATGTTTTATAACTCTTACCTTAGAGACAAAACTTAGCTCAGGGACTTCCAAACAATAAATTATACCCCACGGGCAAGAGTTGACTCTACCACGTTATGTTTTCATTTATGAGATGTTCTACAACTATTGCCTTAGAAGCTAGACTTAGCTCAAGGACTTTCAAACTATAAATTATGCCCCACGGCAAGCAAGAGTTGACTCTATCATGTTATGTTTTCATTTATGAGATGTTCTACAACTATTGTCTTAGAGGGAAGACTTTAGCTTAAGGACTTTCAAACAACAAATTATACCCCACGGACAAGAGTTGACTCTACCAAGTTATGTTTTCATTTATGAGATGTTTTACAACTATTGCCTTAGAGGCAAGATTTAGCTCGGGGACTTCAAACAATAAATTATACCTCACGGGAAGAGTTGACTCTACCACGTTATATTTTCATTTATGAGATATTCTACAACTACTGCCTTAGAGGCAAGACTTAGCTCAAGGACTTTCAAATGACAAATTATGCCCCACGGGCAAGAGTTGACTCTACCACATTATGTTTTCATTTATGAGATGTTCTACAACTATTGTCTTAGAGGCAAGACTTAGCTCAAGGGCTTTCAAACTACAAATTATGCCCCACAAGCAAGAGTTAACTCTACCACATTATATTTTCATTTATGAGATGTTCTACAACTATTGCCTTAGAGGCAAGACTTGACTCAAGGACTTTCAAACTATAAATTATGCTCCACGGGCAAGAGTTGGCTTTACCATGTTATGTTTTCATTTATGAGATGTTCTATAGCTATTGCCTAAGAGGCAAAACTTAGCTCAAGGACTTTCAAACAACAAATTATGCCCCACGGACAAAAGTTGACTCTGCCACGTTATGTTTTTATGTCCTTAAATTTGCTTTGATGTCAAAAAAAGATCTCTTTGCGGACTATTCAATTTAATATTTATTAGCAAAATAAAATAGAAGTTGAGAAAAAAAAAAGAGATCAAACAAAATAGAGAAATAAGAAAAAAAATTGAGAAAAAAAGGAAAGAAAAAAATAAAGATTAAGAAAAAAGTGAAGAATTAAAAAAATTGAGAAAAATAAAAATGAGAGGAATAAATAAAAATAAAGTTTGAGAAAAATGAGGGGAAAAAGTGAAATGATAGAAACTAAAAATAAAAGAAAAATAAATGTTGAGACAAATGAATTAAAAAAAATGAAGAAATAGATAATGTTTGAGAAAAGAGGAAAAAAAGAAAAAAATAAAGGTTGAGACAAATGAATTAAAACATGAAAATAAAATTAAAGAAAAAAATAAAAAAAGTAAAAATAATAAAAATAAAAATAGAATTAGAGAGATAAATGAGTATGAAAAGTTAAAAAAATTTTGAGGTGTAGAGGACAAAATTGTACTTGTACTATACTAAAAAGGAAGAAATAAATAATGCTTGAGAAAAAAAAAAGAGGAAAAAAAATATTGAGACAAATAAATTAAAACATTAAATTAAAATTAAAGAAAAAAATAAAAAAGTAAAAATAATAAAAATAGAACATGAGAGACAAATGAGTATGAAGAGTTTAAAAATATTTGAGGTGTAGAGGGGTGTTTGAGAAAAATCAGAGAAAAAAAAGAGAAATAATAAAAACAAAAAATAAAGGTTAAAGAGAAATAAATTAAAAAAAATGCAGAAATAGATAATGCTTTAGAAAAGAAAAAGAGAAAAAAATAAAGGTTGAAACAAATGAGATAAAACATGAAAATAAATTAAAGAAAAAAATAAAAAGGTGAAAATAATAAAAAATAGAATTTAAGAGACAAATAAGAATGAAAAATTTTAAAATATATTTGTGGAGTAGAGAAGTAAAATTGTACTTATATAATACTTAAAAAGAAAGGAAGACTAATTTTCAAAGACTTTTTTTATTGAGGTCAAAAATTTAAAACCATCCACATTTGGATCTATAACATGTATTTAGGCATTTTGACAACTTTGCATGTTAGACGGAAGGAATGATATTATTTGCAAGAAAATTTAATTTTTTTAGTAAAACAGACATGTAAAAAGAAAGAAGAATGTACTTAACTTTCAAAATAACTTGCTCCTTCTGTTACCTTTATTTTCTATACTAAAACTAGTTGTACATTCTTATCTTTGAAAAATAAAAAAAATATCTTACTAGTTATTCGTTTGTAAGTTACCTTACTATTAATTGTAATAATTTCTACAAAATGTTAAATTTATTATCTTATTTAAATAATTATATAGTAAAATTATTATTTTATTTATTGCTTCCTCATGTATGCAAAGTGGACAAGTGAAAATTGAAGGAGAAGAGTAAAAAATAATAATAATTTGTGATTATACAGTTTTTTATCAAAATATTTTCTTCAATACGACCTTAATTGTGTATATATCATTTTTTTCATACATCACTTATAAAATTACACTGGATATTTGGTATTGTTAACTCATTGCAATCTTTCTAGTTTTCAAGATCAATTAGAAAATTAGGCATCTGACATTCACTGTGCTTTTCTCTCTTCGAAGCATGCATCCTGACATTTTCTTCAATGGTTTGTATCTATTGTATTATGTCATTATTTAATATCGAACATTTATTTTGATTGTTACATAAATTAGTATACGTATTCGCGCGATATACATATAATATTAAAAAATTATTTTTAGTTATTTCATATGAAAATATCTCATCTTAACATGTTAAATCATATTACATAAAAAAGAAATTCAAATATGGCATTATTTCTCAGTGAAATTTTGACCTATAATATTAAATTATATTTATTTCGATTTATATAACATATTTTTCATTTTAGCAAGTCATCAAAAGAATGAAACATTTATATATATTAAGTAAAAATAACTATAAAATAATAATTTCACCCACAAAGAAATAATATATAGCCATACAAACATGTATAACTAATTACACCATAAATTTTAAAAGTCTTCTTAAATATTTAAAATGCACACTTATTTAAAATATTTCATATAAATTAAAAAGAAGGGAGTAAAAGTTATAGGAAATAATTTACAAAATTTAAATTATATATATATATATATATATATAATAATTTAATGCGACCATTTGGGCCATTTATTAAAAATCAAAATGATAAAAGAGAATTTGTACAAAGATAGTTAGGTCCAGCAAAACACAAGCCCAATTACTGTAAGAAAAAATCTAAAAAATAAAGTGGTAAAACAAAATACTTTCTAATCCTAAAGGGAAAAATACGCAAAATGGAAAGTGTAGACACTGTTCTTCTTCTTCACATCTCTGATCTCTTGTCATCACTCTGTATATTATTCTGATTTCGTCAACTATCGTATCTAATCAGGTAATCTTCCACCATTTCTAGGCTATCTTGCTATTCCTCTCTCTTGTTCGATCTTGAGCTTCAAACAATCAAAACTTTAAAATAAGTTATTTTGAACCAAATACATCTCAAGTCACCTTAAACTCTCACCAGGTGTTATGTATTCAGGTTCGAATTGAGCTATCTCCACGCTGCAGTTATTGTTTTTCAGGTGTTTGAGTTCAGATATGTTAATGAAAGATATGATCCGATGTACTACAGTCATAACTTCACTTATTATCTTAAAGAGAATAAACTACATTTGGGGTTGATATGTCACGACCCAAACTCAGGCCTGACCGTGACAGGCAATCTCAAGCCCACCCTGGACCGGAGACAGCCCCTTTAGCCTTGCCTCAAGAGCACAATATAAGAATACAGCGGAAGCCAACCAAACATGATAATGAGAAAGATAGATAAACAAAACGAAAGACTTGAGAATCAAAACAAATAAATAACCCACACTTGTCCGCAAAAGCCTTTAAAATCAGAATACCAAACTAAGTCAGGACATGCCCCCGACTATGACAAAATAATTCAAAATTGAAATACTAAGACAATATAAAAACCAGCAAAATGGTAGGGCCGTTCAAAAGAATGAAGGCTCACCACTTCACAGCAGATCCACAGGAATACCGGATCACCTAACGCTGCACAAAAATAACAAAAAATTCTTCGAACCCTATATTATGAAATAATATAGCGTTCAGGGACGGTCAGTGGGGCAAGCACTGACATATAACTCAGGGGAAGAGAACAAAATAATATCATTTATCAAAGCCAATCAAAATCACATGCACAACATTTGTATATATATATAGGATGTCGGGACAGTGACAAGGGCCATGAACACGAGAGTTTAAAATATTAACCTGAACTATGTAGCTTGCTCTGTCCTAAAGGCACCCATGGGCTATATGGGTCCAGCTCCAGCTGCTGGAAGGGCCCCAGTGCGTGTTAGCCGCACGAACCAAGCAAAAATTAAGGAAAGGCTAATGACACCAAGGCTATAGCTCTCCCAAAATATATATAATGTGTGCACCAAGCACACAGTCATATAAACTCCCAGCGCCGGCACACGTGATTTTTAGTGTCGATCTCCTTGGGACCTACAAATTCAGGGTGAGCTACACAATTTTCTTTAAGCCCAAATTAAAAAACTTTGCACATAAACCAATCATTAACTCAGGAGTCATTTATTAAGGTAGTTAAAAATTTGGTATCACCATAATAAGCTTGCAAGCTAATACAATTATGTCAAACCAGTTCATATAACCAAACTAACTCCCAAGTTCTATTTACAATCCAAAACCAAGGCCATCCAAAATCATATTCATTCATTTATCCTTTAATGCAATGCAATGAGTTCAAAATACAAGTTAAACCATGCAATTATCCTTATTCAAAATTAGTTTATAAGGTGGGGTGAGGTTAATGCCATTATCAAGTCAAAATTTCCATCAATTTGGGGAAACTCATGTCCTCCATTCCAACCATTAAAGAAAATACACCAATTCAGTTCTAAAATCATAAATTAAAGCACGAATAATCCATTTAAACCCAAAACCCCTCAACCCAATTTAAAACCTATCAATTAAAACACATGAATATTGATTAAGTAGATGCCACAATGTAAAAATACAAGTTAGGGATGAGCAACATGCCTGAAATACCAAAAAAATTGAAAAAAATTCAAAGATTGGAGCTTGAATGGTGAATTCCTCTGCAACACCTTTGAACTTTCTTGGGTTTAGGGTTAGAGAGAAAAATAATAGTTTTAATCTTTGAAAACTAAAAGAAAAGGGGCTATTTTATGTTTAAAAGTCGTGCAAGGGGTAAAAGGACCAAAAGCCCCTCACCCCAAGTAAAAAAAATAAAAACTGAACGACTTTTAACATAGCAGCGTGGCACACCCTTATCGCGGCGGTTAGCCTCCGTGCCACGCCCTTATCGCGGAGGTTAACCTCCGTGGCACGCCACTATTACGGAGGCACACTGCCTTGGGGTTCCAAAATAGCTCCAAACTCTTTCCCAAAATTCTAAAACTTTTCCAGAACACCCTTTTAACATCCCTAAATATAATTCAAGTTAAAAATTGACATTACGCATATGGAAGGGTAAAAAAAAATTTGTTGTAATTTTATGGAGTCTTACATTATTCCCTACCCCACCCCCAGGATCATTAGTCCCCGAATGAGGAGTTAGGATATTTTTAGCACGATAACAACAAGTGTACATCAGAATTTAAATGACAAATTCAAAATGCGACAAGCTGGAAATGAAACCCATACCTCAAGAACTTTCATCCAACATGGGGAATAAGAACGGATACTTGGCTCTCAGATCTTCTTCAACTTCCCATATAGCTTCTTCCACCTCTTGGTTCCTCCAATGAACCTTCACCGAAGCTACATCCTTTGTCCTCAATTTACAAACTTGCCTATCTAATATCTCAATCGAGACTTTCTCATAAGACAACGAATTCGTAATACCAACATTTTCAACAGGCACTATAAAAAAAGAATCCCCCATGCACTTTTTCAGCATAGACACATGGAAAACGGGATGAATAGAGAGCAAACTTGCTGGTAAATATAACTCATATGTGACATTCTCAATTCTCCTTATAATATGATACAGAACAACATAATGAGGACTGAGTTTCCCCCTTCTTCCCATACCTCATGACACCTTTCATAGGAGACACCTTCAAGAAAACCCAATCACTTACTTCAAACTTCAACTCCATTTTCCTCACATCCGCATAAGACTTTTGCCGACTCTAAGAAGTCTTAAGTCTTTCTGTAATCACTTTCACCTTTCTCATGGCTTGATGAACCAAGTCAGGGCCAAACAACCTAGCGTCACCTACTTCAACTCACCCAATATGAGACCTATATATCCTACCATAAATAGCCTCAAAAGAAGCCATCTAAAAGTTAGAATTATAACTATTGTTATAAGCAAACTCAATAAGACGAAAATGGTCAACCCAACTACATTTAAAATTGATCACTCGGGCCCTTAGCATATCCAACAAAGTCAAAATAGTACATTCTATTTGTCCATCCATTTGAGAGTGGAAGTCAGTGTTAAGGTTCACCTGAGTACCCAAACCTTTCTTAAACGAATAGTAGAAATGAGAAGAAAACTATGTACCACGATCTGAAATGATGGACACCGGTGCTCCATGCAATTTAACTATCTCTTGAATGAATAACTTAGCATAATACTCTCCTGAGTAGTTAGTCCTTACTGGTAAGAAGTGAGCGGACTTGGTCATTCTATCCACAATGACCCAAATAGAATCATTCTGATTTTGAGACCGTGAAAGACCCATAATAAAATCCATATTAATCATCTCGCATTTCCACTTGGGCAACTTTGTCTCTTAATACATGCCACTAGGCTTCAAATGCTCCACCTTGACTTGATGACAAACCATACACTTATCCACAAAGTTTGCGACATCTTTTTTCATATTATTCCACTAGTAGACTTTTTTCATGTCATGATACATTTTAGTCGAACCTAAATGAAATGTATATCTGGACTCGTGAGCTTCAGCCAAAATTCATTCCTGTAGCCCATCTATATTCGGAACATATAACCTTTCTTAATATCTCAAGATGACATCTCTCCTAATCTCGAAAGCCATAAACTTTTACTGACCCACAACATCCTTAATTTGCATAAGTATAGGATCCAAAGCCTATTTCTCCTTTACCTCAGCACCAAGAGATAATTTAACCACTTCTTGAATATTCACTCCTGCATTCTAGAGTCCAAAATGTAAACTCCCAAGTTAGAAAACTTATGAATATCCTTTACCAACCCTCTTTTCTTCTCATCCACATGAGATAAACTCCTCATAGACAACCTGCTAAGGGCATCAACGACCATATTAGTTTTATCTGGATGGTAGTGCAAGATCATATCATAATCTTTAAGAAATTCAAGACACCGCCTCAGTTTGAGAATTAGTTTCTTCTGCGTAAACACATACTGCAAGCTCTTATAGTCTAAATCGATATCCACATGCACCCCATATAGATAATAACACTAAATCTTTAAAGCAAAGACCACAGCCGCCAACTCCAGGTCGTGGGTTGGGTAATTTCTTTCATGAAACTTAAGCTACCAAGAAGCATAGGCCATAACCTTACCATGCAACATCAAAACACAACCCAGTCCCACACGGGATACATCACAATACATAACAAACCTATCAGTACCCTCAGGCAGGGTCAAAACAGGTGTAGAAGTCAACTATCCTTCAACTTCCCAAAACTTCCCTCACAAGCATTGGACTAAAAAAACTTAACCTTTTTCTGAGTCAACTTCGTCAGCGGAGCAGCGATAGATGAAAAAATCTCCACAAACCTCCTATAATACCTACCTAAGCCTAAGAAGCTCCTAATATCGATTAGATTTATAGGTCTAGGACACTTCTTAACTGCCTCAACTTTCTATAGATCATCCACCTTGACCCCTCACTAGAAATAACATGTCCAAGAAAGTTCACATCACTTAACCAAAACTCATACTTAGAAAACTTTTCATACTACATTTGGTCCTTAAAAGTTGGTAACATAATTCGAAGGTGATTGGCATGATCCTCCTCACTCTTAGAATGCATCAAGATGTCATCCATGAAGACTCTAACAAAAAAATCCGTAAACTGCCTAAACATCTAATTCATAAGATCCATGAAAGCAATCAGAGCATTAGTCAACCCAAATGACATAACCAAAAACTCATAATGACCATATCGGGTTTAAAAAGTAATCTTGGGAATATCAACCTCCCTAATTTTCAACAAGTAATAAACCAAACAACGATCAATCTTAGAGAAACATCTAGCACACTGAAGCTGGTAAAAAAAGTCATCAATCTTAGAAAAGGGGTACTTATTCTTCACTGTAGCCTTATTCATATGACGATCGTTCGTACACATCCAAAGATACCTATCTTTCTTCCGCACAAAAAGTATAGAAGCACCCCATGGAGAAATCCTAGGATGGATGAAGCCCTTATTAAGGAGATCTTTAAAATACTCTTTAAGTTCCTTTAGCTTAGCCAGAGCCATTCTGTAAAGAGAAAAAAATAGCACGATATTCGTTAGAAGATTAATCCCAAAATCTATTTCCCTATCGGAAGGAATTTTAAGAAGATCATCAAGAAAAACTTAAGAAAATTCATTAACCATAGGAACAGATTACAGAGAGGGACCCTTAGAATTAGAATCCTTAACCCAAACTAAATGGTACAGACACCCTTTTGAAATAAATTTCTGAGATCTAAGATAAGAAATAAACCTCCCTTTCGGCACTAAAGAACTCTCTCCCATTCAATCACCGGTTCATTAGAAAATGGAAACTAACCTTTCGGATCCTATAATCCAGAAAATCATAGCCCGAATGAATCCAATCCATCCCCAAGATCACATCAAAATCTACTATGTCAAGTTCTATCAAATCCACTAATGTCTTTCTATGAAAGATAGACACTACACAACCCCTATAGATTCTTCTAGCAATAATAAAATCACCCACCAGGGTGAAAACAAAAAAGGGGTTGGAAATATTTTTAAGACCAAAACCAAAGTGTACAACCACATAAGGGGTCACATAAGATAGGGTAAAACCTGCATCGTGCAAACAGTAAACATCACAAGCAAAGAGTTATAACATACCAGTGACAACACCGGGGGATGCCTTAGATTCATGATGAGTAGCAAGCGTGTAGAGATGATTTCGGCTAGTTCTGGTGCCACAAGTGGTCCCCTTAGGTGCAGATCCGAAGAAGTGGCAATTGGGACTTTATTAGTTCTAGTGGCAACCCAGGTCGAAGGACAATCTCACTGCATATGAACAAGTTTACCACAACTATTGCACTAATTTCTCTCCTTCTCACAATATCCATGGTGAAGCTGCCCATAAATATGGCCAGGAGAATAAGGCGGGGCTACTCCACTCTCTTGAGACTGGGCACCCTGTGCCTTTGGACCACTGGTAGCCTGAATATGACAATCACCATAAAGCTTAGGATGAGGAGCACTAGCTGTCGAATAATAATTCTCCTAATTCTTCTTCTTAGTCCACTATTTACTATCTCTTACATTGTTCTACTGACTTGTACCCTTCTCTAAATATCTAAACTACTTGTTTTTCCTCTCTTCTATCTCTACCTACTTTTGTTTTCTCATCCTCTACCTGTTGCATATAAAACACTAGTCTAGATATGTCCATATTACTATTCAACATAGCCGTCTTGAATTCTAACACCAATTCATGGGAAAAAACAGAAGCAAACTTCCTTATTCTAGACCTCATATTAGACACCAATTCTGGAGCATAGTGAGCCAACTACTGAAACTTTAGAGCATACTTTGTAACACTCGTCTTACCCTACTTCAAGTTTACAAACTCTTCTTCCTTAGCCTCCCTCAAATCCTGAGGAAAGAAGTGATCTAGAAAAGCATCTGAAAAGTCATCTCACACAGTCGGTTCAGCATCATCATCCCTCATTGCTTCCCACATCTTTACACTGATAGGCAACAAACTTTAAAACTTCAGAATCAGTAGCATGCAACACCCTAAAGATCTTCTCCATATCATCAATAAACCTATGAATATCCTTATCAACCTTAGAGCCAATAAAGGTAGGGGGATTAAACCTCATAAACAGGCCAACCCAGGTGACTTCAGATGAACTAATAGCAGGACTAACATGCTCAGGTCGACGAGACTGAGATGCTACCAGTTGAGCAAGCATATAAATATACTGAAGGAACTCGACATTAGAGATATATCCTTGAGGAACACATAACCTTCCTTAATATCTCAAGATGATATCTCTCTCAATCTCGAAAGACTTACACTTTTACTGACGTACATCATCCTTAATTTGCATAAGTATCGGATCCAAAGACTGTTTCTCCTTTACCCCAGCACCAAGAGATGATTTAACCACTTTTTGAACAATTACTCTAGTATCCCAGAGTCTAAAATGTAAACTCCCAAATTAGACAACTTATGAATATCCTTCACCAACCCTCTTTTCTTCTCATCCACAAGAGATAAGCTACTCATAAACAACTTGCTAAGGGTATCAACAACCATATTAGCTCTATCTGGATGGTAGTACAAGTTCATATCATAATATTTAAGCAATTCAAGACACCGCCTCTATCTGAGAATCAGTTCCTTCTGCGTAAACACATACTGCAAGCTCTTATGGTCTGAATTGATATCCACATGCACCCCATATAGATAATGACGCCAAATATTTAAAGCAAAGACCACAACTGCTAACTCTAGGTCATGGGTTGGGTAATTCCTTTTATGAACCTTAAGCAACCAAGAAACATAGGCTACAACCTTACCATGCAACATCAAAATAATACCCATTCCCATACGGGATACATTACAATACATAAAAAACCTATCAGTACCCTCGGGCATGGTCAAAACTGGTGTAGAAGTCAACTTATCCTTCAACTTCTCAAAACTTCCCTCACAAGCATTGGACAAAAAAAACATAACCTTTTTCTGAGTCAACTTTATTAGTGGAGCAGCAATAGATGAAAAATTCTCCACAAACCTCCTATAATACCCAACTAAGTCGAAGAAGCTCTTAATGTCGATTGGAGTTATGGGTCTAGGACACTTCTTAATTGCCTCAACTTTCTGTAGATCATCCACCTTGATCCCTTCACTAGAAATAACATGTCCAAGAAAGGTCACATCACTTAATCAAAACTCATTCTTAGAAACTTTTCATACTACTTTTGGTCCTTAAGAGTCGTTAACACAATTCGAAGGTGATTGGAATGATCCTCCTCACTCTTAGAGTGCACCAAGATGTCATCCATGAAGACTATAAGAAAAAAATCTAGAAACTGCATAAATATCTAATTCATAAGATCCATGAAAGTAATCGGAGCATTAGTCAACCCAAATGGCATAACCAAAAACCCATAATGACCAAATCGAGTTCAAAAAGTAGTCTTAGGAATATTAACCTCCCTAATTTTGAATAAGTGATAAACCGAACAATGATCGATCTTAGAGAAATATCTAGCACACTGAAGCTGATAAAAAAGGTCATCAATGTTTGAAATGGGGTACTTATTCTTCACTGTAACCTTACTCATATGACGATAGTCCATACACATCCAAAGAGACCTATCTTTCTTCCACACAAAAAGTATAGGAGCACCCCATGGAGAAATCCTAGGATGGATTAAGCCCTTATTAAGGAGATATTTAAAATACTCCTTAAGTTCCTTTAGCTTAGCCAGAGCCATTCTGTAAGAAGAAAAAAATAGCACGGTATTCGGTAGAAGATCAATCCCAAATCTATTCCCCTATCAGAAGGAATTATAGGAAGATCATCAGGAAAAACTTTAGAAAATTCATTAACCACAGGGACAGATTACAGAGAGCAACCCTTAGAATTAGAATCTTTATCCCGAACTAGATGGTATATACACCCTTTTGAAATTAATTTTTGAGATTAAGATAAGAAATAAACCTCCCTTTGGGCACTAAGGAACTCTCTCCCATTCAATCACTGGTTCATTAGAAAATCAGAACTGAACTTTTGGGTCCTATAGTCCAGAGAATCATAGCTTGAATGAATCTAATCCATCCCCAAGATCACATCAAAATCTACTATGTCAAGTTCTATTAAATCCACCAATGTCTCCCTATGAAAGATAGACACCACACAACCCCTATAGATTCTTTTAGAAATAATAAAATCACCCACCGGGGTGAAAATAGAAAAGAGGTTGGAAATATTTTTAAGACCCAAACCAAAGTGTACATCCACATAAGATAGGGTAAAACCTGTATCAAGTAAACATTAAACATCACAAGAGAAGAGTTGTAATATACTAGTGACAACACCGGGGGATTCCTTAGATTCATGACGAGTAGCAAGTGTGTAGAGATAATTTCAGTCAGTGTTGGTGCCATAAGTTTTCCCGTTAGGTGCAGGAGCCAAAAAAGTGGATATTAGGACCTTATTAGCTCTAGTGGCAACCCAGGTCGAAGGATAATCTCTCTATATATGATCAATCTTACCACAACTATTGCACTAATTCCTCTCCTCCTCATAATATCCATGGTAAAGCTACGTATAAATATGGCTATGAGAATAAGGTGAGGCTACTCTACTATCTTGAGGCTGGGCACCCTGTGCCTTAGGACCACTGGTAAACTAAAAATGGCAATCACCATAAAGCGTAGGATGAGGAGCACTAGCTGTCGAATAATAATTCTCCTAATTCTTCTTCTTAGTCCACTATCTACCATCTCTTACACTGTTCTACTGACTTGCATCCTTCTCTGAATATCTAAACTTTTTATTTTTCCTCTTCCTATCTCTACCTGCTTTTGTTTTCTCATCATTTACCTGTTGCATATAAACCACCAGTCTAGATATATCTATTTCATTATTCAACATAGCCGTCTTGCATTTTAACACCAATTCACAGAGAAAACCAGAAGCAAACTTTCTCATTCTAGACCTCATATTTGACACCAATTCTGGAGCATAGCGAGCCAACTGCTGAAACTTTAGAGCATACTTCTTAACACTCGTCTTACCCTACTTCAAGTTTACAAACTCTTCTACCTTAGTCTTTCTCAAATCCCGAGGAAAGAAGTGATCAAGAAAAGCATTTGAAAAGTCATCCCACACAGTCGGTTCAGCATCGTCACCCCTCATTGCTTCCCACATCTTTACACTGATAGGCAACAAACTTTACAACTTCAGAATCAGTAGCATGCATCACCCTAAAGATCTTCTCCATCTCATCAACAAACTCATGTATCCTCCTCAAACTTAGAGCCTATAAAGGTTATGGGATTCAACCTCATAAAATGGCCAACATGGGTGAATTCAAATGAACTAATAGTAGGACTAACATGCTCAGGTCGATGAGACTGAGATACTACCAATTGAGCAAGCATATAAATAGACTGAAGGAACTCGGCATTAGAGACATATTCTTAAAGTTATTGAGCATGAGTATCACCAGCCTGAGAAGCACGAAGAGAACTAGTAGGGATCGATAGAAACCCATATAGATCAGTACAGTCAGGAGCGGGGACCCTAGACCGTGTCAACACTTCATAAACAAGGCGAGTTCCATCCATATTCTCCTAAGGGGGGATAGAGTTTCCAATAGAGTTTCTAAGACTATCAGATCTTAAGGGAGGCATAATCTGAAGCATGAGTAATCTAGGAGTTAGAGAAGTTTCAAGATAACTAGACTTTATAGCTCGAAATATCCTCCCCCTTATAAGTGTGGTGTGCTACATACCCATAAAACGGACTCTACTCAATACGACTTTGTAGACACCTAAAGACCCTAAACCTATCTCTGATATAAAGCTTGTCATGACCCAAACTTGGGCTTAGACATAAAGGGCAATCTCAAGCCCACCCTGGGACGAAGGCAACCCCCTTAGCCTTACCTCAAGAACATAATATAAGAATACAATGGAAGCCAACAAAATATGATAATAAGAAAGATAAATAAACCAAAAGAAAGTCTTGAGAATCAAAACAAACAAACAACCCATACTTTTACCCAAAAGCCTTTAAAACTAGAATACCAAACTAAGTCGGGACATGCCTTTAACTATGAAAAAATAATTCAAAAATAAAATATTAATACAATAAGGAAACCACCAAAATGATAGGGCCCTTTGAAAAAATGAAGGCTCACTACTTCACAGGTGATCCACAAGAATATTGAATCATCTAATATTGCATAGGAGCAACAGAAAACCCTTTGGACCCTACATCATGAAATTATGTAGCTTCCAGGGACAGTCATAGGGTTAGCACTGACATGTAACTCAGGGAAGAGGATAAAATAATGTCATTTACCAAAGCCAGTCAAAATCATATGCACAACATTTGTTTATACATTTATAATATGCTGGGATAGGGACAAGGGCCATGAACATGAGAGTTTAAAATATTAACCTGAACTATATAGCTTGCTCCATCCTAAATGCACCCATGGGATTATGAGTCCAGCTCCCACTGCTGGAAGGGCCTCTGTGCGTGTTGGGCACACGAATTGAGTTAAAATTAAGAAAAAACTAATTACCTCAAGGCTTTACCCTCCCAAAATGTATATAAGGTGTGCACTAAGGACACGGTCATATGGACCCCTAACACCGGCAAACGTGGTTTGAAGTGTTGATCCCCCTTGGACCTATACTTTCACAGTGAGCTACATAATTTTCTTTAAGACTAAATAAAAAAACTTTGCACATAAACCAACCATTAATATAAGATTCATTTATTAAGCTATTTACCAATTTGGTATCGTCATACAAATAAGCTTGCAAGCTAACACAATTATGTCAAACCAGCCCAAATAACCAAACTAGCTTCTAAGTTGCATTTAGAATCCAAAACCAAGGCCATCCAAAACCATATTCATTCATTTATCCTGTAATGTAATGCAATGGGTTCAAAATACAAGTTAAACATTATCTATATTCATAATTAGTTTATAAGGTGGGTTGAGGTTAATGTCATTATCAAGCCAAAATTTTCATCAATTTGGGAAAACCCTTGTCCTCTATTCCAACCATTAAAAATACACCAACTCAGACCCAAAATCATAAATTAAAGCATGAATAATTCATTTAAACCATGGGAAAAAATTCAACCAATCCCAATCAAAACCCCTCAACCTAATTTTAAACCCATCAATTAGCACATGAATATTGATTAAATATATGACACAAGGTAAAAATACAAGTTAGGGATGAGCAATATGTCTGAAATACCAAATAATTTGAAAAGAATTCTAAGTTTGGAGCTTGAATAGTGAATTTCTCTGCAAAACCATTGAACTTTCTTGGGTTTAAAGTTAGAGAGAAAAAGAATGGTTTTTATCTTTGTAAATTGAAGGAAAAGGGGTTATTTTATGTTTAAAGTTGTTCAAGGGGAAAAAGGATCAAAATCCCCTGACCCCAAGTGAAATAAACAAAGATTGGACGACTTTAACATAGCGGTGTGGAATACCTTTATCATGGAGGTTATATTCCATGCCATGCCCTTATCGCGGAGGTTAACCACTATGGCATACCACACACACTGCCTCGGGGTTTCAAAATAACCTCGAACCCCTTCTGAAAATTCTAAAAAATTTCAAAACACCCTTTTAACATCCCTAAACATAATTCAAGTTGAAAATAGACATTACGCCCACGGGAGAGTCAAACAAAAAATTATTACAATTTTACGAGGTCTTACATGTTACTACCCAATCAAATTATATATGTGTTAGTTATATGTACCTATTTTTCCTCCATATCTTGTTTTGCTTTTGTTGTATTTCTTATATCTACCTCATGTAGTTGTCACTGATTCTGAAATCTCTCTTTAAATATTTAGGAATCTCTTTTGATGCTTTATTCGGAATGTTTTGTTAATCCCATTGATTTGAGTTAATCAATCTCTGAAGAATATTCTCGATCCTTCATATTCACAACAAAATGAGAACTCAAGGCCATATCTTATTAAAGAACACTTCTGCGTATCTTGTTAAATTTTGTTTCTTGTAAAAGCTGAATTTTTTGATGTGTTTTAATCACCTATCTTATTTATATTTGCAAGTAAGAAATTTTGGGTTCATGTACATTTGCAAGTAAGATTTCCATTTTTCTTTAAAAGAAGAAACTTTTGATGGAGTTATAGTGTTAAACTCTATCCACAACACACTTCAATAGCTTGCTTTTATATGTATTTTTCTAGTGAAAAAATTTAAATTATCTTCAAAGATGAAAATTTGAATGGGGTTCAAACTTTAATACATAAGGAGTTAAACTTTATCCAAAAAATACACTTCATATACTTTTGTGTATCTTGGGAAATTTGCTTCTTTAAAAGCAGAATCATTTAATAAGTTTTTATCACTTAGTATTTGTTTTATCTTTTGCTTTTTCACTTGTTGGTGTTATTCATTTGAATTTTTCTAATTAAAAATTTGTTTATAGCTTTGAATGCAGGGGACGGAGAGGACATTGTCAATGTTCTCAAGGTGAGTTTGTTTCCTTCCTTCTTACATGCTGATGAGGTGGTTTATTTTATTTAATTATTAATTTTGTTGATTGTTTTGCAGAATAAACTTCACAACCTTACTGGGAAGCATACAAATTTTCTTGAAAAACTTATCTCCCAATGTCAGAAAGAGTGTTGAAGTTCTGAGAGAGATTCAGGCATGTGCAGCTTATAACACTACTAATGTTTGAATATGCATCGTTGGTGTCTTTTGGATAATTTATTTGCTATGCATTATTTTATCTTTGTATTAACTTTTCCAACTGCTTTGTTATGTGCTATTAAGCCAAAGGTCTTTTGTAAATGACTCTTTTATCTCCATGAGGTAGGGGATACCTGAGTATCTTGCTTTGTTGGTTTCTTTTTTCTAATCTTGTAATACTTGTATGCATCTAATTGCACTATTTTAAATAGAATATTGTTTTTTCTCTTCTTACTATGCATATCTATTGAAAATATGAGTGAACTGACAAAGTAAACAAGATAAGGAATATCTTAAGCTTCACAATTTCCTTCTCCTTACTGTTGCACATAGCTATTGACAATATGAGTGCACAGATTAAGTACTACATGTAAGCACAGACATATACTTTTAACTACAAACTTCTTGAAGTTTGTAATATTTACTTTTTAAGCTAATTGTCAGGTGCCATTTCTTTTTGGTGTAACTGCCTCTGAGAAAGTTATTGGTCTCTATATTCATTGGATATTCAAGATAACGGACCAACACCTTTTCCTTAAAGAAGATGAAGGAAAGCCTCCATTACTAAGATGGATGGTGAAAGATGATGTTGAATTACGCTTTATGTATATTATAAGATTTACTTGCTACGTGCATTAGATAACATGGTCCTACCTCTTATGAGGATCTAGGTTAAATAGTATAGTATAGTGATGCTAATTTGTTGCAAGACTCAAGCATACAGGTCTGCATTGGGTTCATTCAAGCGAAGGGTCGCATACTCTAATGTTGGTTATGATCGTATCCTATTTGTAATATTCAATCAGGCAACTAGCATTTTATATCAAAACTCTAAAGATTATTTGACATAACAAACTTTATTTAGATTGGTAGGTTGGAGAACATCATTAATTAGACGTAATAATGAGCTGCCCAGGATACACTATTTGCTAGTGGATACCAATTAAATAGTATGTGCTACAATATATCATAACAATTTATGCCTGTAGTGGAAGGATTACTTAAATGAGAAGTATCCATACATTGTGTATCAAGAACATTGCAAGGTGTGTGATAGTGAACAAGATGGGTGTATTGTAAAGAAAGATGATTGTATTCACAAGCTAGATGGTTAGTAACTCTCTTCTTATGATAGAATCACTTCTGGTGAAATCATCCCTGCTTTTCTATGATCCCTGAGTCTCCCCATCCCCCATCCCCCGCCCTCTACCCCCAACCCAATGCTACGTCTTACATACATTTTCTAGTGTTGCCCCCACCGAACTTTTGCAATATATTCACAAATGTATGCATGATTGACTTGAACTCTTTCTATTATTTAGTGCTTAATAAAGACAAAAAAACTGTTGATCTTAAAGGACTATGCAATTTTGTTTGTAAATCAGAGTACTCTTTGGCCCTCCTATCTTTTTCAGAAAGCAAGTCCTAAGTACTTTCTATGAATTTTTGTTGAAGTGTTTGTTTGTATGAAATTGTATTTATTCCTAAATAAAGCTAGAATTTAGAGTTGTTGATGTGAGTTTAGTTCCTTTTGAATAATATGTTGATAACAATACCCTATCTTGAAGAAAAAAGAGCAAGAAAAGGTTGTTTTTGTCTTTTCTTCTTAATATTGTAATACTAATTTTGACTGACCAATAAGAAAATATTATTGTGCTAATGCTTTGACCAATTATCCAGAGGAGTTGGTGAAGAGTTTATCTTGGGTATCTTGGGAGACAATAGATGTCAGCTTTCATAGCAGCAGGAACAGATATGCTGCAAACAGTGTTATTCAAGTCTCCCTCTATCTGTAATTCCTAACATCATCTCTCATTATCTCCCACCCTCTCTCTCTCTTTTTCTCTCACACACACACACTCTAACACAGATAACTTTTTCTGCATAAAGCATTTTTTATACTTTGTTTTGGTTTAGACTTGTTAGAGAACATCTATCTTTATTATTGTTGTTTTTTAAGAAAATTATTGTTATTATTATTATTATTATTTTAAATTACTTATATATTTGACTTTCTTTAATTTTTTTTAATTTCATAATATGAGGATATTAAATGAGCTTAAATGAAGAAGCGAGGGTTCATATAGTCAACCCCAACTTATTTAGGAGTAGGGCTGTCATGACCCAAAAACAAGGGTCATGATGGCACTTGTCATGGCGTACCTTAACAAGTAAGCATATCACCCAAACTAATATGAAAAAAAAAAGATATAAATATCCAAGGTAAGGCTTCTAGAACAAAGTTGA
The DNA here is from genome assembly GCA_030864215.1 of Capsicum pubescens. Classification (NCBI taxonomy): domain Eukaryota; kingdom Viridiplantae; phylum Streptophyta; class Magnoliopsida; order Solanales; family Solanaceae; genus Capsicum; species Capsicum pubescens. Next base: position 334,462,278 of record CM061548.1, on the reverse strand, counting down.
ACCATACAAGTAATCATAACAAGGCGGAAAGAACATATCCAAATACCATGCATTCCTAAAACCGAGTGTCAATAGTTTAAGAACTACTAATACAAACCATGAGTCAAATACATCAGAAATATCCACACAGATCTGACGTCCCAGGACTTTGCCTTCAACATCAGGATCCTATATGAGGTATTCAACGGAGATACAGGCTAGAGATAAGGAAAACTCTGGCGATATATCTTTGAGATGAAATGCCTATCGTTCGACAGAAATGTCATCGATATCCACTTCCAAAAGATGGAGAAGATCTAAGAGATACCAGCCTAAAGAAAGACTTCGTATAATCACTGCCAAAGATTCTAGAAGGCCATATGATAATGATTGTGGAGGAGGAATTCAAATCCATAACCGTCCCACAAATAGGCTACATCCGGTAGTCCATCTACCAAGCTTTGGACAGAATATGCACAAAGAGGTTTGTACTGAAGAAGATAATCCAAAACCGGCGGTTAGCTCGTGTATCCTTCTTTGTTCCACCAATATACACAGTACTTGTTCCTGAGGCGTTCTTGGCTTTCCAAGCTTCTCTTCATCGATCTGGTGAAGTAACTCCTTCTAAATGATGAATCTTTGCATTCCTTCATCGATCTGGTGAAGTAACTCCTTCCTAATAATGAATCTTCACATTCCTATTGGGGGGCTTTCAGCCTTATTCTTTTGATGGAGCTGGTCACTTCATCTCTCATGATTTTGTACTGTGGCTGATATTCTTTTGCCGCTCGTCAGACTTCATCCCAGTGGGGATGATTATCTGTGTAGCTCCACTTTCCCCATTCCTTCGGCCAAATTTCTTTTGGAATGCATCTATTTTGCTAGAAAATGAAGCACTGTGCTTCATAGTATTCATCATCCTGGGAGAGTATACACACGGTAAATATCCAGAGGAGTGAAATTTCTAGTTGATCTTGGACGTTGTGGCCTGTGATTCCTATAGGGCTATGCAACAAGAATACAAATAAAGACATAACTACTATAGAAAATAGAGGTAAACTCCGGATACATGAATGTCTAACCGCTACGTTAAGTAATCTAAAAGCGCTCGAAATAAACCAATCTGAGGTGCACTAAATCTAGGACCTGCATCCAAAGAGCGCACTAGGCTTGAGTACATCTACTTGTACTCAGTAGGTATCATTGGCCAATCAAGAAAAGTAGCAAATAAAGCATACAAAATGTACACTAAGGGAACGTCAGCTGCAATTAAAAATGTCCCACAACGGTAGCCCACACGACTTGCACTAACAGTTCTATAATATCCACATATAATACAACAACACACCAGATAGGGATACAAATAAAATCAATATCACATACAAGTTGAACAAAAAAGAAACATATATTATCAAGTACAAGTGAAGGAAGATAGAACAATTGAACTTTTACAAGTCAAGATTAGAACAAATAGATAGAGGACAAGTCAATATGGCAATACAAACGCAACAGAAACACAATAAAACAAGTGCAATGTAGATAATAATGATGATGATGCACGAGGTCTTCGCACAAACTCCAGGATCATCGCGCAATCCTTGTATACAACCACGGAGGCAAGCCTTCCAAAGTAGGTATCATGGGGTGGTTATTCAACCCATATACAATCCATATATCAATATCTCCTCCTCTACACATTCCTTAGAGAGGGTTATAAAATTCAATATTTCTAGTATTTTAAGAATTTACAGTATTTTTAGTATTTCTAGAGAACAAACGAGATAAATCAAGTATGACAAACAACAAAAACAAGTATATACTAATCTATAATACCTCGGATTTGGTCCTTGAAAATTTCTAAAATTTTATCCTTACTACCCTTACTACGACTCCTCCTTACGAGTCGTAAAGAGTCTTGATGGGTCCTAGGACCCAATCGTAGCCTAAAAATTGTGTGTATGCCTAAGTTGTGTGTGCCTAAGTTTTTCTCTGAGTATGAGTGGCTCACTACGAGTCGTGAGGACTCGTTACTAGTCATTTGGTGTAAATCATAAGGTGATTAGTGTAAGGCCCAAACGATTATATCTTTGATACGACTTGGACCCTACGAGTCGTAGGGTCATGATACGAGTCATATGATGTAAGTCATAGGTTCAATAGTATGGGTTCCCTCTGATATTGTCTTAGTTATTACTCATGGTGATGATTCGTAAGGTATTTTTACGAGTCATCGTGTGACCCGCAGTCACTGGCGATAATTTTCTAGATTTTAAGATGAGGGCATTTTGGATATTTTTCACTTTAACCACTTAGACCCCACATCCATAAAACACTTTTGTGGAATTCTTTTCGCCCTTTAACATATCAAAGACTCTTTTTATTCTCTCTAAATCCCCCAAGCAAGATACTTAGTGTTTCTAAGAAGTTGGTCATCCAACGGATCAAGGGTTAAATTCTCTCCATAAAATGTGGTATCTCAGGCATGTTACTCTTTCCTAATTGCTATTTGTTTAAAAACATGTCTTTTAAAGTATTATTCACGTGGTTTTGGAATCGGTTTTGAAACATGGGTTGAGGGTTTTGAATGCTTGTTGTTGAATAATGTTTCCCAAATTTACAAATGATTGTTAATACTTTAATTATGTTTTTGAACTTGTAGGATACATGGGTAGGGTGAATAATGAGGGTATTGTGATTTCCCCCAACTTGTGACTTTTGAAGTGGTAATAGCTTCAACCTCACACTATGAAATTGGTTTTGATTATGAAAAGTATGCATATTGAAATACTCTTGAACTATTACATAATGTGAAAGTCAATTAAGCATAATGGTTTTGAATTTATCCTTATGGGGATATGTAATTCCCCAAGCTAAAGTAAAATTGAACCAAGGAAGTTGTGAATTCCTCCAAGTGATGAAAATTAGCTTGGCATATTGTTGTTACCTTGCAAGTGTAGCTGGTATGACGATACCAACAATGTATGCCTCAATGTGTAATATTGTTCAATTAATGAGAATGTGTGATAAATATTTTAATTGGGCTTTAAAAGAGGATTGTGTAGCTAAGTCATAAAAGTATAGGTCCTGAGCGACCAATACTAGAAACCGTGATTGCCAATGTAGGGGTCTACATGACTGGGTGGTTTGAGTTCCACTTATTATTATCATATGATTGGAGGGTTTGAGTCTCTCATATTATATTACATGATTGGGTGCTTAAGTCACCTTGGTATGCCAGGTGGTTTGAGTCCTCCATGGAGTGTATGCACATCTTTGGATTTATGCGGATACACGCACTAGGGCCCTTCCAGCTAGGAAAGAGCTGGGCCCATATAGCCTATGGGTGTCTTCTTATATTATGATAGTTGAGCTATTCAAATCCAGGATAAAATTTTAAAGTGCATGCTGAGCCTTGTTTCCTATCCACACATATTACTTATGTATATATTATGATATGATTCATATGGTATTGAAATTATTAGACTTGACTTTATTTTAACCCCTATCCCTGAGTTACATTCCCCATGTGATGCATGCACCGAAGATATTTTTGTTTTTCCAGTGCAGAGTTAGGTGGATCATCCCGGTTCGTCAGTTCGTTGTGGGGAAGTGGTGAGCTTTTATTCTCCAAAAGGCTTAGGCATTTCATCAATTTTTGTTCTTAGATTTGAGTTGATAGTTTTCATTATCATTAACATTATCATTGTCATTGTCAGAGTTGGGGATATGTCCCAACCAAGACTGGTCTTTGGTTCTTTTGTATAGAAGCTTTATTGGATTACTATGGACTTGGGTGATGTTGGTTGGATGTGTTTGGTTTGTTGTCGAATTATCAGTCATAGATATACCTTTTATTCTTTAAAATTATCTTATGTTATCTTGTTATATATTTGGAATTCAGCCATTATTGGGCAGTGTACGGTGTTTGGTTAGGTTTAGGGGGTGGTCTCCGATCCAAGATGGATTAGAGATGCCCATCACGGCCAGGCCCTGGTTTGAGTCATGACAAATTTGGTATCAAAGCCAGGTTTGGTTTCATTGGGTATCCATAAATTTGTGTCAAGTAAAGTCTCTTTTATGGGTGTGGAGCGCGCCACACTTATAATGGGGTGGCTACTAGGCATTTATGAATGTTTTCATTTCTTATTGTTCTATTTCTGAAATAGAGTCTAAGGTCTTAAAATCTCCTCTAATCCCTATATGTTCGCTTTTCATATCATGCCTCCCAGAAAATCTTATGCTCGTAGAAACTCTTCTGTCCCATCTGAGGACAATATGGATGAAGCTTGTCCTGCTCAAGAAGTTCAGACCTGGTCTAGGGTCGCTGCTTCTGATTGCCTTAGTGGGGTTCCACCGGCCCCCCTATCCCTTCTCGAACACCTCAAGATAATCTGCCTAATATGAATTTCTCCAGTTGATCTATTTGCTTACCTAGTTGGTGGCCTCTCATACTGAGCATGTTGCTTCTGTTGCTCCATCATCTGAGGTCACTAGAGTTGGCCAATTTATGAGGTTGAGTCCTCTAACTTTCATTGGTTTTATAGTTGAGGAAGATCCTTAAAATTTCATTGATAAGATGGAAAAGATTTTCCATGTCATGCATGCTATAGATGTGGAGGGTGTGGAGTTCTCCATCTATCAGCTAAATAATATGACATATCAGTTATTTGAGGAATGAGATTAGTCTAGGGGCGATGAGGTTGAGTTTGCTTTGTGGGATGACTTCTGTAGTGCTTTTATTTATTACTTCTTTCCTTCAGAGTTGATGGAGGTGAAGGCTGAGGAATTTGTGAACTTGAAATGAGAATGGATGATAGTAAAGGAGTATGCCTTAAATTTTCATCAGATATCGTGATATGCTCTAGAATTAGTGTCTAGCATGAGGGCTAGAATAAGAAAGTTTACTTCTGAGTTATCCTGTAAGCTGATTTTGGAGAGCAAGGCTTCCTTGATGAATAAGGATATAGATATTTCAAGACTTGTGGTATATATGCAACAAGTGAAAGATGATAAGAATAAGTAAGAAGAGATGAGTGAAAGGCTGAATAAGAGGTTTTAGTATTCAAATCAAGGTGGAGGTCATTATCATAGTGGTAGAGATGGAGAAAAATGGTCTAAGAAGAAGTGGGGAATTCTAGTTCCTACTCTACGACTAGTGCTTCTTATTTGAAGTCATCAGATGATTGTTATTTTTGGAATAGTATTGGTTTTAGGTCACAGGGTGCCCAACCATAGGATAGTGGGGCTCAGTCAGCTCTATCATATCTTCTTTGTAGATTTTATGGCCAGGTGCACCGTGGTGTTTGTGAAAAAGTGAGAAACATATGCTTTAAATATGGTCAGATTAGTCATATGCAAAGGGATTATCCTTTTAGAGTTTCTTCTGGGGAAAATAAGATCCTTGTTGCTACTTCGTCAGCTCCTACACAAAAGAGCGCTACTTCTGCTACTAGCTTCGACACTGATCAAAATCTTTTATACGCTCTTGCCACCCTCCAGGATTCTAAGGCATCCCTTGATATTGTTACTGGTATGCTTAAACTTTTCTCTTATGATGTATATTGTCTACTTGATCCCGTGTCTACCCTCTCTTATGTGACCCCTTATGTGACTATTCATTTTGATTTTGATTCTGAGTGTATTTCAAACCCCTTTTCGGTGTCCACCCCAGTTGGTGACTCTATTGTGGCTAGAAGGATCTATAGGGGTTGTGCAATATCTATCAATGGTAGGAATACCATGTTGGATCTGATAGAGTTGGGTATGATAGACTTTAATTTGATTTTAGAGATGGATTGGTTGCATTCGTGTTATGTGTCACTTGATTGTCGGACCCAAAGGGTCATTTTTCACTTCCCTAATGAGTCGATGATTGAATGGGAAGGTATTTACCTAAATCTTAAGAAATATTTGTTTCAAATCTTAGAGCCTAAAAGTTTATTTCTAAGGGGTGTCTCTATCACTTAGTACATGTTAAGGATTCTAGGTCCGAAGGTCTTTCTTTGCAATTTATCCCTATGGCCTATGAGTTTCTTGAAGTGTTCCCTAATGATCTTCCTGGTGTTTCTCCCGATAGGGAAATTTATTTTGGAATTGATCTTGTTTTGGACACTCGTCCTCTTTCTATCCCTTCTAATATAATGGCTCCGGCTGAGTTGAAAGAACTCAAGAAAGAGTTGAAAGATATTCTGGATAAGGGTTTTATTTGCCCTGGTGTTTCTCCATGGGGTGCTTTAGTTCTCTTTATGCGTAATAAGGATGGGTTCCTTTGGGTGTATAGATTACCGCTAGTTGAATAAGGTGATTGTGAAGAATAAGTATATGCGTCCTAGGATCGATGATCTCTTCGATCAACTTCAGGGTGCTAAGTACTTTTCCAAGATTGATCTTCGACTGGGTTTCCATCATTTAAAGAATAGGGAAGTAGATATCCCTAAGACTGCCTTCCAAACCCAGTATGGGCATTTTGAGTTTTGGTGATGTCCTTTGGTTTGACTAATGCCTCAACAGTATTTATGGACCTCATGAATAGAGTATTCCATTAGTTCTAGGATTTGTTCATAATTGTGTTTATAGATGATATTTTGGGGTATTCCAATAGTGAGGCAGATCATGCCAATCACTCTGCCTTGTGTTGCAAACCTTGAAAGATCAGCGATTGTATGTAAAATTCTCTAAGTATGAGTTTTGGTTAAATATTTTGACCTTTTTGGGTCATGTGGTTTCTAGTGAAGGGATCATGAAGGATCCATAGAAAGTTGTGGTGGTTAAGATGTAGCCTAGACCCATGACTCCAACCAATATTCGGAGCTTCTTGGGTTTAGTCAGTTATTATAGAATGTTTGTGGAAAGTTTCTCTTTTATTATTTCCCCATTGACTAAGTTGACTTAGAAGAAGGTCAAGTTCTTTTGGTCAGATGCTTGTGAAGGTAGGTTTTAGAATTTGAATGATAAGTTAACCTCGGTTCCGGACTTGACTCTACCTGAGGGTACTGATGGTCTTGTTGTCTATTATGATACATCCTATATGGGATTGGGTTACGTATTGATGCAGCATGGCAAGGTGGTTTTATATGCTTCTAGGAAGTTAAAGGTTCATGAGAAAAACTATCCGACTCATTATTTTGAATTGTTAGCTGTGGTGTTTGCATTGAAGATTTGATGACATTATTTGTATGGAGTCCATATAGATATTTATTCTAATCATAAGATCCTGCAATGCGCGTTCACTCAGAAGGATCTAAATCTCAAGAAAAAAAGGTGGCTTGAGTTGTTAAAGGACTATGACATGAGTATCCACTACCACCTAGGTAAAGCTAACATGGTTGTTGATACTCTTAGCAAATGTTCATAGGGAGTTTATCTTATATGGATAAGAAAAAGTGGGATTTAGTGAAGTACATTCACCGTTTGGCTAATCTTGGAGTCTGTCTCATGGATTCTGAGAATGGTGGTGTGATGGTTCAAGAGGTGGTGAAGTTATCTCTTAGTGCGGAAGTAAAGGAGAAACTTGTTTTTGATCCTCTCTTGATATAGATTAAGGATGAGTTAGGTCACCAGAAAGTGATTGCTTTCAAGATTGGTGGTGATGGTATCTTGAGATACCAAGGTAGATTATGTGTGCCCAAAGTAAATGGGTTGCGAGAAAGAATTTTTGCAGAGGTTCATGAGTTGCGTTATACGATTTATCCTAGTTCAACGAAAATGTATCATGATCTTTAGGATATTTATTGGTGGAATAATATGAAGGGAGACGTGGCCAATTTTGTGGCAAGTGCATAGTGTGTCAGCAAGTGAAAGTGGAGAACTTGAGGCCCGGTGGGTTGACTTAAGAGATTGAGCTGCCGGTGTGGAAATGGAAAATAATTAATTTAGATTTTGTTACCGGACTTCCCCGGTCTCGTCAATAATTTGATTCAATTTGGGTCATCGTGGATAGGATGACCAAGTCTGCCCACTTCTTGCCATTAAGGACTAATTTCTCTTTTGAGGATTATGCCAAGTTGTTCATTGAAGGGGTTGTAAAGTTGCATGGTGCTCCAATTTATATCCTTTTCGATCATGGTACCCAGTTCTCATCTCATTTTTGGCAATCCTTTCGGTAAGGTTTAGGACTAAGGTAACCCTTAGTATTACTTTCTACCCACAAATGGATGGGCAAGCGAAAAGGACAATTCAGGCCTTGGAAGATATGCTAAGGGCTTGTATATTTGAATTAGGTAGTAGTTGGGTTGATCACTTTTCTCTCATAGATTTCGCATATAACAATAGTTATCACTCTAGCATTGTTATGGCTCCATTTGAGGCTTTGTATGGTAGGAGGTGTAGATCTCCTATTGGGTGTTTTGAGGTTGCAAAAAATAGGTTATTCGGCCCTGATTTGGTTTACCAAGCCATGGAGAAGGTGAAGGTGATTCGGCATAGGCTTAAGACCACCCAAAGTCATCAAAAGTCCAATGCTGATGTGAGATGGAAGGAGTTGGAGTTTAATGTTGGTGACTGGGTGTTCCTAAAGGTGTCTCCCATAAAGAGTGTGATGCGGTTTGGGAAAAAGGGGAAGCTCAGTCCTCGTTATAGTGGTCCGTATTTGGTTTTTAAGAAGATTGGCAATGTTGCATATAAATTGAAATTACCTTCTAGCTTGAGTTCCATTCATCCGATCTTCCATGTCTCGATGTTGAGGAAGTGTATGGGTGATCCTTTCTTGATTGTTACTTTAGAAAGTGTGGGAATTTTGAATTCCTTGTCTTGTGAGAAAGTTCAGATTGATATCTTGGATTGCCAAATCTGTCGGTTGCGGACAAAGGACGTGGCTTCAGTAAAGGTTCTTTGGAGGAAAAAAAAGTTTGAGGAAGCTACTAGGGAATCTGAAGTGGACATGAAGTCCAAGTACCCATTCCTGTTCCTTCCGAATAATCATGCTTAAGGTATGTGTATTCCTTAACCTTTTTGTTTTCTGACTTTGTTAAAGAAAATTGTGAATTTCTTGATGTCTTTATTTTTTGTCTTTATTATAGGTAAGCGTAGGAGCGTTTCTGTATTAAATCTTGCTAACATATGCCTTGACCCATCATTCGAGGATAAATGATCCTATGGGGGGAGAATGTAAAACCTCGAATTTCGGTCCTTGAAATTTTTTGAAATTTTTTCCTCACTGCCCTTATAACGACTCCTTCTTACGAGTCGTAAGGAGTCTTGATGGGTCCTAAGGACCCAATCGTAGACTAAATAGTATGTGTGTCTATGTTTTGCTCTGAGTACGAGTGGATCCCTATGAGTCATGAGGACTTATTATGAGTCGTTTGGTACAAATCGTAGGGTGACCAATCTAAGGCCCAAGTAGTTTTGTCTTGGATACGACTTGGACCCTACAAGTGGTAGGATCACAAAACAAGTTGTATAATGTAAATCGGAGGGTCAACAGTATAGGTGCCCCCTAACATTGTCTTGGTTATGACTCATGGAGATGAGTCGTAAGGTGTTGTTAAGAGTCACCATGTGACCCGTAATCATTGACGACACTTTTCCATCTTTTAAGTTAAGGGCACTTTGGACATTTCCCACTTAAACCCCACGTCCATAAAACAATTTTAGGGCATTATTTCCACCCTTTAACATATCAAAGACTCTCTTTATTCTCTCTAAATCCCCTCAAGCAAGATACTTAGGATTTCCAAGAAATTGGTCATCCAAGGGTGTAATACCTGCACTTTTCCTAGCTTGAAAATTTTCCCCAAGAATGTTAGAATCTTTCTTTGAAATATGAATCCACTTTTATAGGTGTGATATTTTCAAGATTATCACTTTTTGTCATGTGGAAAATTCCATAAGCCTTCCATCGATACCAAATTCACCCAAATCCGACACCCGGGCAAAGAGTTGGAGCCTTTTTAGTGAGATAGTGTATCACCTGAGCCATCAGCGCATCGCGGAGCCAGTTTAAATGGCGATTGTCAATATCCAGTGTTGCTCTGCGATGGTGGCGCATTTCTCCAAACTTCCAGGTCTCAAACAAGGTGGCAACGCTATAGCTTCGCGTCGCGCCACCATGCAGATTCCCAATTGTCCAGTTCCGGTGACTTGGCGCGATAGTGGCGCACTGCGCTAAGGACAAAAATTGAGAAATTTTCTCAGAAATTAAATACGTGTCCTAGGGTTAAACAGGTCAATTTCCCACCCTATATAAGCCTTATAACACGAGATTTGTCCATAATTCAGCAACTTATACTCAATTACTCTAAAAAACGCTTAAGAAACAAGCCCTACGGTTTTCATAGAAGGTTTAATTCCAAGGGAATTCACCGTCAAATTTCAAGAATCTCTCCATCAATCTTCATAGAATCACAAGATAAGGTATGCGTAGTGTTCATTCATGGACTCTTTCCGTCCATAAAGCCCGAGAATCTCTTTTCCAACTTCAAGTTTATGGATTTCTTTATGAGATTCATGTTGGATTTGTTTTGTTCATGTTGAGAATGATTAATTGAATTCTCATCCATGCTGAGTGATCAATTTTATGTGGAATTGATTAGTATAGATGTATATTCATGTGAACTTACGATTAAACCCTATAATGATGAAATTAGAATTGAACCATGATGTCTAATTGTTGTACAATGTTGTTTACATATACTATGCCTACCATGTGTTTGATTGAATGCATATATGAAGGAAAATTCCCAACTAGCACGATATTATGAAATCCCCATTTATGTACAAGTTTATGCATATCACATGTTTGGTGAAGTGCTTCAATATATGAATTATGAATTGTGTTGTTGGTCATGTGTTCGAGTAAGTCATGTTATGTCAGTTTCTTTCCATCGTGTCTTGGGGGTACTTGTACCCAATAACTTAGCTGTGTGCCTAGATCCATGTCATGTTTTCATGATACTCTCAGAAAAGTCACGATCCATAGAACTCAGTCAGTCATGTGACTCAGGAAATCTCAAAAATCTCAGTAATCTTAGTAGTTCAGTAACCTCCGTGATCTCAGTATTCCAGTAAGTTTCAGTAACTTCAGTACTCTTAGTCAGTCCTCAGATCTTAGTAGCATTACGTCGGTCAATGGAACTCAGTAAATTCAATTTTAGCTCCGCTAAATGATACCATCAGTTAATCAGTTCAGTTCAGTTAAATCAGTTCAGTTTAGTTAATCAGTTTAGTGTATATTCAGTTGGGAGTAGGATTCAGCACCGAGTGAACCCAAGGATGGGGACTCACCTGTTATTCAGTGGAGGGTGTGATCCTTAGAATCAATCCTTGTGTTCCAGAACTACCTAGCCAGTGTAGGTTAAGATACACCCTACGCATTTAGGGACATATATACGTCTCATTTGGGTTACCTACTAAGAGGGGTTGACGGAAGAGCTCCCTGCCAGCGAGGGTATACTAACAGCAGGTCTTTACCCGTGGAACGGTATTGATACCCTTCATGCTGGGGTTACAGGTTGGACCCCACCAGTTCAGTTTTGGGGCATGTCGGTTAGATAATTACCTCCCACAGTCACAGTCTCAGTAAAAGAACTCAGATAGTTCTTCAAATTTCAAGACTATCAGATACAGTCAAGTTCAGATACAGTACGGACCTCAGCTAGTTCCATCAGATTTAGGACGGTCAGATACAGTCACTCATGTTATCAGTTATATCAGTTCTTAGAACTCATGTTATCAGTATTCAGCTTCAGAACTGTCAGATACAGTCAACCAGACCAGTTCTTCATAATCAGAACTATCAGAAATAGTTATTTATGTATCAGTAACATAGTATCAGTCCCTTATATATCACTCATGGGTTAGCTTGTGGTCCTTCGGGGTCATGGACACCGTGTAGCGTTTTGGGTACCAGATTAAGGGCATTACAAAGGGCTCAGGGGTTATATTCTCTCCATAAAACTTGGTATCTCAGGCATGTTAGTCTTCCCTAATTGCTATTTGCTTAAAAACATGTGTTTTAAAGTATTATTTACGTGGTTTTGGTGTTTATTTTGAAACATGGTTTGAGTGTTTTGAATGCTTGTTGCTGAATAATGTTTTTCATGATTTACAAATGACTGTTCATGCTTTAACTATGCTTTTTAAATTATGGGATGCATGGGTAGGGTGAATAACGAGGTGATTGTGATTTCCCCCAACTTTTGACTTTTGAAGTGGTAATGGCCTCAACCCCACATTGTGAAATTCGTTTTGAATATGAAAAGTATGCATATAGAACTACTTTTGAACTATTGCATAATCTGAAAAGTTAATGAAGCATAATGGTTTTGAATTGAACCTTATGGGTTATGTAATTCCTCAAGCTAAAGTATAATTGAACCAAGGGAGTTGTGAATTTTCCCAAGTGATGATAATTGATTTGGCATGTTGTTGTTACCTTGAAAGTGTAGTTGGTATGGCGATACCAACAATGTATGCCTCAATGTGTAATGTCGTTCAATTAATGGGAATGTGTGACAAATGTTTTAATTGGGCTTTAAAAGAGGATTATGTAGCTGAGTTGTGAAAGTAGAGGTCCCGAGGGACCAATACTGAAAACTGCAGTTACCGACGCAGGGGTTTACATGACCGAGTGGTTTGAGTCCCCCTTATTATTATCATATGATTGGGAGGTTCGAGTCCCCCATATTTTATTGCATGATTAGGTGCTTAAGTCACTTTGGTATGCCAGGTGGTTTGAGTCCCCAATGGTACATATGTATATCCTTTGGTTCATGCGGTTATAGGCACTAGGGCCCTTCCAGCTGGGGAAGAGATGGGCCCTTATAGCCCCAGGGTGCCTTCTTATGTTATGATGGTTGGGCTACACAAATCCAGGCTAAAGTTTTAAAGTTCATGCTAAGCCTTGTTCCTTATCCCCGCATATTACTTATGTATATATTATGATATGATTCATATGGTATTGAAATGATTAGACTTGACATTATAATATCCCCTATCCCTGAGTTACAAGCTAGTGTTCACCCTACTAACCATACCCAGATGTTGTATCCTTATGCAATGCAGGAACCGGAGGTACTTCTACTTTTCTATGTAGGGTTAGGTGGATTGTCCCAGATCGTTAGTTCATTATGGTGAAGTGGTGAGCTTCCATTCTCTGGAAGGCTTAGGCATTTCATCAGTTTTCATTCTTAGATTTGAGTTGATCATTTTTATTATATTAAAATTATCATTGTCATTGTCAGAGTCGGGGACATGTCCAGACCAGGACTGGTTTTTGGTTCTTTTGTATAGAGGCTTTATTGGATTACTGTGGACTTAGGGGTTGTTGGTTGGATATGTTTTGTCAGTTGTCAGATTATCGGTCATAGACATAACTTTTATTCTTTAAATTTTTCTTGTGCTATTTTGTTATATGTTAGGAATTCAGCCATTGTTGGGCGATGTACAGTGTTTGGTTAGGTTCAGGGGGTGGTCTCCGGTCCACGGTAGATTGGAGATGCCCTCCATGGACAGGCCCTGATACGGTTCATGACAAAAACATACAACAAACAAGTGAAATTATGTGTTTAATACCATGAGGATGATAATGCAATGTTCACGATCCATCATAATAAGTATTTCCACAACCAAGCACATGAGGTATTATCACAACCAATCATAATAATATATTTTCACAACCACGCGAGCCAATATCCACTCATTAATTCCACCATCCTTGAATTTCCCCATGTTTCATATGCCAACAAGTATGAATTTATCATAAGACATTAATGATACTACATTTGTCATTTCAACAACACGATACAATTATTCACATGTATTGAAAGCTATCAATATCACATAGGACCCCACACGGTCACACATATTACATAATATCTCAATTTCAACAATTACGTCACATATAGGCCTCCACATGGGCACAACACATAGATAGTCATTTTTCATGATTATTTCCCACTCTTAAAATGCATTTCGTACCATCATTTACTACCCAGCCATAACCTACCTCGAATGTCAAAACCGATCAGCTACACTTTGAACCCATGACTTTACTTTCTACAAACTAACCCGAAATCAACTAAAACCAAGATATATAGAATCTATGCGTCAAAACAAAGCTAACGATACCAGTATTAACTACTTTTTATTGGGAGTCATAAGAAACACCCAAAATGGGTTTTCGAAAAACAAGGGAAAATCATTACTTTACTTCAAAACATATTTTCCATTTGTTTAGGAATCTATAGCTGAAAACTCAAGTCAAATCAAGTAAGAAAATGAGGTTCAAATCGAAGAAAACCCATTTTTGAGCTTTATCGAGTAAAATCTTTGAAATACATGTTAAAATCAAGAATCAAAGTAGTTTTGAAGGTTAAATAGATGAAAAACTAGTAATTATGAGATTAAAACATTATTCAAGTGAAAAGGAGTGAAATTGGTGTTTAAAATCAAGCCCTAAGATTTTGGAGTTTTGAGAAATTAATCAAGGAATTAAAGTAGAAATGGATGAAATCTCACCTTAAATTTGTAATAGAATCAAGAGATAGATGTTAATCTAGATTTCCAAGCTCCAGTTTTAAGCTCTCACACTATTTTAGTGTTTAACTCCCAAGAGGTGAGGCAAGGTGAAAGAATGGACAGTGGCAAAAAAGAGGGGTAAAAGGGTTGTTTTATACACTGCATTGATCTAGAAAAATAAAAATTTTTGAGTCCAACCCGAACTCCGACTGGGTGTTCGAAATTCACTTGGAGTCCGATATACGCAAACCAAACCACTATTTAATTTATTATTAACCAAGGGTATAAGTAGTGGTATCGTCATACCAACTATAGCTTGCAAGCAATGTCCTTAGCCATCCTTTTTGAGAAGAAGGGATTCCCATGTACCTATAGATTACATTATTAAGTTGACATGGGAGAATCCCATGTACCACACAAGATGTTTGTTATTAAGTTTTCTTGGGGGATTCCCTTGTACCCCACATGGCTTTCAACTAGACCAACCATAACCACCGAGACATTACCATTTAACCATTTCAAACCATTTAAATCATTTATACCATTTAGGGTTCCATTACCAAGTTATACCATGAAAGTTGGAGACATAGTGTTTCCAAAGCCAAAATCATATACTAATTAACCATTCCCATGCAAACAAATGTACAAACCACCATAATAATATGAAAATCATAAGTAAAAGACATGGTAAAACCATAACCATTCATTGTAACCAAAACCTCCAACATGTATTTGATAACCAAAACCAATACAATATTTATGGTATGAAAACAATTTATTAAACATGCCGTTAGTTGAAACAAAATATGAGGAGAAGTAACATGCCCTAGATTATGAAGATGACGAAGAGAAATCACCTATGTAAGTCCTAAATTGACCACCTTGAAAGAAACCTAGCCTTCCTTAACCCAAGATCCTTGAGAGAATTTGAGAGTGTTTAAGAGAGTTTGATTGATTGCAAGTGGGTTAATGAAGACCCAAAAAGGAACTTTATGTCGTGGGGTCATAATAGGTTAAGAGGGGAAGTGTCTAGATTACCCCTAATTTAAACTACTTAAAATTCTCGCAGGATGGTACGACCACTCCACCCTAATCGTACCCTAAGGTACGAGTGGTACCCTTATCTTGTACCCTAGGCCTCACCTTAGACCCCAACACTGTCCAACATACAACCACCCAAGCCAAACCGTACCTAACTATACGACTAGTACCATGAATTATACCCTAGGCAGAATAGAATCACCTAGACTAAACTTAGGGAAATATACGATTGTCACCTTACTATTAGTACCCTAACATACGACTTTTACGTTCCAACCATACCTTAGACAGAAACCATCCAACCTACACTGATCACCATACGACCAAGACCAACAAAACCGTACCACATCATACGAGAAGTACCCCAAGTCATATGAAGTCCATAAGCCAAAAACTATGAAATTTTCTAAGGGACAAAACCCTGGGTATTTCAGTCTCCCCCACTAGGATCATTCATCCCAAAATGACGGACAAGGTAGTACAAGAACTAATTACACCCTAACATAACCATTCCAACCTTTAACTAAGTTAGAAAACAAAGAAGCAAGGAAATCAACCTTCCTTTAACCAATTTAAAAGGCAAAGATGTGATCAAGAACACATACCTTCCATACGAATATTCGAAGCAGAAAACAAATGTGGATACTTGGACTTCATGTCCTCTTCTACTTTCTAAGTAGCTTATTCCACTTTGTGGTTCCACCATAGAACCTTAACCAAAGCTACATCCTTGTTCCGCAATCGATGAACCTGTCGATCCAAGATCTTAATCAGGATCTCTTCATAAGATAGAGAATTTAAGATACCCAATCCTTCCAAAGGAGCAACCAATGAAGATCACCTATACACTTTCTCAACATAGAGACATGGAATACCGTATAAATGAAGCTCAAACTAGAAGGAAACTCCAATTCATATGCAACATTACCAACCCTCCTTAAAACCATATAAGGATCAACATATTGGGTACTGAGCTTCCCTTTTTTCCTAAACTACATTACTCCCTTCATGGGAGACACCTTTAGGAACACCCTATCCCCAACCTCAAACTCTAAGACCTTACGCCTTATATATGCATAGGACTTTTGGCGACTTTGGGCAGCCTTAAGCCTATCTCGAATCACTTTTAACTTTTCCATAGCTCGATAAACCAAATCCGGGCCAAACATATCTGCCTCACCAAGGTCGAACCACCCAATAGGAGATCTACACCTCTTACCATACAATGCCTCAAAAGGGGTCATCCCAATGCTAAAATGATAGTTATTATTGTAAGCAAACTCTACAAGAGGTAGATGCTTAACCCAATTACCACCATAATCAATCACACATACACGAAGCATATCTTCTAATGTCTGAATAGTCCTTTCTACTTGCCCACCTATCTACGGGTGAAAAGCAATACAAGACTAACCTTAGTACCCAACCCCTTCCAAAACGACCGCCAAAAGTGAGATGAAAATTGCGTACCACGATCAGAGATAATCAAAATAGGTACCCCATGCAGCTTTAAAATATCATAAAGATGTAACCTTGTATAATCCTTAACTGAAACATTAGTCTTCACTGGAAAGAAGTAAGCCGACTTTGTCATCCAATCCACGATGACCCAAACTGAATAAAATTGGTTCTGAGATAGAGGAAGATCAGTAACGAAATCCATGTTGATCTCTTCCCATTTCTATTCCAGCAGTTCAATTTTATGATACAAGCCTTCAGACCTTATGTGCTTAACTTTCACTTGTTGACACACCAAATATTTGGCCACAAAATTAGCCATATCCTTTTTCATACCATTCCACCAATACATATCCTTAAGATCATGATACATTTTCGTCAAATCGATATGAGCAACATAGCATGATTTATGCGTCTTAGCCAATACCCTTTCTCGCAAACTATCAACGCCCACATAACCTCCATTGGTACCGCAAGGTACCATCACCACTGATCTTAAATATCATTACCTTTTTCCCACTTACATCACCTTTGATTTTCATCAAGACAGAATCTAGCATTTGTTTCTCCTTGATCTTTGCACCAAGAGACAACTGAACCACTTCTTGTACCAACACACTACTATTCTCGAAGTCCAAAAGGCAAACTCCAAGATTAGCCAAGAGGTTAATATCCTTCACCAACTTCTGCATCCCTTATCCACATGAGATAAACTCCCCATGGACAACCTGCTAAGAGCATCAGCAACAACAATAGCCTTACCTGGATGGTAGTAAATACTCATGTCATAGTCCTTGAGAAGCTCAAGCCATCACCTCTTCCTGAGGTTAAGCTCTTTTTGAGTGAACACATACTGAAGACTCTTATGATCCGAGAAGATATCCATGTGCACTCCATTCAAATAGTGTGCCAAATTTTTAATGCAGACACCACAACTAATAATTCTTGATCATGAGTTGGAAAATTCCTCTCATGCACCTTCAACTGCCTAGAAGCATAGGCAACTACCTTACCATACTGCATCAAAACATAGCCAAGTCCCACTCAGGAAGTATCACAGTAAATCACAAACCCCTCATTTTCTTCAAGAAAGGTCAAAATCAGAGCCAAAGTTATCTTATCCTTCAGCTTCTCGAAACTACCCTCACAAGCATCCGACTAAGAGAACTTTACCTTCTTCTGAGTCAACTTAGTCAATGAGGCAGAAATCGTTGAAAAAATCTCCATAAACCACCTATAGTATTCGGTCAAACCCAAGAATATCCACCATGTTAGACCCAGAAAAGTGACAGCGTTCAACTAGAATACACATTTCGAGAATTTGGCATACAACTACTGCTCTTTCAAGATCTGCAATGCCACATGGAGGTGATTGGAATAATCCACCTCACTCTTAGAGTACACCAAAATATAATCAATGAATACAATGACAAACAGATCCAGAAACTAATAAAATACCTTATTCATCAAATCCATGAATATCACCGGAGCATTGGCCAAACCAAATGACCTAACCAAGAACTCAAAGGTCCCATATCGGGTATGGAATGTCATCTTAGGGATATGCACCTCCTTAATCCTAAGATGATGATATCCAGACCAACAATCTATCTTTAAAAAAAATTGGCACCTTACAACTGATCAAACAAGTCATCAATTCTAGGAAAAAGATACTTATTCTTAAATATTACCTTATTCAACTGCCGATAGTCAATACATATCCAGAGGGAACTATCCTTTTTACGCATGAATAACACCAGTGCACCCTATGGGGACACACTAGGACGGATAAAACCCTTATCCAAAAGATCTTTAAGTTGCTCCTTAAGTTCCTTTAACTTAGTCAGAGTTATTCTATAAAGAGGAATAGATATTGGACAAGTGTCTAGAACCAAATCAATCCCAAACTCAATCTCCATGTTGGGAGGAACATCAAGAAGATCATTCGAAAAGACCTCAGAAAACTCATTCACCACCAGTACTGAATATAAAGAAGGACCTTCTAAGTTAGAGTCTTTAACCCGAATGAAATGATAGAGACACCCTTTAGAGATTAACCTCTGAGCTCTAAGATTTGATATAAACTTCCCCTTAGGATATAAGGAACCACCCTCCCATTCAATAATCGGTTCACTAGGGAACATAAAAACAACTGTACGGGTCTGACAGTCTAAGGACGTGTAGCATGAGTGTAACCAATCCATCCTCAGAATGAGATCAAAATCCACCATATCTAATTCGAACAAATCCAACAAAGTCTCCTTACTACCAACAGATACCACACACCCCTTATAGACTCTTTTAGCAACCACAGAGCCACCTACTGGGTAGAAATAGAAAAAGGATCTGATATAACCTCGGGATCAAAACCAAAATACACAACCACAAATGAGGTTACATAAGAGAGAGTGGACCCCAAATCAATTAAATAATACATATCATAAGAAAAGAGTTGTAACGTACTAGTCATGACATCAGGTGATGCCTCAGACTACTATCGGGATGCAAGAGCATATAACCGATTTTGGTCTGTGCTGGTACCAAAAGAAGAAATAGATACAGAAGTAGCACCCCTGGGTGCAGGAGCAGATGAATAGGTAACTGAAACCTTGTTCGCTCCCAAAGCAACCTTAACAACCAAATAATTTCTAAGCATATAATATGGCTGACCATATTTGAAGCACCTGTCCTTCCCATCATCATAAAATCCCTGATACAACCGACCATGGTACCTAAAAAGATGACATAATAAAGTCGACTGAGCCCCACTATCCTAAGATTGGGCACCCTATTTCCTGAAGTTATCGCCACCCTACTGACGCCTGTCTCCCGACTACTTCGGGTAAGGAGCATTAGCTATGGAGAAAGAACCAAAACTCTCCCATTTCTTCTTTGGTCACTTACCACCATCCCGACACTTTATTATTTACCACCACCCTGCTCAAAGAATCCAAATATCTTACCCTAACTTTCACCTACCTTAACCTGCTTTCTTTTTTTCTCATCCACCTGTTGCATATGAACAACCAACCTAAAGATATCTATGTCCTCAGTAATGTAGTCTTTCTTTTAAGGATCAACTCACTAGACATTCCTGAAGAAAACTTTCTCATCCTGGCCCTCATATCCTACACTATTTTAGGAGCATACCTAGACAACTGGTGAAATTTCAAGGCATACTCCTTGACCGACATCTTCCCCTATTTTAGATTAATAAATTCCTTTGTTTTTGCTTCCCTAAACTCTTGAGAAAAGAAGTGATCCAGAAAAGCATTAGAGAAAATCCACATTCCTTGATGACTCATCAACCTCACCCCTTGCCTGATCTCATTCCTTGTACCATTGGTATGACACATCCTTTAGCTGATAGGCAACAAAATTCACCCCTTTCATATTCGTGGCCTGTATAACCCTAAAGATATTTTCCATCTCATTCAGAAAACCCTGACAATCCTCCTCAACTTTAACACCAGTAAAAGTTGGAGGAATCAATAGTATAAAGTGGACAACCCTTATGGACTCAGAAGATGCAATACTAGATGCACCACACTGAGCCTGAGAAGCTACCAACTGAGCAATCACATGGATCGACTGACAAAACTCTGCATTGGTCACGTCTTCCTGAGGAGCCTGAGGAGGAATAGAAGAAATCGGTGGAACTCCTGGACAATCAAGAATGAGACCCCTAGAACGAGAATGGATCCCATGAGTAGAGTGTGTCCCATCAACATTGTCCCTAGTTAGAACAGGGGAGTGTTCGTGCACATCAGATCGTCGAGGAATGATCTAAAATGCGAACAAATAGGAATTAGAAAAGATTCCAGAACTTAGACTCCAGGATTGAAAATAGAACATAAATAAAGAGAAACATTCCCAAGTGCCTTGTATTCTCTCTCTTATGAGTATGGCACACTACACACCCTTAAAAGAGACTTTACTCGACATGGCTTTGTAGACTCCCAATTGACCATAAACCTAAAGTTCTGATACCAACTAGACACGACCCAAATCGGGGTCTTATTGTAATGGGCATCCCAAGTCCAACCGAATCGGGGACCACCCCTGTTACCCTTCCCAACCTCCAATTATATACCCTGAGTTGGATGAATTCCAGACATAAAACAAGATAGCATTTTGAACAATTCTCACTTTGGGATAGGTCCATAACTGTGACCAACCCAAGCAAGTCAAACTATCCAATACCCAACCAATAACCATACCAAAACCAAAACCAAAACAATAACCAAGTACGAGTCCATAATATAATAGGATGGAACAATCATAAATACAGTCAAATGGTATCTGCCATAATACCAATACCAATGTCAAGGAGTACACCACTACCAACACCATCCATACCAACCCATAGTAGTCCCACAAAGCCTCTAACCAAAAGTAAAACAATATCTAGTTGGGGTAGCCAAAACCTATGTCTATGAACTAATTTGAGTATGTAAATACATTCATGATATGAAAAATAGCCTTCCAGAACATGAAAGTTCACCACTATAATCCAATAGTTGATCCCGAATCCTATTACTAAGTGGGATGGGTAGAATGGTTAGTTCCTACATCGTGTGGGGATACAGCGCCAGAAGATGGGTTAGCGAGTGAATGCTAGCATACACTCAGGATAAGGATAAAATAATGCCAATCTTCAAAACCATGTAAACCAACCATATGCATTCACAACCATACATATAAATAAATAACTATGCGGGAAAAAAGAATTGGGTTTAGCATGCCTTTAAAACCATTAACCTGGGTATGTGTAGCTTAATCATCCTAGAACCACCCACGGGCTATATGGGTATAGTGTAACCCTTTAAACAGGCCACAGTGCATGTAGCCGCATGAACTAAAGATACCATAGGAGTAAGGGATTCTCGAGTACCCTTCACTCTCCATGATACATATGTACAAGTGTACTTAGGGGATTTCTGTGTACCCCATAAGTATCATATATGGTCGCCATGACCAATTCTTTTGTTGGAAAACATAAGTTTCTAGTGTTCTTCCATTGGACTCACAACTTCACGATTAGCAATCACACCTCACCATTATTTCCACACTAAAACCATTACCATACAACCAAATCGCCATTCCATTTATTATTAACTAAGTCTATAAGTAGTAGTGTCGTCATACCGACTATAGCTTGTAAGTAATGTCCTTAGCCATCCTTTTAAGAATAAGGGATTCCTATGTACCCATAGATTAAATTATTAAGTTAACTTGGGGGAATCTTATAACGCCTCAAATTTGGTACCCAGAATGCTACACGGTGATCATGACCCCAAAAGACCACAAGATAATCCATGACTGATATTTGTACCTGAACACTGCATAATATACTGTATAATTGCAGAAACATGAACTGAAAGGACTTAAGGTTAAAAAAAACATAACTGATAAGTCATAACATATAGATGGGATATGTAATACCCAAAACACTTAAATAACTGTCTGAACATGATAGTATGAAAAGCCTCTAACTGACTAAACTGTATGAATAAGGAGTTGATGGGACATGTCCCCAACTAACTCCAACTAATAAATTAATTAATGAGATAATAAAGAAATAGTCATGTCCTCGAAGGATGAGGACTTACTGCTATTTCTGACTACTGGGAATAGAATGCTACTGATGCTCTGAAGCTCATGCTTCTGAACCTATGGTATAAAACACCATAGCACAAATGCATCAGTACTTTGAATATACTGGTATGCATGAAAGGTAGACTGAATGCAAAGGGTTCACATGCATGAACTATACTAACTGACTGGACAACATGAACATGAGAATACATGCATGAATACATAATAACTGTAACTGAGTTCATGATAACATGATTACTGAATCTGAGTAATGATAACAAGAGATATTGATAACTGTATAACTAAAATAACTGAAACAGAGCGACTGTATTAGACAGTCTAGTTTTTTATGGAACTAGCTGAGTTCTGTACTATTCTGAGTTAACTGTATCTGACAGTCCTAAATTTTGTAGAACTATTTGAGCTCTATTACTGAGACTGAATGACTGTATCTGACAGTCCTGATTCTATAATTAAAACTGTGGGAAGTAGTTATCTAACTGACATGCCCCTAATATGCTATTATAGCTGAGTTGGGGTCCAATTTGTAACCATAATTAGAAGGGTGTCAATACCGCGCCACTGGTAAGGATAATTTGTGAGTAACCCTCATATAACTGGTAACTTTAGTGAGAACGTTGGGAAACCTTACATAACAGGTTAAACCACCTCATATACCCTCATATAGCAGGCTATGAAGTCTCAACCTATGTTGGCTACGTAGTTCTGGAATGCAAGGATTGTTTCTAAGAATCACAACCTCATATAACAGGTGAGTTCCCATCTTTGGGTTCATTCGGTGCTAATTCCTACTCCCACCTGAATAGACATTGAACATGGATTATTGAACTAAATTAACTGAGTTCCATTGACTGACGGAATAGTATTGAGATTACTGTATTACTGAGATTTCCTAAGTCACATGACTGACTGAGGATATCGTGAAAACATGATACCGACTCTAGGCACACAACTATATTTTTTGGGTACAAGTACCCCCAGGACTCCATGGAAAGAAACTGACAAAGCATGACTTTCTTGATTACATGACTAACATCAACAATCCATAATTCATTGAGTAAGACATTTCATCAAATATTTGGCATGCATAAACTTGTACATGAATGGGAATTTCATATTATCATACTAGTACAACACTTTTCTTTCACATAGGCATTTAATCAAACACATGGGGAGCATGCTTTGGTTATAAAATCATCAACACATCTACTAATCATGGATACATCAATCAACTTATAATTTGAAGGGGGTTTATCATGGTTATTATGCAAATCATCACATACTAGGGTCAATCGTTGGAATATCTAATTTAAAACATGAATCAAAACCACACAGCATCATGAACATGAATTTCAATTTAATTTAAATCATGAACATTCACAAATACCCAAATCTTGGATTTTAAAAGAGATTCTTGAGCTTCATGGGTGAAAGGGATCCATGAAGCAACACATGACATACCTGGGTTGTGAGTTTCTTGAATTTCTTGGTTTCTTGAAGAAGGATTTGGATCTTGTTATTGGGGATTATCTTTGAGAGAAAACCCTAATTTGATGTTGTGAATGAATAATGAACTTATAAGCTTTGATCTGATATAATTAGAGGTTAAAACGGGTGGAAACAGACTCAAATACCCATTAAAATGACTTAAAATTCGCTGAACGGGACCTAAGATGCCTCGTGCAATGGTCCATTGCTGGCTCGACGGTTTGTCATTTCGACCATCGTACACAGACCAAAAAAAACTCACTGCCTTATAGCGACGGCTTGGGCGACGGTCCGTCGCAAGTTCGATGGTTTGTCAACCTGTCCGTCGCACCTTATCCAGAAGGTTGACTCACTGCCTTGGCTGGGATGATCTAGGTGATGGTCCGTCTCAAGATCGACGATCCATCAACCTGGGCGATTCTAACAGCTCTGAGTAAAACGTCCGTAACTTTTTACTCCGATGTCGGATTTGGACAAAATTGGTATCGTTGGAAAGTTAATTCAATTTCCCACATTCAAAAAAATAGATTCATATTTCAAAGTAAGTTTCTGACATTCTTAGAAAGATTTCAAGCTAGGTAGAAGTATGGGTATTATAATATCTCCCCCTTGATAACATTCGTCCTTGAATAAGACTGAGTGAGAGGGGAGAAGATAAACTGACATACATACTGAGCTTGAATGACTGGAACATGACTTCATGATTGATATGACTGATAACTGAATATATCATACTAAACATGCATATCTGATGCATGTGTAACTGATTCATGAATGCATGACTGAGTGTTCTGATGAACTAAGGTTCTCAGAATGAGAATGCATATCTATTTCATGATTATATAATTGAACTGATATATGAATGCATGACTGAATATGTCATGGTATTTAATACCAAGTTTATAATGGAATTCTGAGCATGAACTGAATAAGCTTAAGGAGAACTATTACCTTGAGCTTAATTAGAGTTGGCGGAGAAGAGGTAAGGATACTTGTTTCACATATCTGCTTCTGCTTCCCAAGTAGCTCCCTCAACGTACTGATTTTGCCAAAGAACTTTGACTAGAGGGACTTCTTTCTAATAGTCTAGGATTTCAACTGGAATTTCTTTATAAGAGAGGTTGTTCTAAACATCTATGCTCTGAATAAGGACTAAAAATGCTGGGTCACCTATGTAATTCTTGAGCAGAGAGGCATGGAAGACTGGATGAACTGAGGCTAGATCTGAAGGCAATTTGAGCTCATAGTCTACTTTGCCAAGACGACTGAGAATTTTAAAGGGACCGATATATCGAGGACTAAGCTCTCCCTTCTTGCTGAATCTCTTCACTGTCTTCATGGGAGAGATTGTTAGATAGACATAATCACCAATCTCAAACTCAATATCCTTTCTGCGCACATCTACATAAGACTTATGTCGGCTTTGAACAGTCCAGAGTCTTTCTCTGATCAACTGAACTTTCTGTAAGGCATTGAATACTAAGTCAGGCCCTTTAACTGAGGCCTCACTAACTTCATACCAATCGATTGGAGATCTACATCTCCAACCATAGAGATCTTTGAATGGAGTCATTTGAATACTGGAATGATAGCTGTTGTTGTATACAAACTCAATCAAAGGCAAGTGGTCATCCAAACTACCCTTGAAATCAATTGCACACGCCATTAGCATATCTTCTAAAGTCTGAATGGTCTTTTCTACTTGACCATCTGTCTGAGGATGGAAGGCTGTACTGAGATAAACTTGGGTACCAAGACCCTTTTGGAAAGATTTTCAAAAACAAGATGTGAACTGGGTACCTCTGTCTGAGATAATAGCTAACGAAACACCGTGCAATCTAACCAACTCCCTGATGTAGAGTTTAGCGTAAGCTTGGTCATTCTATTTATAATGACCCAGACTGAATCATGCTGGCGAGGAGTATGAGGTAAACCCATCACGAAGTCCATGTTCACTTTTTCCCACTTCCAAGAAGGAATATTGAACTCCTGCATGGACCCACTAGGATTCTAATGCTCTATTTTAACCTACTGATATGTAGAGCGCATAGCCACAAACTCTACAATATCTCTCTTCATCCCACTCCACCAATAGATCCCCCGCAAGTCACGGTACTTCTTTATGGCCCCTGGAAAAATAGAGTAGCGCGCATTATGCGCTTCTTCAAGAATTTTCTACCTTAAGCCATCTACACCTGGAACATACAGATGACCCTGACAACACAAAACACCATCTCCCCCTTGGGAGAAAACCTCTACTTTCTTATCCTTAACTGAGCAACGGAGAGCAGAAAATGGCTTAGCTTGAGCAACGGAGAGAGAGAAACACGTTCCTCTCTTATTGTCGCTAGTCATCTCCATCGCCGAGATTGTTCTAAGTTTTGGTATGATGATTATGTCTATTTTGATTTTCGTTATATTCATGAGTAGCTAAACTTATCTGTTAGGGTTATGGAAACCTTGTAGTATACTCTCTATTGCTATGGGTTTGTGAATTTATGATGTGTAATGCACTTATATCATTACTCTCTTCATTATAATTGAATTCTCGTGGTTGCAAACATAGGGAATATGCCATTATAGCAATAACTTGTTTGATAGAAAAGTTGTTGTTTGGAAAAGAGAGTGTGACAAGAAATTAGGGTTTCCAACCTCTAGTTTACACGTTAATGCCCTAACAGGATTAACTACTTGGAGAGTTCGTATTAGTTATTGTACACTTTAGGTTCGAGAGAACTAAGGTGAATAAATCCTTGATGGTTGAAAAACACTTGGATTTAGAATTAGAATACGTCTCTCTATAAGTGCATGCATGTATAAAATTCGTATTACCCATAGTTAATATAGAAGTAGAAGCTACAAGGTGGACATAACCCTAACTTGTCATTCTCTGTGATCAATTACTTTTACATATATCGCCTCATTCGTTACACTAATAGTACTATTGTGCACTTAAACCAAAACCCCCCTTATCTTGGAATCTTCGACCAACAGTCTAATAATAATAACAATACTTAGTGATCATAGTATTCCCTATGGGATTCGACACCCAACCCAGTTGGGTTCTATATTTGACAACGACTGCTTACACTTTCTAACGAGAGTTGTAATTTGGGCGTATCAATTTTTGGTGTCGTTGCTGGGGAATACGGTTGTCAACTAAGTTTGTGATACTTAATAGACCCTTTGGTCAAAGATTCTCAAATTTTACTTTTTGTTTGTTGTTTTTGTTTTGTTCAGTTTAGTGGATTGCATGCCAAATACACGAAGATCTGGTCAGCCATTATTACCTATAAATCCTGAACCACATCTCATTGGCAGAATGGATGCGCAACGAGACCCTGAAAGGATAGCTGCTCAACAGGAGCAGGCTAGATTAGCTATATTGGCAGCTGCGCAAGTAAATCAATAGAATGCTGATAAACCAGGTCGGGTACCAAATCCTGATGATGAGGACCTGGGTGATGATGAGTTATTAAATCCAAGGCGTGCAGATGATGTGGTTGCACCAGTAAACAGAAATGTCAACAGAGATCGTCAAGCTAGAATGAGACCCGAACGCCGAGCTGTGCAAGTTATTTTTGATGATGATGATAACGACTTGGATGGGGCTGGTGCCACAGGGGCTATTATTCCTCCACCCTTGGCACCCGGAGCCAAGTTTAATAGCACTAGCACCATGATCCAGCTATTGCAACTCAAAAGGTTATTTGGTGGACTTGCAGACGACGATCTAAATATGCATCTGATTAATTTTATCTCAACATGCAAATCATTTGACAATCCAGGGGTTGGACAGAATGTAATCCGACTGTGCTTATTCCCATTGTCTCTATCTGGAGAGGCAACTCTATGGTTAAACGGGCTAACTCCTGACTCTATTACCAATTTGAGGTAACTGAAAGATGCTTTCCTAGAAAGATTCTTTCCGCCATCCAAGAGGGCACAATTGAGAGATGAGATAAGCAATTTCAGACAGCTTCCAACTGAAGCTCTCCACAAAACATGGGAGAGGTTCAAGAAGAAGCTTACACGGTGCCCAAATCATCAGATGACCAATGTCCACTTGATGGAAATATTATATAGGGATTTGAACTCGGTGACTAAGCCAGTGGTAGATAATGCTGCGGGTGGGTCATTCATGGACCTAACTTTTCTTGAGGCGTCTGACATGCTGGATCGTATGACAAAGCAGAGTAGAGCTTGTCATACCAAGAATTCTAAGGTAGCAAGCTCTACTGTATCTATTGGCATGACGGCAGAACAGAGGCAAAGAGAAGAGGGACGTGACCAGGATATAGCTCACATGAAAACACAGATGGACCTTTTCACTAAGCATTTATTATCATGAAAGACAGAGAAGGTTAAAGCTGTAGCATCACAGGGAAGGGTTGACTCCAATCCTGAGGAAGAAGCCAATTACTTGAACAATCAGATGGGTTTCCGAGGTGGTGGCCAAGGAAACCAAGGTTGGAACCATCAAGGAGATTGGAAAAATAAAAGTGATAGGAGTGGACTGTATGTAACTCCAGGAAACCGTGATAATACTGCTACCAGTTCAGGCAAAATATCTATGGAGGACATAATGGAGAAAGTATTAAAGGGAGTTGAGGCGGCAAATTCTGGGGTGACTACAATAAAGAGTGACGTATCTTTCATAAGTCAACTTGTAAATTCGCACTCAGTTGCTATTAAACAATTGGAGCAGAAGATGAGCCAGTTATCCGCAGCATTCAACCAAAGAAAGAATGGGACCCTACCAAGTGATACAGTTCAAAATTCGAGGACTGATGGATCGTGTATGGCCATTACCACTAGGAGCAGTAAGATGTTATCTAGTCCAGGTTTGGGAGCTTCCTCTTATACTGATGAGGTTGAAATGGATTGGGAGATGGTTGATGAATCTCTAGTGGTTCCTGTGGAGTTGGGAGGTTTGAAAAAGAAAAGTGCGGAAGTTGAACAACCAACTAAGCCGAAGCATGTTAGTGATGTGGAGCTAGGCATAAGAAAGGAGGTAAAAGTTGCTCCAACTGAAATTCCAAGGCCGCCACCTCCATTTTCACAACGATTAAAGAAGAAAAAAGATGATGGAAAGTTTAGCAAATTCATGGCTATGTTGAAGCAGTTGACAGTGAATGTGCCCTTAGTTGAAGCACTGGAACAGATGCCTGGATATGCTAAGTTTATGAAAGACCTGTTGACAAAGAAAAAGACTGTGAGCTATGAAATGGTAGACAATCTTCATCATTGTAGTGTTATTTCTACAAGATCTATTGTCCAGAAGAAAGCTGATCCAGGAGCATTTACTGCTCCATGTACGATTGGATTGCTAAAGTTTAAAAAGGCCCTTTGTGATCTTGGGGAAAGTATCAATCTTATGCCATTGACGGTTTTCAAGAAATTGGGTTTGGGAGATCCTACGCCTACTAATATGCGGCTTCTAATGGAGGATAGATCAGTAAAAAGACCGATTGGGATTCTACATGATGTACTTGTAAAAGTTGCTGATTTTATATTTCCTGCCGATTTTGTAATTCTTGATTATGAAGTGGACTTTGAAGTACCCATAATTTTGGGTAGGCCATTCTTATCAACTGGAAGGGTGTTAGTTGACATGGAGCTGAATGAGCTGAAATTTAGGCTCAATGAGAAAGAAGTTAGCTTTGAAGTATGTCGGTCTATGAAACAACAAAAAGAGATGAGTGTCTTCTCGATAGTTGATGTATTCTATGAAGATAAGCGAGATGTACCAGTTAAGGATATGTCTTTTGTGGAGACCATAACTGGTTTGGTTAAACTAGCAAGCAAGGATGTGAGTGACTTCAAAGTGGTTGGACTAAGAATAAAGCATTGTCTTGATCCAACAAATGAGGTACAAATGGTATCATCGATGTATCTTGACGTAGTCTGAGTAGTCAAGATAATCTATTCATGCCGCGATGTTAAATTAGGAGTTGCATGGGAGGCAACCCATCTTTCTAATCATTTTTGTTGTTTTTGATTAAGTGTAGGTGCACAAAGTACTAAGGAGAATATTAGTACCAATTTTAATTTGGAAGCGAGACATGTCAATGGTGGTAAGTTTAGGAGTGATGGGAACATTACAGGTAAGTTGGAGTGGTCAAATGTGTAAGGCTCAAGTATGATTTACATTAGATTCGTGCCTTGAATTATGTTAATTCGACCCCAAAAGTTTCATGGTGCGACTTTATTTTGTGACTTTCAATGAGTTCTGTGGTGGTAGCATAGGGATCGGGCCGATAGGCCCGATCCCGAAGCCCACCACTGACCCCGATGGGGGTGCCCCGCGGTATGGACCTTTTCGACCAAGAGTGCTTCGTTTTTCCTACATAGGCAATAGGATAGGTGCCGCCTATGCCAACATAGGCAATAGGTTAGGCGCCGCCTATGCCATTGCCTATGCTCACTGCCTCACATAGGCAATAGGATAGGCGCCGCCTATGCCAATATAGGCAATAGGCTAGGCGCCGCCTATGCCATTGCCTATACTCACTGCCTTACATAGGCGGTAGGCTAGGCGCCGCCTATGCCAACATAGGCAATAGGTTAGGCGCCGCCTACTTATGCTTAGGCAATGCTATAGGCGCCGCCTACTTATGCTTAGGCAATGCTATAGGCGCCGCCTATCAACATAATTTTTGCCCACTAACCCGTTTGTGAATGGACCAACCCGACCCATGGCTCATCCTTTAAACATATTCTCTACTCTTAAATCCCACTCCATTCTTCTTTCACCTAAGCTCCTCCCAACCCTTCCTCTCTCAAAACCCTTCTCTTTGCTCTACTAATCTTACAAGCTCCTCACCACTTTCAAAACCCAAGAACATCGACTCACTTTCTTCAATCCTTCATCTTTAAGGTAAGTGTTCTTTTCTTAATCCTTAGGTGTTTTGAATTTATGTTGTAGTTATTAATTGATCACTTGAGGATTATGAATTAAATTTTTTTGCCATGGCTATGTTGGGAAAGTGATGGTGTTTTGTATATCTTGATATGGTTGACAGTGTAGGGTATGATTTTGATAAAAAAGTGTTTCATTGAAATAGACATGGGGAAATTGAAGTGATTGAATTGTATTGTGACTAACGTGGTGCACCATGTCAAAGTGTATGTCGGTGAAGTCTGAGTACCCGATAATAACACGAAATTAGTTGATACTAACAAATTAAGTGTGGGGTGGTTACTTCACCACCCTCATATTAATTATAGTTAGTTTCATTATGTGTGGATGACATGGATGACAGGATGAATACAGGAAAAATGGCTCCAATGATGATCTCCATGCAGGTGGCATGACTCCTAATGTGGATGAGAAGTACTACTATCCAGGTTCTTTATCTTGTTATTTACACTGGGGACAGTGCAGAGCTTAAGTGTGGGGTGGCTGGTTACTTTGCTACTTGTTTCGTAAGAAAATAGGATCTTCTCCTTAGTATACTTGTGGATAGGATTAGTTATTTTGTTCATTTTGTTAGTTATTTAGTCATAATTAGGTGTTTTTCTCGATGATGGATGGATGACGACCGTCTTAAGAGAAAAGTAGTCTTTCAATTACATGTAACTGCTCTTGTGGATCATATGACATCATAACCTAAGTATGTGATGGATCATTACGTTTGAAACACCTATGCTCTAGTTGTGACTCTTTTTGTAATTGTTGGTTTTAATTGAATTCATGTAATTGTTTGGTCGAGAATCTATAATGCTCCTAATTGAGTTGACCATGTGCCATGAGTGTGTAAGACTGTTGTATATTCCTTATTGTAACTGATGCTAGAACTTTCCTGGTGTGTATGCAAAGCGAAATAAAGATTGTGAGTTTAGGAGATGATTTAGGCATTTCTTTGATAGCCATTGTTCATACCTTCTTTTGACCTACCTTTGTACATTATCTTAGATAGCCCCGTCGAGCCTTTACCTTGTTCTTTTGTTAGCCTCATATGTAGCCTAATCCGTTCTTTAATAGACCGCAATTTGATCCAAAAAGCTCCTAAGCGCTTTAATGTAAAATCAATGTGAGTTAAGAGTTTGAGAATAAGAGGAAAAAGGTGAAATTGATGCCCCAAAGTCTGGTTATTGGCGTGAGCAATTGATGTGGTTGGGAGTAGCTAAAATTGTTGAAAAAGTTCAAAATTTTATCCCGGACATGTTACAATGAACCTTTTTTTTGGCCCTGGTCCTTCTTGGACATTGTGCACCTCAACTAAGGCAAATTGCTTAAGTTGAGGGTGGCTATTATAGGGGTGCGTAACGTGAAAAGGGTGCCAAAAAAATAATAAATAAATAAATAATTGAAAGGGTTGCATACTCCCACCATAGTGTTATTAATTAAGCTTAACGAGTTGGGGTGAAAAGCAAATTTGTGAAGATAGAAGAAGTGGAAATTGGTTGTTTGAGATTGATCTTAATTGCATAATGTAGTGTATTAAAGCGCTTAGGGAAGATAGTCACTATTTCTGGCCAAAATAGTTCCTATCCATCCTTTAGCCTGCATTACAACCCGTAAAAGACCTATTTGATCCTAATCTTAGCATTCTGATATTAGTGGAGTATTACACTAAGGGAAAGCATATGGTCATCAGTTGTAATTTGAGAATTCTTTGTGAGAGTGAGCACAACTTGATTCTTGTGCCCATTTTGTTAGAAATTGCATAATTGTGAGTGATTATGAGTAACTCTCTTGTTGTGAGGGCACATGGTTGATGAAGGTTGGGTAATTTATATGATTT
This sequence comes from Capsicum pubescens, assembly GCA_030864215.1. Lineage (NCBI taxonomy): Eukaryota > Viridiplantae > Streptophyta > Magnoliopsida > Solanales > Solanaceae > Capsicum > Capsicum pubescens. The sequence goes on along the minus strand of CM061548.1, from coordinate 334,429,486 downwards.
TCTTGAATGATATGCATGAAATTTCCAACTTAATGAGTCTATTCTTGAGGGTAGGTTGTATCTAGGAATGATTCCTGAAGCTACTTCTTGTTCATAATTGTTGTGTGAACCTATTTGAGCATCTTGTCTTCATTTGTGGGTGCTAAGGCTTGTGTAGTATGCATAAATAGATATGTTGTTCGAGGACGAACAAAGCTTTAAGTGTGGGGTGGTGATGTTGGGCGTATTTATACGTCTAAGCACCATAACTTACCCATGTTTTAGCTAAGTTTTGAGGATAAAATACATAATTCTTGCACTTTTAGTCTACTTTCAATTAAGTGAGCTGACCTATGTGATTAGCATGCTTTTCAGGTACTAATGAGGAATATTTCAGCACTTTGGGGACCTGTGGACAGCAAAGGAAAACTTCACATAAAAGGGAAGGCAACTTTTGGACTAAATGTGATGCATGGGAACTTTTTCCCGGGCAAACTTAACATTTTTAAATAGTTAAGGATGCAGTAACAACTTAGTAGAGAAGGTTGTTATTAAAAACCTTATTGCTGAATTTTCAGCCATTATTCACATAATTCAGATTCTGTAATATTTTTGGAGAGCAGAAAATGGCTTAGCTTGAGCAACGGAGAGAGAGAAACACGTTCCTCTCTTATTGTCGCTAGTCATCTCCATCGCCAAGATTGTTCTAAGTTTTGGTATGATGATTATGTCTATTTTGATTTCCGTTATATTCATGAGTAGCTAAACTTATCTGTTAGGGTTATGGAAACCTTGTAGTATACTCTCTATTGCTATGGGTTTGTGAATTTATGATGTGTAATGCACTTATATCATTACTCTCTTCATTATAATTGAATTTTCGTGGTTGCAAACATAGGGAATATGCCATTATAGCAATAACTTGTTCGATAGAAAAGTTGTTGTTTGGAAAAGAGAGTGTGACAAGAAATTAGGGTTTCCAACCTCTAGTTTACACGTTAATGCCCTAGCAGGATTAACTACTTGGAGAGTTCATATTAGTTGTTGTACACTTTAGGTTCGAGAGAACTAAGGTGAATAAATCCTTGATGGTTGAAAAACACTTGGATTTAGAATTAGAATACGTCTCTCTATAAGTGCATGCATGTATAAAATTCGTATTACCCATAGTTAATATAGAAGTAGAAGCTACAAGGTGGACATAACCCTAACTTGTCATTCTCTGTGATCAATTACTTTTACATATATCGTCTCATTCGTTACACTAATAGTACTATTGTGCACTTAAACCAAAACCCCCCTTATCTTTGAATCTTCGACCAACAGTCTAATAATAATCGCAATACTTAGTGATCATAGTATTCCCTGTGGGATTCGACACCCAACCCAGTTGGGTTCTATATTTGACAGCGACCGCTTACACTTTCTAATGAGAGTTGTAATTTGGGCGTATCAATCTACATGAAGACCGTATAGATAATGCCTCCAAATCTTTAAGGCAAATACTACGGCTGCTAACTTAAGATCATGAGTAGGATAATTCTTCTCATGGGGTTTGAGATGTCTAGAGGCGTAGGATATGACCTTACCATGTTGCATGAGGACACAACCCAAACCTACTCTGGATGTATCATAATATACCACGAACCCATCTGAACCATCTGGAAGAGCTAAGACTGGGGCTGAGGTGAGCCGAGTCTTCAACTCCTGAAAACTCTTCTCACAAGGATCTGACCACTGAAACTTGACTTTCTTCTGAGTAAATCTAGACATAGGGGATGCAATAGAAGAAAATCCCTCAACAAATCGTCTGTAATAGCTGGCCAAACCCAAGAAACTCCTGATATCTGATGGAGAGACAAGGCGAGGCTAGTTTCTTACTGCTTCAATCTTTTGAGGATCTACTCTAATGCCATCATCGGAAACGATATGGACAAGAAATGCTACTGACCTTAGCCAAAATTCGCACTTACTGAATTTGGCGAACAGCTGATAATCTCTGAGAGTCTGAAGTATGATTCTGAGATGGTCTGCATGATTACGCTCACTATGGAATTAGACCAGAATATCATCTATGAAGACTATGACGAACATGACCAAATATTGTTTGAACACACGGTTCATCAAGTCCATGAAAGTAGCTGGGGCATTGGTAAGACCAAAAGACATGACTAGGAATTCAAAGTGACCATACCACGTACGGATGGCTATTTTCGGAATGCCACATTCTCTGACTTTAAGTTGATGATAGATGGATGTGAGGTCTATCTTAGAGAAATAGTTGGCACCCTGAAGTTGGTCAAACAATTCATCGATTCTAGGAAGAGGATACTTATTCTTGACCGTAACTTTATTGAGCTGACGGTAATCAATACACATTCTGAGAGAACCGTTTTTCTTGCGCATGAATAAAATTGGTGCACCCCATGGGGAAATACTGGGTCTAATAAATCCTATATCTAAGAGATCCTTCAACTGCTCCTTTAATTCTCTGAGTTCTACTAGTGTCATTTTGTATGGCGGAATAGATATAGGCTGAGTATCTAGAATAAGATCAATACAGAAGTCTATTTCCCTTTCGGGAGGAATTCCTGGAAGATCTTTGGGAAAGATATCTAAATATTCATTCACGACTGGTACTGAATCAAGACTAGGGTTTCATAACTAGTGTTCTTAACTCGAACAAGATGATAGACACATCCCTTAGTTATTATTTTCCATGCCCGAAGGTAGGAAATAAGCTAACCTCTGAAAGCTGAAGTACTACCCCTCCACTCTATGACAAGTTTATTCAGAAACTGAAACTGGACTATTCTATTTATAAAGTCGACTATGGCATAGCAAGAATGAATCCAATCCATGCCGAGAATGATATCAAAATCAGTCATCTCTAATTTGACTAAGTCTGCTGAAGTGACTTTCTTAAATATAATAACTGGGAAGTTCCTGTATACCCGTCGGGCTATGATAGTTTTACCCACTAGAGTAGAGACTGAAAAGGGATCTGCTAGAATTTTGGGACTAATTCTGAATTCTCCTGTTGTATATGGAGTAACAAAAGACAAAGAAGCTCCTGGATCTAGCAAAGCATAAACATACACATAAAAGATCTTTAATGTACTAGTAACCATATCAGGAGAATTTTTCTAATCTTGTCGGGACTGGAGAGCATAAATTCTGTTTGGGCGTTGCCCACTAGTAGCACTGGAAGTGGCACCCGACTAATTTGGGCGACCGGACTAAGTTGAGGAATGATACTGCTGACCCTGAGGACCTGGCTGAGGAAAATCTCTGACTCTGTGGCCTGGCTTGCCACATCTGAAATAACTACTATTGCCAGCTCTACAAATACCCCGATGGTGTTTGCCATAAGTCTGGTAAAGAGGATAGGTTCGGGCACTGCTAACACTGCCCTGAGACTTAGAGCCTAGAGCTCTAACTTAGTTACCATCCCTGAACTTAGGAGTTAGAGATCTAGATGAAGAAGGAGATAGAACTGATGACTTTGGATGAAACTGAGAATGGTTACCTCCATCTACTTTGGGCTGAGCAAAGTTGAAACTACCTGTACTTTCTCTCTTATTCTGCTGCTTCCTCATCTTAATCTTCTAATCTTCTATCTGATGAGCATGATTCATGACCCTGGCTAAAGTCATGTCACTATTTAATATCGCAGACCTATACTCATTGACCATACTATCATTCACCCCAGAAACAAACTTACTCATCTTGGCCCTACTATCTGAAACCACGTGAGGAGCATATTTGGCTAATTGAGTAAACTTAAGAGAATACTCTTTCACTATCATGTTGCACTACCTGAGGTTGATAAATTCTAAAACCTTAGATTCTCTCAGCTCTAAGGGAAAGAATCTATCTAAGAATGTGGTGACAAACTCCTCTCACTCAATAGGCCCTGCATCATCTAACATTTCTGACTTCTACTACTTTTACCAAGTGTGAGAAACATCCTGCAACTGATATGTAGCAAGATAAGCACTTTCAATAGAAGTAACCCTCATGACATCACTAACCTTCTAAACCTGGTCGATGAATTCCTAAGGGTCCTCATCTTACTTAGACCCGAGAAAGGATGGAGGATTTATTTGGGTGAAGTCCTGAATCTTGGCTGCAACTGAAATAGCCACTGGGTTGGTCGGAATAATAGCTGGTCATTTATTCTGATCAGCAACTGACTGAGCAAGAGTAGTGAATGTAGCTCTAAACTCTACATGAGAAATATGTTCGCCCAAAGGATCTTTGGGCTGAGGGGCTGGCTGATTCCCATTTCTTCTCTTAGGAGGCATGTTCTGTAGAAGAAAGGGAGAAATATATTACATTGAGAGATTAGATTGAGATTATGCTCACTGGCACAACATGAATACTGAAAGAAGGGAAACTGTTCCTAAAATATCTCATAGCCTCATGTACATAAATATGGCGCGCAACACACCCATGTACAAAACTCTACTAGATGAGGCTTTCAGACTTCCTAGGACTCTATTGAACCTTAGGCTCTGATACCAAGTTTATAACACCCCGAATTTGGTAGACGGAATGCTACACAGTGCTCATGATCCCAAAAAACCACAAGCTAACCCATGACTGATATTTGTACCTAAACACTACATAATATACTGTATAAAAGCAGAAACATGAACTGAAAGGCCTTAAGGTTCAAAACTGAAACATAATTGATAAATCATAACATATGGATAGGGTATGAAATACCTAAAACACTGAAATAACTGTCTGAACATAATAGTCTGAAAAGCCTCTAACTGACTGAACTATCTGAATAAGGAATTAATGGGATATGTCCCCAACTAACTCCAACTAATAAATTAATTAATGAGATAATAAAGAAATGGTCATGTCCACGAAGGATAAGGACTCACTGCTATTTCTGACTGCTGAGAATGGAATGTTACTGATGCTCAGAAGCTTTTGTTTCTGAACCTATGGTATAAAACACTATAGCACAAATGCGTTAGTACTTTGAATGTACTGGTATGCATGGAAGTTAGGATGAATATAAAGGGTTCACATGCATGAACTATACTAACTGACCGGACAACATGAACTTGAGAATACATACATAAATACATAATAAATATAACTGAGTTTATGATAACATGATTACTGAATCTGAGTATTGATAACATGAGATACTGATAACTGTATAACTGAAATAACTGATATTGAGCAACTGTATCTGACAGTCTAGTTTCTGATGGAACTAGCTGAGTCCATACTGTTCTGAGCTGACAGTATCTGACAGTCCTGAATTCTGTAGAACTATCTGAGTTCTATTACTGAGACTGACTGACTGTATCTGACAGTCCTGATTCTATAACTGAAATTGTGGGAAGTAGTTATCTAACCAACATGCCCCTAATATGCCATTATGGCTGAGTTGGAGTCCAATCTATAACCCCAGTTGGAAGGGTGTCAATACCGCGCCACTGGTAAGGATAATCTGTGAGTAACCCTCATATAACTGATAACTCTAGTGAGAATGGTGGGAACCCTCATATAACAGGTTAAGCCACCTCATCTACCCTCATATAGAAGGCTATGATGTCTCAACCTACGCTGGCTACGTAGTTTTGGAATGTAAGGATTGCTTCTAAGAATCACACTCTCATATAACAGGAGAGTTCCCATCCTTGGGTTCACTCAGTGCTAATTCCTACTCCCATCTGAATAGACACTGAACATGGATTACTGAACTGAATTAACAGAATTAACTTAGTTCCGTTGACTGATGGAATAGTACTGAAGTTTCCTGAGTCACATGACTGACTGAGTTCTATGGATCATGGCTTGATTGAGGATATCGTGAAAACATGATACCGACTCTAGGCACACAGCTATATTTTTTGGGTACAAGTACTTACAGGACTCCATGGAAAGAAACTGACAAAGCATGACTTTCTGGAATACATGACTAACATCAACAATCCATAATTCATTGAGTAAGACATTTCATCAAACATTTGACATGCATAAACTTGTACATGAATAGGGATTTCATATTATCATACTAGTATGGCACTTTTCTTTCACATAGGAATTTAATCAAACACATGGGGAGCATGCTTTGGTTATAGAAGTACGGGGTATTACAAATCTCATGTACCCAACAAGATGTTTGCTATTAAGTTTGCTTGGAGGATTCCCTTGTACCCTACAAGGCTTTCAACTAGACCAACTATAACCACCAAGACCTTACCATTTAACCATTCTAAACCATTTAAACCATTTATACCATTTAGGATTCCATTACCAAGTTATACCATGCATAGTTTAATGAAAGTCCAATAATTTAACCAAAAACATTCTCATAGACATTTTATCCAACAAGTTGGGGGCATACTATTTCCAAAGACAAAATCGTGTACCAATTAACCATTACCATGAAACCAAATGTTCAAACTACTATAATAATATGAAAACCATAAGTAAAAGACATGTGAAAACCATAACCAACTATTGTAACCAAAAACCCCAACATGTGTTTGAAAACCCAAAACCATACAATATTTATTCCATGAAAATAATTCATAAAACATGCCTTTAGTTGAAACTAACAATGAGGGAGGATAACATGCCTTAGATTACAAAGATGGCGGAGAGAAATCACCCCTCTAAGTCCCAAATTGACCACCTTGAAGAAAACTCTGGCCTTCCTTAACCCAAGAGCTTTGAGAGAATATTAGAGTGTTTAAGAGAGTTTGATTGACTGCAAATAGGTTAATGAATCCCCAAAAAGATGCTTTATGCCATGGGTTTATAATTGGTTAAGAGGGAAAATGTCCAGATTACCCCCAACTTAAACTGCTTAAAATTTCCACAAGATGGTACGACCACCCCACCCCATCCCAACGATACCCTAGGGTATGAGTGTTACCCATATCTCATACCCTAGGCCTCCCTTTGGACCCCAACGCTGTCCAACATACGACCACCCAATCCAAACCATACCTAACCATATGATTAGTACCATGAAATCACACCCTAGGAAAAATAGAATCACCTAGACTAAACACTGGGCAACATACGATTGACACTTTACCATTAGTACCCAAATATACGACTTGTATATTCTAATCATACCTTGGACAGAAACCATCCAACCCACATTATTCACCATACGATCAAGACCAACCAAATTGTACCACATCATACGAGAAGTACCCAAAGTCGTATGATGTCTAGAAGCCAAAACCTAAAAAAATTTCTAAGGGTCAAAACCCTGGGTGTTTCATGAAGCCACCAAAAACCACAGTATCGTATAAATGGTACCAAAATACATCGAGAACCATGTCAATAACCCCCACACCCCGGAAAAACTACAATACAACTACAAGAAGAGGTAAAATAGTCAAATCACACAAAAAATATAAATTTTACATATTTCATCAAATTTTCAGGTCGTTACAGGGGCATAGTTGTTGGTTTTGTTCTCCTAGAACCACATTCATTTACATTTAATTTATGTTGGTGAATAATAATATGCTCATTTTTATTTCTTGAATACCTAAGATATAAAATCTATTTTGAGGACCTTATTTAATGGTATTACAACGGACATTATGTAGATGTCTCTTGTATGTGTTGTTTCAGTCTTGAGGATCAGAAGTGATCCAATTTAATAGTGACTTTCTAATTTTGACTAGCAAAATCCATTAAACCTTAGTAGTAAAATATAGGTTTAAGTCATCGATAGCCCCTAAAACTTCTCCCAAAATTTTACTTAAACCCCTCAACTCAAGCTTGTACCTATCAGTCCCCTAACTCACCCAAAATTTGATCCACACGGGCTTTTTTTGCCCACATGGCATGTCGCATATTTTTTACTCAGTAGGGGCGTGTGAGAGATATGTTTTACTAAATCACAAATAAAAAGGTGTCAAATGGCTTTGAGGGCCTCACATAATTATAAGTAAAAAAAAAAGAAACTCAATCATTCACCCCCACACACATCTGATACTCCCCCCCTCTTCATCTTCTTTTTCCACTGGTCTTTTTCCTCGTTCTTTTTTAAACTTAAGTCTCCTCCAATTTTTTTACTTTTTCTACTTTTTTGAATCTTTTTTGTTCTTAGTTTTGAATTTATGTTTGGATTCGATTTGGATTTTTTTTCTACTTAGTTTGATTTTTTTATTAATTTTTTTCCGCCATTCTTTCATCTCCATTTTCGGTCACCTCCAAACAAACATCATCACTCTAATTAAAATATAAATCCAACAAGTTTATCAAAAATTTTAGGTGCAAATATATAAAAAAAAAAAAGGGAGTTTACCTGAAAAATGTAAATCCATTTTTTCCACAAATCAACAAAATTATAAATTTGATTCAAAAACAAAAATTAAAATACTATTTTCATAAATCAACAAGCTATTTCATCTTCCTCAATTAGTTTTAAGTTTTCTCCATCTCATTTGTCATTGTAGAAGAGGAAAACTTTTGTCGGAAAAATAGAGTTACGCCGGAGTTTTTTGAGTACAAGATGAAGAAGAGGGGGGCGGGGAGGGGGGTGTTTAGGTTTTTTTTAAAAAAATATTATAATTATTTTTTTATTATAATATGATTAGTTATGGAATATTTTTTCAATTACTTTCGAATTCAATGTCAAATGCCATATTTTAATTCGTCATTTTTGTCATATCATCGCATGTGTGTTGCAGAAACTTTATGTTTTTAGCTGATTGACAAAAAGATATTCAAATGGCTCAAATTTCGGGCGGATTAGAGGTCTGATAGGTACAGGCCTAAGTTGAGGGGTTTAAGTGGAATTTCGAGACAAATTTAAGGGGCTATCAATGACTTAAGCCTAAAATATAAAATGTGCACTGAACATAGTTATCTATACAATAGAAGAAAAGGGAAGAAACAAAACTCAATCAACCTTTCCTCTATTTTATTAATTCATTGATAATTGTCATTCTGACTCTCAAAAATATTTATGGTCAAATTTTTTTTGAATCTGTAATATAAATTTAAAAGACGTGGTGAAAATGAGCTCTGTGTTAATGTTTTATGAAGTTATAAAGCAAATTGTATTATATGAACTTACTGAAGAACTTTATTCTACTATCCAGATTAGTGACTCTCTACCATGCCAGTCTTGATTTACCAGCAGATTAGTGGCTCTCTATAATAATGGTTTTGATATATCTGTCTTCTCCCTCTGAACCACCGGTTAGTATTCAACCATTTCTTAAATTTTTTTCTTTTATAAAAAAGTCTTTAGAGCAAAGATCTAATAGAATACTCATTTTGACTAATAAGAAGCAAATCACATGAAAAAATTATTCGTAAACTACCCAACATGATGAGAACAAAAAATCAAAAGGCCACTGAAAATTTATCTATTAATTTCTCAATTTAAATTATGAAAAACCTCTTTGTAAACTATATTTTTGACTTCATTTGTTATTTTTCCTTCATCGTCGTAGGCTAAAATCTCTAACCCTCTCCTACTTGTCACTCGTGAAAGAGAAATATACAATTGTCCATGTGTAAACACTAATTTCTTTCAAATAACCCAAATGAGACAACGATTGGCCTTGACTTTTATTGATGGTCAAGTCAAATGGGACAATGATGAGAAATTGTCTTTACTAAAACTTAAAAGGTATTCTCACATCGGATGGTGTCAAACTCATTCTTGCGATAAACAGTTTTTCACCTGCCATTTTGCCTGATAAAACTTTAGCTTTTATAACCCAATTTTTAAGTCTTGTGATGATCAGCCGCGTCCCATTACACAATCCTAGTGATTATCTATGTTTCTCAATAACATTATCGGTACACCTACCTTTAATGCAATTTGGAATTCCAAAACACTTGATACTACTTAGGAATTTCAGTGTGTGCACATGCTCCAATGCCGTAAAAGAATGATCAGACATACAAATTATATCAGAACTCAGATATGTCTTCTCAGGATTATGATTAAGTAATACCATAAAATCATTGATCGACTCTACTATGTCTATCATCCTAGAAAGAATTGCTCTTTGTTAGAGGTAATCTGAGTCACTGAAATGATGGTAGAAATCAGGATATGTACTCTCTACAATTGTCAATTTTGGATTGACATAATCCTTAATGAGAAGATTATCAAGGATTTGAATAGTATCAATGCCATCAATGGATCTTCCAATGTTGCCATAACTGATTGTCAGAATTAAATTGGCAAAGTTTCTTAACTCTTCCAAATGTGTGCCTAACTGATTTTCTTGCAATCTCATATTCTTTGTTAGCTTTAGGACTTTATGGGCACCATAAATCTGAAGAATTTTAAGTGGTATTAAAAATATAATGCATGTTCCTTTGGTTATGATGGTCAAAATTTGTTTGAAGTCACCACCTAAAATAATTATTTTTCCTCCAAAAGGTTTATCAAAACTGGATGTGTTTTTAAACCTAAGAATATCTCTAAGAGTCAGATCAGGAGCTTTAAAATGGTATCTATACATCATTGGTTCCTCATCCCAAATGATCAACTTTATCTTGACAATAAAATTTGCTAGAGGACTACATTGCTTTATATTGCATATTGCATCTTCAGTTGGATTGAGAGGAATTGCAAATCTTGAATGAGTTGTTCGACCTTCAGATTGTAAAAGAGATGTAATTCTACGTGATGCAACAGTTAATACAATATTTTCTCTAAATCGTATGCCAAGATACAAAGTCCTCCAAATGAAAATCTTGACAGTTGCTCCACGACCATAAAAAAAGAATAATCTACCTTTGTCTTCATCCACTGCTGTCATTATTTTGTCATACACTGACTTTTGTTTAGATGTCAAATTCACTACTAATTGTTGGTGTCAAACAAAAAAAGAGCGCCTGTTATAACGTAATTCATCAAGGATTGATCTATTGTCCACTTGTTGCTCATTGTAAACGGGTCTTGGTATAGTTGAAAAATCATGAAAATGTTTTTCACAACTTTTCAAAAAAAAATCCAACCTTTGCAAATAATGATTTCTCAATTCATCATCTATCATCTCTGCCTCTAAAAGAACAAAAATATTACAATGGTAATAACATAAAATATAATATCAACCTACACACGGAATGTTAGTTATTCTTAATTATAAATTTGTACCTGGATTAGATAGCAATACTCTTTCTTCTTGGAGGATATCTTCTGATAATAATTTTTATGTTAATTGCCAAACATATTCTAGCCGTGACATTGAATTACATAATAACAACATTACAAATAGTTGTCAAAGATACGATGGCATTCCTCAGTCACTTGCTTTCGTTGGGGCATCAATATACTCTTTGTCATTATTTAACAAGTCAAGCGCATAACATGCATCTCTGAAAGTGGTGTGGTCATGATTGTTGATCTTTTTGAGATCCTCATATCTTCTTGCACCTCTAATTATATTCAATAGTAATCTGAGATAATATAACTCACTACTTCTTTGCGGAACAAAGAAGATTCCCTAATAGAAAATGCAGAAGTTTCTCTTTTCTTTCATTTCATTGTATCTTATTTTCATAAAAACTTAAGCAAAAATTCTGCATAAGTTAGTTCTCTATCTTTAGAAAATTTTATTAGTTTCCTCAAACCAACTTAAAAACATTGATTCCCTTACAGTCGGCCTATTGAAAACATCACTAATTGGATCATCATCAGAGAATATAACATTTTGTTCATCTTTGAGATGAAATGCTAGTCTTTCTACCAGAGGTTGCCTATAGTGAATTAAAAATCCAAGTATTCTTTAAGTAGCTTCACAGGATGATATGTATCGATAATCATAATACATGTTGATTTCATCAGCATTTGATGAATCTTCCTCATTCGCACTTTGAGAAAAAGTAGCAGTGATGTGATCATTTCCCTTATTAGCGTACTTAAATAAGTACTTAATATATTTGAATTGATTGTACCATTCCACATTGATATGATCACCATACCTTAATAATAAGAATCGATTGTGCGGCATCACATACCTGTTCCAATCCAATAAGAAAATAAATAAATTATAATTTTTCTTTGAGAAGATATTTATCTCCAATTCTAATTCAAAAAAATTAATGGAATAGATATTATATGAGCATTATACATAAATAATACCAGTTAGTTAAATAGTACCCCATATCTGTTATCTAGGTCAATACCATTTTTCTTGATAGTTCTACCATCTTTCCTTCTTCTGTAAATAGGATAACTATCATCATCAATTGTGGTTGAGTGAATAGTTTTCTTTAAAAGGTGCTTTTTTTATCTACCATTCTGTATGCAAGGATAGTAATTCCTAGCAGAACCACATGATTCATGCATCATGAATAACTGCACAACTTGATAATAGTGAGGATCAATCAATTTATCTGATATTTTTGCTAGAATAATTCTATCAATATCCGCAGCAGTGGAATACTTATTTTGCACATGAAGAAAAAGTATAATGTGTTTATGAGGCAATCCTCATTTTTGAAATTCAACTGTATAAATCACAACATCAAACAAATTTATTGGATGAATAAATAGTTGAAATTCATATTTAATGATATACTAATATATGAAATATATATATATATATATATATATATATAAAATTATAAGTGAGGAATCGAATAAACTTGCTTTTACTCTTTGAAAAATTCATTTGTCTCGCAAGTTCTTTATTAAGCGATTCAATCTTATTTTAAAAATCCTGGATAAAATACCTAGACGATCCTTGAGTTTAAATCCCCTACTCTCTACAAATCTACAGATCTCTAGCCATTTTGGATTGCAAGTAAACATGATGAAAATATCAGGGTAGCCAACCTATTTGCATATTACCATAGCATTTTGATAATTCTGAAGCATGTATCGTGCACCTCCTATGAAGCTTGATCCCAGAATTAACCTTTATCCTTGAGAAGAAGGATCAATTTTTCCTCGCAAAAGAGCATCTTCCAACCTTTTATACATATGAGATCTCAATTATTTTTTATTAAATCGGATATAGTTCAATCGAAAAGATTCAAACATTGTATATCCTTCAACCAAGAATTGTTGAAACAATCTTCTCGAAGGTAGCATCGTAGGAACTTCATCCTTCCTATCTTGAATTTTATAAGCAAAATATTTGGGGCGGTTAACATATCACCTTCCTCGAGGTGTTTTATCATCAACAATAGTAATAGGAATGTCCTCTCTGTAGCCATCTTCACCATAAGCAAAGGATACTGCAAGCTTAAATATACAACATTTAATTCATTAATCCTTTGTAACTATCCAGAATGAATTTCAATAATAATATCTCAGTCACTTATAGATGGTTCAAAATCTCCTACTACCAAAGTAGCTACCTCTGAAATTGTTGGCAAGTTATATCTTCTTTCATCGGTGCCTCTTTTGCCTATTTATCTGAGTCTAATTTTAGAGCTTCTATCTTCTTAAAATTTATCTCTTACCATTCTGAATATTTTATCTAAAATATTGTGGCTATCAAGTATTTTCTTTAGATCACTAATAATCGCAGCATGAAGTTTGTTTATATCTTGGCCACGACTGTAAAGAATTATAAAATGTAAATTATCAAATATTGCCTTTTCATGTAAAATGTTATCTATATATTTTTACTCACAAATGGCAAAACACTAACCTTACGGCATGAATTCTATTCTGCACTTCATTATCCATATCATAAATATATAATTGAGTGAACTTTGAGATGGATCCCTCAAGAGGTACCAAACTTTCAATTCTATGATAGTTCTGTCCCGACAATCTGAATGTTCTTGGTCCCCGGCTTTAATTGACAGATGAATCAACCTTTCCTCCCAATGAAGTAAATGAGAACAAAGAATTATAACTCCTAATATTCTCTCGAAAGTGATTGCTTTTAGAATCTGCACAAAATATGAAATGGACAATAAAGAATTATATATGAAATGTGAATATGCTTCGATAGTAAGATCAAAATAGATGTTTTCTCTGACCAGATCCAAGCAACAGTTGGCTTAGAATTTGAGAAGGCTTAATTATCTTTGGCAACTTTATCTTTCCATGATTACAACATAAATAAAACTCTGGTCTTGTAGACTTTTTTGTCTTTCCGATTCTCTCTTCGTACAAAAAATATGTCCCACAATGTTCACACTCATTGGTAGCATCATCAATATCCCAGTACTCTATTAATCATCAAAAAGATATAGATTTAAAGTCATATCAACTCACTATTTTTATGATTTCTTGTTAGCTACTCACATACATGTAAAAGTTAAATAGTGCAAACCTTTATTACAAACATTCTCCCAATTGTTGTCATCCTCTAAAAAATAATAGTAAATGAATTTAGTGGCAATGAAGATACTGTTTTAAATATCAATATCAACTGAAAATAATTGATAACCATCTTAGTTACAAAATACATACCTTAACAATCATCTTCATCTTCTTGACCTTCATCACAATGAGCATAATTTAAATCAGGCAATTGATCTTGACTTTGGGTCCCTATAATCCAATAAATTTTAGCGTAAAATGAGTGATTAATAACTCCAAATAGTAGACTTGGTAGAATTTAAGTATTTTATTAATACTTAAATTTATTAATGATTTCTTATTAAGAAATTTTGAGCAATTCACGAAAATAACTTGAATTATATTGTGGTGTAGAATTATTAGATCTCAAATTTTCACGTTACATATTAAAAATACATAAATTAGTATTTTCAGTCACCAAAATATCTTTACCCTTCCTCTGTCTAGTATTTGGGGAAAACAACTTTCAGAATCTAACATTAATAAAAGATAAAAGATGTTTTTAATAACATGTGATAGAAAATGATAAAATATCTATTGAAATTTTTATAACTAATATGATAAAAATGTGAGGAGATTCAAATTTTACCATCATCAACTTAAGCATAATTCAAATCAGATAGTATATTTTGCCTCGAATCTATAATATCATCAATTAAGATGCCTTTACCTTTCTTCTACCTTGTGTCTGGAGAAAAATATCTTTCAAAATCTATCACTAACAAAAGATAAAAGATATTTAATGACGTGTGGTAGAAAATGATAAAATATCTATTGACATTTTTATAATCAATTTGAGGAGATTCAAATTTTACCATCACCAGCTGGAGTACAATTCAAATCAGGCAGTATATCTTATCTGGAATCTGGAATCTAAAATCTCATTAAGTAATACGTCTTTGCCCTTCTTCGGATTTGTGGGCAAACAACTTTCAAAATCTGTCATTGACGAAATTAAATTTTTTAAATAAAAGTAAAACTTCTTCCAAATAAATCTAAATAGCAATTTAATAAAAACTTAAATTTTGTCTCCAAAGAAAGACTAACCATTGCTTAAAGCAGTAGTGGAAGAGACTTTGAGTAATGTGTCAGAGGTTATGATGAAGAAATCTTTTCAAGTTTCATCATGGGTACACTAATTGATGGTTTAAAATTTTGATATGATGAAATTGGCGCTACAACTTGTCCCTTTCTTTTATCTCCATCTGGTATATGCATTCCAAACATTCTAATACTACTACTCAATTTTGAGTTATTAAAATTATTTTGTAATGTTTCCTGACATAAAATTCTATCAGTTGACATATTTGATCTTGACACATTCTTTTGTTTTCTCAGTTCATTGACATCATCGCTTACAAAACACCTATTAATTCTCAATTGGGGTACTATTTCCGGATATGTTAAAGTAAGGTAAGTATATTATACGGGTGGATGGCTAACCGTACAGAGAAGAAACCTATGGGAATTTCTTTTGATGTGATCGTGAGGGTGGATAACTTTATTTTTTCATATGATTTTATCATCCTGGACTTTGAGGTTGACACCGAGATGCCCATTATATTGGAAAGACTGTTTATGGTAACAGGTATAGCTATAGTTGACATAGAGAAAGGTAAGCTAAAATTCAGATTCAATGGTGAGTAGGCTATATTCAACATCCAAAAGTCAATGAAGTAGCCAACCCACATAAGGATAGTGTTCTTGATTGATTATATTAATGATTCTGAAGGATACTCCTATGGGTATCTTAATGAATTTTGAGTAGTCAAGATACCTGTGTCATGCCGCAATATTAAATCAAGCGTTACATGGGAGGTAATCCATGGGCTTATTGGTGAATTCTGAGTAACCAACATAGCCACATCGTGGTGCGATGTTAAATCAAGCACTGAGGGGAGGCAACCCACTATTGTTGGTGTCACATTTTTCTTATTTTTCTATTTTTTAGGTTTTAAGCTCTTGGACTTGACCAAAATATGATAAAAATTGCTACATTCATTAATTTCCAAGTAAGGGGCTGTGTGATCAACCCATCAGGGTCACAAGTCCCACACGGTAAGTTGAGTAATGAGTTGAAAAGTTGAAATTTTGAGGATGAAAAATGAAAAGTTATGGACTTTGGCATCTGATTTTACTTTTGGGACCTCAAATTTAGGTTACAGGACCATAAGTAGCTGGAAAAATATTAAAATGCAAAGTCTAGATTGCAAGAAAGTAGGCCAAAATTTTTGGCTCGGCACCTGCGCCCAAAGCCTGGCCGCAGGTGGATGCCGCAGGTTGGTCTTTTGTGGGCCTAATTTTGAATTCAAATTTTGGGCTCACCAACACTTATATACGACCTATAATAGCCCCCACGTATATTTAAACAGCCTTAACCTCATTATAACTCATTCTAATGCATAAAACTTCACTTTTCTCTTTGAATTCAAACTTCCCTCTTGAAAGACAAACTAACCCCACACTTAATTAAAGGCTAAATTGACACTTATTCGAGATATCAACATGTCCCCACATGCTAAAAACAAGTTTCAACATTGGTTTTTCTTGACTTCTTCATTATTCACTTTTGGTTCTTCATAAAAGAAGTAACTTTCTTGGCTTCTAATGGTTATGTATTAATTTATTTATTATTTAAATAAGTTGATATGTGTATTCCATTGCAAAATATACAGAATCTATCATGCTCGTATATAGGAGCGTTGAAGTATCCTAAAAATTATAATGTAGGGCCTTGTTTTGGAGAAAAATCTAAAGTTAGGCCCCAACCGGAAGTTGAACTTGAATGAGTAAAAGTAATACGACTAGTTGAGCATGTTTGTTTACTTTAAAAGCCGTGATTTATGATAAGTGTGTGGACATTGTACTTGTTGAGATTTCAAATAGGTTATAGGGGGTTTGAAAATTGAGGAAAAATTCAAAATTTCAAATTTTGAGTTTTTCTTCAACTTTTGCTATCCCTCACATTTGTTGGAAACTAACAACTGTTTTTTTAGGTCCATATGGCACCTAAGGTTGTTCAAAAGAAAAAGGCTAGTACTTCAAGAAAATAGGCAGAGTCTCCCGAGCCTAGTAGTTCAGTGGAGGAGTACCCGAGGTAGCGATGTAGAGATGCTGCAGTTAAGGTGACACTCAAAGTTACGAGTGGATAGACTCTCCAGGCTACTCAGTCAATTACTGCCCGACCAAGGATGAAGTCAGCAAAGATGTTACCCTACATAGTACTCCACCTGTTGTTATTGCTGATGAGGATACAAATTTTAATTCTACTCCATAGGTTGTTGCTCAGGACCCCGAATTTGAGGAGGGGTCCCAAGATTCATCCATTAAGGTAGAGCAAGAGGAGCCATCAGCGGTGCCCCTATCTGAGGAGAGTACCGCTACTCATGTACCACATACAGATGTACCCCAGTCTAAGAAGGGAATAGAACAGGCCACCCATGATCAGTAAGTACAGTAGGTCCAAAGTCCCACTCCCACACATAACTCAGATGCACCTCCTGAGAAGGGACCTCCGAGGTGGTGTGTGGAAGGGGTGCGAGAGATCTTTACTATTGACAGTCATGTTTGAAAGGCAGTCAAGATAATGAGATGCATTTATAAGGAGTGTTAAATTGACCTATAAGGGCTATATCGAGTACCAAAATTATGGGCGGCATTTAAAGATATCAGCTAGAGTGGATGACTAGTCCATCGATTCTTACAGCCCAGCTATGGTGTGGGAATTTTATTCATCCTACAAAGCTATCATAATCCTTCCTATACACAAACATCCAGGACTGGTGAGATTTGTGAGGCAGACACAACTTGATCATACACTGGTTAGAGGGGTCAAAGTTGACATTTCTACATAAATTATCCGCAAAGTTACCTTTGGCACAGATTACATTACTCCTGCATCTACAACTGAGTGTGATCAATGGTTGAGAGTGGCACATGATTGACATATCATATGGGAGGCTGAGCATCATAGATAAAAGTTTGATATGGCTAGGTGGATATCCAGTTATATTTCACCTCTACGTGATGTGACCCCATGGATTGAGGGTTAGGTTGTGATAAAAATGGGACTATTGACATTTGAGGCTAAGTTTTGATGGCTTTAGATTAGATACCTACTGATACCCACTATTTTGGAGAATACGTTGACGTGGGAAGGAGCTACACAGGTTACTTGTATAATGGCTGGCTATGCTATTAATTTTGCTGCCATCCTCAGGTAAGAGTTACATGACAGATCATTTAGGGAGTTGAATAATCTGTCACTCCCTTATATATTTTAGAGGTTGTGTGATGGGGTTTGTGTGCCTGATATATCAGGTATAGAAGAGAGGGTACTTACGACGGCAACTACACAAACAAAGACTATGAAGGATCTGGTACTCCAGGCACTTTTAGGAGATCGAGACAGCAGGCATCAGTACCATGAGCTCATACTGATGGCCCAATAGTTTCCAAAGAGTTGGATGAGGTGCATCAAGGGGATGTGGGTGTTGGTATTAATATGACGATAGAGGAGTAAAGAGAGGCTCCATACTCTAGTACACAGGGTGAGGGTATACCAACTACTTTTTCTTTAGCCCCAGATTTGACCTCAGAGCCGATGGGTGTATCTTCAGAGCCTACTTACCCATCCATTACAACTCTTACATCAGGTATGATCACTATATCTAGCAAGTTTTTGCAGAGCTTAGTGGACAGCCAGAGGGCCACCGATGCTAGGGTGAGGGTTGTTGAGACTGAGATGACTACTCTTTATGAGTGGATGAGATTAGGGGTTAGGACTAGATATGAGCAGGTAGAGACCCGATGAGAGGCTATACTGAGTGCTGCACTATTCGGGCTATGTGCTGATTTCTAAAAATGGCTCGATGGGTTTGAGAGATGGGTTACAGCCCTATCCACAGAGACAGGTATGTCAGATTTAGTCCAGATAAGGAAAGAATTTGTTATATTATGAGCATAGGTACACTCTCTCACAGAGAGCCGTGTAGCATCCACTCCTTTAGTTATACCCTAAGTGGTCCAGATATCACCTCTGCGTCCATCGATATAGTTTGACTTCTTTGCGGAGGATGTTGAGGAGGTCCCAATAGTTGGGGCTAAGAAAGGTAACATAGACGACTTGTAGTACCTTAGTTTTCCATATGACCGGGCCATTAAAATGGCAGGCATGATTTGCTAGAGTCTACATTCATCGATAGGCAGAGGCGTGTATCTATAAAAGTAAGTGCATCATCTAGTAGTGCACTAAAACTGCCTTCTCCAGCTGATATGACCCTATCTGGGGATGCTCATGATTCCATCGCCTAGTGCATCCCAGGTATGTTCTCATTTCCCTCTGTCTTACTTTGATTTAGCGCATTGAGAACAGTGCATAGTTTTTAGTTAGGGATAGGCATACCATGCCGTCGTGGATTTTTGTTGTCGTGCTTCTTTTTCTATCGGTCGTGGTATGGTTGTAGAACCTACATGTCTAGGATAATTTTGTGTTGTATTGTGTTTTGTTTTTTATAATTAGAATATTTTTAAGTATTTAGGGCAGTAGTCATGTTTTGACTAATTTTTTATACCCCTCCAAAATTTTGTGTTTTAGAACTGTGAATGTATATAGGTGTGAACATTGTGGATCTTGTTATGGTATTAAGATTAGGGACATGATATTCACTTGTTAACAATTGCATGAACTAGATAAGTAGTAGTTGGTAATATTGACTTTGTGTTGTGTATGTGTGAGATACTACCTAGTTCCCTTTGTGTGTTGAATTCAGAACTTGCTTGGTTAGTCTTGCCTAGGTTGAAGGATAGTCGGTGAGGAAAGAATCATAGGCCATTTTTAATTTTAGCCTACTTTTAGCCTAAATGACCTTCCCTATGTGAATTGTATCCCTTGATCCCTATTTTGAGCCTTGTAGCCTATTTTTTTCATTTCACCATTCACCTTCCCATTTATATTTACAATGAACTTATTTTGGTCTGGTTCTCCTTGGACATTGTGCACCTTAACTCAGGAAAAATGCCTAAGTTGAGGGTGGCTATCATAGGGGTGCATAGTGTAAAATGGGTATGAAGAAGGATAAAATAAGAGAAAAAAGTTAGTAGGGTTGGGTATGGTGTGGTAGAAAAAAAAGAAAAATTGTAAAAAGAAAAAAAAGAATAAAAGACCACACCCAACCTGAATGTGCAATAAAGAATTAATAAAAAGAGAGAAATAAGGGTGGAATAAAAAGTAAATTGGCTAGTAAGTGAGATACTAAGGTTAGTGTAGTGCCAAGGAGGCTTAGTCACTTGATATATCCATATGTACCATACCAACCAACAAGCCTACATTACAAACCGAGAAAAGTCCTATAGTGATCCTAACTTGACTATCTGAATGCTAAGGTAAAACAAATAAGGGCAAGTCTTTGGTATTTGAAATACACTTATTGGAACTTCTCTTCTAAGTGGGGTTGTCTCTTGACCCTCTCTGTATTGGCATGTGTTATTTCATATGAGTGAGTAGGACATCCTTGTTGTGAGGGAACTTGAGTCATATTATTTTGGGTAGTCTAACTTGTATATATGAGTGGTTGTCTATTTCTAATGTAATTGCCATACCTTGATCCCATTGTGTCACATTTTTGTGCTTCATGTTTATACACAGTTGATTTTGAAAAATAAGATTGGAGGGGGTGTTTTAATTTGAGTTTTAAGTGTTGACTGACTGCCTTGATTAACTTAGATTCTCCTAGTTAAGCGTCGTTTTTATTTTTGTTGTGTTTTATTGCCTGAGGACATGCAAACATTCTAAGTTGATGGTGTTGATGTGCTATAGAAATATAACACTTTTGATGCTTAAAACAAGGAAAATATGCAGGTTTTTGAGGTTATTTTTTTAGATATGATACGTTTTGGGTATGTTTTGCAGGAAATGATGTTTCGGATGCTAAGTTTGTAAAAAAGGTGTTATTGGTCACTTTTTGGAGCAATTATGGATGTTCCGGATACTTTCCGTCTTGTTCAAGATCAAAGCATGTTCGAGCACTGAAGAAGAGCTGAAAAGATGACTCCCGACACTTACTAAGTCACCCTACGGGATGCATGTAGGACCTACGGACCGCAAGTAGGTATAACAAGTGCCAAAAGTCCAAAATTCTGAGAGCTGAACTTGCAAGATTTTTTCATCCACTACCTACGCCCATGGTCAGGACCGTAGGTACTACCTGTGCCCAGGGTCAGAGCGCAGGTACAGACCAAATATGGCCACCAACCCGATTTTCTCCTATTTTTTTCGGGCTTTGGTTTTAGGGTTTCCTCTTATACTATAAATACCCTTTATGTGTTTTTTAGTAGGAATTATGCACTTTTGATACTCACAAACATATTTTGATTCCAAGATTCAATTTTGATCTTGGGATTCTCTTGTATTGACTTTGGTTCATTAATTCAGTTGTGGTTGTAGGTTTTTACACTTCTTATCATTATGATTTCATCTATACTTTTGAATATGAATGTCATTGATTTCTTCACAAGAATGAGCGGCTAAAACCCATAGCTAGGGTTGTGGAAACCTTGGCAGATTGATGAAGTAGGGGGAGTGTTGTTGTTGTTCTAAATTGATGCCCATGCATGCATTGTTTTATCTTCATTATAATAGTTTTCTTAATAGGTGTACACATTAGGATCCCGCCTAGATATTGCTACTTTCTCCAAAAGTGGAGTAGTGTCTAGTAAAAGATAAAGACAATAGTAATTTGGAGTTAAACTGTCGATCCACGCTTCTAGGTTTTATCTTCGTAAGATAGTTAGATTTCATCTAATAATTAGAGACTCAAAAGGTAACAATTAACTAGGATCAAGATAAGGGTTCGTCAGGAGAGATACTGACACTCAAAAGGTAAAGGGTGAAATCCTTTTGCTCATCCAAAAGACTGTAGAAAGTACATAACTTATTGATTTTGTATGCAAAGTATCGGGTTGGTTCAACAAAGAACGATAAGCCTACGGATTTGAGAAGAAAGGGGGAACACAATCCTAGTATTCACTTACACTGATAATAACAAAAGTTAATATAGTTACTTTCTCGAGATTACTACATCAAAATCCCCTATTTACTTTTCTTGTTCTGCCCACCGACTTCAAGTGCTAAGATCTATAATTCCACGTGTTTCCTTGGGATTCGATCCCAATCTTTGTTAGGTTACTATATTTTGACAGCGACCGTATCATCATCTAAAAGGTGGTGTTGTTTGGATGTCATCATAGACTCCAACCAAAACTCGCACTTAGAGAACATTACATACAACTTTTCATACCTCAACCTCTGAAGCACAACCCGTTAATGCTCCTCATGCTTAGCCTCAGTCATGGAATACACCAAGATATCATCTATAAACATAATAACAAAGAAATAGAGATACGATCGAAACACCCGATTCATCAACCCCATGAACGCAACAGCAGCATTGGTCAATCCAAAGGACATGACCAAGAACTCATAATGACCATATTGAGTCCAAAAAGCTATCTTCGGAATATCCGAAGCTCTAATCCTCAAAAGGTGATAATCGAACCTCAAATCATTCTTCGAAAACACCGTAGCACCTGAAGCTGATCAAACAAATCATTAATGCGAGAAAGAGGATACTTATTCTTAACATTCACCTTATTCAACTGTCGATAATCAATACACATCCGCATAGACCCATCATTTTTCTTCATAAACAAGACAAGCGCACCCCAAGGTGAAACACTATGTCGGATAAATACCTTATCCAACAACTCCCGCAACTGATCTTTCAGTTCCTTTAACTCTACTGGGGCCATCCTATAATGAGGAATAAAAATGGGTTTGGTGCTCGGCTCAACATCAACAGCAAAATCAATATCTTTATTCAGAGGCATACTAGGCAAGTCTGTTGGGAACACGTCCATAAACTCACGGATAACACGGACAGAATCCAATAAAGGAGGTAAAACAACACTGGTGTCACGAATATGAGACAAGTAAGATAAACATACCCTCTTAACCAATTTACGAGCCTGAATAAAAGATATCATCCTCTTAGGACCCGAATGAAGTGCATCCTTCCAAGCTATCCTTGGCACACCCGATGAAGTTAAAGTCATGGTCTTGGCATAATAAGCTAGGACAACATGATAAGGAGCCAACCAATCTATATCCAAAATAACATCAAAATCAGTCATATCTAACACAAGTAAGTCTACCAAAGTATCACGCCCGACAAAAGTCACAACACAAGATCAGTACGCCCGATCCACCACTAAAGAATCACCTACCAGGGTAGATACATGAATAGGCATGGCAAGAGGCTCACTAACAGAATCAAAATCCAAAGTAAAATACACAGACACATAGAAAAAAGTTGATTCGGGATCAAATAATATAGATGCAGGTATGAAATAAATGGAGACGATACCTGTGATCACAGTATCTAAAGCCTCTGGTCTAGTTGGTATGGTATAACAATGACCACGACTACCGACTAGTTGAATAGCCCCGCAACCCTCGCCACGAGCTTTACTACCTCTGTCTCTCGCACCTCCGGAAGAACCCCTAGCTTTCATAGCTAAAATAGGAGTAGCTCTAAACACATGACGAGAACAGTCCCTGGCCACATTGGCAATCTCATTACACACATAGCAACCTCTATGACCAGACTCAACAAAAGAAGATACAATTGAGCCCGAACGGCCACCTTGAACTGCTGAACTAGAAGGTCCACCACCTGAACTCTGTAAAGATGCCTATACTAGCCTATCGTGGTATCTATAAAAACCTCTAAAATCTCTGCCTCAAGAGGTATGACTCCTAAGCTCACCAAAACATCTCACCTACTTCGCGTCTCCCTGAGATGCACTAAGAATATCCTCTGTCATCTTAGCATGATCCAATATACTCTTGAAAAAATCCCCAAACATAACCATCTGAGACGTAGCCAACTGAAGGGAGACATACAAACCCTTCACAAATTTTTGAATCTTCTCGAACACAGTGGAAATGCTATCAGAGAAAAATCTGGAAAGGGCATGGAGGCGTGCCTTATTCTTAGCAACTGTCATGAAGCCCTGCTCCAAATGATCAAACTGATCCACTATACGATATCTCAAACTGAAAGCCATAAATCTCTCTAGGAAATCCTCGGTGAACTAATCCCAAGTCATCTCAGGAGAATCACGGGGTCTACAACTGAAAAGCGACCTTCACCAATAGCTCGCTGCATCGCTCGACTGATAAGATGTAGTGTAAGTCACACCATTTGTACAGAAATAGTAAAACTCAACTCAGAACACAAGGTATGAAAGAACTTTGCACGATAAAAAATAAAATGATAGAGGTTCCCTAAATACGTCATATAACCTCTCAAAGATAGATACGGACGTCTACGTACCGATCTGCGAGACTCTATTAGACATCCCATTCTTACACTGTTGAGACCAATAAAACCTGGCTGCTCTAATACCAATTTGTCATGATTCAAAAATAAGGGTCATGATGGTACTTATCGCGGCGTACCTTGACAAGTAAGCCTATCACCCAAACTGATACAAAAAGAGAAAAGACAGAAATATCCCAAGGTAAGGCTTCTATAATAAAGCCAAACCATAATAGTAATCATAATAATGCGGAAAGAACTTATCCAAAATACCAATCATGCCCAAAACCAAGTATCAATAGTGTAAGAACTACTAATACAATCCAGGAGTCAAATACGTCAGAAAAATAACCACAAAGAAATAATATATGTCTCCAAAAACTAATAAAGACATAACTACTATAGAAAGAATAGAGGTGAACTCCGGATGCATGAATGTCCAACCGCTACCTTGGAAGCTCCAACAATCGCCCGAGTCAAGCAAGCTGAGGCGCACTTGAGCAAGGACCTACACCGAAAGGGCGCAGTAGGCATGTGTATGGTACACTTGTACTCATTAGGTATCATAGGCCGACTGAGTGAAGTAGAAAATAAAGCATACAAATATACAATAAGGGCACATCACCTGCAATTAGAAAATGTCTCACAATGGTAGCCCACACCGCTTGCACTAACAGTTCTAATATATGTCATATATTACAACAATACACCAAGATAGAACACAAGTATACATTATGACACATATAAGTAGAATAAGGGAGAGCATGTAGATACAAGATCATCAAATACAAGTAAAAAAAAGGTAAGATAAATAAATAGATGACAAGTCAATATGGTAATACAACACAACACAAACACAATAAAGTAAGTGCAATGTGTATGATGATGATGATGCACGAGGTCGTCACACAACCTCCGGGATCGTCGCAAAATCCCCGTATACACCTACGGAGGCAAACCTCCCAACGCAAGACCCATGGGGGGTTCATCAACTCGTATACAATCCACATATCTCTCGAAAAGGGTTTTATAAGGTGTTACAATATCTCCTCCCTGACACATCCCTCGCAGAGGTTTTTAAAAAGGTGTTGCTAGTGTTTCTCAGATGTTGCCATGATGATACCAATGATTCATGAATGAGTATGATATGAGGATGTAATGCTCACAACCAATCACAATGAGTATTTTCACAACCAAACACATGATATATTTACACAACCAACCATATGATATATTTCCACAACCAACCACAATAATTTATTTCCACAACCACGTGAGCCAATATCGACTCATTATTTCAGTTTCATCCATCAATTTTCACATGTCTCATATGTCAATAAAGTATGAATATAATCATAATACACTAATGGAACCATATTAAGCATCTTAACAACACAATATAATTATTCACATGGGGTCCCCATTGAAGAGTGCCCAAAAGTGAACCAATATCGCCGGCCATTATGGCCTATATATCCGGTGGGAATATCCCACTGTATGAAAGCAATATACGAAAGAGTGAGGAGAGCAATAATGAGGTTCAAAAGGGGAATTGTAGTATAAAATTTGCAGATCTTTTGAAACCTAAAGTAATTAAGAATAATAGTATTATGGTTCCACCTAAAACTATGATAATGCTGCATGAGGATCCTTCGATAACGTGGAAGACATCAAAAATACGTAATCTTATCATGCAGGAGAAACTTTAATATGCTATTATCGTTAAATTCTCTTATGGCAAGCCCCGCATTAATGTATTGAGAAAAATTATACCAATTTAATACGGGATCAAAATTCAGTGTACCATAGGAGTATTGGATGCAAGACATATTCTAATAAGATCAGAAGTGCTAGAAGACTATGTTCAAATATTATCTACAGCAGCCTACTACATTAAATCGACGGATATGTATTGGCAAATGAGAATGTTGAAGTGGGATCCATGGTTTGAGCCTGGTGTAGAAACAACAATTGGAGTAGCTTGGATCTCCATGCCTGACTTACCACCAAATTTCTTTGCTAGAGATACAATATTCTCTATTGCTTCAGTAGTAGGCAAGCCTTTAACGGTAGATATGGCCACAAAAAAACAAACTAGACCCAGCTATGCAAGAGTTAAGGTGGAGGTATACTTAGTTGCAAACTTACCTTAGGGGATTCGAATCAATGAGGAGAATGATTATATGGGAGAAATCAAATCCATGTGGATACAAATCCAGTATGACTATATGCCAAAGTACTATAAAGATTGTTGTTTGCAGGGACATGATGAAGATATTTGTTGGAACATTCATCCGGAATTATATGATAATAAGAAGGAATAAAATGGGGAAGAAGCAACCAAGAATGAAGGCAAAAACAAAATAAACAAAGGCGAGCAGCAGCAGGAGCGGGATAAGGCAAGAAAAAAAAAACATAAATAACCAAATGGCTTGCAAGAAGGAACAAGTACATGAGAGATAGATATGGGCATATTATGGGAGAGGTGAATAAGGAAAATGAAAAGGAAGTAGAGGTAACTAATTCGTTTGATGCACTAGAAGCTGAAGATAATGGTGACAAAGTTAATAAAGAGGAATCTGTGAATGTTGCTCATGTTAAAGAAGTAGAGGCAGATAAACTTAGTACAATGGATTGGGTAAACAAAATCTTTGGCAGCAATGCAGACTCAAAGCAATTGTCAAAGGGAGCTGAAGATGTACTAGTATCAAAGGACTCAAGCAGTAACAAATACAAGATGAGGGTCAATCAGGAGAATGTGCTGTAAAAAGAAAATAATAATCAGCAAAGATTAAAAGATCAGAAGGACCAGAGTCAAAATAAAAAAGGTTCTCAAAAGGCAGCAGAAGATATACAGATTCAAATGCATGGTGGAATAACAAAGGAATTGATGGTGATAGAAGGGGTGTTACATCTAGTTATCCAAATTGAGAACTTAATGGAGAGTTGTAATAAGGATAAGGGGGAACTAGATAGGACAGACTTGGAAGATAATATCAATCAAGTGGCTAAAGCAGCTGATTTGTCACCAAAACAAATAGAGTAACCAAAAGCAAAGCGGAAAAGAACAAAGAAAAAAAATAAGAATTCCAGTACCAGTTCAGCCACAATGCAAACAAGGAGTCACACCTCTAAAACAAAGTCATAATGAATGCACTGATATGGAACATATGGCCATTCAATACACAAAAAGCTTTTACAAGACTAATTACCCTACAAAGGAGACACCAGTTTTACTTTATTGGCCCCATGAAACCATTTCAAGAAAGTCAGCACATAGAGAAGTATAGAAGGAGGTTGGGTATGAAACATGTTGTGGTGAATTCATCAGGAAAGATATGGGCTTCATAGATGAGAATGTAGAGTATAGCATCATTAAGGATAAGGAACAATAATTATCATTGAAGTTAGAAAATCAATATACAGATGTTTCTTTGATAGTTACACTAGTCTATGCAAAATGCACTCCAAGTGAAAGAATGGTGTTATGGGATTCATTAGCAGAAATAGTTAATTCACATCAACTGTCATGCCTGATAGAAGGAGATTTTAATGTAATAATAAATGGAGAGGAAAAATTGGGTGGCTTACTTATTACACTTAATGAAATACAAGATTTTAATCATTGTATTAATTTGTGTAATATGGAAGAACTTTAATTTAAGGGGACTAAATACACATGGTGGAATGGAAAAACAGATGAGGATTGTATTTTTAAAAGGCTGGATAGAATACTATGTAATAACAGGTTACAAGATGTGTTTCAGATGATGGAAGTGGAACACTTAGCTAGGAGTGATTCTGACCATTCTCCCTTCTTAATTCAATTCAAAATGGAAAGGGACCACATAGTTAAAACCTTTAGGTTTCTGAATTTATGGTTAAAAGAAGAAACTTGTGTGGAAGTGATAAGGCAGAATTAGAATACAGAGATTGAGGGTAATACTTTTATAGTGTTTCATCAGAAATTAAAGAACACAAAAGCAGATCTCACAAGGTGGAGTAAACAGAAATTTGGTAATATTTTCCAAGAAATTGCAACACTGGAAGATATTATCAAAGTAAGAAAGAAATAATTTGAAGAGAATCCCAATAGAGCAAATAGAGAAAAGTTGTTTAAGGCTCATGCTGAGCTAAACTTGCAACATAAAAGAGAAGAAGGTTACGGGAGGCAGAAGGCAGAATTTGAGTGGTTTAAGGATTGGGAGAGGAATACCAAGTTCTTCCATACCATTGTTAAAGGAAGAAGAAACGGACTGAGGATTAGCAGAATTCAGAATGAAGAAGGGGAATGGATGAAAGATGCATAAGACATAGCTGATTCAGCTATACAATTTTTTCAGAAGCAGTTTACAAAGTAGAAGGATGCAGTAGATTTATCTTTGTTAGATGAACTATCTATATTGATAAATGATGAGCAGAATGAGGAAATTATGAGAATGCCAGCAGAAGATGAAATCAAAGAAGCTATAATGGGATTGAATAGGAACAATGCAGGAGGTCCTGATGGAATGACAGGAGATTTTTATCAAGATGCATGGGAGATTATTAAGCAGGACATTCAGAGAATGATCACAACATTCTTTTGTGGATTTCAATTACCCAGGTTCATTACACATACTAATTTGGTATTATTACCAAAAAAGTTAGTAGTGAACAACTTTTCTGATATAAGGCCTATATCACTTAGTAACTTTGTGAATAAGATCTTTTCAAGAATTATGCATGAGAGAATTAAGGGTTTAATTCCTCAGTTAATATCACCAGAGCAGGCAGGAATTGTGCAAGGGAGGAGCATTGCAGAAAATGTATTGGTGGTGCGGGACATAATTTTAGAAATAAGAAAAAGAGGTAAACCTCCAAACATGGTTATGAATATAGATATGATGAAAGATTATGACAGGGTGGAATGGCTTTTCTTAACTAAGGTTTTGAGGAAGTTGGGTTTTTCTGAAGTTCTCATAGATATGGTGTACAGACTCCTAGAGAATAATTGGTATTCAATCTTTCTTAATGGTCAGCCTCAAGGTTTTTTCAAATCCTCAAGAGGTTTGAAACAAGGGGATCCCCTGTCTCCTACCTTATTATAATAGCAGTAGAAGTATTATCAAGGACTCTGAAGAAGTTGACGCAGAAAAGGGATTTCAAACTGTTTCGCATGCCAAGAGGAAGTCCTAAACTAAATCATCTAGCTTTTGCTGATGATATGATTATCTTATGCAAAGTTGAGGTGAAAAATCTATAGATAGTGACTGAAGCACTGGATAGTTATGAAGTGGTGTCAGGACAGAAGATAAACAAAGAAAAGTGTGCAATCTATTTGCACAAAAATATTTCAAATGGAGTTAGAGTAATGGCAGAGGTATCTACTGGAATATTGAGGAAAGAATTCCCTTTGACCTACCTTGGATGCCCCATTTTCTATATGAGGAAAAAGAAAGACTACTATCAGCAGCTGATGAACAAAATAGCTAGTAAGCTGCAAACCTGGAAAGGAAAGTTTTTGTCATATGGGGGAAGAGCAGTACTGATTAAGCATGACTTGCAAAGCATCCCCATTCACTGTTTGTCAGTGATGAACCCACCACTTAATGTGATGAACTCCATTCAAAGAGTTTTAGCTCAATTTTTTTGGAGTAGTAAAATAGGGGAAAAGGGGAGACACTAGGTTAAATAGCAGACAGTGAGCCTACAATAGAAGGAAGGAGGGTTGGGTTTTATAAGGATAAATGATATTTCTATGGCTCTATTTTGTAAGCTATGGTGGATATTAAGAACTACAAAGTCTGTTTGGAGTGAATACATGCACAACAAATACTGTAAAAATGAGCATCCAAAACTGGTCATGTGGAAAAAAGGTGCAGGTGGCTCACAAGTATGGAAAAAGATGTTAAGTACTAGAGACTTGGTGGAACACTTGATTGTTTGGAAATTGAGGAAAGGAAATTCTGGTATTTGGCTAGATAACTGGACTGGTCAAGGTGATCTATATTCTTTGGTGAAGGACAGTTGTAATGAACATGGAGAGTATCAAAAAGTAAGGAATCTTGCAAGGGAAGACGGATCGAATGAACAGGTGATCAAAGATATTTTTGCAGAAGAGATGGCTGAGCATATTTTGTGTAAAGTAAAGCCTCCAACAGAAGAAGGTAGTGACTTCCCCATATAGAGGATTGAATCAACAGGTTTGTTTACAGTTAAGTCAGCTTGGCAGAAAATCAGGATTAAGGAGCATGTAAATACCACATATAAAAGTATTTGGATAGGGTTTTAAAATATGCTTTTTTATGTGGAGATTGAGGAAAATCAAAGTAACAGTGGATGACAATATAAGAAGGTAGGGGATACAGGGACCCCCAAAGTATTGGTGTTCTAAAGTACCTGCAGTGGAGACACTAGCTTATGTCTTCAAAAGAACTTTTTATGCTAACAGGACTTAGTCCTACTTTTCTTCTTTTGCAGGTATACCTATTCAAGGCTTGACCCTAAGAGGAACAATTCTAAGATGGTGGACTGCTGAGGTAAAGCAGAGAAAACAACCATATTTTTCTGCACTACCTAGAATTATTCTGTGGGAGCTATGGAGGAGAAAAAAACAAGAAGAAACATGTCAACAAGGACACTACATGGTTGCAGATTATCTATAATATAACAAGGAATCTGAGGATGTTTTTAAAAGTGAGAAAACCAGCAGATGAGTTCCCTAATGAATGGCCAGACATAATAAAGGAGTTTGATAAGCTAAAAAGCAAGATAAAGGCTACCAAAGTTATATGGGAGGCACCTACAGAAGGATGGGTAAAGTACAACACAGATGGAGCATCCAGAGGAGAAGAAGGAGGAAGTTCATACTCATTCTTCTTAAGAGATGTGAATGGGGATGTACTATATGCTAAAGGAGAACCATTCAATATGCAAACAGTATGCAGGTAGAAGCAAATGCTATCCTACAAGCAGCTAAGCATTGCAAACAGAAAAAATACAATAAAGTAATCATTAAGATAGATTCACTCATCATGCAGAAGGTACTAATAGGAGGATGGAAGTGCCCATGGAACATAGCAAATATAGTCAGGCAGATACAGCAACTCATGCAAGGCAAACAAGTGAAATATCAGTATATATATAAAGAAGGTGACTAGTTAACTAACTATTTTGCAAACTTAGCAACAGATATAGAAGCTTTCACTATTACAAGCTTTCATCAATAAGAGAAAAGAGAAAAAGGCATCATAAATAGTGGTAATTGGAAGTGTCTATACTTAAGCATTACACCATCAAAAGGATAAAGGGGCAGGGGAGGTTACAGCTGAATAGTTTACATGCAACATATGTACATTGCACAGAAGCATCAAAAAGAATGCATGTACTAACTAGCCTAAGCTACTTCAGCCAACAAAAAAGACTCTCAGCATCATGGGAGGGTCTATGGGTCATTTTGAGCTTGATAAACCTGGGAATGAGGCTACTAACCGAATACTCATAGGTCCAAGCATCCCAATATCTTCATCCCTACCATATCTGTGAAGCACAAGTAAGTGAAAGTATTAAAGTCAACAACAACATATCCAGAAAAAGCAGTGAGAGAGAGAAGAGGGTCAGTTCACTCGGTTATAACAGCTCATCTCACTAACTAGATCCCTCATAGCTGTACAAAAAGTATTTCACTTTCCCATCCACCGAAAAATACAGCTACAGCAAGAAAAGCATCAACAGTACAGTCAGCTGAAGATGCTAAAAGCAAAACAAATAAAAGGAGGTTCTACTTACTTCTGTAAGCTGATATCACAAGGAAGCCATGATAATAGAGTCACAACATTGATCACCTAGAGCATCAGTCGACAGAAGCTAAAGTTGGTGAAGGAGATCATTATTTTTCAGAGAGTGTGAAAGAGAAGAAGATTAGGAAACTTAGCACCAATTTAGAAACCCTACTTATGTTATATGTATTTAAATTGGACCCGGGTTGGGCCGGGTCAGTAGAATAGTACTAGGCTGTCTTGTTAAATAGGTTGGTCCATTTGTGAGTACATTTTGCTGATTTATTAATAAAATACCAAAATTAAACAAAAAAAAAAACAATTATTCACATGTATTCAAGACTATTAATATCACACAGGACCCTACAAGGTCACACATATCACATAATAACTCAATTTTGATAATTACATCACATATAGGCCCTCATACAAGCACAATACATAAATAGCAATTTTTCATGATTATTTTCCACCCTTAACATGCATTTTTTATCATCATTTACTACCTATTACAGTCTGAAAGAGTTAAGCCATAACCTACCTCAAAAGACGAAACCGATCTTCTACACTTCAAACTCACGACCTTACTTTTCACGAATGATTCCGAACTCTACTAAAAATATCAAATATAAAATCTACGCATCAAAGAAAAACCATATTGACTACTTTTGGTTCGGGGTCAAAACGGACTCCCGAAATGAGTTTTCAAAAAAGAAGGGCAAAATCAAAACTTTACTTCAAAAATATGTTCCCCATAGTTTTAGGAATCTACAACTAAAAAGTCAAGTCAAAAATGAGGTTCAAATTGAAGAAAACCCATTTTTAATTTTTACAGGGTAAAAAACTTTGAAATTCGGGTTAAAATCAAGAATTGGAGTTATTTTAAGGATTAAATTGATGAAAAACTAGTAATTATAAGATAAAAATATTATTCAAGTGAAAAGAAGTGAAATTGGGGTTTAAAATCAAGCACTAAGATTTTTGGGATTTTGAGAAACTAATCAAGAAATTACTAAGAAAAAGGGTAAATTCTTACCTTAAATCCGTAATGAAACCAAGAAATATGTGTTAGTCTAGCTTCCCAAGCTCCCCCAAACTTTATTTTTAAGCTCCCACACTATTTTAGGATTTAACTCCCAAGAGACAAGATGAAAAATGAGAAAAATAAGCCCAAAAACTGCTATAGTTCATTTTGGTTCAATGTGAACTTCGATAGGGTGTCCGGGATTTTTTGGAGTTCGATACATGCAAACGAACTATGTAGCCATACTAAATTCGACGTTTCAGACGCGATGGCGATATCATATTTTTAAAAATATATCATTTTCACAAAATTGACCCCCGAAATCACAATTTTCCAAATCGAGGGTCGAAATGAGATTTAAAAGCCGTAAATCATACCAAACATGCTAACACCCTAAAATTAATATTTCAGATTTGCTGGCGAAGTCAAATTTTCTATCCGAGGTCATTTTGATCAAATGTGGGTCCCATACTCATATTTTTAATTTTTCAACTTTTCGATCAATAGGTTGAAATAAGATCAGATGCACCGGGACCCGAACCAAAGGTCTACCTAGCCTAAAATTGATATTTTGGAGTTGATGGCGCAGTCCATTTGGTCATCCATCGTACGGATCAAAAGATATCTCCAAAAGTCTAAAATAAGGCTCTCGAAACCATCAAAAATCACAATATCACAAAAATGGTATCAAAATGCATCGAAAATTATGTCAATCACTCCGACACCCCAGAAATATCATAGTGCAACTACGGGAAGGGATAAAATAGTCAAATCACATAAAATCACAAATTTTATGTATTTCATCAAATTTTTAAATTGTTACATTTGACCAATTCAACATGGTGTTTTGCTAGACAAAATATCAAATTTATATAATTTCTTCTAAATTTAAATTCATTTATTTTCAATAAGTATATATTAATTTTTTTCTAAAATTATTAAAAAGAAAATTCAAGCAAAGAATAATGGATCTATATATCTATAATCTATAATATATTAAAAGTGTGAAGACCCTTAGTAAAGTGATTTGAACTTTTTACCCTTCATTAAAAGACTGTCCTTTAGACAAAACTATTTTTTTATTATTTTTTAAAATTTATTATTGATTATTTTTATTATATTAATTAGACTCCTAAAATATATGGGAATCCTAAAATATATAAAAGGAAAATTAATTATACCATTCACTATATATGGTAATATATTTATAAAAATTATTCATATTTATGCTTTGAATTGTATAAAAGTCACTACTCTATATTTCAATTTTTGCACGTTAATCTACTTTTAATACGTGATGAGCCTTTTAAAGTTTTTAACTCTTTTGAAATAATTTTCTTCTTTCTTTTCATTCAAGTCATTATTTAGGATCAAAATTTTTTCTCAAACAAGAATTATTTTTATCAAAATCAAAGCTTTGTGATCACTATTGTATGGTTTTGTTGTAGTTTACAGGTCATAGATGAATGTCGATTGACTTTGAGAAATTTCTTGTGTAAAAGTTAGGTTTAATTGTATTGTTTGAATATCTCTATTAGTTTTATTATTTTGTGATAGTTTACAGGTTGTGGATGAATGTATATTGGCTTAGAGAAATTTTTGTGTGAAAAATTTAAGGTAAAATTTAAGTTTAATTGTATTATTTTGATATCTCTTTTATCGTATTATTTTGATGTAGTTTACAGGTGCTAAATAAATGTCGGTCGGCTTTGAAGAATTTTTTTTAGGTAAAGATTAGGTTTGATTGTATTGTTTTGATATCTGTGCTTTGAGAATTTTTTCTGTGTAAAGGTTAGGTTTCGTTGTATTATTTTGATATATCTATTATTATATTATTTCATTAAGGTTTACAGGTATTAAATAAGTGTAGGAGGGCCTTGAATTTTTTTTGCGTAAATGTCAGATTTAATTATATTATTTTATTATCTCTATCATCGTAGGAGTCCTCTTATGGTTAGGACTCACTTTATTTTTGGCAAAGTGAGCAATAACTCTAATATAAATCATAGTCAAATTCTTATGAATCCTGCTTTTAAAATTTCAAGATTTTTTTCATCAGCTTTGTCGTTGCTTTGTCTCGAATCTCGATCTCCAGCTTTGTTTGCTTCTGTTTTATTTCCAAGTCTTCCGCAACAACTTCTTCTAATTTTCTCTTTTTTACTTCTTGCAAATTTAATTTTTCTGAACTCCAATTCTGTATGTGGTGAATTTAAACATATAGTCTAATCATATTAAACTAAGTACTAAAATAGTATGGACCAACAACTGAAAACAAATTGCCAAGAAGAAGGAGAAGGAGAAGAAGAAGAAGAAGAAGAAGAAGAAGAAGAGGAAGAGAAAGAGAACGAAGAGGACGAGGATGAGAAAGAAGAAAAAATACCTGAAAAAAATTCACTGGATTCGCACTCGCCAAGATCAATAATTAGTCGAATTACTTTTGGTAAGGCATCCAACAGAAACACTCTTAATGTTTGTCTATGCTTAAAATTTAATTTATTTATTCTCTTTTCTTTAATGTCTCAACTAGCCCAAGAGAATGTGAAAGACATTATTTAAAATTATTATTGAATCGTGTAGCCGATAAAGCCTTTCAAACTTTTCAGTTGAGTAAAACTCATGTAAGAGTAAATTATACTGTATAAATATCATTCATAAGGACACCTAAATAATCATTGTCAAGTGTCATCATTAGCTTTTGGATTAGCCAGCAGTTCTCACCTGTTGGAAGGTTGCCATAATGGCACCAACTCTCTCTATTACATCTAACCAATTTTTCAGGTTACGTGATGGAATGTTCGATCAACCTACTGAATTGTCCATCTTCAAGTTGCCATAGTTTCAATTTCCTCAGTTTCCATGGTTTTGTAGTGACCGCAGAATATTCCATGCATACCAAGGCCAAAGTTTTCTTGAACTGCACCAATCAGATAGTTAATAGACAAGTATAATAACAGGTACATGCATTTGGTATGATGATCCTTCAAAATTTATATTAACAGGTACATGCATTTGGTATGGTGATCTTACAAAATCTATACTCATTAAAATTTATAAAATCTTACCTTAATTTGTTTGTTGAAGTTGCAGTAAAATTGCTCCCCTTACTTGCATATGTAAGAATCGAAGAGAAAACATTGACTCAATCAGAAATTGTTGCTAGACTTAATCAGATATATGCTTTTCTCAATTTCAGTCCATGTTCCTATATTTTTTTTCTATTTTAAGAATTATTTTTAATTATTTTACATTAAAATATCTTTTTTGAGTATGCTGAATCATATTACCTTACAAAAATTCAACTATCATATTATTTCTCAATGATATGCATTCTCCTCCCCGCCCCCGCCCCCGCCCCCCGCCCCCGCCCCAGCCCCCACCTCCCGCCTCCATATACACACTCCCTCCCTCCCCTCTCAATTTATTTTTAAAAAGGATTAAACTACCCCTTCACCACTCCCCTATCTCTAACTAAATCTATACGAAAAAACAATCTTGTAACTTTTTTAGGAAAAAAAATATATATGTTTCATATTTTCTTAAATTATATTATTTTCAATTTAAAGATATCCTCCACCCCCATCCGCCCCACCCTCACCTTTAACCAAATTTATATGAGAAAAAGTAATCATGTAATTGTGACAAAGCTTTACAAATTCAAAAGATGTTGAATTTAATTATTGTATTCGTCTTTATTATTTTAACAAATTTCCTATTTAGTGCAATGTTTAAACTCATTAAAGTGATATACACGCTCGAGGCGCGTACAACTAAACTAGTTTATTTATAAGTGCGAGAAATAAAAACTTTGTCTATCGCAAAAGAAGTTCATATCTCCTCACTGTACTTTTGATCCTGACTTGCACATATTTATATATAAAAACTTTGTCTATCGCAAAAGAAGTTCATATGGCATGTTTTTTACGGAAAAATCTATTTATGGAAAGGAAAAAAGTTAAGAACCAAAATTTATATATATAAAAAAATGTCTGGCATGCATGTTTTTAAGGAAAAACATGTTCTTTGTTTTATTGTTTTTTAGGATCTATACTACATGTTAGATTTTGGTTTTATTTTTTTGATATCATCCTATGATGTGTTATGTGTAACTTCGTTTCGTTGTTTTGAGAATTTTATTTTATGTATTTCACTATTTATCTTTTA
Source organism: Capsicum pubescens (assembly GCA_030864215.1). NCBI lineage: Eukaryota > Viridiplantae > Streptophyta > Magnoliopsida > Solanales > Solanaceae > Capsicum > Capsicum pubescens. The sequence continues at coordinate 334,391,887 of CM061548.1, read as the reverse complement.
TTTTTGTGACAGGTTTTGTGAAAAAACTATGATGTTGTTAGCTCTTGATAGATGACTTGCAATTGTCTTTCATCACAATTTTCAGGTTGTCTTCTTCTATCTTAGCATAATCCTTTCTGTTATTGTTAATTTGTTAAAAGTAGTTGTAAACTAAAAACACTTACTTTATATTTCAAAAGAAATTGAGTTAATCAAGGACTCCTTTCAACTCATTATCAGGCAAATTAGGTTTAAGCAGAAAATAAATTCGTAGAATATTTTTTTTATTTATACAACTCAATGAAACTTATTGTAAATAGTACAAATCGTGAAAAAAACGTGTTATTTTGTAAGTGAAGAACAAGTTTTCTTTTTTTCACAATTTGTACTATTTACAATAAGTTTTGTGCTTCTCTTTTTTCTCTTGGTTTTTAGGTCAACTTATTTCTCATGTGGTGTTGCTTAGTTACAAGTTCAACTTTTTGTCGACTTCGAGTTGCGTAAATCACCACGTTAAGATGTTATTTTAATTTTGAAGGAATTCTTATAACATCAAAAGGATCAAATTGTTTATGCAACGGGATGATTTGTACAAGCTCTTAGAACTTAACCTCAATCGCTTCACCTGAAGTTTGATTTTTGAAGTTAAAAACATATTGTTGTGCTAAAAGAGCAAAGGTAATCCAGAACTTATTAATAGAGGAGGCCCGTTACTATCTGTTATCTTTCTTAGTATCTGCTATTTCTTGTACTTCTGTTAATTCATGTTTTGGGACTGCTTTGGACCACTCTTTCTTTGAGCCCGAGGGTCTGTTGGAAGCGTCCTCTCTACTTGAAGTAGAGGTAAGATCGGGGTATACTCTACCCTCTTCTGACCCACTTTATGAAATTATACAGGACATGTTGTTGATGTTATTTTAATTAAAATACTCCTCAATAGTCAAAATTGTCTTTTCATTATTTTTTAAAAATAATTATTATTAAATTATTATTCAAATATTTAGAATATAAAAGCAGAAAAATAAGGAAGAATCTCATACGATAAAGGAATTAAATGCAATGTTAAAAATTTTCATTACCAACATTTTAGGGAAAACCCTATTTATGGAAAGGAAAAAAAGCTAAGAACCAAAATTTATATGTATACAAAAACGTATGGCATGTTTTTAAGGAAAAATCTATTTATGGAAAGAAAAAAAGTTAAGAACCAAAATTTATATATATAAAAAATGTATGGCATGTTTTTAAGGAAAAACATGTTCTTTGTTTTATTATTTTTTAGGATCTATACTACATGTTAGATTTTGGTTTTATTTTTTTGATATCATCCTATGATGTGCTATGTGTAACTTTGTTTCGTTGTTTTGAGAATTTTATTTTATGTATTTCACTATTTATCTTTTGTTTTTATGACAGGTTTTGTGAAAAAACTATGATGTTGTTAGCTCTTGATAGATGACTTGCAATTGTCTTTCATCACAATTTTCAAGTTGTCCTCTTCTATCTTAGCATAATCTTTTCTGTTATTGTTAATTTGTTAAAAGTAGTTATAAACTAAAAACACTTGCTTTATATTTCAAAAGAAATTGAGTTAATCAAGGACTCCTTTCAAATCATTACCAGGCAAATTAGGTTCAAACAGAAAATAAATTCGTAGAATATTTTGCTTATTTATAGAACTCAATGAAACTTATTGTAAATAGTACAAATCGTGAAAAAAAAACTTGTTGTTTTGTAAGTGAACAACAAGTTTTTTTTCACGATTTGTACTATTTACAATAAGTTTTGTGCTTCTCTTTTTTCTCTTTGTTTTTAGGTCAACTTATTTTTCATGTGGTGTTGCTTTGTTACAAGTTCAACTTTTTGTCGACTTCGCGTTGCGTAAATCACCACGTTAAGATGTTATTTTAATTTTGAAGGAATTCTTATAACATCAAAAGGATCAAATTGTTTATGCAACAGGAGGATTTGTACAAGCTCTTAGAACTTAACTTCAATCGCTTCACCTGAGGTTGGATTTTTGAAGTTAAAGACATTTTGTTGTGCTAAAAGAGCAAAGGTAATCCAGAACTTATTAATAGAGGAGGCTCGTTACTATCAGTTATCTTTGTTACTATCTGTTATTTCTTGTACTTCTGTTACTTCATTTTTGGGACTGCTTTGGACCACTCTTTCTTTGAGCCCAAGGGTCTGTTGGAAACGTCCTCTCTACTTGAAGTAGAGGTAAAGTCGGGTTATACTCTACCCTCTTCTGACCCACTTTATGAAATTATACAAGGCATATTGTTGATGTTATTTTAATTTTTATTACGAAGTATGCACCAGTAACACTATCTATATGAACTTTATGTAAATATAGTTTTGCATTATCTAAGAGAATGAGTTATAGTGAAGGCATGAGGAAGAAGCTTCCATATATGAAAAATATGCCATTACGGATCAAAGCATTTTCAGTAAAAAATGACGATTTATTAACATAAAATTGCTTGGTTCATAGATGTTATTTGAGGTGTAAATAACCTTGGGAGTTCAAAACCTTTCTCTTCATAAATATAGTGAAAAATAAAAGTGAATGCAAAGGGTTACATGTAAGATTACTCCAGTGCTATGAGCCACTTCTAAGTTCTAACCAAGAGGGTGAAAGTTCGAGTCACCAAGGAAACAAAGTGAAATGGGCCACTGTTGACTCTTGAGGATAGGGAGTTTCGAATGGATTTATCGTACCATAGAAGAAAAAGAAGATTAATCTTGAGCTTAGGAGTTCTGTAGTGGGGTTTATCACATTACAGAAGAAAATAGAGAATGCAAAGGTTCTTTGTAAGCATGACTTTAAGATTAGAAATAAAAATAGTAATAGGCTAAATCAATGATGCATACATTGTCACAAAAAAAAAAATGATGCATGACCTTTACTGTACTCTTTATCAAGAAGAGTTTTCGCCTAAAAAAACAAGCATTCTTAGAATGATAATGAGGCACCAAGAGAATTGAAATTCAAAAAGTAAAATATTATAGATATGAAGAAGATAAAAATTAGGAATTGAGGACCCCAAGCCCCTAACCCTCTATAGTTGTTATTGTTGCAATATCTTTTTTTATTAAAATTGAAATAGTCAAAATTTAACCGTATATCTATTTTGACGTAATGTTTGAATTACAAAAACTAATCAAAGCATATAAAAGAAATTTACTAAATTATTTAAAGCAAAGCATGTTGTGAATTTTACTGGATTTGAGATACACTATTTTTCATTATCTTATATGATATATCATTTAAATAGATATAATACTTATTTTAACATCAATACTATTTTTAAATATTCTTATTCATTTTTTGTATAATTTTATTGGTTGATGTGACATACACGTGCAACGCACGTATTCTAAATTAGTATATTAAAAATGTGAAGCCCCTTAGAAAAGTGATTTGAACTTTTTGTCCTTTATTAAAAAAAAAACCTTTAGACAAAACTGTTTTTTCACTATTTTTTTAATTTATTATTTAATTATTTTTATTATATTTATAACTAGACTCCTAAAATATATGGAAGGAGAATCAAATAATATTTTCCTTTGTAGTAATCAATTAGAAAAATACTCCTAAAATAGGATAGAAAAATACCTCTAAAATAGGACTATACTAAGGAAATACTTCTATAAATATTGAGATGCACGCTAAACTAGAGAAGAAATCTATTTACTTAAACTTTGTGATCACTATTGTTTTATTTTGTTGTAGTTTACAGGTCGTAGATGAATTTACAGGCAGTAGACGAATGTCGGTCGGCTTTGAATAATATCTTTAGATAAAGGTTAGGTTTAATTGTATTATTTTTATATCTCTATTTTGACAAAAATTTTTGTGTAAAGGTAAAGTTTAGTTGTATTATTTCGATATCTCTATTATCGTATTATTTTATTATAGTAAGGTGGTAGATGAGTGTCAGATGACTTTGAGAAAATTTTTGTGTAAAGGTTATATTTAATTATATTGTTTTGATGTCTCTATCATCGTATTATTTTGTTGCAGTTTACAGGTGGTAGATGAATTTCGATCGACTTTGATAAATTTTTTTGGTAAATATTAGGTTTAATTAAATAAATTCTTCAAAAGATGTTGAATTTAATTATTGTGTTCATCTTTATTATTCAAATAAATATCCTATTTATTATAATATTTGAACTCAATAAAGTGAGGTACATGCACGAGACGCGTACACTTAAACTAGTATATATAGATATATAGAGAGAGAAAGAGAGAGATTTTACTGCATCATATTATTACATTTGTATTATGTAATGATGAAAATTGTCACTTTATTATATAGCGATCAATTTAGCATTATAGCGGCTTTACATTATTTTCTTCCTCATCTTGCTCTTTACTCATTATTTATTTTTCATAATAGCTTTACTATATACATTTTTTCCTTTGCAGTATTATAAGCTTATTATACATATTGCTAGAGCGCAGTATTATAAAACAATGAAAAAATGATACTATACTTTTCATCCAAATACTATATTCATCAAAATAATATAATGTAAACATATCGACATGCAATAACCATCCAAACAAGCTGTTAACTGGGAAAAGGAAAAGCAAGAAGGGAGAAAAACGTGACATTATTTTGAAACCTGCATTTATGTGCACATTGGCATTGACATCTTATTTACAAAATGTTGAGGAAGTAAGTTGAAAAAGATGATCCTTGAGAGACCTCAATCAAGTCAAAAAGATAATTCTTAGAAGCGGTTGACATAACAACTGAAGCATACAATTGCTTATAGTGTAAGAACACAGAATTAACAATTAAATTTAACATAATATGAAAAATTTATTCGCAAAAAATTTGGGTACTATAATAAAATATTATTATAAAAGATGGTTATTAAAAAAAATTAAATGTGTAAATTTTGGGGAAGTTTCAAAAATAATGACAGATTGGCACAAGACCCACCTTCCATAGCCACACTTTATAGTATTATCATTTATAGCCGTTGTATTCAAATTACAGCTGTTGTATTCACTTTTACTCAATAGTCTGTATTCATATAAAACATAAATACATTAATCACATTTTATATTTTATATTTTTTGAAAAATATGACTACATCGAATACAAGTCATGGATGATAACGAAAACATCACAACCACGCATTGTATTTGTATTTATCATCATTTTTTATTATTATTATTATTTTTACCATCATTTTTTTCTATTTCATTCTTTTCTCTTTTTTATTTATTTTTTACTTTTTTAAATTTTCTTTTTTCTTTTTCGATTCTTTCTTTTCATTTTTTGTACTTTTTTTCTTTTTTGTGTTTTTTTTTCCTTCTTTTCTTTTATATATTTGTTTTTTTCTATTTTTTTTGGTTTCTTTCTTTTCGTTATTTTTCCATTTTTCTATCTCTAGCTTTTATTTTTATTTTTATTTTTCTTTTTTGTACTTTTTTCTTTTTTTTTTTAATCTTATATTTTTGTATTTTCAAAAAATATGGCTACTCGAGTACAAGTCACGAATAATAACAAAAATACCATAATTGTTTATCGTATTTATATTCATGCTATTATTTATATTTTTGTATTTGTTGATACAATTATATTTGTACTTGTTGTTGGACAATAAAATTTTCGAGGCCGAAAATAAATAATCGAGATAAGAAAAATATATTGCAACAATCAATTTATTGATTTCAATGTGAGTGTTACAATTTATATGAATCCTCTGATTCGCCCTTTCAAATATAAATTCAAGGGCTTAAAGCTTGATCTTGAATTTGAACTTGATTTGAATGCTTTGAGGGACTTGATCTTGACTTGTGCTTGAATTCAAGGGTTTTTGAGCTTGTTCTTGAATATTGCGGTCTTGATCTTTGATCTTGATGAACTTGATTTGAATGCTTGAGCTTTTTAGAGAAATTACGGCGTTTGATCCACCAGCTTTCTCTTGCTTCTTGTTAGAGTTCTGAGCTCTCTTTTCTGAATTATGAGACCCCTATTTATACTTGTGGAAAAGGAAGAGTCATGATCAATATGGACTTCCTTTGACCAATCAGATTTGAGTGATGTGGCACCTTTTTATGGGTTTTTATTTCATGGGTCTGCTGCATCATTTTGACATGTTGCATGGTCCTATTGGCTCCTTCACTTGACTTGGCTTGCCATGTCATTTGACACGTAGCGCTTATTTGGGCCTCTAGAATATGACAATATCTTGGGCTTAGTAAAGTGGATTTATCATTTGTAGCCCAAATTAATGGACTAACCCAATAAATATTGAACCTTATTTAAATTCATACATGTTTGAATTTAAATAATTAATTCAATTATATTAATCCATAATATTTATTCGGGATTAATCTATTTTGAATTTAATATAATCCAAATTTCGTACGAATTTTAATTTAATAAAATTTTGTCGCATACAAATTGCCCCCACTTCAAGATTTGTCAAGCTATTTAATATATCGATGACTAAACTTGAAGTATAAACCTGAAGATTTAACGGGAACCAATAAGAATTCACACATGTAATATCCAGATAGGATAACACCCAAATATCAAAAACAATATTAAGTGATCATGATTAATAATAATAATTAAATATTATTATTAGAACATTATCGCAAATCATTGTGTATTCATAGTTGCTTCACCCAAATATCAAAAACAATATTAAGTGATCATGATTAATAATAATAATTAAATATTATTATTAGAACATTATCGCAAATCATTGTGTATTCATAGTTGCTTCACCCAAATATCAAAAACAATATTAAGTGATCATGATTAATAATAATAATTAAATATTATTATTAGAACATTATCGCAAATCATTGTGTATTCATAGTTGCTTTACCATAAGGAGACAAATATTGAATCCTTTCCACTGAAGGAAACCATTTCAATATTCAATTCCAATGTGTACTTGGAATTGACTGCTACACCGCCTCTGTTTACGTCATTCGTCCGTATTTGATTAGGATTTCTACAAATTCCTTTATGAGGTCATCACGGATTAGGGGTTAAAAAGAAACCGCCCATCTACTTCTATAAATAGAGGCGACGCATTATTGAAATTTGTAATCCAGTGTAGTAGCTTTTTTTTTAGTGAAAAATCTCCTTCTACATCGAGTAGATCATTGTGCCACAACCAAAGTATTATCGGTGAGTTGTTTTTCCTTAATTTGTTTATTACTATTTTTTTTCTCTTTTCTTCCTTTTTTTTAGGGTTGAAACAAATAGCAACAAGCAACAATCGGCTTAGGGTGCGAGAGTTTAACTTTGCCTCCGTACATTCTAAGACCGACCAATTTGACTTCAAGATGCTGGTTTTTCAACAGTCGGCTTAGGATGGGAGAGTTTAACTTCGCCTCCGTACACTCTAAGATCGACCAATTTGACTTCAAGATGGTGGCTTTGCAACAATCGGCTTAGGGTGCGAGAGTTTAACTTTGCCTTCGTACACTCTAAGACCGACCAATTTGACTTCAAGATGGTGGTTTTGCAACAATCGGCTTAGAGTGCGAGAGTTTAACTTCGCCTCCATACACTCTAAGACCGATCAATTTAACTTCAAGATGGTGGCTTTGCAACAATCGCCTTAGGGTGCAAGAGTTTAACTTTGCCTCCGTACACTCTAAGACCGACCAATTTGACTTCAAGATGGTGTCTTTACAACAATCAGCTTAGGGTGTGAGAGTTTAACTTCACCTCCGTACACTCTAAGACAAACCAATTTGACTCCAAGATGTTGACTTTGCAACAATCGGCTTAAGGTGTGAGAGTTTAACTTCGCCTCCGTACACTCTAAGAACGACCAATTTGACTTAAAGATACTGACTTTACAACAATCGGCTTAGGGTGCGAGAGTTTAACTTCACCTCCGTATACTCTAAGACCGACCAATTTAACTTCAAAACGGTCCCTTTACATAACAAATTCATCAGAATGCCAGCTTAAGGAGCAAAGGGACAAATCTTGTCCACCTTAAGACATAAAAAATTTTATATCCTTTTAAGGATAAACACGTAATAGGCCAGCTTAAGGTGCAAAGGCACAAATTTTGTCCACCTTAAGGTATGAAAATTTTGAGATCCTTTTAAGGATAAACCCGTGAGAGGTCAGCTTAAGCTGCAAAGGGACAAATTTTTTCCACCTTAAGGCATGGAAATTTTGATATCCTTTAAGGATAAACTCGTTAGAGGCCCGATTAAGGTGAAAATGAACAAATCTTTTCCATCTTAAGGCATGTAAATTTTGAGATCCTTTTAGTTGTAGGCTTGGAGAACTTTGGCATTCCAAATTCCATTGAAGAAACTCTCTTTCTTTTCGACGAGTTGCCCCCAGTCACAAATATTTAGAGTAAGTCCAAAATTTAATTAGAATAGTTTCATACTTGGTATCCATATGGTAGATACTGCAGGAACATATTTTTTTTGACACTCATGCAACTGAACTTAGAATGAAATTCCAAGCGCCTACGTACTCTGTAAAGAGGATCAAGTCACAACGCAGTTCTGGGTGAGTGTGTTTCTTTTTCTTGTGTCCTAACTTTTGCCTAGGCCGACTCTTTCGAGGTTTTCAACCTAGCGGACTTTCATTTTTTTTTATCTGTACACAGTTTATACTCTTGCGGGCCAGGAGTGGACATGTAGTTTATACTCGTGCCTTAAGGAGTGTACATGCAGTTTATACTCGTGCCTTAAGGAGTGTCATCTTCCTTCAAGGATAGTACTTGTTCAAGAACTTGGCATTGATAGGGCCAACCCTCACACCATCTGTATCGACAAGCTTGTAAGAACCATTTGAATATGCCTCTTGTACGACATATGGTCCATCCCACTTCGAGGTAAATTTGCCCCCAGACTTATGAGAAGTGATAATGGGCCATCTTACTGCAAGGACTTGATCTCCAACTTGGAAGAACCTCAAGCGAACTCTTTTGTTGAAAGAACGAGATAGATGGGCTTGATAGCATTTCAGATTTTGTTGAGCCTCCAGCCTCTTCTCATCAAGAGCTTCTAACTCCGCAAGACTCAACTTAGTATTTTTTTCATCGGTAAGCCCTTCTTGAATAGCCAGTCTCAAAGAAGGTATTTGACGCTCAAGTGGAAGGACTGTTTCAACTCCAAAAGCAAGTGAGTATGGGCTTGCTTGCGTCGGTGTACGATAAGTTGTCCTATACGCCCACAAAGCTTCTTCCATTCGCTCATGCCAGTATCGTTTGGATTTGGAGACAACTTTCTTCAATAAGTTGCACAAAGTTTTATTGAAGGCTTCAGCTAGACCGTTGGAGGCAGCATGGTACATAGAAAACTTGCGTTGCTTGAATCCAAGGAGATCACAGATTTTGTTCATCAGCTTATTAACAAATGGCTTTCCATTGTTAGTTATTATGTATTGTGGAATTCCAAAGAGGTAGACGATATTCACTCGGATGAAGTTTACAACATTTTCTTTCTTTACTTCCTTGAGAGCAACAGCTTCGGCCCACTTTGAGAAGTAATCTTTCGCGGCCAAGATGTATAAGTGTCCACCAGAAGATTTTGGTAGTGGACCAACAACATACATTCCCCAAGCATTGAATGGCCAAGATGCTACAGTTGGGTGTAGTACTTCTGGAGGTTGATGTATGAAATTTGCATGGAATTGGCAAGATTTTCATCTTCTAGCATGGTCCAAGCAATCTTTCACCATCGTTGGCCAATAATATCCCATCTTTTTAATGTGAAAATTAAGCTTCGGTACAGACTGATGCGATCCACAAACTCCTGAGTGCGCTTCTTGCAAAGCTTGAAGGGTTTCTTCCTCTCCCAAACACCGTAAGAGTACTTCTTCAAATGATCTTCGGTACAGTGTGTCTTTGTAATAAAGGAAGCGAGGTGCACGATGACGGATGTCAGTCCTTCTCCTTGGATCTTCTGGAAGTATCCCATAACACAAGTATTCAATGATAGGTTGTCACCAATCCTCCTTTACAGCTTCGGACACAGCGACGAGGTATTCAACCTTGTCTTTTATGTCTTCATCCTTATTTGATAGCGGTACTACCAATTCTTGGCGGATAGTAACTCGTGTCTGATTCGAAAGAGTTAGAGTTGAAGCCAAAGCAGCTAGAGCATCAGCTTGCTTATTTTCTTTCCTTGGCACATACTGGAGGGTTACTTCTCCAAGACATCTCATCAACTTCTGTGCATAATCATGATATGGTCTTAACTCAAGCTTCCGAACTTAATAGCTTTCCAAAAGCTGCTTGATCACCAATTGGGAGTCACCAAAAACTTGTAATTGTAGTTGTTTTATGTCGACAGCCATCTCAAGTCCGAGTATGAGCATTTGATATTCAGAAACATTATTGGAGCAATGATTCATCAAGGTAAACGAGTAGGGGATGACCTCTTCTTGTGGAGTGAAAAACACTACGCCAGCACCAGCTCCATCTCAATGTGCAGCACCATCAAAGTACATCTTCCATGGGGATCTAACTTCAACAGCCATTGCATCTTCATCGGGAAGTTCATCGCTCAGTTCCCAATCATCAGGTATTGGGTGATCTGCCAAGAAGTCAGCCAATGCTTTTCCTTTTACAACCTTTTGGGGGATGTACATGATCTCAAACTAATGAAATTGGAGGTACCACCTTGCAAGTCGATCACTGAGAACTGGTTTCGACATTACAAACTTGATGGGATTTGCCTTGGACACAAAACGAACAACATGATCTTGAAAGTAGTATTTTATCTTTTGGATTGAGAAAGCCAATGCCAAACATAACTTTTTTATCGGAGAATACTTCAGCTAATTCGGCGTCATCATTCTGCTCAAATAGTAAAGAGAGTTTTCTTTGCCTTCACTATTTTGTTGAGCCAGTAGTGCTCCAACTGACCTCTCTTGTGTTGCGATGTATAGTATCAATGGTTTCCCAGGTATGGGTGTCGCAAGAACTGGTGGCTTTATTAAGTATGATTTGATACTCTCAAAAGAATTACTACAAGCTTGGTCCCATTCTAAGGGAGTATCCTTCTTAATGAGATGACTAAATGGTTGACATTTCCCGGCAAGGTTTGAGATGAACCTCCTTAAATATGCTAGCCTTCCTTGAAGGCTTTTTAACTCAGGAATATTTCGAGGCTCGGGCATCTTCAAAATCGCATCAACCTTGTCTTGATCAATTTCAATTCCTCGGTGTCGCATAATGAAGCCAAGAAACTTTCCAGAAGTAACTCCAAAGGCACACTTCAATGGATTCATCCTAAGTTGATATCTTCGAAGTAACTCAAATACCATTCTTAGGTCTTTTGAGTGGTCGTCTCTCTTTCTTGACTTCACCACTAGATCATCCACATAGCATTCAACATTTTTATGGAGCAGGCCATCAAAGATGCTCTGCATAGCCTTTTGATAAGTGGCACCAGCGTTCTTCAAACTAAAATGCATCACCTTGTAGCAATAAATATCTTTGGGCGTACGAAATGCAATGAGTTCTTCATCCTTTGGCTCCATGCGGATTTGGTTGTATCTGGATGAACCATCCATGAAGGAAATTACCTCATAACCAGTGGTGGCATCAATCATCAACTCTGGTATGGGGATTGGAAAGTCATCCTTAGGGCAGGCGCTGTTGAGATCCCGAAAGTCGACACAAACTCGAATTTGGCCATTCTTCTTTCGTACTAGAACAATACTTGAAATCCATGTGGGATATTTGACTTCACAAATAAATCCCGATTCAATGAGCTTTTTAAATTCATTTTCAATCAAAGGAACCAACTCCGGCCTAAAGCGTCTTTCGGCTTGCTTAACAGGATGGGCACCATTCTTGACCGCCAACTGATGGACCGCTACTTTTGGATCTAAACCAGGCATTTCCTTATATCTCCAAGCGAATACATCCATATATTCTTTGAGTATGTTCACATAAGCGATTTCCTCCTCCATTTTTAAAAATGCGCTCAGGTAAGTTGGTTTTGGGTCTTCATCGGTTCCAAGATTAACTTTCTTCAAGGGATATATTATGGCCTTTACTCCTTCTTCAAGTTACGATGGAGAATCTCCAGCATCTTCTTCCTCTTGAGGATCATCGTCGTTGACAGATATATGATAACACCAAAAGGCATTTTTTATATCTTCATCAACCTTTATTTTAGATGAGACATCATTCTCGTTCTGGGTCGTAATATGATATGAGGAGCCAACACTCTCTTCATATTCTTTGTGTTGCTTAGTATAAACCACAGTATGCGCCTTTGCTTTTAGCATCTCATTGCATAAAACTACCAGTTCCGTCTGTCGCTTCATTCTAGAAGGAATCAAACTTTGGAAATCTTTTTGTATTTTAAGTGAAGAGTGTATCATCGTGCTTTGACGAATCCTCTTACACTTTTTGCTTTTTCTCTTATTTAGAGGTCCTAACCTTTTTTGAACACAGAAGTTCTTGCAGTTGATTCTCCAAGTCGGTCAAAGACAGAAGCCCTTTTGTTAGATGCAGTAAACTCTTCTTCTACAGTGATGTAGTTTCTAACCGCCCTTCTTATGGAGATGCGAATTGGAGGTAGCTGCGTATATCCTAGGACTTCACGTGCCTGCCTGGTCGTACCTTTCAACAGAAGTTTGCCCAACCTTGATGGCTCATTTGTATTGTATCCATCCTTTACAAATAGCTTGTATGCATTTGGATTGAAGCCATCCTTCGTACGTTTCGTAGGAAGTGTCATATCTTGTGACAAATTTTGAGCCACAGACTCTTCAAGAAGTCTTGAGGATGGATTTATTGCATCAATCTTCCTGATAGGTAAAGTTAGCCCCTTTAGCACATTATCTTGGAAATCCGATGTGTGATCCTTCTCTTTCTTTACCTTCGGTACGTAACGAAGAATAGGAGTTGCCTTCTTTTTCGTAGAAGCAACACTTTCTTTATTTGAAGTGGAGAGAGGATTTTTGGTGGTGACTTTTTCAACTGTCACCGCGACCTTCTTAGATGCAAGATCGTTACACTTGGTCTTGGTGACATCTTCAACCCTTTTCTCATCCACAACACATTTTTTTAAGAAGAATTTTGCATCGGCAAAATATGACTCAGCTACAGTGAATGGCTTGTCATCGTCAACTATCTTTCTTTCCACTCTGCCTTCGAGGTAATTCAAGCATTGATAGTAAGAGGACGAGATAATTTTGTTCCCGTGCACCCAAGGCCTACCAAGCAATATATTGTATGAAGTTTTGGCATCGATCACATGCGTCAATGGGTTTGATTGAAAATCATCCATACGAATCTCCAACTTGATACATCACATTACCCTCTGGCCCTCTTGATTGAAGCCTTGGATCATTATACGGCTTTCGTCCAGTTCGCTAGTAGCGATGCCAAGTTTCTTCATCGTGCAGATAGGCAAGATGTTGACTCCAGATCCCTCATCTATCAAGATTTTATTGATCTTCTTTCATATAATTTGACCCACCATGTATAAAAGACAGTTATGTAGGTCCTTACCAAGCAGAAGATCGTTATTTGTGAATGAGATTTTTGTATCACACACATATGCCTCTTCGCCAAGAGTTTCAGTAAGTTTTTCGGAAGGTGAAGGAACTTCCATGGGTTAATTCTCACCCTTTGCCCCCTCTTTGGCAGTATTAAAATAAGATGACTCAAGGTTGACTTGGGCAGTCTTTACACGAAACCAACTCGGTAAGAATTCCTCTAAAGTCACCGGACGCCGAGGTTTTTGGGGGTGAAGCTCCGTCATCCTCGTCTTCTTTAGGAATTCAACCAACTTCTATTTCCTTGGTTTCTTTACCATTCTCCTCCTAGTTGGTTGCTCGACTGACTCCTTTCGTGGACTCGTCTTCTTATGTTTGCGTCTGGTTACTAGAGTCCAACCTTCATCATCGCCTTCGTCAACTGAAGACCTGTCAGGCTCTAATATTTTCTCATTATGCTCTTCGACACATATTTGGACGGGATCGAGCGAGCCAAATGTGATGGAGATTTGATGAGAACTGGTCGTCTCATCGTCAAAGAAGATCTTCTTCTCTTTTTCTAGTTGCATGACTTTATCTTTAAAGACAAAGCATTTCTCCAGAGGGTGACTTATGAGCCTATGATATTTGCAATAATTAGGGTCATTGGTCCTTCCAGCTTCATCCCTGGGAGTTCAATGAGCTTATACTCAAGGAGTTTATCAAAAATCTCAGCAACATCAGAATCAAGGAAGGGATATTCTTTTTCTTGCATCTCATTTAAAGTTTTCTGATTTGGACGTGCTCCAGAAGTCGTCTTCACTTTTTGCTTCTTTCTCACCTTTGTGGTGACCTTCACAAGAGACACATCAACTTTCATGGACTCCTTGTTGTCATTTTTGGAGACAAACTTGCCCCATCTTTTGGGTTCCTGCTTATCCTTTCCTCTTCGAGGGTCATGGATAGGCGTTGATCCTTTTCCAGCAGTAGATATGCTCACTCCATATCATGAGAACGGGTAGCTATCTCTTCAAAGGATTTAGGCTTAATGCCTTGCAAGATGTAGAGAAGTTCCCAGTGCATTCCTTGGACGCACATCTCTATTGCAGAAGCTTCACTGAGCCTATCTTTGCAGTTTAGGCTAACATTTCTCCATCGATTGATGAAGTCAATAACTGGTTCATCCTTTCTTTGTCGAGTAATCGTGAGCTCTACCATGCTCACTGTACTCCTTGTGCTATAAAAGCGATTTAGGAACTCGTGCTCAAATTGCTCCTAGCTATCGATGGAATTAGGCTCAAGGTCTGTATACCAATCAAAGGCATTTTCCTTTAGGGAACGAACAAACTTTTTGACAAGATAGTCACCGTAAGTTTCAGCATTGTTACATGTCTCAACAAAGTGTGCGACATGCTGTTTTGGGTTCCCTTTGCCCTCAAATTGTTGAAATTTGGGGGGTTGATAGCCGGCAGGAATTTTGAGGCTATCAATCTTTGTCGTGTAAGGCTTGGCATAAGCAAGGTAAGACTTAGCAACAACATCATACTTGTCTTTGAGGGTCCCTTCAATGAATTCCCTCAATTGCCCAATCGGGATCATTTCCTCAGAAGAAACTTGCACCTCTTTAATCGGTGGTATTTGTTTCACAGGATTTTCTGTCTCATGAACCTATGGAGATTTTCTAGGTGCATGTCTAGACTCTCCGTCTATCAGACCTTCCACCCTATCCACTATCTTATCAATTTGAGCATCTTGATTTTGAACATATTTGGTTAGGCCATCAATTGTCTTTGCCAGATTCACAAACTGCTCCTCCATAGACGAGGCATCAGTTACCATCACTTGCATAATTACTGGAGATGTTGGAGAGTAGCACGGATTATCGCACAAGTTGATTTTTGAAGTGCTCAACTTATGTGGTGTGGTCGGAGATGATGAGTTGCTTGAACGATCATCGCTCTTTGCGCCAGAGTATTTGGAGCCGGAATGCTCAAGTAGAGCTAAAGTCTTCTTAAGCGATTCAGCCACACTGCTTCCTCCTTCCGAAGCACTTGCATTGGACTTCGTTCTTTTTGGGATTGAAGATCCAAAAATTAGAGTTGGCGCAGACGACACTGGAAGAGTTTGTCATCCTAGCAATCCTGCTTTGCTCCTCGTGATAGCTCCTAAGCTTCCGAAAGTAACACCAAGGATGCTTTCTACTTCAGCAGAGAACTTTGAATCAGCAACCTTGGAAGCAGTTGATTGAGAGTTGACCTTCTTGGAAGTCATTTCAATGTTCTTGAACTTTGCAGTTGAAAAAGTTGAGATGAGAGGTAGAGATCGTCTCACTGGGTGTGCCAGAATTTGTTGGACAATAAAATTCTCAAGGCCGAAAATAAATAATCGAGATAAGAAAAATATATTGCAACAATCAATTTATTGATTTCAATGCGAGTGTTACAATCTCTATGAATCCTCTGATTCGCCTCTTCAAATAAAAATTCAAGGGCTTAAAGCTTGATCTTGAATTTGAACTTGATTTGAATGCTTTGAGGGACTTGATCTTGACTTGTGCTTGAATTCAAGGGCTTTTGAGCTTGTTCTTGAATATTGCGGTCTTGATCTTTGATCTTGATGAACTTGATTTGAATGCTTGAGCTTTTTAGAGAAATTGCGGCGTTTGATCCACGAACTTTCTCTTGCTTCTTGTTAGAGTTCTGGGGTCTCTTTTCTGAATTATGAGACCCCTATTTATACCTGTGGACAAGGAATAGTCATGATCAATATGGACTTCTTTTGACCAATCAGATTTGAGTGATGTGGCGCCTTTTTATGGGCTTTTATTTCATAGGCATGCTGCATCATTTTGACATGTGGCATGGTCCTATTGGCTCCTTCACTTGACTTGGCATGCCACGTCATTTGACACATAGCGTTTATTTGGGCCTCTAGAATATGACAATATATTTGGCTTAGTAAAGTGGGCTTATCATTTGTAGCCCAAATTAATGGACTAACCCAACAAATATTGGACCTTATTTAAATTCATACATGTTTGGATTTAAATAATTAATTCAATTATATTAATCCACAATATTTATTCGGGATTAATCTATTTTGAATTTAATATAATCCGAATTTCCTACGGATTTTAATTTAATAAAATTTCGTCGCATACACTTGTATTTGTATTTATGTTATAGTTCACATTTGTATTTATATTTTATAGTTCGCAGTTGTATTTGTGTTATAGTTCGCATCTAGTTCGCACTTGTATTTGTGTTTGTAGTTTGCGCCATCATTTATATTTTATATAATTCGTACTTGTATTTTAAAAAATTATTTTGTATTTTATAATTGACTAAACATTGTATTTATATTTTGTGATTTCATTTTATTTGTATTTTTGTATTATTTTTATCGATGCACTTGTATTTTAAAAAAACAAATGATTAGGACTGTGAATTGTATTTAATATGCAAAAGGGATTATGAATTGTAATTAATTAAAATTTAGGCTAAATACAATAATTAGGAGCCTAGATTTGCTAAGTCATATAGTTACCTCACAAATTTTCTATATACTTTTATCTGTAAGTTATATTTATGACCCACGTAATAAATTGGTTTAATAAACATTAAATAGCTAAATCAATTGGAGAATTAATTTGATGTATAGCTTTTTTGTCTTATGTGATGAAGAATGAGAAGAAGAAAAAGTAATTCTACAATACGTTTAATTTTTGGGGTCTTTCTTATGCCTTCAAATAGAGAAGGGAGTATTCTCTATCAATACTATTTTAAAAGAAACTTGGAAAAGAAAAAAGAGAGAAAAGAATTTCTAGAGAACAATTAAGACGAAGAGTTTCTCTCTCAAGTCAAGAAAATATTATGAAGAATTTGGGTATGTTATTTTGATTTTATTATTGTAGATTTAAGTTAATGTAAAATCATATAGTTTCACAATCCTAATTAATTGATAGGATTTCATGTTAGATCATTTATGTTTTACAATCTGTTAAATCCTTACCTATGGTATTAGAGTCTGATTTTTGAAACTAATGATTTTTCAATTTATAAACTGTAGTTGTGTGTTTCGTGAATTTGACATACTTTTAAATGCTGTCAAATATTATTGATTCCGCTAACTTTAATAAAAATTGATCTTGTAGAACGGTACTAAAAGTTCGCTATGGTCGAATTAGTGCTGTCAAATATATTTAGCACTATTACAGGATTAATCTACAACTAAATGACTACTTCAAATTGTCCTCTATTTGGTACCACTAGTATACGTATCCGTGCGATGTACGGATAATATTAAAATATTATTGAAATATCTTGTTCAAATATGTTACTAAATCATATTACCTTTTGAAAAAATTCAACTATCATATTGTTTCTCAAATAAAAGGGGATTGGGAACTACACCCCACCCCTACCGCAACCTCCACGTCCATATCCATCCCACACCCCATCCCATCCTCAATTTTTTCAAAAAATAAAAAATTCTACCTCCCCCCCCCCCCAAGCCAATCCTCTACCTCTAACCAAATCTATACAAAAAGAAATCATTAGTCGTAAAAAAATTATATTTTATATTTTTTATTATATTATTTATAATTTAAATCTACAACGCCTCCGTCCTCCGTCCTCCACCCTCACCCCAAAAAAAAAAAAAGAAATATCAACGTACATTTTAAAATTATTTTTTGTGTGTTACACGCATAAGCAGTTGAGTTTTCTTATCTTTTATCTCAAAATATAGAAAGTAGAATAGATAAATTTTGTTATCCATAATAAAATAAATAAAATAAAAAATTAGAAGAAAACTTCAAAATAATCTATTTTTTTAAGAATTTGTCTCTATTTAAAATTTAGTTACGCTTTCACACCTATCGAAATATAAGTTTTATCTCATATTTAATTTTAATTAGTTTTTTACTCAAATTTAGAAAAGATTATTAACTTTTCTTAAGATTTAAAAGGAATTTCATAATGTATGTAACATTTCTTGAATATTAATGTTAAAGAAAAAAGTAGAATCATAAACTCATGAAAACGTAAGTATTTACTCATCATAGCTAAAAGAATACTTTTAAAAAATTAATTTTTTTCTTAACTTCTGTTTCATCGCCCATGATTTTTTCATTGTTTAGATTTATCTATTATATTTTACTTTAAATCATAGTTTCATATCAATATAAAATATAAATAGTGATACTGCTATTTATTTAAATTATGATTTTGTATTATTGAAAAATATAAATAAAAATATTGGTTAAGCATTTATTTACTTACATTCTTAAAATTAATAATTTTTGTGCAACACGAAATTAAAATTGATAATTTTTTCATACATAACAGGAATGATAAATGAATTATTGATTAGAAGAAGACTCTAATATAGTCCAATCTGTTATAAATGATTATGCTTTGAAATTCAAGTATAATACTTTCACCTTTATCAAATATAATTTTATCTCAGATTTTAAATTTTAATTTTTTTATTCAATTTCAAAAAAATTGTTGGCTTTGTTCCAAGAGTTATAAGAAATTCAATAAGGTAAGAAAATTTCTTGAATGTAAATTTCAAGGACAAAAGTAAAATAAAATATTCATTTATATATAAAAAAAATATAACTATGTAATCTGCGTACATCATGTTTAATTATACTTTAAGATATTATATTAATAATTTATTTCTTAGGCTATGATTTATTTTTATGCTTTTTTACTTACTTTCTCTATATTATGAAACTAAATGACGCTCAAAATCACTAAAAAAAAAAAATGTAAATTTGCAGGTCAAATTAAAAGAGGATACATAAATTAAAATAGCTCAATGTATATAAATCTGTTTTGCAATCCTCCTAATAAAGTAAATATGTGAATGTGGTACTTATTAATTACAGAAATCGAACAATTATAAATTGCATACAATTGAATTAAATATTTAACAACTATGAAATAAAACAACACTAAAACAAAGAACAATGATATCAAACCCATATATTGAAAAACTTAAGCTTTGCCAACTATACTAACAAAATTTCTACTTTCATAGTTATTTATTTATTTATTTTCTTCACTCTTCTTTATCTTCATCTATAAGTCGACAATAGCAACAAAATTATTACTAAAAATTACAATAAACTCTTAAGAATACTTCTTCACAAATTAAATAATAAAAATGGTATTAATTTGAAATTGATTCACCTATGAATCTCTTACTTATCAAAACCTTTTTATTTACGTAACCAATAAAACTTATGATATAGGGGTATATATAAGAGACGTTAAGAAGCTAGAACTTTATTTTAATTCAGATTTAAATTTCAAATATCATATTAATTTGCTAAAAAAAATAATTTGTTATTCTTCTTATCCTTAGTTTGTTATTCTTTCTTATCCTTACTCTTTTTCAAATGTAATGTATATTTACCTAATAATTCATATATTTGAATTGAGATAATAATTTAAAAGCAATGAGATTATTATTATTAGTATTATTATTATTATTATTATTATATATATTTTATTTTTCATTTAATATTTAATCAAATATATTCAAATATAATATATTACTACTACTACTACTATTAAATGTATTATTACATACGTACGTAATTAATATTATTATTAATTATTATCCTACTTCTACATACTACATACACTAATATCTACCACTACTACTAATTAATATTATTAAATCTATAAAATGTACTAATATCTACCATTACTACTAATTATTATTATAAATATATTTTATAGCATTTAAATTTTAAAAGAGATAAGTTTGAAATAGTAAATGTCTATCAGAACTCTTAATTATGAATTTTTATTTTTAAGATAATGATTTTTTTTTAAAGAATAATGTACTTAAAATTTAAATACTTATCATCCAATTTAATTGCAACTACTTCTATTTTAAATTCAAATTTCTAATGTTTATCTTACAATTATAATACATTTTGATAGTAATGTTTTGATAGTAATGGTTATCCACATTTTGTGACAGCAAATTGTGTAGCATGACTACGGAATAAACACATCTATTTTTTAAAATAAAATATAAGTTTATCTTTGAGAAGATATTGTATAAGTTAATTAGGAATACAAAATTCCTAATTTAAGATGGAGAAATATTTATTATTTCACATAATCTTTATGGTGAAAAAGAATGAGTTACTAATTTTGCACATAGTTTGCACCATAATCATTGATAGTAAAATATTTTTTAAAAATCTTAATCAAATCAACATAAGAGAATAGAAAAATATATTTTTCTTCGTTATCGAATGCTTTTTTCCATTATATCAAATAAAGTTCAACCTCAAAACATCATAATTCAGTTGAATCTTCCCTATAAAATTTTATGCATAAATAAGATTAAAAACTTACCTTAAAAAAGAAACAACAATCGCGAACTAACAATCTGAAGACATCCTCATTCTCCTTATGAACTTTTTTATCAAATAATTTGTTGTTTTTTTTGTCAAAAGCTACCCCTCGTTGGTGTCTTTGTTAGTGTCTTTTCGTTACTAATCATAGTTAGATGAATTTAATGTAAATTCTCTCTGGTTATAATCTGATGAATAATTTACTCCTTTGTATCTTTGTGGTTACTAATGTATGTCTCAAATTCATGTATCAATAAAAACGAGAGAGCTATCTCAAAATACCGTAATCTCAAACTAAATATTTTTGACTAAAATTTTTAATAAAAAATGATTTTTTATTTGTCATTAGATAAAGAATGTATTTATTTTATTAAAAATAAAATAAATAAACATAAGTTGGAAATTTTACTTTCTTGAACTCAAACTGATTATAGTAAAATAAATTTAACATGAAGAAAGCAGTTAAAATGTTTAATAACAAAGAAAAAAATAGAGAAGCTAGCTTAGATTATATATCATTATAGAAGTATATATAAGATAGGTTAAGAAGTTAGAATTTTATTTCAACTCAAATTTTATTTAAATTCGAATTCATATAACTAATCATTTTTTTTTTCAAAAAAGGATCTTTTTTTACTCTTGCTTATCTTGATTTTTTAAATACAATGTACATATTTTTTTTATAATCTATATATTTAAATTGAAAGAAATATTTGAAATCAGTAAAATTTATTCAAATACCTTTTTATAGTTATCAATAATAAATAAAAAATGACTATTTTGTTACTCATTCTTATCCAAAGAAAAAAATAAATTTAACCCAAAGAAAGTACTAAATATGTTTAATAACAAAGAAAAAAATAGAGAAGCTAGCTTAACATTATATATCATTATAGAACTATATATATATATAAGAGAGAACTATATATAAGAGAGGTTAAGAAGTTAGAATTTCATTTCAACTCAAATTTTATTTAAATTCAAATTCAAAAATCAAATCATTTTTTTTTTCAAAAAAAAAGATCTTTTTTTTTACTCTTCCTTATCCTTGATTTTTAAAATACAATATACATATTCTATTTTATTTTTATAATCTATGTATTTAAATTGAAAGAAATATTTGAAATCAATAAGATTTATCCAAATATTTTTTATAGTTATCAATAATAAATAAAAAATGACCAGTTTGTTACTCATCTTTATCCTTACTATTTTATTTTATTTTTTCTCTTTTTCTCAATTATCTTTTTTTCTTTCGTTCAACTCATTTTCTAGTTGATACTACTACTTTTTTTTGCACGTTTTTAAAATTTTCTTTTATTTCCTTTATTTTTTTCTTTTGTTTGTTTGTTAATTTTTTTTTATAAAAAATAAATTGACAATGTAGATATATAAATGTATTTCAAGTAGATATATACGTTGAATTTAATTATTAAATTTTAAAATAATCGCAAGTAATGATAAGTTTTAGATACACACCACAAATATATATTATTTATATTTATCAATAATAATAATAATAATAATAATAATAATAATAGTAATAATAATAATAATATATTTATCATTATATTTGATATAGATAAGTTTATGAAATATAAGAGTTCATTTAGAACTCTTTCATTGTGGGTTTCTATTTTTAAACTAATTAATAATATTTTTTTTTAAGGATAATGTATTTTTAAATTCAAATAATTATAAAAATCTTATTACAATACAATTAAACCTGTCCTAAAAACTGACATGTGGCTTCATAGAAGCTTTCCACTTGGCTTCTTCTTATACTCCGTCCTCTACTTTATAATATATACTAGTATAGGTACCCGCGCAATGCGCGAAATATTTTTAGAAAAATAAATCATTAGAAATGTTATCTTATTAGTTTGAAATAATAAATTATCTTTCATTGTATTGATATATTTTAAATTAATATATTGAATATATTTTATAATAAATAATTCATAAAATTACATAGTTCAATTAATTTAGTTGGACTATGTATTCTCCATTCGCTGCCATCACTCCGCCGCGCCACCCCCACCCGTCTTCAACCCTCTCAACCTCTCCTCCAGACAATCTCATAATCAAATCATATCAAAAGAAAGAAAAAAAATGAATCATATAATTATCAAAAATAAAAATGATCAGCAATTTTCTTTATTACATTGTTCACTATCAAATATTATTCGATTGTTAATATTGACTTTTATTAACTTATCAAATTTCTTAATGTAATTATCAAGTAATTTTTTTGTTAATATAAAATTATAAATTTATTTTATTTAATCATGTACTTTATATTATTTTTTTTAATATAAAATGTATGGATAGTAATTTGTGAATTTCAATTAATTTCTTTACTGAAATTCTTTTATTTAATTTATTCATTATATTCTCAAAGTTAATTCAAAATTCTTATCCCTCACCCCAACCCTCAATATTTGTAAAGAAAATACTATATTTTAGACATGATATGGAGCAGCTACAGCTTACTGAGGACATGATTCTAGATAAGAAGGCGTGGAGGTCACAGATAAGGGTAGAAGGTTAGTGTGAGTGTGTGGGTTGTAGCAAGGTGTTAGGAGAGCTCTTGTGTAGCCGGGTTAGTAATCCTAGGACTGTGTCCATTAGTAGGAGCCACTAGTAGGAAAGTTTGGATGTGGTGGGTGTCTTTGGTCTGTGAGTGTATGTTACTACAAGGTGGGCGTCCTATCTCTTATTTCTTATTTTGAATTGCTCGTATTTCTATTATTTCGTATTTCTCTAATATCTATTTTATTATTTCTTATTCCTTATTTCTATTATGTCATCCATCCTGCTTCATGTTTTATTACGACCTTGTGTACTATTCTCTATTCTGAGTCGGGGGTCTATCGAAAACAACCTCTCTACTTCTTCGGAGGTCTATCGAAAACAACCTCTCTACTTCTTCGGAGGTAGCGGTATGGACTGCGTACATTTTACCCTCTCCAGACCTCACTTTATGGGAATACACTGGGTTTTTGGTTGTTGTTGTTGTTGTTGTTGTCTCCAGAATACATTGAATTATTATTTTTCATTACATTTCATAGGTAGCTGAACTTTTTTCTCTTACATTTCAAAATATAAGATATTGAATTTAAATCTAGGTCACTTAAGTTCTTATATTCTAATGTTCATTTAATTGGTTATTTATTGATGCTTTACATGACATACAAAATTTAAAATTTTACTTGTTATGATTTAAAAAATACCTTCTCATTTAACATATTAATTGTATTATACTACTACTACACATACTAAGTACTACTTCTAATATACATATATACTATGTACTACAACTACACATATATACTATATACTACAACTACTGTTACTATTTATGATTAGTAGCAGTAGTATTATGTTCTTATATTTCATTTAATATTTTAATAAATTACATATAGATATGTTTTTAATACAACTAATAATTAAATGTATCTATAATTTTTTAAAAAAATTATAAGTTTATCTTTGAGAAGATATTGTATCTCCAATTCAAATTTTAAAAAAAGGAATAGATAACATTAAGAATCCTATTTGAACTCTTTAGTATGATAGCTAACTACTTTTAATATGTAATTTCATATATTTTTAATTTACCTTCAATCTTGTTTTAAACCAAATAACTTTCTTAATTTGAATATTCAACTTCCTCTCCTCCCTTACTCATCTCAATTGAATATTTTAAATATCTTTTTCTACTTATCAATATTTTTTTTGATTATTTTTAATATTATATAATGTTCTTCTCTTTTAATATATATTATGGACTTACATATACTTATAGAATTTTTCAAACATATTAAATGTTAGAAAGATAAAATAAGTGATCACAATAATATTTTAATTCGAATGATTTCTTTGTATAAGTAATTTAGACAATAGTATTAATAATACAAAATTTATTTACATATTTGATAATGAAACAAAATCAAAAACTATTTATGCCCCCCTCCTCATATTTCGCCCTCCTCCCCCCGCCCCCCGGCTGAAAACCCACCCAAAAGAAAAAAAATCAAAAACAAGTATTTTCTATTCTTTTAAAAAGAATTAATTTAAATTCAAATATTGCTAATCTTTTAAATTCAAATGCTATCACAAAATTATTAAAAGAAGATTAATTTATTATTCTCTTTATTCTTATTTTTCTTAAAAATATGTATATTTATATTATAAGTTATATAATTGAATTGAGATAAATATTTAAGATAATTGATGATGATAATAATAAAATAGTAGTAGTAATAGTTGTTGTTGTTGTTGTTGTTGTTTTTCTACTGCTATTACTACCACTGCTACTACTAAAACTATCACTATTCTAGCATATTTTTTAATTAATTTATTTTTAGGCTACACTTTATAAGTAATTAAGTCTTCTTATCTTATATTTCAAAATATAAAATACTAAATTCAAATGTAAGCTAATTAAATTTTATATTATAATGCACATGTGACTTGTTGTTTATCGAGATTTTAGTTGTGTGATTTTAAAAAATATAAACAACAAATAAAATTAGCAAATATTTTTTATATATAAATATAAATTTGCAAGTAAACTCATGAAAAGAATAAATCAATTGCAATATTTAAATGCATATAAATCTTTTTTATAACCTTCTTAAAATAGAGTGGATATGTAAATGTGATAGAAAAATATATTATATTTGAACACATAAAAATATTTGCATTCATTCTTTATACAAATAGTCTGATAAATTTTCTTTGTATATTTTAACTCCCAATTGTACTTGCTGATTTCTCAAATATTCATTTTGCATTTCGGAGAGATTTACATGCATAAGATTTGTGAAAATTTCAGCTTTCCTGGATACATCTGTGACAAAAGATAAATATAGTGTTAATCACAAAAATAGTAAAGTTACTATAAAATTAAATCAAGTATGAGAACATAGCTTTCTAATCTACTCAGAGAAATCTGATAAGCATTACCTATAAAAAAATTTAATCCATGGCAGGTAGATTTGTTTCAAAAAATAAAATATTAATCATAAATAACAATAAAATAATTCAAAATTAAATTAACCATGAACAATATATATTGATAATTAATCAAACAAATTATCTGTAATCTTTTTAACCATGGTAGATATATCTGTGACAAAAATTAGATATAATGTTAATCATAAATAACAATAAAAAAAATTAAAAGCTAAGTTAAACATCAACATACTTTGATAGCTATTCAAAGATAACTTTAACAACAATAATAAAAATAATCTTGTGAATAAAATGATCATATAATTTTTTTCGAGATAACTACAATCTAAATATGAAAATAATTGTATCTGACAAAAAAAAAAAAAAAAAAAAACTTAAATGATACTATATGTATTGAAGGGGATATATATAGGAGGTTTCAGATATGGATATTTATGTCAACCAAAATTTCAGTCAAATTTAAAATTTAAACATATCACTTATCAATTTGTTAGAAAAGATAAGATTCTGACTTATCATTATCTAATAGTTTAGAATTTCAAAATTTAAAAAATAGAAAATCATCTGAGAAGTTACATTCAAACTTGAAAAATACATAGTTAGCATTTTATTAGGAACTTCAACTCATTTAATTGATTTAAACAAAAAAAAAATACTTGCTCAAACTTGTTCTTATATTTAATTATTTGTTTTAAAAATTCTTAATAGTGCTTCTACAGTGTTTTAACGTATTTTTAATAGTGTTTTAATTATTATTATTATTATTGTTGTTATTGTTATTATTATTATTAATATTATTTCCACTTTCCAATTTGATTTAATTGTTACTTTTTATCTTTTGAACTGGTCACCTTAGACTCGATTTAGTAATAGGTTTGAATTTTTGGACTTTTCAAATAAAAGGGCCTGGAGCCCATCTTTAATTTTTTAAAAAATATTATTATTATTATTATTATTATAATAATAATAATAATAATAATAAAAGTGTGAAGACCCTTAGAAAAGTGATTTGAACTTGACTCTTCTTTAGACAAAACTGTCTTTTCACTATTTTTTAAATTTATTATTTAATTATTTTTAATTATATTAACTAGACTTCCTAAAATATATGGGACTCCTAAAATATATGGTAGGAGAATTAATTAATATTTTTCTTTCTACTGTTCAATTAGAAAAATACTCCTAGAAAGAAAATATTTCTATAAATATTGAGATGTACGTTAAACTAAAGAACAAACCGATTTGCTTATTGGGAGAATATGATTGATACTCATCTAACTTGATTCGATTGTATGTCTAGATTGGTGAATGCTTGATTTTCTAACCCTCAACTTTTTTACTGTTTTTGTCAGCATAATAGAATTCAACATGTATATATATATATATATATATATATATATATATATATATATATATATATATATATATATATATATATCTTCTCTATTTTCATTCAAAATCATTCTTTAGGATCAAAATTTTCGCTCAGACAAGAATTAGTTGGATCAAAATCGAAGCTTTGTGATCACTATTATATTTTTCTTTTATAGTTTACAGGTCGTAGATTAATGTCGGTTGATTTTGAAGAATTTCTTGTGTAAAGGTTAGGTTTAATTGTATTGTTTTGATATATTTATTATCTTGTTGTTTTGTTTTAATTTACAGATGCTAGATGAATGTGGGTCGGCTTTGGAAAAAAAAATAGGTAAAGGTTAGGTTTAATTGTATTATTGTATCTCTATTCAGGGGCGGAGCTATATGTAAGTTAAGGGGGTCATTTGAACCCCCTCCAACGAAAAATTATACTATATATATATGGTTAAAATTATTTTTTATGTATATGTAGTAGATGTCAAACCTCCTTCGGTTAGATCGTATGTTCACTTGTGAACCTCCTTGAAAATTCTGACTCCGCCACTGTCTCTATTAGTTTGTTATTTTGTGGTAGTTTACAGTTCGTAGATGAATCTCGATCGGCTTTGAGAAATTTTTGTGTAAAATTTAAGTTTAATTGTATTGTGTTGATATCACTTTTATCGTATTATTCTGTTGCAGTTTACAGGTAATAGATAAATGTTGGTCGGCTTTGAGGAATTTTTTTATGTAAAAGTTAGGTTTAGTCGTATTATTTTGATATCTCTATTATCGTATAATTTTGTTATTGTTTACAGGTGATAAATGAGTGTCGGGCGACTTTGAAAAAAAAAAATTGTTTAAAGATTAGATTTAATTATATTATTTTGATGTCTCTGTCATTGTATTATTTTGTTGCAAATTACAGATGACAGATGAATGTCGATCGACTTTTAAAAATATTTTTGGTAAAGATTATATTTAATAAATAAATTCTCTATCTTTACATACTCAAAAAATATTAAATTTAATTATTATATTCATCTTTATTATTTAAACAAATATCCTATTTAGTGTAATGTTTTGAACTAATTAAAGTGAGGTACTAAACTAGTTATAAGAAATATATAGACACATTAGAAAAGATAATAGATTCATATTATAGTGAACTTGTGATTTATTAGAACCACATTTATATTACGGGTGTGTTTGCTATGAAGGAAAACATTTTTCAGAAAATGTTTTCCAGTTTTCTTATGTTTGGTTGGCTTATATGTTTTGAAAAATATTTTCCAAATCAATTTATTTTTCTTAAATCTAAGGAAAATGACTTCCCTTCAAAAAGTAAGGAAAATATTTTTCAAAACTCTCTTTCAACCTCACTTTAAAGTTAAAATGTTCATACAATTCTCAAAATCATCTACCCCGCCCCCAATACCCTATCGCCCCGACACCACCCCTACCCCCACCCCACCCCTACCCCTACCCCCACCTCATCTCCTACCCCCACCCTCCACCCCCCAAAATTTAATTATTTTTAAAAGTATTTCAAAAAAAATTCTTAGTCCATCCCCTACCCCGCCCCACCCCACCCCTACCCCTACTAGCCCCCCTTCCAAAAATAATATCTATATTTTATTAAAAAATTCAAACTTTTCTCTTACCCCCCACCCCCACCCCTACCCTCCCTCCCCCTCTTACCAGCCCCCTCTCCCATCCCTTTCCCCCACCCCACCCCACCCCAACCTAAAAAAAAAAAAAAAAAAAAAAATTAAATTTATTTTTAAAAATTTTCAATTTTTTTCTTCCCCCTCACTCCCCTATCCTGACCCCCAACTCCTACTAACCCCCCCCCCCCCCCCACCACCCTGCCAATTTTTTTAAAAAAATTTTAACAAAAAAATTCAAAACTTTTTCTTACTCCACCCCTACTGCCTATTCTGACACCCCCACCCACCCGCCTAGCAATCCTTTTCCCAAAAAAGAATTTTATTTTTTTAATTTATTTTTTAAAAAAGGATTCTAAAATGTATTTTTACGCTTTAGTTAAACACTAAAATGTATTTTTTGAAAAATGTTTTTTTCATTCACCAACCAAATACTAGAAAATATTTTTCGAAAAATATTTTTCATCCACCAACCAAACATAAGAAAACAAGTAAGAAACCAACTTGTAAACCATTTTCTAGGAAAACATTTTCCATGGAAAACATTTTCCTTCGTACCAAACACACCTTACATGTCTCTTTGCATGAATGCTCAGAACCACATTTATATTACATCTCTCTCAGCATGAATGCACAACAGTGTTTAGATGATTGTTACCTACTATAATATATCGTTATGTAAAATGCAAATACTTGTTTTGATTGTTACATAATTTCTATTACAGCATACTGTTACAACCGTATTGTGTAACAATGAAAACTGCCAACTTATATCGTAATCAATTTTGTGTGATCGCGTCTATACCTTATTTTTTTCCTCATCTTGCTCTTTACTCATTAGTTAATAATTTTCTTTTATGCTTTACCTAATATTTTTTATTACATCTCTACCCCGCACCTTACTTTTTTCCTTTGCAACATTGTAAGCTTATTCTATATATTGCTAGAGCGTAACTTTATGGAACGATGAAAAAGGATGGTATTATATTGTTCATCCAAACATTGTATTCAACAAAACAATAGTATAATATAATATGCCGACATGCAATAACCATCCAAACAAGCTGTTACCTGGGAAAAGCAAAAGTAAGAATGGAAAAAAACGTGACATCATGTTGAAGCCTACATTTCTGTTCACATTGAAATTGACACCTTATTCACAGGAAATGTTGAGGACGCCAGTTGGCAAAGATGATCTTTTGAGAGATCTCAATCAGGTCAAAAAGACAATTATTATAAGTGATCTACATAACGACTAAAGCAGAATTGACCACAGAGCACAGAACTAAAAAAAACACTTTCTTGCAATTATCAGATAGTAGTATCTGAAGTATTTACTATAGGAAAGCAGAACAATTGAACTAGTAGAGACATTTCGAGAAGATATTCCAGAAAAGTCTTAGTACTATGTACATGTTCAAGCGAACTCATTCGGCACAAAATGGCATCAAGCGTTGTTAGCAGCTTCCACTTGGTGAAACTTAAACCAAACAGTCATTAAGCTAAAGAGATAAATGTATCTATACAAACGCAATGGTGTTTGTTAATCATTCAGGGCATCATGACTACTGCAAAACTGTACTTCTATTAAATGTTTTTCCCCAATGATGGAATCTACAGAAAAAGTAGTCACCATCAAAGGTAATTTCAGGCCCTGAATGCAGCATAACCTGGAAACAGTCAGGCCTGAGTCCAGCTATGCAACACATAAAGTTAAGATTGCTGAGAGGATATACTCCTCATCGGTAAAAAATAAACCCCAAAAGTAAAACCATGTACATGCCCAACCACCAACTACTTTGCCTTCTCACAGAACAGAGTCAAACGCAGCCTGGAAATGAGCAGTATGTCTTGGCTTTGGACAAGATGCATTAGCAAGACCTCGGAGCAGTCTAAGAACATCAGCAGTATCATCTAGGTAATACTTGGCTTTGCTTGGCTTTTGCCCAACAGTGCAGGCAAAGATATCTGGGGCAGCAGAGACCGACGGACTGGATACACTGCTTAATATGCTCTCAAACATGTCCTCATCTGATCTATCATCTCCAATGCACATAACAAAATCAGGTGGTTTCCCATTATCAACCATAATTGAGAGGACCTTTTGTGCCACTAATCCTTTAGTCACACCCTGCAAATAAGCAAACGAACAAGTAAAAACTTTTGAAGATGTCTCTATCTGCAGCAGATACAAACGCACTAGGGAGGAAGATCTTACTTGTGGCTTGACTTCGACAATGTGTTGGCCCCTCTTAACAACTGCAGGTTCATTTGCTAGTACATTTTCCAAATGATCCAACAATTCCTTTGCCTGACAGGAGCCAAAGTCTGGGTCCGCATCTTGATGGTGCCACACCAAAGCACTCTCTTTAGGTTCAATATATGATCCATCTGTTGCTTCTGTGTATAGTTTCATAACGGGTTCCACAATCGGTTTCCACTCAAGATCAGAAGCCAAACATTCCCAATCCGACATTTTACTACCCCTGCAACATGATACAATCCTGGTTAACATGAAGGTATCCAAGGAAGACTTCAGAAGAAAAAGTTCCTAATGAGAAATTATAGAGCAACTGCAACAAAGGACTGCAGCATACAACAACAAAATACGCAGAGCAATCCCAAAAGTGGGGTCTGGAAAGGGAAGGGTAAGATGTACGCAGACCTTACTCCTACCTTTGTAGGGTAGAGAGGTGGTTTCGATCGACCCTTGGCTCGAAAGAGAAGTTATTCGGAGAAGGGTTGCAAGAAAAAAATAGCACCAAAGTATCAAGACACAGAAAGGACTGCGTCATGTTTACATAAAATATCCGTACCTTATGAAATACCCATGTTCAGCAGCTATTCCGAGCCTTTCACATGGTGCAAGCCATTCACTTAATGAACTCCTTCCTCTTCCACTAACAATATACACAGTGTTTTTAGGATCATTGCTTAAAGAATTCAACAGCGTAATAACTTCAGCACTTGGAGCTTTAATCAATGATGACTGAGGTACAACAGTGCCATCATAGTCCAAGAATATTGCCCTTCTCTGTGTCTTCCTATATGAGGAGACCATGTGATCAATAGACAGCTTTCTAAAACTTGGAGAAAGTGCAATAACTCTGAAGCCCAGGCCAAGACCAATGCCCCAGCAACGCTTACTATAATGATCTTTGCAAGCTCTTTCCAAATCATGAATAAAGCTACGAGCCCAGTAAGCTACATCATGAGAGCTTACATAGCGGTAGTGCTTCTCGTGACGAAGTTGTTTCTCGGAATCAGACATTGTAATGGCCACATTTAAAGCCTCACCCACAGCTTCAATATCCCATGGATTTACTCTAATTGCTCCACTCAGAGATGGTGAACAACCAATAAATTCTGACACAACAAGCATGCTAGTTCTAGGAGAATCAGCTTTAATACCCATAGCATCATCCATACCAGGAGAACCTTGCCTGCAAACAATATACTTGTAAGGCACTAAATTCATTCCATCCCTCACAGCATTCACTAGGCAACATTCAGCAACAGCATAGTACGCAGTCTTCTCATAGCGAGGAACCGGACGATCAATCAAAATAACAGGCTCATAATTAGATCTACCGTAAATTTGGTTGATCCTTTCAGCAGTTGAATATGTCTCCCTCTTTGCTTCCTGAACATCTTTGCCCGAGCTACGAGCGGGATTTACTATTTGAACAAGAACAAGTTTCCCCTGCAAGTTCTTGTCCTGCTGTAGTAGGTACTCAAATGCTAGCAATTTCAAACTAATGCCTTTGAATATGTCCATATCATCCACACCCAGAATTACCTTCTTCCCCTTGAACTTTTCTTGAACTTCTTTAGCTTTATCAAAAGTAGAAGAAAAGTTCATCACAGACTCTAGTCGACCCATATGTATGCCCACAGGCAGAATTTTAATGTAGACTGTACGACCAAAATAATCAAGTCCAATATGTCCTCGTTTAGATTCATAATCTAGACCCAACATTCGACTGCAGCATGACAGAAAGTGACGTGCATAATCGAAGGTATGAAAGCCAATTAGGTCGCAATTTAACAACCCTTTCAGAATTTCATCCCTAACAGGAAGAGTTCGGTAAATTTCTGACGAAGGAAATGGACTATGAAGAAAGAAACCTAGCTTGACCCGATGGTAGCGCTTCCTCAAAAATGTTGGGAGAACCATGAGGTGGTAATCTTGAATCCAGATATAATCATCCTCAGGATTAACGACTTCCATAACCTTATCAGCGAAAATCTTATTCGCAGAGACATAAGCTTGCCACATCTGCCGGTCAAAACGATCTCCATGATCAGGACACATTGGAAGCATGTAGTGGAAAAGAGGCCAAAGTTGCTGCTTGCAGAAGTTGTGATAAAACTTTTCCTGGATATCATGGGGTACAAAAGCAGGCACACACTTGAACTCCTCAAGAAGTCGCTGAGCAACTTCCTCCTGTTCACTGGGTTCCACATCAACCTTGAGAGAACCCACATAGACAACCTCAGTTTCAGGGGAAAACCCATCCTTCAATTGCAATAGAAGAGAATCCTCATCCAAACTGAACAACCACTTTTTAACCGTTGTATCTCTTTGAGCATGCAAAGGCAACATGTTTGCAACAATAATTTTTCGCTCTCGGCATGAGGATAACATACTATCTGAATCACCATCACTGCCTCCATGACCATCTGTGATGATTCCAGGAACTGTCATCACACGTGGAAGAGCTCTAGGTGTCTGAGGTATATCTAGTATGTCTCCAGATGCCATGTCCAAAAGATTGGCACAAGATCTTGACGGCATGATTATAAAGTGAAATTTGGTCTATCTTGTTAAACAAGCACTGCTCGAATTTGAAATCTATGCTTGAAGCTTTCAGTCCCAAAGCAGCTGTGCAGTAACCTACAGCACCAACAGGTAGAAAAAGACGGATTATTATTTAGCCAATGAGTTCATCATAAGACGTGATTCGTAACATCATCACAACACCAAACAATAGAACTGTGGATTGGATAAATTGAGGATATTATCAAGCACCAAGCAAGGAATGGCAAAGAAACTAAGTAGGCGCAAATGTAAGTGTCAAGAAATATTTAATCTCAAACTCAAAAAAAGGGAAAAATTAGAGTTGATAGAACTGTTATAACATTACAATGATTCAATAATTCATCTCAATCGCATAATAAGAATGACATGAAATGCAGCGCCATGAAATTCGATACCAGTAGTAGTTTTAAACAAAAATTTAAAAGCTGACAAGTGTAACCCTGCTAAATTGGTTAGCACTTGTAGTTTCCATAATATATCACTTGTCAGCTTTTTTTTTCTTCTCAAAAAAGAAAAAAAAAAGGGCTGACAAGTGATATATTATGGAAGCTACAAGTACTAACCAATTTAGCAGGGTGAAGGGTTGGTTACATGATAAGGTGGGATCCAACACAAAAGAAGAGAAATGCACATTTCCTAAGGCCATGGTATAAGAACATGGAATTTATCATAATAACCATAACATGGCTTTGATGGACCATGGCTGCCTCGGTAGCAAAGCAGTTAGCCAGTTACTGTTTAGCTGAAGCCTGAAACAGGCAGTGAACAAAGAAACAAGTACGATTAATAAGTTTAATTCTAATTTCAACGTGTTGAATAAGCTTGGTGGATGTTCATAACGAACTTAGGAATGATATGTTTATAACAAACTCAAGTCCAACCCAAAACCCATTTGAAGGCGAGTTCACCAAATCATGCCCCACCTCCAAGATCTTCAATTAAAAGGATATTACAAGAAAGGCCAGCCATTAATCCTTTCATCTATATGTAAAAAGCTAATTTGGTGGAGGAATGAACATTCCAAAGAAACTTAAAAAACTATGGAATTTTTTCAATATCTACTTTTTGAAGGTAGCAATTACAAGTAAGTGTGCTCACAATGAATTGCATCTATCCTTTTTACATTAAAATGGAAATCATTGGATATTCAATGCACCTTCAAACAATAAAGACATTTATACCACTATATATATTTCTAGAGTATACCAATTGCAAGTGTCCAGATTAGAACTTAATAGCTCGCCAAACATCCACGAAATGAGTTCTAACATCCCATCAGAACTCTTAATATTTGTTGTTTAAGAATATGCAAGAGAAGAATTTAATTTAGAAGTAAACTAATTGTCGAGTTCTTTGTTCCGCAATTATCATTTTCCACACAAACCTCCTATATTAATACTCTCCTGGTGAGTAAATTTCATCTATGGTCACTTAACTTTGTGTCTATTACGCAAGTCACTTTTCATTCATTCATTACAGAAAAGTCATTTAACTTTGCTCCGACCATGACAAAAGTCACTATGACCGGATTTTACAATAATTCCACTGGAAAAATGATGTGGCAACCTTAATTAGTATAATTTAAGTGAATATATAATATACTACTCATATCTTGATCCTTTTTATATGTGCACAACCCAATTTTCCTTATGGATTATTTAATGAAAGAATACAAATTTCTTAATAGACTAGACTACCTAATAAAGACTATTTTCATAAAAAAAAATTGGTTGATATTTTTATGAAACATTTCATAATATTACATTCATCTGCCAAAAAGGTGCATCGAAAAAGAGTGATAAACAACATAAAATTCCTCAAAACACATAAAATTGAAATACATGTATGATCTTATTTTTTAAAAGAATATATTTTTCTTCTTTGAAGATAAATTAACATGCTAAAGATAGTTTTAAAATAAAATCTTTTTAATTGTGTCATTGAATAAGAATTGTCAAAATTTGTACAAATAATGTTACTGACAGTTGTGTTAATAAAAGTTATAAAATATAAGTACTTTAATAGATAAAGAAATTATAGGATATTTAATTTTTATATTTATCAATTGAATTAATTAAACAATATGCAATTTATCAGAAACTAAATATTATAATAAAAACTTTTAAGAAAATTAATCGATTAATCAAACAATTAAAAATACAAAGACAAATTCAATAAATAGAGTAATTTATCATATTATTATGATATACCAAATGCAAAGGCCCAAGTGGCAAGGAAAAAATGTATGAAAAAAAATAATTTTATCAACTACATGTCACAATTTTAGGGGGAAAAAAATAATTTTATCACTACATGCCAGAATTTTAAAGGAAAAAAATAATTTATCAACACGTCTCAACTTTAGAGGATTTTAAGAATATATATGTATAATTTTATTTCATAAAAAAATTTGAAAATAATTTTATCAACTACATGCCATAATTTTAAAGGAAAAAAATAATTTATCAACACGTCTCAACTTTAGAGGATTTTAAGAATATATATGTATAATTTTATTTCATAAAAATATCAACAAATTTTTTTATGAAAATAGTCTTCACTAGGTAGCCTAATCTATTGAGAAATTGATATTCTTCCGTTATATAATCCATAAGGAAAATCGAGTTGGACATATATAAAAAGGGTCAAGACATGGGTAATATATTATATTCTCTTAAATTAAAATTAAAAACTAATTGAGGTTGTCACATATTTTTCGGTGGGATTATTGTAAAATCCGGCCATCGTAACTTTTGTGATGGCCGGAGCAAAGTAAAGTGACTTTTGTGTAATGAATAAAAGAAAAGTGACTTTTGTGTAATAGACACAAAGTTAAGTGACCATGGATGAAATTTACTCCACTTTTTGCTATATGGACATGCTAATGTTATCAACAGTATACATGATTCCTCGACTTGATATTCTTCAGCTCTATCTGTACTTAGGAGCTATTATTTATATATTTGTTGTTTGTGCTTACAATTGTTATTCCTAAATTATACAATATTTTACTTTTCTTATTTGTGCCTACATTGAAGCTCACGCTTTGCGCTTAAAGACCCAATGGGTCTTGGAATTTAGTAGTTTATGCATTTTTCACCTTTGATAACACTAATACAGAAAATGTAGATGATTGAAACTTAACCATCAAATTGGATATCCATAGAATCTAAAGAACCTGTAAAAGACAACTATATTTCTAGATAAATGAATCAAAATAAGATCCAGCCTCGTCATCTATGCAATAAAAGATGGTGATGAAGTCTGATCTTCCACAGTCAGTGGTAGCATCTTATTTAACATAACAGAAATTACAACCTTGTAATTTAAAAAAAAAAAGAAAAATAAAGTAAAAACACAAGAAGTTAGGAAACAATTGATAGTTCATATAAGGGCATCAACTATCTGACCGTTGATGGTATCAGGAGTAAAATACTCACCAGAAACGTCCAAAATCTGAAGTCAAGCAAGGAACTCAGAAAGTTTTTGCACTTGCTAAGTACTAAGATTCGAATAGCTTGCTCAATTTGGGTCTTGCCACTGCTGATGAGGCAACTACAGCTTGTGAGCACTAGATGCAATAAGCATACACTACGTGACCGGCCTTGGACAAAAATTCTTCCGTTTCCATTTTCATACAACAAGATCTTTATGTGATCATAAAGGGGATAATAATCATTTATCCCTGCTGGCACTTATCTAAGAGCCTAAGAAGCAATTAAATGCCTAGTTCCCGCCTGCCCCCCTTTTTTTGGATAACCCTAGTGTCCGGAAGTTTGCTCGCACCTCGACTAATTCCATGGGATACCTGCAACCTACCACCAGCAACAGATACCAATTAAGTCTATCCACCAAGGCTAGGACAAATGAGAAGAAATCACCTAGTGTTTTGTCTTCACTGAGATTAGAACCTGGGACCTCATGGTTCTAAACCACTTCATTGACCACTAGGCCACACCCTTCGGTGCTGGTTTCCTTTCCTGCCAGTCCTTCACGGAATATTTATTATATTTGTCACCTTATGGGCGATTAACTTTAATTCTTTCAACTTTTGAGGTGTTGCACTCAATTTTATATTGATTGCGTGTAGGTCAGCATGGTCCACGTGCATAAGGAGACAAAAAACCGTTGAACACTTCAGCGGCTATAAAAAGTCCAGTTACGTCTCTCTCAAAACTTGTGAAAGCTTACCCATTTATTGACTTCCTTTTTAACTTTTTACTAAACGACAAATGTGAACTCCACGCGCATTATTGTGCTAAAGTTTCTCTGTTGAAACTAGCGGAACTTCTCTACAGAGAAATATTTGTCGTCTTCTGCTCATTAATGAACGGCAGTTCACGTACACGGCCATGCATGCCATGATCTCCAAGTAACACACCATATTACACCTACCTGCAGAAACTCTGCATCTAGATGCTTTCACATCCCTTTTTTTCTTTCTTCCACTCTAATTTATAATGTTAGCTCAACAAACATTCAAATACAATTCACATAACAGCTAAGCATCTAGATTTTTCTTCCAACATTTACTTCCACAGTTGCTAAATGAATCTGTTACCATAGTCATTAATTCCAATCTCTTATCCATTTGATATTAGCATGAAATTACTGGTATAATTCATAATGTATTCAAGAATTAGATTTCCATTTTTTTTTTTTACTTTTTTTAATAACCGTGGTTTCCGAGCCAGCTTTCACACACCTCGATTAATTCGAGATAATACTTATCACCTCCCCCACTATGTGGGAATATACTGGGTTTGTTGTTGTTGTTGTTGTACCTCCCACCAACGACATATACCATGTAACTCTGTCCACCAAGGTTAGGATAGATGAGAAGAAATCACCTAGTGTTTACTGAATCCAATTTCAAGAAACAAATACAACTTATCCTGACATTGTCCAAAGAAATCGGTACACTAAAGCTCCCACTTTGCGCAAGGTCCGAGGAAGGGCCCGACCAAAAAAGGTCTACTATATGCAGCCTTATGCCAAAGGCTGTTTTCAAGACTTGAACTCATGACATCCTGGTCACATGGCAGCAACTTTACCGGAAACCAATTACTCTAAGGCTCCCCTTAAAAAAAAACGATTTATGAAATAACTTCATTTACATATATCATTTCAACTCCTCTAGGGTTTTAAGTCGTGAATCACAAAATCCAAAAACGCTGAAACTAGTTCAGAAAAACTAAACATCTCCGAATTGAAAAAAAAAAAATGAATATTTCCTGTGAAATACAGTAAGTACGATGACAAAAGTCCAGTCATTATATAAAGTCTAAAGTACATATACATAAAAATCTAAATTGAACCGATCCGAAATAAAACACCGCTATAGAAATCACAGAAAATAATAAATTTCTCACCTTAAATTCAATTTCAACAAAATTATCAACCTTCTAAAAGCTACACAGCAATTCCCGATCAAATATTCCGAACAGAAAAAAAATTCAATCACTGCAAAACAAACCAAAAAACAACAAGCAACACATCAATTTCCGCCGTCTCATCACCGAAATACTCATTTACCATATGAAAAAACCTCAAAACCATGAAAATTCCAGGAAAAACAAACAAAATAACAGAGAGACGGAGGTGTATATACTGTACCGGAAAAATAGAAATCCGGTGACCGGAAAAATAGAAATCCGGTGACCGGAAAACGGTGATGACGTTAGAATCCGACAAATTCACGAAGCGCCGATAATTATCACATACATGGAGAGACAAAGAGAAAGTGTAACTGTGTGTGTTTTTAGGTGTTTTTGCAGAGATCAAATGTGTGTATTTGCAGAGAGGAGAAGAGAAATGAGAAGAGGGAAAAAGTACAAATGTTGATGCAATAAGAACGATTTCTATAAAAAGGGGGCAAACAAAGCTCGACTTTGGGCTTTAAGGGGACTGGCGATTTTACGTGTGAGAAGATAAAGTCGACCCTGCTTAACCATGGTTACTACATCAACTAATAATCATGGTTAAGCTTTTGAGTTTTACTTCCTCATTTTCCCCATTTGTTTATTTTTCTTATTTACAATTATATCCTTATCTATGCT
Organism: Capsicum pubescens; assembly: GCA_030864215.1. Taxonomy (NCBI): domain Eukaryota; kingdom Viridiplantae; phylum Streptophyta; class Magnoliopsida; order Solanales; family Solanaceae; genus Capsicum; species Capsicum pubescens. The sequence continues at coordinate 334,352,177 of CM061548.1, read as the reverse complement.
ATCTATTTAAATTTATTTTACCTACTTTTCTTTTTATTAGTTAGAATAACCATACTTATCATCTTTTTGGTTGGCAAATTCCTTGAAAAAACAGTAGTTGGAAGATAACTTAAACTACATTATTCTTATTTGTTATATCTTTATTTAACACTCACCTTTTCTTGCATTATATTAACATCTCTTTATATTAAGATTAAGTGTAAAGATAGAAAAAGACAATTAATTATATCTTAATTTTTTAAAACGATAAATACTCACTCTGTTTCAAAATAATTGATCCTTGTTGACTTGATATTCTGCTTGAGAAAAAATTAATTAGGTATTAATTTTACCTAATTAGCCTTATAAATTATACTTTGAAAATATAATATATACACTTTATTTAGTCATTTAATGATAAAGATCGTATTGAAAGAACATAATAATATTCTCTTAATTTCATAAAATAAACATCTAAGTTGGAATAAGTATTTTTAGAAGGAGGGTTAACTATTTTGAAATGAAAGAAGTGCTCTGGAATATCTAATTTTAGCAAAATTGACAACCAATTAGGAACGGATACTTTATTATTTTGCCCCTTTATTTATTGCTTTATCCATTTTTTAAACTTGTTAGATACACGAGAAAAAAATAGATGTTTAATAACATGAGTTTCAAAAATTAATAAATAATTTATCAACTTGTGTCTATTTTATCTTTGCTATTAGATACTCTATTATTTAATTTATTTTTTAAAGTATTAATTTTATTATATTCTAAGGGTGATCTTGTATAATTATCTCCTTTTTTATTACTTTTTAACGTGCGTGTCAACTGTTAAGTCTATAATGAACAAATAAAAATAGACGGAAAGAGTAATTTCTTATTTACAGTTGTATCCTTACCTAATATTTAAGGATTACCAACTTCTTCCATGCTTTTTTTTTATTTTATGTTAAGTTTTTGCTTTTAATATTTGCCATTTTTCTTTCCTTTGGTCTGGTTGGGAAAGGATAGAGGATACAATATTATTTTAGATGGAATTAGGTAAGATTTTACTTAAAATTATGTTAATTATGAGTTGTGTAAAGAATATTTGAATTGATTTTCTAAAAAGGTATTTGTTTTTTGAAATTGATTAGCCTGAATAATTCGAATTTGTGCAGTGTCAAATAAGATGTAGATTTAGGAATTTTAGTTTATGGATCTAGACCGTAATTATTTGTGCTTATTGATTTTTTTATAGATTATTTTTGCCTACTGAGCTCTTGATAGATTATTTATATATATTAAATAATTTTTTAACACATATACAAGGTTTGAGCCAAGTTATTGAATTCTATCGAACTTGTAGCAACTAATATATGTGATCCTGCATATAATTCATTTAAGGAAAAAGTGCTCCCTAAATGCTATAATCTCAGCAGTTTTAAAGTTAACATAACAATATAGCAAAATGCCATAATGAAATCTCTCTCTATATATAAAGGAGAAACATAGAGGAGGTGATGTGACACCCCTCTAAGGTCTTCATTGACATTTATCTTTTTTATTCTTTTTTTGACATTTTTTCCTTCATTCTTTTTTTTTAATCAATTTATTTAATAAATAAAAAAATCTATGATATTCATTATATCTAATTACATTTCATGAGTTACAAAAAACTTCATCCATTAGCATTCTCTATTAAATATTCTCTTTAAATAACATGTTTTTTCAACTTTCTTTATCTAATTTTTATGACTTTAACAACCTCTATATATGTATAGTGATTTATTTGGAAGACAATATTGAATTTTGTAGTCATGATTGGATGCAAAAGAAGAAAATTGAGGTTGTAAGTTTTTAGTATGTGTGTTTTTGGGCATTAGACATCTTTCTTTTTCTGTTTCTTGAGCTTAAATTGATTTAAATTATTTGAGTTGTACTTGATATGTTAGATTTACAATCATTTGCTAATCTCAATAATTTTTTTGTGTCTTTTCATATATTTGTGATGGTATGGTCATTTCTTTCTTTTCATGTATTAACAACTATACATATTTTAATGTATAGCATAGGAACAACCGGTAAGAAGTTATCATTCTTATTATTGAGTACTAATACTATTAACTTTATGCCATGAAAAATGTTGATGTATAGTACTCTTGTCAGGCCTAAAGCAATATGTATCATGTGGCTCCAACAACAAAATAGATTAATGACAACAGATAGATTGAGCAAGTGGGGAGTGCAAGTAGAGAAAGGATGTGTCTTATGCAAAATACGGGATGAAGACAGAAATTACCTGTTTACTCATTGTAATTTTGCCGGAATGCTATGAAATACGCTACTACATGATTGCAACTTTTAACTACACGGGCTTAGGCTACTCTCGTGGGAACAATTTTAACATCAAAGATGATCAACAACACTAAAGGAAAGTCAAAGCAAACCAATATATTTAGAATGTTTTATGCTCTATATACATATGTCATCCTCTTTCCCAAAGCCTCTAGCAATATAGATTTTCTTAGTATTTATTTGATAACAGCATAGGAGTTATTAGAAGTCTAAAAGTCTGAAGGTGTTTTGCTTTACATTATATTTGTATTGAAATTTATCATGAGTAGTAACATACAAAATCATGGAAGGACCAATTTAATTATTGAACCTCAATTTGGTGTAGAGAATTATAGAATTTCACTTTCTCGGATAGTAAATATTTTTCACCTTCAATTTTAAGGTTACGGATTCAAATCCACCATGGAAGCAAAAAGGTGAGAGCTTTTAGAAAAAAATAAAAAGAAATCTATTTTACTTTTACTTTTGCTATCCGAGTTAACCATTCAAATACTACTCCATTTTAGTGTTACTTCGGTCATAGCTTTTAGGCTAACATTAATTTTTCTTTCTTATTATTTTCCATGTGATAGTTTAGGCTATCAAAAAAATGTACATTAAGCTCAAATGTCGAAGCTAGCTTATATGAAATGTGATGCGACACATTTTTCGGCTAAGAAAAGCTAGCCTTCATTTATATTTTATGTGTAAAAAAATACTCAAACGTCACTCTTTTAACTCTCTTTATTATGTTAAATGTGTTATGTTTATAAAAAAAACTTCTTTAACTCTCTTAATTATTGTTGGATTTCCAACAATCCATTTAATTATAATTTTAGTAGATATATACAGATTGGAGTCATGCCTAACACTTCCATCATAAGGATGAAACCTTGAAAAAGAAAAAAATAGTTTCAAGACTTTTCTTTTTTAAAAAACTACTCATTTTAATTAATTTCAATATTTTTGGTATCTATTTTATGATTATAAAAATGTGTAAAATTGTATCAACTGAAGAGAAAGAGAGAATCGGTGACACAACGTCTATGGACGAATATTTTTACATGTTCATATTTGGATATTTTTAATGTAAAAATATTTTTCTCAATAATTTGTAGAAATTGATATTAAAATCAAATTATTTCATTCATCTTTACCTCTTAAATATTAAAATTATACGATACAACAACTCCAAAAGTCACGTTCTTAATCTGATACATGTTGTCTTTTTTTTTAATTTTTTTTGGTCCAAAATTCTTTTTCTTACTGTAGCTAGCTAGAACTTTAACTACTATAAATTATTTAAAATTAATACACTTAATAATATTGATGCCATTAAAATTTCTTAATGCACATTACTCATCTTTTGCAACTAATCAATGTTCATTACCCCTATTTAGTGCCTATAGTTATTATACAAATTTAATTACTTCAAAGAATAACATATTATCAATGCATATTTCTCAATTGAAGACCCAATATGCGATCAAAGAAATATGCTTGAGACTGAGGAGTTATAATACAAAATACAATAGAGTGTGGTGTGACACCTCTCCATAACCATCATTTCTATCTTCTTTTTCTTCTTTTTTAGTATTTTTCTTTTTTATTCCATTCATGTTCTACCTTTCAAAAAAAAAAACTAAAAGTCGCCATAATTCTAACAAAAATGCTATCCTCTTTTTACTTTCAAGAACATTTTTTTTATTCAAACTAAATAAATCATTTCACATAAAACTTTTGAAAAGTGCTTTTTTAAAACTGTTTGGATGTACTTAAATACATTATAAAGAGTTACTTTAATAATGTAATTGTTTTGACAATCTTTCAGATATCAAAGGAAAAGAGAATTTTAATTTTAAGAAGTCTTGATTTGTTTTATTGGCTCCATAAAACTGAATTTTTTTGAAAGTGGACGAAAATTATAAAATAAATAGTTGCTGACTGATTTATATTTCTCGCGAAAATGATTTTTTTCATATCTAACACACTCTTGGATCTTGATATCTCTTTTAAATCTATACAAAAATGTATTTTTTTTCTGATGTCATTCAGTTCTCATGAGTTTTTCTCTTATAAATTTTAAATTAATATTAATGATGATCTATATAATTTTTTTTTTCTTGAAAAGCTATGATAGTATTAGTGAATTAGCAACGAAATTAGGTGATTAGTGACATGTATTTATTTTCTCTCTAATTTTAATATTTTTTATAGCGACAAGAAAGACGGGTTGATAAAATTTAGATATTGCACAAAAGATAGTGAAACAATCAAGCACTAGAAGTATATTATCTCTTTCTCCCCCTGTCAACAACCGGACATAGGCTCTTAACTAAGTTTAGTTTCTTCCCTAAAAGATTAAAATTTGAATGAAAAAATCGAATAAAAATTTTGGGAGGTTATGATTCAATTTACATATTCCTTCTACATTTATATATAATTTCTTTTATATATATATATATATAATCCAAATGGAGGGCTATTTTTTTCGAGTATTCTTGAGATTGTGACTAAGATATGCATTAATGTGTTTCAATAAGTAACTCCAAAATTTGCTTAATTCAATAAAGTTCGATATGTTAAAGGTGTATTTTGAACTTTCATTTATTTTTGTTTAAATATAATCTTTTATTATTAAAAATGTAATTTCAATCAATTTCTTATTACCGCGCGAAGCGCGGTTGAGTTCCCTAGTATATATATATAAAGGAGACTCTAAGACAATCCTATGTGGCATGTCTTAGAGGCCTCCATTCCCATTTATCTTTTTTCTCCTTTGTTTGAATTTTTTTCTTCATTCTTTCACTAATTAATTTATTTATTAATTAAAGAAAAACTTTATCATATTTACTATATGTAATTATATTCATAAGTTATAAAAAAACTTTCATCTATTTGTATTCTCCACTTAAATAACATGTCTTCTCAGCTTCATTTTGCTTAGTTCTTATGAATTAATCAATCTATAAATACCATTCATCTATGGAATTGTTGGATACTCATTTTTATTTTCTCCTTCTTTTCTTTAATAGTATTTTTTGTCTTTTTTTTTTTTACATCTTTTTCATGTGATAATATGGTGATCATCATTTTGATGAAGATCATTAAATATTCTTTAGAATTTCTTCTTGTATAATAATAGTCAAACATACACAAGTTTATCAAGAAGAAGCAAGTTTGATGTTGGTATAAATTCATCAAAGAGAGAATTAATTTAATTTGATACAAGTTTATCATGACAAAAAAGAAAGTTCAATGGTCTTGGAAGATTCATTAAGAGAGATTATGTCTTGGAAGATTCACCAAGAGAGATTATTAACTTAATTAGTATGACGAAGTATAGAAGTTTGAATGATCTATATATATGTGTGTGTGTGTGTGTGTGTACATAGATAGATAGATATATAGATACATACATTTTTATTGCTTAATTTAGTATTTTCAATTAGCTATTTCGTCAAATGCAAGAAATGCACCCTTCAAGAACAAAACTTTATTACAAAGTTTAACACTATGTGGGCAACGAAAAATATGTTCAACTTATTGCTTTGTCTATAACATAGAACTTATTGGCTCGTAGTTTTTTGGCCAATGATTCATTATTTTTGGCTCTTTTCTTTAATTTTTAGATCTTCTTTTTGTTCGATTATCTCTAATTCGAACTATATATCACTCGACTTTCATAATTAAGCATCCCAGTTTAGTATTTCTTTTTCTTCAAGTATCAATAATTAAAAAAAAATCTAACATCTCACAACCTAACTTGAAAATATGTCAAATAATACAAAAAGTATATATATACACATATTATTTTATTTTTGCCAAAAGAATTCATTTGTATAAAGAACCTATTGCCAAAATGACCTGACAAAAGTCTCACAACACGGTAGATTTATTTTTTGATCTTTAAGAGAAAAATGTTCGATTAGAAATTTTAAATGTAAAAATTGAGTTTTTAATTAAAAATAAAAAATCAAGAGAATTAGAGTGAATAGTGAAAAGAAGAAAAATAGTGAAAAAAAGTCAAAAAGAATAATTCTTTTAATGATCCATAAATTTTTGTCCACATTCATTGCTCAATTAAAGAGAAAGTGGAAGATGAGATGACACTCTTCAAAGCTAGGATTTCTTTATTTTTTTCATTTATTTACATTTTTTTTCTATTATATTTGTTACTTCTCTTTCTCAATTATTGAATTTAGAATGGTATTTTCTTTGATTTTATTGTCGATTGATGATGTAAGTTTCAAAGTGAAAAGTTGAATTTTTATTTTACTCCTACATTAAATTAAAATATTATAAAATACTAATTAATTATAGATAGTAATCATATCATATTAGACTAAATATTAAATAAAGTATTTACTGAAACTAATATAAATTTGAATGAAAAATTATAAATATTAATCTATTCAAATGGTCATATGTGCCTTTAGGCTTCTACAAAAATGGTTATATTTTCTGGTACATTTATTTCTTTTACATTTAAATCCATAAAGTTTTAAAATATAATGAATATAAATATCAATTATAATGAAACAATTGTTATTTATCATGAAAAGGTTTGTTTACTCTTTCAATTTTTTAATACAAGTTCAATGTGTGCTAAGTCTCTTAACTGATCGACCCCTTTATCCTTTTTGGTTCCTTTTATGTTATTTTCTTTTATTTTTTTCTCATTAAACTTCTTTAATTTGAGTTTTTATAAATTTTTAATTGCAGTAAATCTATATTTTCATTTAGGCTCAAATTAGTCATTTTTTACTTTATTGAAGGTTTGCTAATGACTAAATAAAATTCATAATTTACATTTGTTGGGTAAAATTATGAATTAATTTTAAACATTCAAATGCATCCCTTATTTGGTGCTTTTTATCATACTTATAAAGATTTATTTATAGTTGTTGCATTGCATTTCTCATTGCACACGTATTTTTATAAAAAAATTAATTATTTTTATGAATCGATAAAAATTTACTACGTGAAACACACGTACAATGTACGTGTCTAAAGATTAATTAAATATAATCTAAAATAGTTATCTACTATATGCAATAAAGTCTAATTATATCATTGTTTCACCCACATAGTATCAATACTCATTTATATAGTACGCCTAAATAGTTTTTTTTTTTAAAATATAATTAATCACTCATAATTAAGTGCACAATTTATTTGTCCTGCCTATTTATATTTTAGTATATCTTCATATAATTTTGGGATCTCATTGTGTGTTATTTCTTTTTTTTTTTCTTTTGTTTACTTTCTTTCTTTTTATTTTATTTTATATCTTTAATTTCTAAGTGTATTATCACCATCTTATAAAAAGATTGATGTACATGAAGTTAGATATCCTTTCATTAAAAGAGGAGATTTCATTAGTTTTGATATCCTTTCATGTCACATGGAACACTTTATTTTTTTTAAAGTTTTCTGTCGTTTGTTTTATTAGTTTCATGAACATGGTGTATAAAACACATAGACCCAACTTTGTAACTATGAAAGAGGATGAAAGAAAAGTGGATAGATGCTAATGACATTATTATTTTTTCTTCTAAATATATTGCACAATTTTTAAAGTATTTTTTTTAACGTTATCTAACTTTTCTAAACTTCTCAAATGAGCGGGGGGAGGGAGGTCCTTTTTACGTGAACAACAATCAACAATGAAAGGTTGAAGGATAACAATATTTGTTATTTATAGCCCCTTTCTTAGTGAAATAGAGCTTGCAATCTTTCTTGCTGAGATAGAACTTTTAAACTCGAAGCAATGCTAATTTTAATTATATCAAATTCTTTAAAACTATGAATAACTAGAACTAACACTAAAACATAATTATGAAATAATAGCTGACATAACTAATTACGTAGTACAAAACAATAACTAAATTGTTTTCTGTTAATTTGTATTCAATGATCATAATTTTTTTAAATTCTTATCTCATCTTTGTTTCATTTAAATATATAAAAGAAAATTTTAAAGAAATAAAAATTCTATTATCCAACAAAATACATAAATACAAGAAAGAATTTGTAATTTAATTAACTATATACAATTAATTATCACAGATATAAGATAAAAATAAAATAATTTTCTTTATAATAATCTGCGATAATATGTATTATTAATATAAATTTACTAATGTTATTTCTAACCGCGCTAGGCACGGCCATTATCACTAGTATAAGAACTAAATAATGATCAAGCGCTAGACATTATATGCATTATCTTTTGATTATTTAATATGCATAAGTTGTAGGGATCATCTCATGCAGTGCATACAAGTACGAGTAAATATAAGTTTCTTTGTTAAAATTTTGGACCATACTTTTTTTTTACCAAAAATATTGTTAGCAACCCCACTTGAAACCATATAAGACAACTAGAGACAGAGATACCACTAATAGATATGAAAAATATTATAAATGACAAAAAAGAAAATAATAATAGTCCAAAACTTTATGATTAGAATCTTCATATGGATTTACATAGTTTCTTTTTATTTTTAAATAAATTAATCAAAAGGACATTTAACCATCTTTTACCTAAAAAGAGAAAACAAGGTCCACAGAAAAGTTGAGATGCTTATGTTAGTGGTTTACCAATACCATGAGAAAACTACCTCGACTTATTCTTCATATGTTTACGATTAGTAAGGACAGATTGGCGTATAAAATATTTTGTATTAATGAATTTAAAAAAGGATTGTACTCTAAAAAGTTATGATGTAGATAATTTATTTTAATATAAGTATTAAAAATTATTTTCATGACTCAAACATGTAACTTATAGATCACATAAAAATAATTTTATTGTTGCTCCGCTACTCCCCTTCGATTTGATTATCCTTAATAAATAATGTTATCGCGTGAACAGTTTTAAAAAAACTTAGTAGTTGTTTATTGAAGAAGGTGTGTACTTGTTCTCTATTGGCTTATTTTAATAAATATAAGTTTAGGTCAAATGTGGATAAGCTACGACTAATTAATCTTTCCATATGCTTTTCTTGGATAGACTCCAACCAATGGGAAAAGTACAAAGCAATATATATATTTAATCTCAATTTATATAATATAGATAAATTCTAGAGAGTGAATTAAATTTTTTGTACAACTTTAAATATTTTTAAGTTTTAATGATATAAAATACTTTTTATATAATTTTTAGACGATACATGTTACTTTCATGGTTTGAATTTATGTGTCACTAATGTAATTTAGAGAGTCAATCAAATTTTCTATATAATGTATACACGTGTTTATGGTTTTTAAATATTTTAAGTTGTTGATTATTATAATTTATTTTATTTTTACACAATTTTCAAATAATATATGCTACTCTTCTATCTCAATTTATGTGACACTTATTAAATTTAGAGAGTCAATTAAATTTTTTACATGTAGTTTTACATATTTTGAGTTGTTAATTATTGTGATTTATACTATTTTTGAGGTCTTTAAATATTTGAAGTTGTATATTGTAATTTATTTTGTTTTTACATAATTTTTAAATAATATATGTTACTCTCTCTATCTCAATTTATATGACATTTATGAAATTCAAAGAGTCGATCTAATTTTTTACATACAGTTTTAAATATTTGGAGTTGTTAATTATTGTGATTTATACTATTTTTAAATATTATGTGTTGCTCTCATCTCGGTTTATGTGATTATGATAGTATATGGAGAGTCGGCCAAATTTTTTTTATGTCAATAATATTTTAATCTGTTAATTATTGTAATTTATGATTTTTTTTTTTTACATATTTTAAATATATATGTTACTTCTCCTGTCTCAATTTATGTGGCCGATGAAATTTCGAGAGTCAACAAACTTTTTATGTATTTCAAATATCTTAAAACATAAATTATTATAATTTATAATAACTTTTATATAATTTTTAAATACATAACGGATAAAAATAAATCAAATAAATTAAAAAAAAATAAATATAATATATAAAAAGTAGCTTGGTCGGCAAGTAGGGAGGACAACCTCCAACTACTTCCCAAGCCATTTGTGTACAAGTAGAATGTATTAGTACAATATAAGATTAACAAACACCTCAATCAAACACGAAAAAGGAGATCCATTCATTACACGATCTTTGATTAGTAGAAAAATAGTAATCCCTCCGTTTAAAAAAGAATGATCTACTTTTCTTTTTAGTTCGTTTTAAAAAGAATGATCCCTTTTCCTTTTTAACAACTTTTTATTTTCAACTTTCCACATGACATGTTTAAGACCACAAGATTAAAGGACATTTTGGTACATTTGACATATCTTTAATTTAACACCACAAGATTCAAAATTTTTCTTTATTTTCTTAAACTCCATGCCAAGTCAAACTAGATCATTCTTTATAAAACGGAGGAAGTACATAAAAAGCATCCTTAAATTACTTATGGAATAGGTGCTTTCCCCTCCAATAAGAAGCTGCTGTTCTACAGAGAAGTAGAGACAAGAAGAAAAGATAAAGAATCAAAATATTTTGTTTCTTTCTTCATTCATTTTTAGAAAAAGAAAAAAAAATTCTACTCTATTTCTACTAGGTACTAAATGAAATTCTATTGTATTTCAACTGACTAATTAAATTTCAAAAATAAAATACTAAATTAAAAAAGAAAGAATGACAGTAAATATATCAACACTTCTTCTTGAGATGTTTATTGAAAGCTTTAAATTGTCGACAAAGAGTTTTAAATTTGAATTTGGAAAAAGCTTTGGTAAATATATCAGCGATTTGATCTTTAGAATAAAAATAAACAAGCTTGATTTCCTTATTTTTCTCAACTTCTCTAATGGCATGAAACTTGACGAGGATATGCTTTATTTTACTATGCCACATTAATTTTTCTGCAATTGCAATCACGGAGGTGTTATTTCACTTGATCTTAGTTACAACTTGTGATTTCATTCCAAGATCCTTCAAAATTTTCTTCAACCGAATATCTTGATTTGTTGCTAAAGATGTTGCTACATACTCTAACTTTGCATTGGATTGCACCACTATTTTTTGCTTATTTGAATTTCATGAAAACACACCAGAATTCAAAGAAAAAATATAGCCAACAGTGCTCTTCATATCGTTAATATGCTCGACCTAATCACTGTCAACAAAGCCAAGCAAAACACCTTCTTCAACCGATCTAAATCATATTTCAAGTTGTAGATTACCTTTTTAAGTACTTAGACACTCTTTTTGCAGCAATAAAATAAATGTCGTTGAAACTTTGCATAATCTTGAAAGAAAACGAGCAGTACAAATTAAATCAGGCCTTGAAGTCGTCAAGTACAAGAGACTTTTAATTAAGCTTTAATAAAATTAAGCATCACACTTTTCTGCTCCATCTTCCTATGAAAAATTTGTACTCAAAATTAATGATGTGGGAATTGATTTACAACTTTGCATTCTGGAATTTTTTAAAATCTTCAAAACATACTTGTGCTGACTGAGAATTTTTTTTGACTCGAATGGTATACTTTCAGCTCCCAAAAATACTTCATCTCTCCTAAATTTGACATGTCAAATTGTTTCTCCATTTTACTTTAAACTTCTGCAACTCTTGCTCATCACCGTCTGTAACAAGTAAATCATCAACATATAAGAAAATAATTAATGAGCCATCATTAGAGAGCGTCTTCACATAAAATGTAGCATCGTTGTCATTTTTTTTTTTGGAAAATTGTGATTGCACAATTGAGCATCAATTTTTCTATACCAAACCCTTGGAGCCTACTTCAATTCATGTAAAGCTTTTTGAAAGTTTTTCACCTTATCTTCACTTCCTTAAACCATAAAACCTTCTGATTGAGCTACATAAATTTTCTCTTATAGAAAATTATTCAAGAAGGCAAATTTGACATCGTAAAATATTCTCGTTTGCTGATCATGTGTTGAATGCAACCACTATCTAGTAATCATGTGCTTTCATCGTTCAATCTCGTTACTATCATTGTTGTAAACACAAACTACTCCTATTCTTCAACTTTAGAAATGTTGACTTTTTGAGTTTGATCGTTGTTCTCCTTCTACAAAATCTTTTCACATGATCAAGATTATGGCAATATCTACACTGAAAAAGTGATTTCTTCTCCTTAAATAAATAATCATCCTTTTTCTGATTGATTTTTTTTGTAGTTTTGTATGAAGGATGTTTTTCTTTCTTCTTGACTCCGTTGCGAGAAGTTTATGAGATTTTACCTTTATTTTGTATCTGCATTTTTTCTTTGAACTTGACTTGAAGAGCAGTTTCAGTAGCTTCTTCTAGCCTCAAGGATTTTCTCTGCCCTTGATCTTGAAGAGCTTGTACAAATTTTGAAGGTGAATTTTCGTAGGATCCTTCGAAATTTTTCAAACCTTCAAGTGAAGAGATTTTTGCTTCAAATCTTTCCGGCAAACTCACAGGAACCTTTTCAACGATTCTTGAATCTATAAGCTCTTATCTTAAAGTCTGATTGATTTACAACTTTCATCAACTTGTTGGAGAATTCTTCAATGTTTTCTGAATTCTTCATTTTGAGAATTTCAAACCCCCTTCTCAGATTTATCACTTTTATTTGTCTGGCCTTGTCACTTTCTTGAAATTTTTCTTTCAACTTGTTCCAAGTCTCCTTTGCAGTGTTACTCACCATAACTCGTGCAAAATTACTTCTGAAAGTATTGATTGTATACAAGAGAGAGCTTTAAAATTTTTTGAAACCTCTTCTCTATGATTCTTAATTTGCGTCATAGTTGGGTTATTTGACAAAAGATTTGTCTTTTCTCCAACCTCTAGCACTTTCCATAGATCATATGCTCGCAAATAAATTCTCATTTTAATAGCTCAAACTGGATAATTGTTAGCATAAAAATTTGAGATTGCTGAAAGTCATAATAGTATTGGATTTTATGAAGGTTTTCTTTTTGGGTCTTCTCTAACTCCCAAGTCTTTAGAATCAAATAGCTCTGGTATCATTTATTATTCTACAAAGAAAAAAAAAAGACAGAAACCCAGAATATCCTGCTTGTTTATTCATTCACTCTTAGAAAACAAATAGAGAAAAGACTCCTATTCTATTTCACTAGGGGTACTAAATGAACTATTCTATTTCAACTAATTAATTAAATTTTAGAAATAAAATACTAAATTTAAAAAGAAAGAATGACAGTAATTACCTCAATAGTTCAACAAGGACCATGAGTAATTTTATATATACTAGTTTAATCGCACGTGTCTCGCACGTATAATATTTGATTATTTAGAAATAAATGATTTGTCTATTGTGGATTTTTAATGAAGTATAAAAAATTCAAATCACTTTTTAAAGATCCTTCACTCTTAAATATAATAATGTAAATATAAACATATATTTTAGTGTACATATATATATTATCACTAGAAGTTTCAAGTGGTTGATGGATCATCATTTTTGCGTTCGTCATGCAATACCTCTTTCCCATGCTCTCAGAGGCTAAGAGAGATGCATTAATTTGAACCATATTTGTAGTACAATTATTTTTTATATATATTTAAAGTTTTTCTTCATTTTAAAATTTAAATCTTTAAAATAATTTGAACCATATTTGTCATTAATTCTGATGAATTTTAATAAGAAAAGGTTTTACCATAAATGTATTTAATTAATTTTCAACTCTTGAATATTAGAAAAAATAGTGAAAAGACGATTTTGTCTAAAGAAAAGACTTTTAGTGAAGGACAAAAAGTTCAAACAATATTTCTAAGGCCCTTCACACTTTTGATATGTTATAGATATAGCTATAGTTATAGATGTGTGTGTGTATATATATATAAGTACTAGTATTTTTCTTATACCTAAACAAGATTATATGATTGAGTTGAATTGTGAAAATATTTTTACCTTTAATTAAAGATAGAGAAAATGGTCAAAAGCCCCCCAACCTTTATCCCAAATCTCAACTACACACTTATACTTTGCGGGGGTCCTATGACCCCCCTGAACTATTTTAAAGTAGAATTATTACCCCTGAACTATTTTAAAGTGGAATTATTACTTTTCCAAAAACTGACAACCATTCATTTGGGATATGGTGTGATGCACGCGCTGCCACGTTATTGCCACACCATTTTTTTCTTTTTTTTTACTCTAAAAAAGTTAATTATTTCCCATTTTGCTTTCTTCTTCCCCATTTTGCTTTCTTCTTCAACCCAATTTCATTTTCTTTCTTCTTCCCCATTTTGCTTTCTTCTTCAACCCAATTTCTTCTTCCTACGTCATTTCCTTTCTTCTTCCTCATTTCTCATTTTGCTTCATTTTCTTCTTCAACCCAATTTCATCTTCTTGGGTCAAAGATAGAATTCATGGAGAAAAAAATGACAGATTAATGAATTCTTGGGAAAGAGAAAATCGAAAAAATGGGTTGGAAATTATATATGGCATTGTGGATTATGTTGGAATTATATATGACATTGTGGAAATTCAAAGCTTTGAGCTCGCCATTAATGGCGGATCTTGATCAAAAATAGAAAAAATTGGAGAAATGGGTTGAAAATTATATATGGTATTGTGGGTTATGTTGAAAATTATATATGGCATTGTGGAAATTCAAAGCTTTGAGCTCGCCATTAATGACGATCTTGAGCAAAAAGAGAGGAAATCGGAGTTCTTGAATTTTTCAAGTTTTTTGAATCGGAGTTCCTCATCTTTCTCATTCAAGAATTCATTAATCGGAGAAATCTTCTTGTTTCCTTAGTTCAAGTGTTTCTTGGTTTTGGTAATAACATTTTTCAAATTATCAAAAAACACCATTAATGAGTCTTCCCCATTAATAAGTTCATGAAAGATGAAAAAATGAAATTGGAGATGAGGAAGATGAGAAACTCCATTAATGAGTTCTTGAATTTTTATTTTGAAAAAGAGAAGAAGAAGACATGACGTGGCAATTAGAATTCATTAAGAAAAAGTAATAATTAAAATATTTATTATATTATTAAAAATAATGACATGACAATTAGAAAATAAAGAATTTAAAGTGAAATGGAGTTAACTGACGCGCCTGTTAGACAATAAAATTTCAAGACCGAAAAATAAATAATTCTAGACAAGAAAAATATATTGCAACAATCGATTTGATTGATTTCAATGCGAGTGTTTCAATCTCTATAAATCCTCTGATTCGCCTTTTCAAATATAAATTCAAGAGCTAATTAAAATTTGTTCTTGAATTTGAACTTGATTTGATGGACTTGAGGGACTTGATCTTGACTTGTGCTTGAATTCAAGGGCTTTTGAGCTTGTTCTTGAATATTGCAGTCTTGATCTTGAATCTTGATGAACTTGATTTGGATGCTTGAGCTTTTAGAGAATTTGCGGTGTTTGATACACAAACTTTCTCTTTCTACTTGTTAGAATTCTGGGGGTCCTTTTTTGAATTATGAGACCCCTATTTATAGTTGTAGGAAAGGAAGAAGCATGATGAATATGGACTTTCTTTGACCAATCAGATTTAAGTGATGTGGCGCCTTTTATGGGCTTTGACTTTATGGGTCTGCTGCATCATTTTGACATGTGACATAGTCCTATTGAATCTTTTCCCTGACTTGGCATGCCACGTCATTTGACACGTGACACTTATTTGGACCTCTAGAATTTGACAATATTTTGGACTTAGCAAAGTGGGCTCACCATTTATAGCCCAAATCAATGGGCTCGCTCAATAAAAATTGGACTTTAATTAAATCCATAAATATTTGGATTTAAATAATTAATTTAATTATATTAATTCACAATATTTATTTGGGACTAATATATTTTGAATTTAATGATCCGAATTTGGTACGAATTTAAATTTAACAAAACTGCATTGCCCACAAATGCCCCTACTTCAAGACTTGTTGAAATATTTAAATCTTTTTCGACTAGACTTGAAGTATTAAGTATAAAAATTATCACGAATCAATATATTTTATACCAAGTATAAAAAAGAATTGAATATGAATTACATATTTCTTTATATTTAGGGAATATTGGTTCATGCACAAATAAAATAGGAAAGAGTTGACTTGCCATTTCTGTCTGCATGCATGCATGCTTTTAAGCAATTAGTTGCTTTTTATGGGAACTTTTCTCTTTTCTCTTTTTTTTTTTAACCAATGTCAAATTAGTAGGAAACATTCATGACTTTCCTTTTTCTTTTTTCTTTTTTTTGCCGCCTCAACATCCCTAATTTAATAAGTTTTGGGATTTTTTATTTGTCCACCTCCGCTTGAGTTTTGTAACCTTAATCTTTTCCTACTAAAATTCTAACAATTTTTTTCCATATTTACCAAGGATTAGGGAACGTGAGACGCCCCCTTCTATCTATATATACCCATGTATTTCTCACTTTTGCAACATGAATTTGCAATATCTTCAAGTTGTGGCTTCCAGTTCAATCTACAATAACCGCGAGGTAATTCTTTTTTTTCTTTTACGTTATCCCTTTCTCTTTATTCTGTTCTCTTTTTTTTCTTCTTCTTGTGGGATTGAAACAGATAGCAATATACAACAATTATATTGCTTGTAAACGGTGGCCGTAGGCTTAAGGTGTGCGAGGCTTCGTCACCTCAAGACCCGACCAATTTTTTGATTGAAGAAGGTGGCCGTCGGCTTAAGGTGTGCAAGACTTCGTCACCTCAACACCCGACCAATTTTACTTGAAGACAGTGGACGTCGGCTTAAGGTGTGCGAGGCTTCATTACCTCAAGACCCGATCAATTTTCCTTGAAGACGGTGGACGTCGGCTTAAGGTGTGCGAGGCTTCGTCACCTCAAGACCCGACCAATTTTTTGATTGAAGAAGGTGGCCGTCGGCTTAAGGTGTGCAAGACTTCGTCACCTCAACACCCGACCAATTTTACTTGAAGACAGTGGACGTCGGCTTAAGGTGTGCGAGGCTTCATTACCTCAAGACCCGATCAATTTTCCTTGAAGACGGTGGACGTCGGCTTAAGGTGTGCGAGGCTTCGTCACCTCAAGACCCGACCAATTTTACTTAAAGACGGCGGACGTCGGCTTAAGGTGTGCGAGGCTTCGTCACCTCAACACCCGACCAATTTTACTTGAAAACGGTGGGCGTCGACTTAAGGTGTGCGAGGCTTCGTCACCTCAAGACCCGACCAATTTTGCTTGAAGACGGTCCCTTTACATAACAAATCCATCAAAATGCCAGTTTAAGGTGCAAAGAGACAAATCTTGTCCACCTTAATGCATGAAAATTTTGATATTCTTTTAAGGATAAACCCGTGAGAGGCCAGCTTAAGGTGCAAAGGGACAAATTTTATCCACCTTAAGGCATGAAAATTTTGAGATCTTTTTAAGGATAAATCCGTAAGTGGCCAGCTTAAGGTGCGAGAGTTTAACTACGTCTCCGTCACCTTAAAACCTGATGAGTTCGGCTTCAAGTATACATGACTATATTTCACCAAAGCCAAAACATGGAGGACCCCTTTATTTATTTATTATTGTTTTTTTTTTGGGAGGTATCTTTTCTTTGAATCTTGACTCTGTGTGTTTGACCAAGATTCTTTTGTTTATGCAACTTGCAGAAATGGTTCACTTTAGAGATTATACATCTCTATCCTTTAAGAACAAGTATCTCCTAATCGAGTCCGATGATGGTACAGTTTTAACTAGGCTATTGACTGAAACTCCAACAGCTGGTAAGTATGCAGTCCCGTGGCCACCTTTGCAAAATTCTCTCCATATGTCAGATTGGACTTCAGAACATGACATTGGTGCTAATAGATCAATTAAAGTATGGCTTCTTCGGACTCCCAACCAACGTCAATTGAATATTGCGAGCACCCTTCCTTACTTAGGACGTAGGATACTTAAAGGAGATATACGTTGGGGAAATACTCTGGAGATAACTGGTGAATATTGTCATATTCAAGGATATTGGGAATGGGCTGAGGACATCTTGGCAGGAAGTGCACAAACCTTGAAGGCATAAAAAATATATGATGCCGTTTATGCTTCACTATTTACATATGATCGAAACTCGAATATATTACAGGCATTCTTTGAGGCTTGGTGTCCAACTACTAATACATTACTTACTTCAGTTGGAGAGCTATCCATATCCCTTTGGTATTTATACAAGATTGGAGGCCTACCCATCGGAGGTCTTCCTTACGAAGAAGTGGTTCTTGAAGTAATGGAGCTTACAGGCGTTGATGAAAAGAATAAGAGATTTATCCCTTGCTCTTGTGAATTTTTGTTTGTAGCTTTGCAATATCTTCAAGAAGGAGAAACTTCTAATCCGACAGTTCCTCTAAGCAAGTGGATAAAGTTTTGGTGCGAGAGGGTATTAAGATATGAGTTAGCTCCCCTGAGAAAGGAGAAAAAATCTGCTCATTTGAAGTCAACCCATAACCCAATTGGGACTATTCCCAAAGCAACAAAATGGTAAAGTGCAAACGATGCTATGTTTTCCAAACTTGGAGTGAAGTATGAACATAGGACTGATACATATTTGGCAGATTTCCTATCATGTTGGTTGTGTACCTTTGTATTTCCCTCTAAGGATGGACATTTCATTCGCTCGGGAACTTTTAGAGTTACAACTATGATGGCAGATAAGCAAACTTTTAGTCTTGCAGTTCTAGTCCTATCGAGCATTTATAATGGTCTCAATAGACTCTGTAAATCTTCGCAGCTTGAGCAACTCAGAGTATCCTTTCATATCCCTTATGTGTATGGTTGGCTTGCTAACTATTTTAAGATGCATTTTCCCCTTTCTAATGGGCCATCTATTCCGTTGATGACGACATATTCCGGCGAAGGTAGTGCAAAGTACTTTGATGGAGAGCTTGCCATAAAGCGCATCCATCAAGGAGATAGTGTTATCTGGACTTTCACTATGCTAAGCAAGTCCGATCCTTGTCATTTTATGGATGATGATAAGGATGAAGAGACAGAAATAAGCTACTTCATGAGTCTCCATTTTAACTTACTCCCTTTTAGATATGGAGGTTCATTCATACTTGAGCCATACAGTCCACACCGATTTAGTCGCCAGTTTGGGTTTTATCAAGGCCTTCCCAGAATTTTGGAAGATGATTTCCGCAGTGTTTAACTAGATGAAGGCCTTAGATTTTATCGAATCTATGTATCGCATGGTTCTATGTCAAAAGCAACCTTTCCTAAAGCCATACCCAACGCGCGAAGACATTCATCCATGCAGTATAAATCTTGGTGGGCCAAAGTTGATGGAACCTTTCTCGAAGTTAACTTGCAATCTTTGGTGAATGCCATAGGTCCTACCATCGACATACTTTAAAGACATGGTGAGGAGGTCCCAACTGTGGTTAAGCCTCTTGTTTTGAAATCTAAGTCAAGGGACCCCTACATGCAGAAACTCAGAAAGAGGTATCGCCTGTTCGGGCTCAACAGGCTCTTAACAAACGACCATCTCAAGACGAGAGCGATAGTAGTCATGGATATCGTTGTTGGAAGAAGGTAAAAGCACCCTTAGAAAAACAAGGTAATTCTAGCACCTATGTGGAGATTCTTGCTAGCTCATCGAAGACTCCGCCAGCCATCGAGAAGGTAATGACTCAACTCTTCTACTATTTCATAGTATATGCATTGTCTTTATATACCCCCCATATAATGTTTTTGTCTGTATGTACAGCCAGACAATGTCCAAATTTTGGAAGACCCTCATTAAACTAAGCCACAAGATAGCAGTGAGTCTGTAGTAGGCCCATACTCAAGAGAGTTATCCAAAGAGGTCACTTCTAGCTCTTGCGGTAAAGTCAAAGATAATGTAGAGTCAAACTTTTCCCGGCCACCAGTAGTAACCATGCCTATTTTTTATGGTAAGAAGGTCATTTTAGAGCTTAAAAAGGAATTTATCATGAAGGCTTGGGCTAGCATCCATACCAAACCTGCAGGCCTTACTCCGAATCATGCTTCATCTATCCAAGATGACGTCAAAGTCATACTCAATGACATGAGTGGAATAGGGGAAAATATTTCCCCTTTACAAAATCTATTGGGGTCTTTCTTTGGACTTGCTACTTTCTATGACCAAGCACGATCCGTCCTTGTTGATAAAACCACAACAATTAAAGAGTCAGAGCCATATTTGAAAGCCAAAGAGTATCTTGAGCTTGTACTAAGGCAGAAGGATAAGAAATCTGAGAAAGTTTCTGCCGCATGCACATCTCTTGAGAAGGCGAGAAAGAAGGTGAAGAAGTTGAAAGCTCACCGAGATGCTGCCAAGCAAGAAGTTGCAGAGATGGAATCCAAAGTTTCAGCTGCTGAAGAAGAGTTTTCCAAGTGTTCTGATGTATCCCTTACCACGGCAAAAACCTCAAAGGTCATGGAGAAGAAGAGGCAAGTCTTAGAGGCTGCTTTACAAGATTTAGTCAATTATAAGCTATACTTAGATTAGCCTTAGGAGATGTCTTCCTTCAAACCTTCTTGTTGCTTTCTTTTACTCATTTTATCGAGTAGTTGAATTTATTAGTTATAATGGAAACACTTTTTCTTTATCTTGCACATTTTTAATATTTTCTTTGAATTGCAACTGCAATAATTGCTTGCTTATTTTGATGCATTATTATTGTCATATTAGATTCTGGCTTTATTCTTCGAAACTTGTTGCTCATTGGCTTCACGTCTTTGTCTCACAACCGAGTTGGACTTGGAACTTTAATTTGAAAGCCTTAAGGATTAAAGCTTTTGACTTCATAATCGATAATTGCACGTGTGGTAGATCTATGCCTCAATTGTAGGCTTTGGGTATTCCAAATCCTATTGAAAGAGCTTCAATTCCTTTTGATGGGTTGCCCTCATTGAGCGACAAGTATTTGACATAATTCCAAAACTTAATTAAGATGTACGCAGACTTGACTTTTATATGACGAATCAAGTAGGGACATATATTTTTTTGACACTCATGTAACTGAACTCAGAATGAAATTCCAAGCGCCTACGTACCTCAATAAAGAGGATCAAGTCACAACATAGTTCTGGGGTGAGTGTTTTTTTTTTTGAGCCGTTCATAGTTTATACTCTTGCGGGCCAGGAGTAGAAATGCAGTTTTTACTCGTGCCTTAAGGAGTATTATCTTTCTTCAAGGATAGTACTTCTTTAAGAACTTGGCATTGATAGGGACAACCCTCACGCCATCTGCATCGATAAGCTTGTAAGCACCATTTGAATATGCCTTTTGTATGACATATGGTCCATCCCACTTTGGGGTGAATTTGTCCCCAGACTTATGAGAAGTAATAATGGGCCTTATTACTGCAAGAACTTGATCTCCAACTTGGAAGCACCTTAAGCGAACCCTTTTGTTGAAAGAACGAGATAGCCGGGATTGATAGCATTCAAGATTTTGTTGAGCCTCCAGCCTCTTCTCATCAAGAGCTTCTAACTTCGCAAGACGCAACTTAGCATTTTCTTCATTGGTGAGATCTTCTTGAATAACCAGTCTCAAAGAAGGTATTTGACGCTCAAGTGGCAGGACTGCTTCAACTCCAAAATCAAGTGAGTATGGGGTTACTTGTGTTGGTGTACGGTAAGTTGTCCTATACACCCATAAAGCTTCTTCCATTCGCTCATGCCGGTCTCATTTGGATTTGGAGACAACTTTCTTCAATAAGTTTCACAAGGTCTTGTTGAAGGCTTCAGCTAGACCATTGGCGGCAACATGATACATTGAAGACTTGCGCTTCTTGAAGACAAAGAGGTCACAAATCTTGTTCATCAACTTTTTATCAAATGGCTTGCCGTTGTCAATTATTATGTACTGAGGAATTCCAAAACGGTAGATGATATTCACTCGGATGAAGTTTGCAACATTTTCTTTCTTTACTTCCTTGAGAGCAACAACTTTAGCCCACTTTAAGAAGTAATCTATTGCGGCCAAGATGTATAAGTGCCCACTAGAAGATTTTGGTAGTGGACCGACAACATCCATTCCCCAAGCGTTGAATGGCCAAGATGCTACAGTTGGATGTAGTACCTCTAGAGGTCGATGTATGAAATTTGCATGGAATTGGCAAGCTTTGCATCTTCTAGAATAGTCCAAGTCAGGTTTGAGATGAACCTCCAGCCAGATTTGAGATGAACCTCCTTGAATATGCTAGGCTTCTTTGAAGGCTTTTCAACTCACGAATATCCCGAGGCTCGGGCATCTTTAAAATTGCATCAACCTTAGCTTGATCAATTTCAATTCCTCTGTGTCACACAATGAAGCCAAGAAATTTTCCCGAAGAAACTCCAAAGGCACACTTCAATGGATTCATCCTAAGTTAATAGCTTCTAAGTAACTCGAATACTATTCTTAGGTCTTTTAAGTGGTCATCTCTCTTTCTTGACTTCACCACTAGATCATCCACATAGCATTCATTATTTTTATGGAGTAGGAAGTCAAAGATGTTCTGCATAGCCCTTTGATAAGTGGCGCCAACGTTCTTCAAACCAAAAGGCATCACCTTGTAGCAATAAATACCTTTAGGCGTACAAAATGCAGTGAGTTCTTCATCCTTTGGCGCCATACGGATTTGATTGTAGCCGGATAAACCATCCATGAAGGACATTGACTTATAACCAGTGGTGGCATCAATCATTAACTCCGGTATAGGGATTGAAAAATCATCATTAGGACATGCGTTGTTGAGATCTCGAAAGTCGACACAAACTCGAATTTGGCCATTCTTCTTTCGTACTAGAATAATACTTGAAATCCACGTGGGATATTTGACTTCACGAATAAAGACAGCTTCAATGATTTTATCAACTTCATTTTTTATCAGTGGAACCAACTCCGGCCTAAAGCGTCTTTGGGCTTGCTTAATAGGACGACACCATTCTTGACTACCAACTGATGGACCGCTACTTTTGGATATAAGCCAGGCATTTCCTTATAGATCCAGGCGAAGACATCTATATATTCTTTGAGTATGTACATATAAGCGATTTTTTCCTCTACTTCTAGGAACGCACTCAGGTAAGTTGGTCTTGGTTCTTCATCGGTTCCAAGATTAACTACCTTCAAGGGATCTATTGTGGCCTTTACTCCTTCTTCAAGTTGAGATGGAGCATCTGCATTATCTTCCTCTTCTTGAGGATCATTGTCATTGACGGATATATGATAACACCAAAAGACATTTTCTATCTCTTCATCAACCTTTATTTGAGATAAGACATCTTTCTC
Source organism: Capsicum pubescens (assembly GCA_030864215.1). Taxonomy (NCBI): domain Eukaryota; kingdom Viridiplantae; phylum Streptophyta; class Magnoliopsida; order Solanales; family Solanaceae; genus Capsicum; species Capsicum pubescens. The sequence continues at coordinate 334,328,695 of CM061548.1, read as the reverse complement.
GTTCTGTATCGTAACATGATATGGGGACCCAACACTCTCTTCATCTTCTTCGCGTTGCTTGGTATAAACCACAATATGCGCCTTGCTTTTAACACCTCGTTGCATAAAACTACCAGTTTTGTCTGTAGCTTCATTCTAGAAGGAATCAAACTTTGGAAATCCTTCTGGATTTTAAATGAAGAGTGCAGCATCGTGCTTTGACGACTTCCTTGATGCTTGTTATTTTTCTTCTTATTTATAGGACCCAACCTTTAGAACACAGAAGTTCTTGTGGTTGATTCTCCAAGTCGATCAAATATAAAGGGTTTTTTATTAGCGACAGTGGATTCTTCTTCCACGGTGATGTAATTACCGACTGTCCTTCTTATGGAGATGCGAATTGGAGGTGGCTGCGCGTATCCTAGTCCTTCATGTGCTTGCCTGGTGTTACCCTCCGATGGATATTTTCCCAACCTTGATAGCTCATTAGGATTGTATCCAGCCTTTACAAATAGCTTGTATGCATTTGGATCAAAGCCTTCTTTTGTACGCTTTGTAGGGAGTGCCATATCTGGTGGCGGATTTTGAGCCACAGATTCCCCAAGTGGCCATGAGGATGGATTTATTGAGTTAATTTTCCTGAAAGGTAAGGTTAGCCCCTTTAGCACATTATCTTGGGCATCAGGTGAGTGATCTTCCTCTTTCTTTACCTTTGGCACGTAGCGAAGAACAAGAGTTGCTTTCTTCTTCGTAGGAGCGATGCTTTCTTTATTCAAAGTAAAGAAGGGCTTCCTGTTGGCGAATTTTTCAATAGTCGTCGCGACCTTCTTAGATGCAATATCTTCATACTTGGTCTTTGTGACATCTTCAATCCTTTTCTTATCTATAATATGATTCTTTAAGTAGAATTTTGCATCGGCAAAATATGACTCAACTTCAGTGAATGGCTTGTCATCGGCGACTATCGTTCTTTCCACTCCATTTTTAAGGTACTTCAAGAATTTATAGTAAGAGGACGAGATAATTTTGTTTCCGTGCACCCAAGGCCTACCAAGCAATACATTGTATGAAGTTTTGGCATCGATCACATGCATCAATGGGTTTGATTGAAAATCATCCATACTAATCCCCAACTTGATACATCCCATGGCCTTTTGGCCCTCTTGGTTGAATCCTTGGATCATTATATGGCTTTCGTCCAGTTCGCTAGTAGCGATGCCAAGCTCCTTCATCGTATGGATAGGCAGGATATTGACTTTAGATCCTTCATCTATCAAGATTCTATTGATCTTCTTTCCTAGAATTTAAACCACCATGTATAAGGGACGGTTATGTAGGGTCTCACCAAGAAGAAGATCGTTATTTGTGAATGTGATTTTTGTATCACATACATGTGCCTCTTCCCCAAGAGTTTCAGCCAACCTTTCGAAAGATGAAGGAACTTTCATGGGTAGATTCTCACCCTTTACCCTCTATTTGGCGGTATTGAAACAAGATGCCTCAAGGTTGACTTGGGAAGTCTTTACACGAAACCAACTCGGTAAGAATTCCTCTAAAGTCACCGGACGCCGAGGTTTTTGGTGGTGAAGCTCCGTCACCCTCATTTTCTTTAGAAATCCAACCATTCACCTGCGTTTGCACCTCATCACCAGAGTCCAACCTGGTTGGCTGCTTGGATGACTCCTTTCGTAGACTCATCCTCCTGCGTCTGCGCCTCGTCACCAGAGTCTAACCTTCATCATTGCCTTCGTCAATGGAAGACCTGTTAGGATCTAATATTTTCTTAATATGATCTTTAACACATATTCGGACTGGGTCGAGCGAGCCAAAAGTAATAGAGATTCGATGAGAACAGGCCGCCTTATCGTCAAAGAAGGTCTTTTTCTCTTTTGCCAGTTGCATGACTTTATCTTTAAAGACAAAGCACTTTTCCAGAGAATGACTTACGAGCCTATGATATTTGCAATAATTAGGGTCATTGGTCCTTCCAGCTTCATTGGGACGCTTCATCTTTGGGAGTTCAATGAGCTTATGCTCAAGGAGTTCATTGAGAATCTCACCAACATCAGAATCAAGGAAGGGATATTCCTTTTCTTGCATCTCCTTTAAAGTTTTCTAATTTGGACATGCTCCAGAAGTCGTTTTCACACTTTGCTTCTTTCTCACATTTGTGGTGACCTTCACAAGAGATACATCAACATTCATGGACTCCTTATTTTCATTTTTGGGAACAAACTTGCCCCATCTTTTGGGTTCCTGCTTTTTCTTTCCCTTTCGAGGGTCATGAATAGGCGCTCATTCCTTTCCAGTAGAAGACATGCTCAACTCCATGTCGTGAGAACGAGTAGTTAAATCTTTAAATAATTTTTGTTTAATTCCTTGCAAGATGTAGAGAAGCCCCCAATGCATTTCTTGAACGTACATCTCTATTACAGAAGCTTCACTGAGCCTATCTTTGCAGTTTAGACTTGCATTTCTCCATCGATTGATAAAGTCGATGACTGGATCATCCTTTCTTTGTCGAGCATTTGTGAGCTCTATCATGCTCACTGTACACCTTGTGCTATAAAATTGATTTAGGAACTCGTGTTCGAATTGCTCCCAACTATCGATGGTGTTAGGCTAGAGATCTGTATACCAATTAAAGGCGTTTCCCTTTAGAGAACGAACAAACTATTTGACAAGATAGTCACCGTAAGTTCTAGCATTATTACATGTCTTGACAAAATGTGCGACATGTTGTTTTGGGTTACCTTTGGCCTCAAATTATTGAAATTTGGGGGGTTGATAGCCAGCAGACATTTTGAGGCTATTTATTCTTGCAGTGTAAGGCATGGCATATACAAGGGAAGACTTGGTGACAACATCATACTTGTCTTTGAGGGTCCCTTCAATAAATTCCCTCAATTGCCTAATCGGGATCATTCCCTCAGCAGAAACTTGCACCTCTTTAGTCAATGGTGTTTGTTTCACAAGGTTTTCTATCTAATGAACCTCTGGAGCTTTTCTCGGTACATGGCTAGATTCTTCGTCTATCAAGCCTTACACCCTATCCACTATCTTATCAATCCTAGCCTCTTGATTCTGAACATAGTTGGTCAAGCTTTCAATTGCCTTTGTCAGATTCGTAAGCTGCTCCTCCATAGACGAGGCATCAGTTACCATTGCTTGCATGATCACCGGAGATGTTGGAGAGTAACATGGATTATCACATAAGCTGATTTTTGAAGTGCTTAGCTTATGTGGTGTAAGTGGAGATGACAGATTTGTTGAACAACCATCGCTCTTGGCTCCAGAGTATTTGGAACCGAAATGCTCAAGTAGAGCTAGAGTCTTTTTCAGCAATTCAGCCACACTACTTCCTCCTTCTGAAGCACTTGCATTGGATTTTGTTCCTTTCGAGGTTGAAGATCCAAAAACTGGAGCTGGAGCGGACAACACTGGATGTGTTTGTTGTCCTAACAAGCCTGTCTTGCTTCTTGTGACAGCTCCCAGGCTTTTGAAAGTAACACCAAGGTTACCTTCTACTTCAGCAGAGAACTTTGAATCTGCAGCCTTGGAAACAGTTGATTGAGAATTGACCTTCTTGGAGTCATTTCGTTGTTTTTAAACTTTGAAGTATGAAAAGTTGAGATGAGAGGTAGAGATCGTCCCACTGGGTGTGCCAGAATTTGTTGGACAATAAAATTTCAAGATCGAAAAATAAATAATTCGAGACAAGAAAAATATATTGCAACAATCGATCTTATTGATTTCAATGTGAGTGTTACAATCTCTATAAATCCTCTGATTCGCCTTTTCAAATATAAATTTAAGGGCTAATTAAAGCTTGATCTTGAATTTGAACTTGATTTGATGGACTTGAGGGACTTGATCTTGACTTGTGCTTGAATTCAAGGGCTTTTGAGCTTGTTCTTGAATATTGTAGTCTTGATCTTGAATCTTGATGAACTTGATTTGGATGCTTGAGCTGTTAGAGAAATTGCGGCGTTTGATCCATGAGCTTTCTCTTGCTACTTGTTAGAATTTTGGGGGGCCTTCTTTGAATTATGAGACCCCTATTTATAGTTGTAGGTAAGGAAGAGACATGATGAATATGGACTTTCTTTGACCAATCAGATTTAAGTGAAGTGACGTCTTTTATGGGTTTTGACTTTATGGCCTGTTGCATCATTTTGACATGTGGCATAGTCCTATTGGATCTTTTCCCTGACTTGGCATGCCACGTCATTTGACACGTGACGCTTATTTGGGCCTCTAGAATATGACAATATTTTGGGCTTAGCAAAGTGAGCTCATCATTTATAGCTCAAATCAATGGGCTAGCCCAATAAAAATTAGACTTTAATTAAATCCATAAATATTTGAATTTAAATAATTAATCCAATTATATTAATCCACAATATTTATTGGGGACTAATATATTTTGAATTTAATGATTCGAATTTGGTACGGATTTAAATTTAACAAAATTGCATTAGCCACAGCGCCCATGGGCGGTGTAGTCACGTCCATTGACAGATCAGCAACTGAGGATAATAAATTCAGTAAAAATAAGTTTAGGAATAATAAGTTACCTTTAAAGGTTGAGTGTGTAGTTAAAATTTCGAATAAAGATTAGGAAGGTAATAGATCATTTTCTCTTAAAGATATTGAGCTCGACACTTGAATCATGAAAATAGAGAAATCCCTAATAATGAGTGTTGTCTCTTAAATGGGTCATATTGATGCGAACTATCATTTTAAAAGAGGGTTATTTGTACTTTTGTCCTTATTTTTTGTTGGTCTTTAGTTTGTATCTTCAAAAATAAAAAAATTGGAAGATTTATATTTTCGTACTGTAATATTTCATGAATTATGTTCCGCCCTCTTAAAAAACTTATATCTGTTAGGTAAATAACTTCAGTTGCTAAGGTCAAACTTAAAAGATAACCTATTTAAAGGATAAAAATTAAAGTTCAACACGTTGAAAAAATTAATCATGCAATTAAATATATAAAAGAATGTTTGAGCTTTTTGAGATTCCTATTGGTTTCTAAAGCTTGAATCTATTTATACCTTTTAGATTTTCCACTCTAAAAAGTGAATATCTTGGAATTTTGGAGATTTAGTGCCAAACAATCTTGATTGAAATTTAGAATCTCAACATAATTGATTATATAGATTAGATAGATTAAGTATGAACGTGTTTGTTTATATATTTTTTTTATTTTATTTTTTATGTTAGCATATATCAATTTTTAGAAATTATCATTGAGTTTAATTTCGATTTCGTTTAACATTTAGGTCCCATGTTACATTTTTTACATTCTATTTTAAGCAAAGAAAAATAGTTGAAGGTTGTTTTTTTATCTTTATTATTTGAAATTATGTTATCCGAACATAAAACAGAATTATAAAGAGAAAATGGTCAAAAGCCCCCCAACCTTTACCCCAAATCCCCACTACACACTTATACTTTGTAGGGGTCCTATGACCCCCCTGAACTATTTTAAAGTGGAATATTTACAACCCTGAACGCTGACATGACAAGAGAGTGTGTTTCACTCTCTTTAAAGAGACTGAGAACGATTTTTTTAAAATATTTTTTCATTTTCTTTATTCATTTTTAATTATTTTTTTTTCTTTTCTTCTTCTTCTTCTTCTTCTTCTTCTTCTTCTTCTTCTTCTTCTTCTTCTTCTCCTTCTTCTTCTCCTTCCTCTTCTTCTCCTTCTTCTTCTTCTTCTTCTTCTTCTTCACTCATCAATGACATCGAAAATTAATTTATCATTTTCCTCATCTCCAAGCACAAAATAGATTGGTTTCGACTTTAAATTCGTCGAAAATTTTAAAATGGGTATTGTTCATTGTTTCCAACTTCAAGATTGTCGAAAATTTTAAAATCGATATTGTCCATTATTTACGACTTAAAAGTCGTCGTAAATTTTAAAATGAGTATTGTCCATTGTTTCTGACTTGAAGGTTGCTAAAAAATTCAAAATTCTCTATTGTTTCCGACTTTAAGGTTATTGAAAATTTTAAATTCAAGATTGTTCATTATTTTCGGCTTCAAGGTCGTTGAAAATTTTAAAATTGGTATTCTTCGTTGTTTTCGGATTTAAGATCGTTGGAAATTTAAAAATTGATATTGTTCATTGTTTCCCACTTCAAGGTTGTCGAAAAATTTAAATCCAATGTTGTTTATTATTTATGACTTCAAGATCATCGAAAATTTTAAAATCGATATTGTCGATTATTTCCGACTTCAAGGTCTTCGTAAATTTTAAAATGGGTATTGTCCATTATTTCTAACTTCAAGGTCGTCGAAAATTTCAAAACTCTCTATTATTTCTGACTATAAGGTCATCAAAAATTTTAAATTTGATATTGTTCATTGTTTTCGGATTCAAGGTCGTTAAAAATTTTGAAATTAGTATTGTTCGTTGTTTTTGGATTTAAGATCGTTAGAAATTTAATAATTGATATGGTCATTATTTTTCACTTCAAGGTTGTCAAAAATTTTCAAATTCGATGTTGTTTATTATTTTCGACTTCATCACACAGTTCATAACCAAAGAATCGACAACAAACCAACATGAGCAATTATTCACCGACAACAAAGATCAAACAACACATAAACATTCAATCTCAATATAGCATATCACTCCGACGACTTTAGTGGTCGCGGACCAGTACCAAAAGAAGCACCACCTCAAGGCGAGCTCACCCCAAATAAAAATCCCCAAAAAACAGTGCTCCAATTGCTGGGAATTTGAGTTCGAATCCAGCGCCGCCGTTGACGATCTCCAGTGAAGGCGGTGCCGCCGCTGTTTAATGGTAAACGGAGCACAGTCAGAGCTAAAAGATGCGCCTTCTTAGAACGAACAAAACCCAACAAGAAGCCCCAAAAAAGAGTGCGTCAATTGACGCCAATTTCAGATCGAAAAACACTCTGTCAGTCGCGGACTCCGGCGACGGTGGCGGCGCTTTGCGGGACCACCAAATCAGAAATTCTCAACGTCATTCCATGGAAAATCACCCCAGCAATCCAAAAACGTCAAGTGAAATTGAAGAAAATGATAGAAAGAGAAAGTAGAGAAAATTTAATGAGTTCATTTTGGCTTTTGAGATTGAAGAAAAGAAGATGAAGAGAAAGGAAAAAAAATAGATTGAGATTGAAGAAAAGAAGACGAAGAGAAAGGAGAAAAATGGATTGAGATTAAAATAATTAATTTTTTAGATATTTTTTTTAAAATGATGTGGCAATGACGTGGCAGCGAGTGAAGCTCACTGCCTGAAACAATATCTAGGCATGAGCTTTTAGAGGTGTAAATATTTCACTTTAAAATAGTTCAGGGGATCATAGGACCCCTGCAAAGTATAAGTGTGTAGTTGGGATTTGGGGTAAAGGTTTGGGGGTCTTTTGGCCATTTTCTCAATTATAAAAGAAGAGAAGAGTACGACGATAACTTCTTTACGATTAATAGTCCATAGAAAGGGGGGGACCTACACATAATTTTTGGGTGCTCCAACCCTGACTAAACTCGATACGGAATAAGTATAATTACATAAAAAATATATGAAAATAAGTATAATTATATAAAAACACTCACTAACCAAGAAGTTGGTTAGGTGCACATGCATTTGGGTTGATCTTAAGGCTCTCCACTGGTAGGTGTGCTCGAGTTCAAAACTGGTTGAGGAGATTTAGTGTGCTCCAGTTCAAACCTAGTTGAGGTGATTTTTTTTTTGTAGTAAGCACCCGCACTCCTTAAATTCTGGGTCCACCACTGTCCATAGGTGAACTCTTTGTCTTCTCGAATGAGATTCCCTTCGAGAGAATTTCTTAAATAATCAATCAAGGTTTGAAATTTTCTTCAAATATCATTTATGTTTCATTTAGAATCATAATATCACTCAACTATTATTTTTTTCCGCAAAAAATATTAAACACTTCAAAAGTATTCTTCTCTCTTAGTTGGCATGTCATGTCATTAAAGTCACATTTTAAAAAATTATAACTATTTAATTTATCAAACTCATTTAACCAAATTACAACTTTATTTTTTTTGAAAAAAATACATTAGTTTAATTTTCATGTTTAGAAATTCTTTACCACACTTGTAGTCTTTACCATATTATTTTACATGCAAATTAAAATCCCTAAATAACTTATTTAATTTAGTGATATTATTTTCTTTAGGAAATAATTAATCTTTGTAGACAATTATATATAAAAATCTGAATGATCATCTAGAAAAATAACTCTAGATAAAAACTATAAATACCAAAGTATGAGAATTTCTTCTTAATAAATTAATGTCTATTAGTTTTTTAAAAAATAAAATTATAATTTTGATTAAATGAGTTTGTTGAGTTAATATGTTTATTATCTCTTAAAAATGATGGTTTATTGATAAAACATGCTAATTAGAAGAGGAGGAGACTTTTGAGGTATGCAGTAATTTTTTTGAGAAAAATATTGATAACTGAGTGATATTATTGTCTTAACAAAAACAAAAGTATTTTTTATAAGTGACTTCAAAAACATGTATAACAATCCAAGAAAATAACTTTAGAAAAAATGAAAAGTTCAAGTAATGGTAAAAAAATTCTAAGAAAGAAAATTTCTTCTTAATAAATTAATATATTTTTTTAGAAAAGAATAAGAATATAATTTTGACTAAATAAGTTTGATGAGTTAAATAGGTATATTATAAAAAAAATAGTTTGACGACATGGCCTGCCAATTAGAAGAGAAGGAGTCGTGTGAGATATTTTTTTTTAGAATAATAATGATAGTTGAGTCATATTATTACCTCTAAAAAAACAAAAATAATTTTTGTAGGCAATTTTAAAATATGAGTGACCATTGAGAAAAATAACCCTTGAAAAAATATATGTCAAGTTTTAATGCCGATAAAGTTTTCTAAGTATATTTAATAAACTAATGCATTGTTAAAAAAATTATAATTATAGTTTGATTAAATGAGTTTAGTGAGTTAAATAGGTTTAAATATTTTTGTAAAAAGAGGTTTTAATGACATGATATGCCAATCAAGAGAGAAGAAGACTTTTAAGATGTTTAATATTTTTTAAGGAAATAGTGATATTGTAATCCTAAATAAAATATAAGTGATACTTGAATAAAATTTCAAGACTTGAGGACGATTTAAAAAAGGGATAATTACATAACTTAACCAATATTGACTTCGAATTACCTTATTTAGCCTAGTTTCAATTAATTACAATTCATTGCCTCCTCTTACCTATTAATTTTTTATAGTTACAATTCATAGTCTCTTTCATGTATTTTTTCTTTTTCTCTATTTTCTATTATTTTTTTTTCCAGTTTTTTCCTTCTTTTTATTTTCTCTTTCTTTTCTTTTTTCAATTTTTTCATTTTCTTTTGTATTTTTTTTTCTTTTTTCTCCATTTTTTTCTTTTTTTCTCTATTTTCTATTACTCTTTTTTTTTTTCCAGTTTTTTTCTTCATTTTTTCTTTTCCTTTTTTTGTTTTCTCTTTTTTTTTATTTCTTTTTTTATTTTTTTATTTTTCGTTGTCTTTTTTTCATTTTGTCTTTTTTTTTTCTTCTTTTCCTTTTTATTTTTTCTGCTTCTATTTTTTTTATTTTGTTTTTTTTTCTCTATTTTCTATTACTCTTCTTCTTTTTTTGTATTTTTTCTCACATTTTTTCTTTTTATTTTCTCCTTCTTTTCATTTGTGCGAATTAGCAAACATAAATACAAGTGTGAACTATAAAATATAAATTCAAAGGCTAATTATAAAATACAAATACAAGTGGAAACTATAAACTACAAATACAAATGCAAACTATAACATATAGATACAAGTGTGAACTATCATTTGTATTTTTTAATTATTGAAAAGGAACGATTGATTTTCTTTTTTACGAATATTTGTTTGTATTTATTTATACGAGTTGTATTTATTGATGCAAATAAATACAATTTAAATTTTTATAAAAATACAATATGTATTTGTATTTTTAAAATCATTGGTTTCATTTGTTTGTAATTGTATTTGTGTCAAGTGATATTTATTTATTTACAAATACGAATAATAATTTTGACATACAAATACAAAACGGTACATTTGTATCAAATGATACATTGCATATTTATATATTTTAGAATTAAAAAAATACAATTAATACATTTACTTGTTTGTATACAAATACAAATGATAAATTGTACATAATCACGGCTAAATACAGTATTCAATCAACTTACAAATACAAAATAATTCTTTAAAAATAAAAAGACATCGACGAAAATAGAATACAAATACAAATATAATCTAAATATACAAACACAATAAAATCATAATACAAATATAATCTAATATAATATACAGTCAATTATAAAATACAAATACAAAACAATTCTTTAAAATACAAGTGTGAATTATATAAAATATAAATGATGGTGCGAACTAACAAATACAAATACAAGTGTAAACTATAAAATACAAATAAAAATGCGAACTACAAAATACAAATACAAGCGCGAACTTTAAAATACAAATACAAATATAATTGTATCAATGAATACAAAAATATAAATGACGGTGTTACTACAAATAAATAAACAATTATGGTATTTACGTTATCATCAATGACTTGTGCTCGAGTAGTTATGTTTTTAAAAAATACAAAAAATATAAAATAGAACAAAAAAATGATTAAGAAAATAAGTACAAAAAAAAAAAAAAAAGAGATAGAAGAGAGATAAAATATATAAAAAAATGAAAAAAATGAAAATAGGAAAAATTAGAAAAAAGAAGAAGAAAAAACGAGGAAAACACGAAAAAGAAAAAATATAAAAAAAAAGAAAAAAGAAAAAAAAATGGTAGTGTTTTTGGCAAGAGTAAATATGTAGTGTATTTATGTTTTTATGAATACAGACCACTAAATAAAAGTGAATCCATCGACTGTGAATCGAATACAACAGCTAAATGATATTGTATTTATATTTTATATGAGTACAGACTATTGATAAAATTGAATACAACTGGCGTAAATTGAATATAGCGGCTATAAAATTTAATATAGCGGCTATAAATGACAATTATGTAAAATATGACTATGAAAGGTGAGTTTTCCAGCAAAATATAGCTATTTTTGAAAGATCCCTATTAAAAAATTCACAACTTTTGGTTTAGTTTTGCTAAATGGTACAATAGATTAATTACATGTGTCATTGCCATTTATGAATGGATGAGAATTACTTTTACATTAAAATTGAAAATGTTAAACCCTCAGCTGCCGTCTAATTTACGGTTATTAAATCTACTAGGTACTTTAGCCCGTGTCAGTACGGGCCCAATATATGTTATTTACGTTATATCAATTTATGTAGCACAAATAATATTTAGAGTGTCAATCAAATTTTTATTAATATAAATTTTTAAATAATTGAAGTTGTTAATCATTGTGATTTATAGTACCTTTTACATAATTTAGTAATTTATGTTACTCGCTTTATCCCAATTTTAGAATTTAGAGATCAATCAATTAAATTTTTACTAATATATTTTTAAAAATATTTTAAGTTGTTAATTGTTGTGACTTTAATATCTTTTAATCTAATTTCAAATAATTTATGTTACTTGCTTTATCGCAATTTACGTGACACTATTAGAATTTCAAAAGTTAATCATATTTCTTACTCTATGTTTTTAAAATGCTATAAGATATTAATAGTTATGACTTATAATTATTATTTTGCATAATTTTTAAATATATAATATTTTACCAAAATAAAATAAATAAAGTACTAAATTTTCAAAACATGTTAAATTTGAAAACATCATTTGGATCAACAAATTACTAAATTAAAACATGCAAACTATAGATGCCAAAACTACCCCCGAATTTATTTGACACAAATATAATTTAGATAATCAATCATATTTTTAATATGTTTTAAATATTTTAAATTGTTAGCTATTATAATTTATAATATTTTTTATGTAATTTTTAAATAAGATATGTTACTCTCCTTATCCAAATTTTTGTGGCATTGATAGTCAATTATATTATTAAAATAATTTAAGCTTTTAATTATTATGATTTATAATACTTTTTCTTCTATTTCAATTTAAGTGGCACTGAAATAAATTCAAGAGTCAATCAAATTTTATGATTGAAGCAGCGAAGCGGATATGTTCTAAATGACTTATAATACCTAATTAGAAGTGATATAACAAAATTACTATAATAAAACTGAGTATTACATAAGATGTCATGTTAATTTAATACATCAAAAATTAATTTATTATTTTATGTGAAATTTATTTTTTGTTAAATATTATTAATTTTTTAATACCTAAATAACTTATAATAATTAATTAGAGATGATATAGTAAAATTACGGTTGAAGCAGCTGAAGCAGACATGTCATAAATGTCTATTTTATCTTTTTTAAATTAAATATTAGTTGTAATTATTATATGTAAATGTCTTACAATAATTAATTAGGAGTAATATAGTAAAATCATGGAGCAAACATACTTGTCAAAAAAATTTAAATGAGTCATATAAGATATCCTATTAATTTAAAACATCAAGAATTAATTTATCATTTATGTATATTTTATTATTTATTAAATATTATTAAATTTTTAATACCTAGATGACTTATAATAATTAATTAAAAGTGATATAATAAAACTACGATTGAAGCAACTGAAACAGAGATATCATAAATTTCTATTTTTTTATTAAATATTATTAATTTTTTTATATATAAATAACTTAAAATAATTAATTAGGAATAATATAGTAAAATCACGGAGCAGCTAAAGCAGATGAAGAAGCAGACATGTTGACAAAGAGCTGCCTGCTTCTTCACATTTATTAATAGTAGTAAAAGTAATAATACTCAAAGTAAAAAATGATACCTATCAAATTATTATAAAACATGGATTTCAAATTATTTGTAATTTGGAGGAAATGTTGGTGGACTGTAATAAATCAAGGGGCCCAAATTTTCATCTGATGAGATGCTGTGTATGGTAGGGGTGTTAAATTAGACGGGAGCCGTGAGTTTTACAATTTTAATTATAGTTTATCTAAATATTATTTAAAAAAAATATTTTCTCCATTTTAAAATAGTTGATCCTTATTAACTTGATATTTTTCTAAAAAAATACGTATTAGAGATTTATTTTATCAAATTAATATTATTAATTATGTTTTTAAAACATAAATTTGAGTATATATATTTTATTTAATTATTTAATAATAAAATAATATTAAAATAATATAATTATATTCTTTTAATTTCATTAAAAAAATTAAATTAAAATAAATATTTTTAAAAAGCGGTCACATTAATTGAATGATACATGTAACCAATCTATTGTATCATTGAGCAAAACTAGACCAAAAGTCACTGGAGGGGGTCTCACCCGAGAAAATTGAAGGAAAGATGTCTTTTAAGTCTTGAGTGAAAGATTGGTGACATTGACCAACTTAAAGGGTCAAACATAATTAGGAAACTTGATTAAGTTAACTGTGAAGTTGATTAATATTTTTAAAATTTTCTAATCTTTTAAAAAATAAATCAACCCATACCCCTCTCCTCTCTCTCTCTCTCTCTCTCTCTCTCTCAACAGTCTCTCTCAACTCTCTCCCAACCAACAGTTCTGCAAAATTTCTCTCTTCAATCCCCGGTGACTTCAAGCTCCGGCGACAAATAGCTAGGTGAGTTCCTTTTAGACTTTCAACCGTCAATCGACGTGAAGAAAAAGAGAAACTTGAGCCAACTTCTCGGGCGACAACAACTTCGAGTTCTTCATCGTCCCATTTCTTCTTTCACAGGTAAAAAATTATGTCTCTTTAGTTATGAAGAAACAGAGGAACTTGAGCTAACTTCTCTCCTAGTATTGGTTAACAGTTTTAATATTTCTTGATTAAATTTGAAATGTAGACTGAATAAAACCCTACTTTCTGGCATTTCTTCTCTACTCTTTCCGGTGTGAAGTATAATTTTTTATTGTTATTTAGTTCTTGTTGTCGAACTGTTGATTCGATTTATTGGTGATTTTTGGTCACCGTTGATGTTCTTAGAGTGTGTGTTGTGTTGGTGTTGCCGGGTTAGTTTGTTATTTTTTTGGTAAAAATGGTGTTGCAACAGATGAACCATCTGACGCAACAGATTAACCATTTAATTCAATAGATTAACCACCTGATGCAACAGATAAATCATCTGATGCAACAGATAAACCATCTGATGCAACAGATTAACCATCAAATGCAATAAATTAACCATCCGATCCAACAGATAAATCATTTGTTGCAACAGATGAAACATCTAATGCAACAAATTAAACATCTAATGTAACAGATGAATAGAACAAATCATTCATCTGTTGCGACAAACGACTCTTCTGTTTGGAAGAAATCTAAACAATATTGATCTAACAGATAATTCATTTGACAACAAATGAGTGATCTGTTTCAACAGATGTATGACCTGTTTTTATTGTTTCCGATGAATTACTCATTCGCTGTAATAGGTTGCTTATAGGCTGCAACATAAAACCTACCTGGTGCAATAGATGAGTGATCTATTTTTATTGTTTCTAATAGATTACCCATTCGCTGCAATAAGTTGGTTATATACTGCAACAGATATCCTACTTGGTGCAACAAATCAGTGATATATTTTTATTATTTCTAACAGATTACTCATCTGCTGCAACAGGTTAGTTATATGCTGCAATAAATATCCTACCTGGTGCAACAGATCAGTGATCTATTTTTATTGTTTCTAACGAATTACTCATCCGCTGCAACAAATTGGTTATATGTTGCAACAGATATCCTACCTGGTGCAACAGATCAGTGATCTATTTTTATTGTTTCTAACGGATTACTCATCCGCTGCAATAAGTTGTTCTATGCCGCAACAGATATCCTACCTGGTGCAATAGATGTGTGATCTGTTGGAACTGTTATTTTATTGTTGTACGTGTTTGATTTACTATTATCCCTTTTTAACGATGCATTAGTCAATTATAATCTATTTTATGTTCCTAAAATTTTTAGATAATATGGCTCCCAAAGGAAAAAAAATCAAATTAAGTCCAAGTAAAGGAACAAGTGGAGCAGCTAAGCTACATCCACCACTCTATGAGCTTGCTTTGCAAGCGTTATCTCAATCAGGAGAAGAAAATGATGAACATGGGGAGGACGAATATTTCAAAAGAGAAGATCCAAATGCTAATATTCCTTCCACCGAAGAGGTGGTCAAAACCTTTAGCATTGATAGTTCTCACAGTGCGATGATGTCACAAATTTAACGGGTGATTTCGTGGTTAAGTCAGCCATGGAAAAATATTTTGACGCCTTCAGAAAAATACTTCGAGAACAAAAATTAGATGTTTATTTCAGGGATAATTGCTTTGGAAAATATCTTGATTTGTCGAAGGACAACAATGCTCGTTTCCAGACGAAAATGGTATATGATCTTCTCAAACATAGGTTTATATATAAAAACAAAGATAAGATAGATGAGGTATGAATAAATTACTGTGGCATGCCGATTTGTTTTGGTTGGAAGGAGTTTGCCATAGTTACCAGACTAAAATGTTATCCTCCTCAAGTTATACCTATTCTAACCCAAAAAAAAGCATCTCGCACACCCAAAAAAGGCAAAGGCAAAGGCAAGTCGAGTGATTGTGATGACCTGGTTCCCCTTATTGGCCCAAGCTTCAAGAATAAAAATTTGATAGAAGCGTTGAAAGGTAAAAGACTCTCAAAGAAGCACAAGCTATCATTGTACTTGGTTTGATTTGTACATAATATTCTTTGGCGAGAGACGTTATAAACAATATAAGCGTTAGTGTAATAAAGATCTCTGAGGATCTTGAGGCATTTAACAGCTATCCTTGGGGTTATGAAAGCTTCAAAATGATTGTCAAATATTTGTTGACTCTGCTAATGCCAAAGACAGTTAACTTATATGGCTTTCCATGGGCTTTCATGGTAAATATTTCTTTCTTTTATTATGATATGATTTATTTTTTTAATTCAATAATGGTTTTGATTAGTGGCATTATTTTATAGGCTTGGGCGTTTGAAGCCATTCCTTATTTGAGACAACAAGTGAACTACCAGGAAGAAGTTTCCTGTCAAGAATCTTGAGATGGTTGTCAGCTAAAACTGATAAAAATGTCAAATTTATTGATCTTTTCAACTCCCAAAGGATGGAGTAAGTATAATTATAATTAAGTTTTTATTTTAATTAATGATTTTTTGAATGATCTAATTATCATTCTAATATATGTAATGATTTATCTTAGATTGTGCATCCGTCCCTTGTTCAGACCAATCGAGAGTTGAAGAGACCATTTTTTCTTACTTTATAGACTGTGCAAACTTTATCGGACCCTAAGGTCATTGACAGAATAAAAATGGAATTGTTTGGAGCAACAACCATCATAAAAAATAATTTTGGAGGGTGGGCTTGTTGTTGTTGATGGTATGGTGGTGGTAGTGGTGCTGCTGTTAGGGATAATGATGCCCCTCTTATAGTTTTTAAAACAAATTATTATGAGTGTGATCATACTGGTTATACAGATTTTTCCTCTCCTCGCGAATGTTCTACATGCAAATGCGAAGACTGCAAGACGAAGTATGACCTAGAGATTAATACTATTAATACATTATCTGCTTCTGTAAAGGAATTGACATCTAAGAGGGGTGTCATTCTATCAAAGAAGATTTCATATCCATCCACTCCAATATTGATTAAGTCTAAGAGGAGAAGGAAAGTAATTTCTAAGGCATTATCAAACATCCAAAAAGTGAATTTGCAATTTCTCTATTCATGTTGCATTATTGAGCAATGTACAAGGGCCACAGTAGAGAAGAACGAACTGAAGAAGGTGTATATATATCGTCTGTTCCAACTAACTGACACACACATCTATTTCAAAGATGACACATCTGCTGAAAATTATCAAACAAATATATATACATTTGTTGCAACAGTTGGCTAACCTGTTACATCAGATACAGTATCAGTTGCAACATATGTCTCATTTGTTTTAGAAAATCAAATAGCTATATGTACCATTTTTATTTGTACCAATAGATGACCTATCTGATGCAACAGATGGATCATCTGTTGGGGCAATTTAAATTAAGACTTCCTACTATTTCAGTTTTTCCAAACATATGAGTCATATGTTGCAACAGATGGTTCATCCGTTGGAAATTATCATACAGGACTTCCTCATGTTATAATTTATGCCAACAGTTGATTCATCTGTTGCAACAAAAATATAATCTGTTTGGGACAATTTAAAAATAGGAGAAAGACTTGTTTGATTTGTTGAAATAGATTAGTTATCCTTTTTTTTTTTAATCTCTGTGATTAGCATTGACCAATTCTGGCTTTTCAGGTGGATGTCATAGTAGAAGCTACTTCTGAACAACATTGACAATATGCTACTCTTTTTATGGAAATACGGAGAAGCAAAAACGCAGAAACCGTACGTAAGCGACATTAAAGATCCACGACAACTAAAGTTGAAATCCATAGCACCGGATGAGCAACAACTTGTCCATATCGAGTAGATCTTTATAGCTTGAGTTTGTCAAAATAATAACCTCACCCATCCTTAAAAATTATTGGCATCAAAACTTAAATTGTTGATTTATTGTTGAGATCATTACCCATAACAATTTTTTTACATTTCATTTTAAATTGTAATTTCTGAAGGATTCGATTTATTTTATGTTGTTTATGAATTTTATTTATCCTTGGATTTGAACTTATTAATTAAAATGGAATGCTAGATTCATATATTGCAACAGATACCTTATCTGTTGAAACAAACGACATATCTGTTGGAAAATATCAAATAGATTTAGGCATATGTTGCAACATATAGGTCATCTGTTGAAAATTATCAAACAAGTCTTCCACTATTGCAACAGATTAGACCAGGATAGAAACATCGACATAATACAACAAATGACCAATCTATTGCAATAGATAAATATTTGTCAGAACAAATAGAATATATTTTACAACAAATAAATAATTTGTTGCATCATAAAAAATTTAACTTTTATCAGACAAAAAAAATTGCCACTACATGTAATGTAAAATGAAGTGACTTGAAATAAAAAAGATGGAACCCATCGACAGGTGCCTAAAATTGCAGCGATCTTTCACTTTGGCACCTCAAGTAGACAACGTTCATTTTAAACACCTAAAATAGGCATCAAATGTGTCAGTTTATCACTTTTTGCCCTGTTGACAGCTCGCGTGTAATTCACGCAACCAAGGCTCGTTGAACCCCCCTTTTTGCTGACTTGACGTCTGATTTGGCCCCCAAAGGTTTTTTTTCCCCTCCATTGTCTTATATATTCATCTTCTTCCTAAAATTTAACCCTAAATTCTCAAATCTTCTTCTTCATCATCTTTTTTTTATCTATCCAAATTCTTCAAATTATTTGCATTTGATCTTTCTTCATTTTTTTTTTCATTTTTTCAAACCGAGCTTGACAATATCGAGCTCATCTTCCACTGTTTTTTGTGATAAAGATTTTCAATATTGTAAGTGCGATCATGAAGCTCTATTGGAGACTTCTTGGACTCAACAAAATCTAGGTCGTAGGTTTTTTACTTGTAAGATTTCAAAGGTAATTTTTTTTATTTAATTAGTTGATTAATTATTGACTTGTAATTATTTTGTAATTATGTTCTTGTTTTTATACAAATTGGGTGGATACGATTACTTTGATTGGTATAAAGAACGACACCCTTCACAAGCAAATCGTGTAATCTGGGTTTGCTGAAGAAAGTTAATGTTTTTAAAGAGAAACAAAATCGAGCAAGAAGATACTACATTGTTGCCGTTATTGCTACTGGTTTGATGTTGTTGGGCACATGGATATTCAAGCCTAATTACTGAAATTTTCATGGTAGTGTATTTTTTACTGGTTTGGTGTTGTCGAGCACATGGATATTCAAGCTAATTGTTGGAAAATATCCAACAGATTTAGCATATGTTGCAAAATTTAGGTCATCTGTTGAAAATTATCAAACAGATCTTCCCACTGTTGCAATAAATTAGACTTAGATTAGATAGAAATAACATCGGCATAGTGCAACACATGACCAACCTATTGCAATAGATAAAATATCTTCCAGAACAGATAGAATATATTTTACAACAGATTGACAATCTATTGCATTATAAGAAACTCAACTTTCATCATAAAAAAATATTGCCACTACATGTACATGTAATGTAAAGTGAAGTGTGACTTGAAATAAAAAATTATTATTTCACAGGCTCTTCTTTATACACAGGCTCCAAGCATCTAGTTAGTACCCCATAAGCTCAGACCTCTTGCAGATTTTCCAAGACATTGTCGCACAAAAAGGTCGTTGGCTCGATATTTCTGTGTCGGTTAACAAACATTCGATGTGTGCAAACGCGTGTGAGTCGCACGCGAAACTCGTATCAATTTTTAGAAGGTTCATGCCCTTGTTTCGAACTTCAAAATCCCATGATTTCTTAATCAGCACTTCCTCTGGCAAATGATACATCATTTTACTCTGCCTCAACAAGATGGGGAACAGGTCCATCAGTGGCTGTATATGGATAAAAAAATGACCTCATCGATGACAGGTTCATTGCAGTCATAAACCTTGATTTTCCCCTCATCGACTAGTATATCAATAGCCCGATAAAGTATGCCTCTACGTTTATGACTGCAAAAATCCTCTTTGCCTCGGTTCAGTTCTTACCGTGTGGATTTGGCCTCTCCCTTTTAACATATTTTATCATTTCTTCATCCTAGTCAAACGTAGAAACTAACAAATCAAATCCCGCGCTCTAGACTGATTCTAGATCATTGAGTTGATCATACTTACCCTTCAGCTTCTTGCAGAAGTTGAGGTCCATTATCCTATCGACAACGTCATAAGCTTTCGGGTATGCTAATTGCCTTTTCCTCATGAGGCAAAGATTTTCGTCAACATATTGTGATATAAGAAGTTAATTTTTAAATAGGTTAGTAATTGTAAAAATGCAACTGATGGTCCATCTTTTGAATAGGGTTATCTAAATCAATCCAACACAACTTATGCAACAGATGGATAATAAGTTGCAACAGAACCACTACCAGTTGCACTAGAATACCCAGTTGTTACAACAGATTTTACATCTGTTGTGTAGCTTCTTCTTCATAGAATAGATTAGAAGACTAGGTTAGGAAAATTAAACTTACCTTATTCTCGTACCACATACACATATCTGTCATAATCTTGAAGTCTTAGGGGGAAATGGAGTCTTGGGGTAATCTGGTACGCCTCGCTTGACATTCTTGGCCCGTCGCAGATCTCTCTTCTTTTTGGCGCCAAGTTCCACGTATATGTCGACCTTCTTCAATGGCCCTTGAAGTTTAATAATTTTTTATTTTCAACTAGAAAGTACGTCGCTAATTGCTCCTTTCTTCCTTCTAACCGCCGTTATAGGAATATATGTCTCTCTCACCTTCTTGGATGGTATGATACTCCTCTTAGATTTGAATTCATCGATAACTTTAGCGATAGACTCTACATTTTCAAAGAGTTTATCCTAGCTGTCCTTGCACTCTGCATATTTACAACGAGAACACGAGGGTGAAGAGAGGTGAGAGGGTCTGGTGTAAGGGTGAGAGGGACCTGTGTAAGATTTAGAGAGACCTATGAAAGAGGTATTTTCAAACATATTTATTTTTGCTTGAGCATCAACATGATCATCATTACGAGTGGTAGAAGCATCACCATGCCTGCCACCAACACCAATTACTCCACCAGAAAAACACCCAGATCTGCTGCAGTAGGTTGGTCATGAAGAGCCTCAACATTAGGATGACCTTGCCTAACTGCTATTCCTATGGCTGTTGCTCCAGCCAATTCCTTCTTTATCAACTCCACCGTTGGGATTTCTATAGTATCAACATGACCTAGAGTAATAAAAGAAGTTATCCCCAACTCCTGCTCAGTAGGCACAATCTATGGATGCAAAACCTATAAAAAAGACAGATATATTTAAATCATATAATATAGTAATTTTCACAGTTGGGTTACAAGTTAACACAAATAACTTATGCAACAGGTGATCTGTAGGTCGCAATAAATTAATAATATATTGCATCATATTAACCATCTATTGCATAATTTGTAGGAGATGGTTAATACGTTTGAGTCGGGTTTAGAGAACCAAAGCAACATATGAGTAAGCTGATACAAAATATCAATCATCTGTCGCAACAGATTACCAATTTGTCGCACCAGTTGGCTCAAGATAGGTAATCTGTTGGGTTACATATTATGCAATGGATTATCTGTATGTTACAACAGATTAAAAATATATTGCATCAGATTACTCATTTGTTGCATAATTTACAGTAGATGGTTAATCTTTTAGAGTCAAGTTCAAAGAACCAAAGCAATAGATGGGTAATCTGATGTAAAATATCAATCATTTGTCATAACAGATTATCCATCTATTGCACCAGTTGGCACAAGATGAGTAATCTATCATAACAGATGTCCCATCTAGTGCATCAAATATAACATCTGTTGTACCAGATATAACATTTTTTCAATAGCTTTCATTGAGTCAAATTATTTTACTTGAAAGAATACGTACTGCATCATTTGGAGGGTTAAAGAGATCAACCTCCTTAATTCTTGTGTTGTTCTTTGCATCCAACCACCTAAACATCCTTGGATGAGAAACATCATCCGGGTAATCCATTACCTTCTTTCGGAGGGGAGGAATGGCTTCAAATGTCCAAGCCTAAAAAATTTAAACAGGAAATAATAAAAAAAAGTCATAATAACTATATTCAATTTAAATTAATAGATGTGTAAAAATAGTGATTAATTTTACCATGAAAGCCCAAGGAAAGCCATATAATGTGATCGTCCCTGGAGATTGCTTTGTCAGTAAATATTTGACATTCAAGTAGAAGCTGTCATATCCCTGGGATAATTATTGAATTTATCAAAATCCTCAGCACACGCCAACAAATTATCTTCTATGACCTTGTTGACGTCTCTTGCCAATATAACGAAATGGGCAAACCAAACTAAGCACAATTGCTCCCTGTACTGCTTTGTTATGGTTTTATCCTTGAGATCTGTCATAAAATCTAATGCTTTGTAGCCACGTCCAACAATGTCCAACAACCCATCTATTTTTTCCTTAGTTTATTCCAAACACTAGTTTTTACCATGTAATTGTATAAAAATAAATGTTCAACCTGTTGCAACAGGTGGGGAATCTATTAGAATTTAACAATCAGATTATTGAATATGTTGCAACAGGTAGGTAATCTATTGGAATTTATCAAACAGATTATTGAATATGTTGTAACAGATGACCAAGCCATTGGAAATTTTCAAATAGAAATTATCATCTGTTGCAACAAATGACTTATATGTTTTAAGATCTTTTTTCCTATTTGAAAGCAATTTCCCGTCCGAGATAAAAAGGATAAAATACTAAGGCAGTAAAAAATATTACTTGGATAACTCAAAAATTTCCTTCTTGAGTAGTCTTATCTTGTCTTTTCAATTTCATCGTCTCCTCATGCCCCTCAATGATATTAATGGACATTTAAAACCCATCTCTAAAAATCTCTCTCTTTCAGCCATAAATTAACTTAGATCATCTTTCTCTTTCAGAATTCTCTTTCTCTCCTCTTTAGGGTAATCACAATCGTTTCCTTTTTTTCTTTTTTTTTCTTTCCTCTTTCGCATGAGGATCCTTTTGAATCTCAATCATTCGATATCTTTTCTTGATTGAAATAGGTGTTCTGATCCCATTGATTTTTTGGCATTACAGGTATGGTTCAATATTGCTCTTTCCTTCTTGTCTTCTTCTTTGTATGTTATTTAAATTAGATATTTGCATCTGTTGTTTGTTACTTTATTGGTGTTGTTGTTTTTGGGGGTATTGGTGTTGTTGGAACATTTGTTTTAGTGTTGTTGATGGTGTTGGAACATATGGTGTTGTTTCTTTATTGTTGATACTATTGTTGATGTTGGTGGTGTTGCAATAGTTTTCTCAACTATTGCAACTGATGAATCAGCTGTTGGAATAGACGGAGAAACTGATGGAAGAAATCAAACCAGTAGCAAGGCTAGTTTGATTTATTCCAATAGATGACCCATCTATTGCAATATGTCATCCATTGGTAGCCACAGATGTGTCGCCTGGTTCAACAGATGTCTCATTTATTGAACAGGGGAGGAATTTATTATATCAGATTGCTCATCTATTATATTAGATTAGTTATCTATCACAATAGATTCATCATCTGTTGCAATAGGCGAGGCATCTGTGGCAATCAATTGATGACATGTTGTATCATATTAATCATCTGTTGCATTAGATTGATCATCTATTGTATCAGATTAATTATCTGATACATCATATTGGTCATCTATTGCATCAGATTGTTGTAATATATTGTATTCATTCAATTTAGTGTTACCATTTTGTAATGTTCTTTTTGTTCTTCTCTTGTTTGACATCAAATGTTTTTCTCTTGTTTGTAGATAAAAGGAACTGAAACTGGATCAACTTTTATCCAACCATCATTAAAGGCTACCATGAAAATTGGTTCGAAGAAATAAGCTGCTTGCAGCTGAAACCACTTCATTTGTGGGAGGTATGTATTACTGATCAACCTATCATAAAAATACGCATCCAGTACACTGATTTTATGAATGTTGGTTCTTTATCTATTAGGCATTAATCCTTCAAATGAGATCCGACATTTTATAGTAAAGTTTGTTAGGTTCAAACTGGTAAGGCTAAGGGACCAAGTAGGTGGTGACGATACCCTGCTACGGTTTAATGAAGATTTTGCTAATATTTATGTGTCAAGTTTGGGGAAGGGTTCAAGTTATTAATGATAATGTAAATATCCAATAGTGTTTGACCCATTTTAAAGGTTTAATGAACTTTTAAAAGGCCTCTGAAGCCTCGCACTTCAGCAAACAAGAATAGAAAACCAATAGAAATTCCCTTAGTCCAAATTTGTATGGATGAGTTGCACGAGGAGACTATTATAAATCAGAAGGTGATTGGAAAAATACCTGTGCGGGAAGGGGGAGGGGGTGGAGAAGAACATATATCAACTCAGACCTTATTAAAAATGAAACACATGGTAGGAAGAAAAGTGGAGCAAAACTGGCTGATGAAATTGACATGAAAAATGAAAAAAAAATGACTGCGCTGCAAGTATGAAAGTGTATCCAAAAATGAAAATCCATCAATCGTTCTTGAAAAAGAAAAATGGTGAAGTGGATTGGAGATGTACACTTTGGTAGGGGTCTGTAACTAGCTAGTGTAGCCTGAATGAAAACCTACAAAATGCAGGACCAGAACTCTAAAGTTGCAGCTTTTGAGCACTAATAGTGGTAAAATTGTTGGTCAAGAATGGAACCTGAACCAACAACTCCTGAAGTAAAAATATGGTATCAAGCCAAGGTGGCAATTTCTGAAGGTTAACTTGCATCCCATGCCTCATGTTTATGGCTATGGTTAGTTCAAAGGTAGTGGAAACAACAAGGCATGGGATTTCTTCCCAACTTCAGGCCTTTTTGTTTTTACTGTTATTAACCTGATCAAAACCACAAACAAAAGGCATGGGATGCAAGTTAGACTTCAGAAATTGACACCTTGGCTTGATCCCTTATTTTTACTTTAGGATTTGTTGGTTCAGGTTTCGAGCCTTACCGACAATCTTACCATCATTGGTGCTCACCAAGCTGGTTCCTTAGAGTTCTCATCCTGCATCTTTGTGGGTCATCATTTAGGCGACGCTCGCTAGTTGCAATCTCTAGTTAAATGTCTAGCTCTAGTCCTCTTTACCATTTTTTTTTCAAGAACGATTGACGGATTTTAATATTTGAATGCACTTCCATATTTGAGGCTCATTCAATTTTTTCATTTTTCAAGTCAATTTCATTGGACAGATTGGCTAGAAGTTCCTTGCTTGCTTCCCTATGTTTCTTCTTTAATAAGGTCTGAGTTGATATATGGTCTTCTCCACCCCCTTCCCGTACAGGTATTCTTCCAATCACCTTCTACTTTATAATAGTCTCTTCGTGCAACACATCTATATAAATTTGGACCAGGAGAATTTATATTGGTATTCTACTCTTATTTGCTGAAGTGCGAGGCTTTGGAGGCCTTTCAAAAGTCCATTGAACCTTTCAAATCGATCCAATCACTATTTGATATTTACATTTTTGCCAAAAACTTAAACCTTTCCCCAAACTTGACACATAAACATGAGCAAAACTGTCATTAAATAGTAATAGGGTATTGACCCCACCGTCTTGGAACCCTTTGGCCTTATCAGTTCGTACCTATCAAACTAAGCTGTAAAATGCAGGATCTCATTTGAAATATCAATGTCTAATCAGTAAAAACTGCATTCACAAAATCATTGTACTTTATGTGTGCTTGTCACGATAGCCTGATCAATAATACATAACTCTCATGCATGAAAGTGGATCCATTCATCTGCACACACCTTATTCTTCCTACCCCATCAATGCAGGACAATGTTTATTCTTCACTTTCCATTTTAAGTAGTGTACAAGACTACGGAGGCTCAAAGGGTAACCATCTTCAATGTCAGAGGACTACATGCCCATCAAGAAAAAACAAATGCTACAAGTCGTGACTTTTTACCTTTTTTGTTTTTAAATCTATTTATATAATAAAATAGTCACCAATTTGGATTAATTCCCCATCTATTTCAACTGATGAATTAGCTATTAGAAGAAATCAAAACATCTCCTCCAATAGATGGTCCATCTGTCGCAACAGATAATCCATATATTGCAATAGATGTATCATCTGTTTCACATACAAACTATCTATTGCAACTGATAGTAAATCTGTTGCATTAATGGGTTATCTGTTGGAGCAGATAGATGATCTGCTGCAACAGCTCAATAATAACGGTTGTTATTAAGTCTCAAGTCTTAAACCATTTTGAAAAGGTGAGAAGTTTGAATATAAAAGAAAAAGTTGTGTCTTTCCACAGAAAACAAAAAGCCATCAGTTTGAATGTAATTAATATAATGAACCTGAACAGTCGTGCCTTTTTTCCTAAACGATCTGTTGCAACAGCTCAATAATAACGGTTGTTATTAAGTCTCAAATCATTTTGAAAAGGTGAGAAATTTGGATGTAAAAGAAAAAGTTGTGTCTTTTCACAGAAAACAAAAAACCAGCAGTTTGAATATAATTAATACAATGGACCTGAACAGTTGTGCCTTTTTGCCTAACACATTCAAATTCAATCCTCTATAAATAGGTCCCTCCACTTTTATTTATTTCTTTCATTTTATCTTTTCGGATTATATCTTCAACTATTTCTCTCCAAAGAGCATATTCCTTTCTCATTGAGGAAAGTTTTTTTTCCTGTGTAAATCTACCAGTTCATAGTATACATTGTATTACATTTGGACTTTTTTCTTTACTTTTGTGTTTACTTTTTTTTTCCAATTCATGTGTGTTTTAAATATGACTAATACAAATTAGGACATTGCAATTCTACAAGACACTGTCTGAGAACTTGAGTTGCAGGTTCACGAACTGCGGTTGGAGTTGTCCACCATGAGAGCCCAAATGATCATGGAGATTCACAAGCTTAGGAAGGCCTTGCTGCTTCCGATTGAAGATTGACCGACTGGAAATAATAATGCTATTGCTAATAATAATAATAATTAGAATGTATTTTTTAAAATTCTATAACGGATCTATACCTAATGTATTTTGTTTTTATTTAATGGAAAATTTATTGTTGGTCGACTTTGGCTTTTTAATTCTTATATAATTTTCATTCTGTCTATTCCTTCTTCTAAAAATGTTAACATGTCGACTATTGGAGGTAAGGAATAATTTTGAATCCAATAGCAATAGACATTTTGGCATTTGAGTTCTTTCAATAGATGAACCATCTGTTGGAATATATCAGTTGAATTTTTGTCAACAGATTATCCATTTGTTGGAGGAAAACATTCTAGTTTGATGAAACTGTGTTGTGTTCTTCCAGCTAATGTCCATCTGTTGCCACCGATGGGTAATTTGTTGAAAATAATTATGGTCTGCTGTATTTAGTTCATGTTTTGCCTCTTTTATTGATGCAAAGTTATTAAAAAAGATATTTTATATATAATAAATGGTAACATCACGTTCACAATAATGATTTAAATATATAAAAGTCCACAACAAACAACAACACAAGTTTTTACGATTACAACGATCATGGTGATTACAATCCGGGCAAGTAGTTCTTTTATGGCCAACACGCTTACATACGGAGCACTTGTTTCTTCTTGATGAAAAAGATTCTCCGACTCCACGCCTTCCCTTATATGGCTTTCTTCCTTGTTTGATAGTGCTTGGGTCAATATATGAAAGAAGTGTTAATCTCCCCAAAAGCTCTGCAAGAACAACCCAAAATTCTTTGGGAGGTACCAGAGTAATAAGCCCACTATATGCCATTGTATATTTTTCCACTGAATAATATGAAGAGAAGTGCTCGTAAATTTTAGGTCCATATTTTTCACTGTATTGAGCTTGAAGTGTTGTCATAGCATGTGGACATGGTATGTTCTCCAAGTTAAAAACTCTGCACGTACAAGATCTTGTTTGAAGATCGACCATGGCAATATCACCATGACCGTTGATACTGAACCTATAATCTGCTATTTGATGAGATAATAACCTATTCCCCAGACTGATGTTCGTTGATAATATTTTTTTGATTTCTAGAAAAAATGGGGTTCTTGTTCCCTCGAAATGCACATGCCTTTCGTTAAAAAATTAGCCATACTTCTTATTTATTATTTCAAATAGAGACTTGATGGGAAATTCTCTTTCATCGCCAAACAATGAATTCACTAATTCAGCTATGTTTGATGTCATAATATTGTACCTATACAAAATAATCACATAGTACGACATCATGCTAAACTTGTAACTCAAAATAAGACATTAAATTCATAAGAATGTATCTATCCGTCAGACAGAATGCCCGACTCCATATCTCGAAAGTTATAATAAAATTATTGCATACATACAATTTTTTAAAAGTTATGATAATTTTGGATGAATTGTCTAAACCTAAACAAAGAAAGACAACTAATTGTATAAATAATATTAATTAATTGATAATAATTCTTAGAGCTTAATATAACAAAATCAGTATAAAAAAGACTAATGAATTCTACAAATTAACCTTCTTTCCATATATTAGTTCTAATTCTAACGTAATTCTTTAAGCAAAATGTAACAAAAATCATATTAAAATAAAATTAGACAACAAATACTATATTTTTTTTAGAAAAAGAAAGCTCTACTTAGATGCATTCAAATATTCTCATAGGGGGTCTTGTATTCCAATAAAAAAACGATTTACCTAGGAACTTAATTCATTTCAGTTATCGTTATTAAAGAACATAGCTTGATAAATAATTTCAGTTCAAACTTGGGTTGTGAAATATGGGGCTTTGGGCTGTAGGTGACAAAAGAGTTTTAAAATGAGGTGTAGGTCACACAAGTCTTAATTATAGAGTAGAGGTGACAATTACTTTATTATGGATTAAGAAAGTTGGAAAAGTTTGAAAATAACCCAAAAGTTTTTTAATTTATACTTTGATCCAAATGTTAGTTAATATAACAGGAAAGGGGGAAAAAGACATATTTCTCTCTCTTCTCATCCGTTGTTGTTTTCTCTCTCTTCACGATTATTGTTGTTCATTGTTGCTGCTGCTTTATTCATCATCTTCTGCTACATTATCATCATCTTCTACTTCATTATCATCATCTTCTACTTCATTATCATCTTCATCTTCTTTTTGTCGACGATTGTTGTTGTTGTTGTTACCCCTACTGCTGTTATCTGACCAATTTCTTAGGTCAAATTTTATTTCCTACATCACTTTCCACTTTGGCATTACTTCATAGGTGACTTTGGTAAGTAAAATTATGATTTTTATTCGAATTTGTCATCTGGGTACATAGTTATTGTTGTTTTTCCAACAATGGATAGAACCCTATCATGAATCCAACATAAGTGCCCACAATTTAAATAGATCACACATCTGATGCATCAAATGATTAATCTATTGCAACAGAAAATTTATCTGTTACAACAAACTAGTTATCTGTTGCATCAGACTGATTATCTGTTGCATCAGACTGATTATCTGTTGTATCAGACTGTTTATCTGTTACAACAGATGATTTATCTGTTTGGAACAATACAAATCATCCCCTACCATAAACCCAATAGATAACCAATGTGTTTCAACTCTTGTTATTGCTACTGGATTTAAAATTATTCCTTACGTCCAATCGTCGACATGTTTGTTGAGAAGATAATAGACAGAATGAAAATTAAATATTCCCACTGTCTCAAATAACCCGTCCTTATCTATTGCAACAGATGATTAATCTGTTTGGAACAACACAAATTAGCCCCTGCCACAAACCCTACAGATAACCAATATGTTTTAACTCTTGCGATTGCTATTGGATTCAAAATTATTTCTTACGTCCAATCGTCGACATGTTTGTTGAGAATATAATAGACAGAATGAAAATTAAATACTCCCTCCGTCTCAAATTACCCGTCCCAATTTTTCTAATTTAATTTCTCATTTTTCTTATCTTTTTTCATTAATCAAGAAGAGATAATTTTTTTTCATGTTTTACCCTTTGCATTAATCACTTTTTCTTCAAATTAAAATATAAACATCATTTAATAGGGGTATTATGGTAAACTAGTCATGTTATTAATTATTTTTCTTAATGAATGTGTCATCTCAATTTGGGACGTATTAATTTAAGGCGAAGGGAGTATGAATTAAAATGTCAAAGTTGTGCAACAGACTAGTTATCTGTTGAAACATACTAGTTATTTGATGAAACAGACTGTGTATCTGTTACAACATATGAGTAATCTGTTTGAAACAACACAAATCAGCCCCTGCCGCAAACTTAACAGATAAATCTTAAATCTTTCTATTGCTATTGGATTTAAAATTATTCCTTACGTCCAATCGTCGACATGTTTGTTGAGAAGATAATAGATAGAATGAAAATTAAATATGAATTAAAAAATGTCAAAGTTGATCAAACATAATTTTTTTATTAAACTAAAACAAATAAAAATACATATACATAGACTTAAAAAGAAAGAAACAAAATAATCCAATTATTATTATTATTATTATCATCTTCGTCATTATTATTATTATTACCAGCCGACCAATCTTCGACCGACAGAAGAAGCACCTTCCTCATCCTGTGGATCTCCCGCAACATCCTTAATCTGACAGCGGACAACTCCCACTGTATATTATGAACCTGCCTCTTCAGTTCCCGTACGACATCTCATAAAATAGCGACATCCCACACTGGATCAGCCATATCTAGAACATGCATAAATTGACAAAAAATACAAAAACAAAAGTAAAAAAAAGAATCCGAAAGTAAAGTAATACAACGTATATTTACACAAAAAGCAAGAAAAAAACTTACCAGAGACAAAAAAACTATCAAGTCCTTGAAGAGAAAGTAGTTGAAGATGTAATATGAAAGACAAGAACAAGAAATAAATAGATATGTATAGTAGAATGAACGAGTAAGGAGTGACCTAACCTATTTATAGAGGATTGAATTTGAATGAGTTAGAAAAAAATGTGCGACTGTTCACCTTTATTTATTAATACTAGTGCCGCTTTTATTGAGTTGTGGCAACAGATTATATATCGATTGCATCAGCTAACCCATCCGTGACAACAGATATATCATTTATTGCAATGAATCTACAATCTGTTGCATCAGATAATATATTTGTTGCAACATATATCTTTTTAATAATCATCATATCTTTATCTTTAATCCAAATTTGGTGACTTTTTTATTATATAAATTAAAAAAATAGATTCAAAAATAAAAAAAGTGTGACTGTAAGTAACTTCTAGCCAATGAAATTATCTTAAAACATGAGAAATCTTAATCAAGTGCAAATATGAAAGTATATTCGGTAATGTAAATTCGTTTGTTGTCCCTCTGAAAGAAAAATAATACAGATGGATAATTTTCTAGGGAGCTACGACTAGGTAGCGTGATCAGAATTATCACCTAGATAGAAAATAGCAGAAGACCTAGAAAGCAGCCTTACGGTCATCGAAGGTTAAAATAATGTACAGTAAGTCTAGAAAACATCCGCCAACAACAATTGCAGTTAAAGTAAGGAATCTAAGCGAAGGCGGTAATTTTTGAATTTTAAATTGCATCCCATGCCTTCTTGTTTATGGTTCTGATTAGGTCCACTGCTATTGACCTGATCGGAACCACAAACGAGATTGAAAGGCAAATTGAATATCATTACTTCCTTAGAAATATGGATTAATTGATTGTGTTTTCTTGCCTTAGCATGCTTTCAACATTTCTTGGAGAAGATCAGAGTCTTACTGTAGTATGTGAATCCCGATAATTTTTAAGCTTGCCTCCAACTTGTCGATTTGGTATCCAAGCTTGTCGTTGCCGTCTTTGAAGTTGGTATAGAGTTCCTGGTCTCTTATGAGCTCGATCAGGAACACTACCTTCAAAGTTGTGGCGCTGAAGAAGGCCTTCAGAACACTTTCTTCAGAAGCCTTAAAAGATACATAGAGGGTCGCTGTGTTTATTTTAGGTCAAAATATGTTGATGCATACTCAAGATGTTGTCCCAATCGTTGAACAACTCACTTTTATTGAGCGTTGCTAAGTACAGCTTGTTCAACCAACCTTCAAAGGATTTGATAAATTAATGAGCAAGGAGTTATGTAACGTTTTGATCTAAATCGACTCTACCAAGCCTATCAAATGTTACGTAACTCCTGGATCATTACCCTATCAAAAAACTTTGCTCGAGTTAGTGGAAAAATAAAAAAAGCTCAATCTCTCAGCCTTTCTACTGATCGCTCTTCTCCAATATAGTTGACAAGATATTCGCCATGCAAAAGTCTACACCGTCGCCAGAAATGCTTGTTATGGCGCAAGTCTTCAGAAGGCATAAATCTCTCAGCCTTTCTGCTGATCACTCTTCTCTAATATAGATGGCAAGATATCCGCCATGCAAAAGTCTACACCGTCACCAGAAATACTTGTTAGGGCGCAAGTCTTCAGAAGGCATCAACAATAGTCTCTCAATATCAAGTGATATTGAGAGATTCCTAGTCATTCCTTCTCAAAACTTTTGCTACGGCAAGAATTTCTACTGATAACAAGATATCTGTCATGCAAAATTCTACACCATCAGTAGAAATCTTGCCAGAGCAAAAGTCTTCAGAAGGCATTATTAGTAATCTCTCGACATTAAGGAAGTCTTGTACGAAAGTCTTCAAAAGATATTTGAAAATAAGGAAGTTTTTAGTAATGACTACACATAATTATGACATCAACAACCTCACCAGATTCACTCCTCGTACAAAAGAAAAGGCAAAAATATTTCCATTTGCATTTCCTTATTAACTAAATAACTTGCGAATGCAAATGAAAATATTTCTGCCTTTTCTTTTAATTGAGGAGAGAATCTGGTGAGGTTATTGATGGTAATTATATGTAGTCATTGCTGAAAAGTTCCTTATTTTCGAATTTCTTCTGAAGACTTTCGTACAAGACTTCCTTAATGTTGAGAGATTATTAATAATGCCTTCTGAAGACTTTCGCTCTGGCAAGAATTTCTGCTAACGGTGTAGACTTTTGTATAGTGGATATCATGTCATCAGTAGAAATTCTTGCCGTAGCGAAAGTTTTGGGAAGGCATGACTAGGAATCTCTCAATGTCACTTGATATTGAGAGATTACTGTTGATGTCCTCTAAAGACATGTGCCCTGGCAAGCATTTCTGGCGATGGTGTAGACTTTTGCATGATGGATATCTTGTCATCTCTATTGGAGAAGAACGATCAACAGAAAGGCTGAGAGATTTAGCTCGTCGATTTGTCCACTAACTCAAGCAAAGTTTTTTGATAGGATAATAAGTCGGGAGTTTCGTAACATTTGATAGGCTTGGTAGAGTCAGTTTAGATCAAACGTTACGTAATTCCTTGCTTATTAATTTATCAAATTCCTTAAAGAATGGTTGAGCAAGATGCATTGAGCAACGCTCGATATAAGTGAGTTGTTCAATAGTTGGGACCACATCTTGAGTGTGCATCAACACATTTTGACCTAAAAACATACACAACTACCCTACATGTATCCTTTAAGGTTTCTGAACAAAGTGTTTTAAAGGGATTCTAGAATGCCACAACTTTGAAGATGGTGTTCCTGATCGAGCTCACAAAAGATCAGGAACTCTATACCAAATTTAAAGATGGTAATGACAAACTTAAAGATCGAATCAGCAAACTGGAGGCAAGCTTGAAAATTATCAGGATTCACATACAACAACAAACCTCTGATCTTCTCCAAGGAATGTTGAAATCATGCTAAGGCAATAAAACACAATCAATTATAACCATATTGCTAAGGAAGTAATGAAACTCAATCTGTCTTTCAATCTCGTTTTTGGTTTCGATCAAATCAATAACAGTGGGGCTAATCGAAACCACAAACAAGAAGACATGGGATACAATTTAAATTTAAAAAATTGTCGCCTTTGCTTATATTCCTTACTTTAACTGTAGTTGCTATTGAAGGAACTTATCTAGACTTACTGTATATTATTTCAACCCTTAATGCCCGTAAGGCTGCTTTCTTGGTCTTCTGCTATTTTCTATCTAGGTGATAATTTCGACCACACTACCTAGTCACAACTCCCTAGCAAAATGACCATCTGCACTATTTTTCTCTTAGAGAAATAATAGACAAATTTTTCATTACTGTATACACTTTCATATTTGCACTTGATACAGATTTCTCATGTTTTAAGATAATTTCATCGGCTAGATTCGCTAGAAATTACTTTCTACCCTATGTATCCTCTTCAATTAACTCTCAGATGATATAGTCTTTCATCAACCACCCATTTTCTCTCGAAGGCATTCTCCTACTGCACCTTCTGGCGTATAATTATCACCCCGAGCAACCCAACCATATAAATTTGGGTTAGGTCAATAACTATATTGGTTTTCCATTCTTGTTAGATGTAGTGCTAGGCTTCGAAGGCCTTCACAGAGTCCAATACACCCTAAAAGTTAGTCCAATCATTATTGAATCTCTTTACAATGACACCTAAACTAAATCCCTTCACAATGCTTGACAAATAAACATGAGAAACAATCGACATTAAATCTTAACAGGGTATCAGAACCATATTCATGGTCCCTCATCCTTATTAGTTCGGACCTACCAAACTTAACTGTAAAATTGCAGATATCTTATTTGAATTATCTATGACTAATCGGTAAAGACAACATTCACAAAATCAGTATACTCTATGTATGTTTTCATGATGACATTATCAGTAATACATACCTTCCACATATAAAGTGATTCTATCTGCATGCAGCTTATTCCTCTGAACCCATCTTTACTACAATCTCTTGTGATGGTCGAGCAAAAGTTGATCAACTTTGAATTCCTTATATCTACAAAGAAGAGAAAAAATTAATGTCACAAAAAGAACATTATCCATCTGTTGCAATAGGTGTAGAGTCTGTTGCATCAGATGTAGAGTCTGTTACATCAGATGTGGAGTATGTTGCATCAGATGTGGAGTTTGTTGCATCAGATGTGGAGTCTGTTGCAACAGATATGGAGTCTGATGCAACAGATGTGGAGTCTGTTGCAACAGATGTAGAGTCTATTAGAATACATCAAACTAGCCTTGCTGGTGGTTTGATTTGTTCCAACAGTTGCTTCATCTGTTACAACATCAATAATAGCATAAACTACAAAGAAATAAGAAATAAAAAATATTAACAACAAAGAAAAAACAATATTTGTTCCAACACCATCAATAATAAAGTAGCAACATTCTTTGCTCCAACACTATCAACAACACCACACTACAAGTTCCAACAATGCCAACCTCACCAACAATATCAAAAACAACATAAGCAACAAATAAAGAAACAAAATACATACAAAAAAATGATACTGCCAACAAGGCTTTTAAACTTCTCCCAATAGAATACTTTTTTTGCATATTGTAATAAAAATTCTTGGTTCGTTTATTCAATACTTAAAAGGAGATAAAAAAACAATTTTAGTCGAGGAAATATATGGATTGGTTTAGATCTGAAAGGATCTTTATGAGAAAGAGGAAAGAAAAGACAGCAAAAGGTTGTGATAACCCTAAAAGGAGAGAAAGAAAAAGATGAGAGATGAATAAAATAAATTTAGGGCTGAAGCTGAGGAGAGATGAGATAATTCTAGATGTATTGTGTACGTAGACGTGGATTTTAATATTCATTAATTAATATAATTAAAATATAATTAATATTTATTAATAATTTGAGGGGCACGAGGAAGACTGGTGACATTAAAAAAACAAGATATGACTACTCAATGAACTCATTTTTGAGTTATCCAAGAAATTTTTCATTTTTTACCGCATTTTGTAGTACTTACTACTTTATCTACTCAGAAAAAAGCTTGCTTTAAATTTTTAAAAAAAGATTTTCAAATAGATATGCCATCTGTTGCAACAGATAGCAATAGCTGTTTAAAAATCCCAACTGCACAGTCATCTATTACAACAAATACAAATATCTGTTTAAAAATCCCAAAAGCTCACATATGCAAATTTCTATTTGATAATTAAATCAGATATGTCATCTGTTACAACAGCTATCAATATCTGTTTAAATATACCAATAGCTCGGTCATCTGTGATGATAGATGCAATGTCCATTTGATAATTAAATCAGATATATCATCTGTTATAACAGATATCAATATCTGTTTGAAAATTTCCAATAGCTCAGTCATCTGTCACAATAGATGCAAATGTTTATTTGATAATTAAATTAGATATGTCATCTGTTGTAACAGATATTAATATCTGTTAAAAATTTCCAACAACTCAGTCATTTATTCCAATGGATTTCATTGCAATTAATTTAGGTAGAACTAGGGATGAATGAATGAGTTCATAGGGTCAACAACAACTTCAATTGAGTTATTGCAATTGCATGGTGTTGGTATTGTGTTCATCCTGACTTGAGTCGTCGATCGATCACTCTGAGTTGAAATGAGTTCTCATTAACATAATGTTAAGATTAATAGTATCTAAATTGATTTAGGTAGAACTAAGGATGAATGAGCTCATAGGGTCAACAACAACTTCATTTGAGTCATTGCAATTGCATGGCATTGGTATTATATTCATCCCGATCCAAGTCATCAATCGATCACTCTGAGTTGAAATGAGCTCTCATTAAATTAATGTTAAGATTAATATTACCTAAATTGTTTTAGGTGGAACTAGGGATAAATGAGCTCATAGGGTCAACAACAACTTCAATTGAGTCATTGCAATTGCATGGTATTGGTATTGCGTTCATCCCGACTCGAGTCATCGATCGATCACCCTAAGTTAAAATGAGCTATCATTAGCTTAATGTTAAGATTAATAGTATCTAAATTGATTTAGGTGGATCTAGAGATGAATGACCTCATAGGGTCAACAACAACTTCAATTGAGTCGTTGTAATTGTATGGTGTTGGTATTGCGTTCATCCCGACCTGAGTCATTGATCGACCACTCTGAGTTGAAATGAGTTCTCATTAACTTAATGTTAAGATTAATAGTACCTAAATTGATTTAGGTGTAACTAGGGATGAATGAGCTCATAGTGTCAACAACAGCTTTAATTGAGTCATTGCAGTTGCATGGTGTTGGAATTACATTCATCCCGACCCGAGTCGTCGATCGATCACTCTGAGCTGAAATGATCTCTTATTAACTTAATGTTAAGATTAATAGTATCTAAATTAATTTAGGTGGAACTAGGGACGAATGATCTCATAGGGTCAACAACAACTTCAATTAAGTCATTGCAATTGCATAGAGTTGGTTTTGCGTTCATCCCGATCTGAGTCATGGATCGATCACTCTGAGTTAAAATGAGCTCCCATTAACTTAATATTTTAAAAACTATATCTTTTGAAATTTTAAAAATTAATTAAGATCAATTCGGACCAAATTAACAATTTCAAAACTTGTCATTCTTTTCTAAAATTACAAATCAACCCATACAAATCATTCATTTGCGGAAAAAACTTTTCCTCATTTCAAATATTGAGTTCTCGCTCTTATTTCTCTCTCTCTCAACAATACAGACAACAACTACTCAACATATTGCTCAACCCTTTAAAACAGATCGATTTTCTTCCTATTTTCGACCAATAGTTGTTATTTTTGACTTTATTCTCGCTTGTATCCATCGTTTTCTCAGTCTTCGTAGGTAGTAGAGTTCAAGAAGATTTCTACATTTGTTCTTTATTCTAAAAATTAGGGCTTTTTAGTTAATGATGGAAAAAAAGACTTTTAGTTCTATTATCTTCGATAATGGGTTAACAATTTTGTGTTTTAATGCTACAAAAGTAGGAAGCACCCTAGAAAAACCTAGTTTTTATCTCAGTATTTTTGTGACTATCTTGGTATTATTAGATGGTGTTTGTGGTGTTAATGGTGGATGTTGTTAGTGGTGCCAGTATTTGTATTTTTGGTGGTGGTGTCGGTGGTCTTGGTGTTGGTATTAGTGGCATTGGTGGTGGTCTTGGTGGCATTGGTAGTGGCATTGGTGTTGGCATTGGTTGTGGTGTTGTTGGTCCATCTATTTCAACAGGTGAAAGATCTGTTGGGAGATATTAAATAGGTCTTTAAACATATTCCTCATCTATTCCAACTGATGGGTTATCCGTTGGAGAATTTTTTTGTAATGTGGCGTAGAATAATTTATTGAAATTTCTCTTACCTTTTTAAAAAAAATTATGCAGACACCAAATGTAATGTATTTTTTATTTTTCTATTGTTTGTAGTTAAAAGATGTCTCCCAAAAGTAAAAAAACTGAAAATGGATCAACTTTTGATGACCCAACAAAAATGGCTAGAGTACAGATAAATTCGGAGGAACTTCCTAAACAATCTCAGTCATGGCAAAATAAAGCTGAGGAAAGTAATAACTCCTTCTCACCAATGGAGTGTAAATTAATATCGAAATCCCAGCATTATCTGGTCAAAACCATTAGTATCTACAGGTTTCGAGTTGCGATGTTGATGGATAGCCCTAACAAAGTAACTGGTGATCTTGTACTTAAATGTCAGTTGGGAAAATATTTTGATAAATTTAGGAGTAATATGAAGAATGAAAACATAGACGGACTTCTTAATAAGAGCTACTTTGAATACTTTCTTGAGCTGCCTGAGGACTGCACTTACTGTTTCCCAATGAGCATGGTATATGGTCTTCTCAAGCGCAGGATCAAGTATGCGGGGGATGATAAAGATCCAAAGAAGGGCAGTAAAAAATGGATGAAATTTGGATCAACTACTGTGGCATGCTGGTTTGTTTTAGGTTGAAAGAGTTTGCCATAGTGACGGGCTTGAGATGCGATCGTCCAGAAGAACCTCTCATCAAGAAAACACCCCACAAAGGGTCCAACAAATGCAAGGGAAAAAATATGGGTTGTTGGGCATTGTTGGACGTAACAACTACAAAGAGGAGGATTTGATGGCAAATCTCAAGGATAAAGACATACCAAAGCACTACAGGGAGAAATTATGCTTAGTTTGGTTTGTCCATTCCGTTTTATTGGCAAGAACGTCAGGAAAGTCATAGAAGATGATTTGTTTGTGCTTGATGATGATTTTGTGAAATTCAACGATTATCCCTAGGGATACGACAGCTACTACTTGACTTTCTAATATTTACTGACAAAGCTATCCATGGGGACGATCACATTATACGGCTTTCCTTGGGCTTTTATGGTAAAATTGATCACTATTTTTATTCATCCATTAATTTATATTGAATATAGTTATATTAAGACTTTTTTTGTGCTTGCTTCCTGTTTACATTTTTTAGGCTTGGGCATGTGAAGTCATTCCTCCCCTCCGAAAGCAGTTCAAGGATTACCCGAATAAGGTTTCTCATCCAAGGATCCTTAGGTGGTTGGCGGCTGCAAAGGGCAGCAAAACAAATATTAAGGAGCAGGAGGCTGATCTATTTAATCCTCCGGATGATGCAATACGTCTTTTTTCAACTAAAATAATTTACCTCAAAGAAAGATATTGAAACAGATGTTCCATCTGTTGCGACAGATGGGTCATATGTTGCAACAGATTACCCATCAACTATAACTGGTGCAACAGATGGGTAATCTGTTGCGATAAACGATTCATATTTTGCAATAGATTAACCATCTGTTGCTTTAGTTCTCTAAAACCAACTCAAAAGATTACACATATACTGTAAATTATGCAACAGATGGGTAATCTGATACAATATTTTATCAATCTGTTACAACATACAGATCAACTATTGTGGCAACTAGATCGTCTGTTACATAAGTTGGTTGTGTTAACATGTAACCCAATTGACTGCAAATTATTATTATATGATTTAAATACCTCCTGTATTTTTTTTTATAGGTTGTGCATCCTTGGATCGTGCCTACTGTTGATGAGTCGGGGATGACTTTTTTTCTTACTCTAGGTCTTGTTGATACAAAAGAAGATACAATGGTGGAGTTAATAAATAAGGAATTTGTTGGAGCAACATCCATAAGAAAAGCAGTTAGGCAAGGTCAACCTACTGTTGAAGCTCTTCATGACCAACCTCAAACTGCAACAGATTCGAGTACTTCTTCTGGGGGTGTTGCTGGTAGAGTTGTTGATGATGGTGGGAGCCATCCTGATGCTGCTGCTGCTACCAGTCATGATTATGAGCATGTTGGTGCTCAGCTAAAAAGAAATATATTTGAAAACACCCCTTGTATAGTTCCCTCTCACCCCTACACCGGTTCCTCCTACCCTTACAGTGGTCCCTCTCACCTCTCTCCACCCTCATATTCTCATTGCATATGCAAAGTATGCAAGGACATAGAGGATAAACTAATTGAAAAGTTAGAGGATATTGCTGAAGCTGCCAAGGAGTTGAAATCCAGGAGGGGTGTTAGACTATCCAATAAGGTGAGAGATCCATACACTCTTACAGTGATGGTTACGAGGAAGAGAAGAAACATTAGGCAAATTCTCTCAATTATGAAAACAAAAAAAATTGCAACTCCTCCAGCTCTAAGATTTGTTAAAGTTCAGGGGCTGCTGAAGAAGGTGGACATATACGCGACACTTGGCAACGAAAATAAGAAGGAACTGCAAGAAATTATGAATGACAAGACAAAGGTTCAAAAAGAATACACCATGCATTCGTTTACCGCCAAAGACTTCATGAATATGACAAATATGCGTGAGTGGTACGAGGATAATATAAGTTTACTTTTGCGAACCTAGCCTTCTAATCTACTCCATGAAGAAGAATCTACATAACAGATGTGTAATATTTTGCAAGAGCTTGGTATTCTGTTACAACATAATACACATCTATTGCATAAGTTTCGTTAGCTAGATAATCTGTGGACAGATTCAGAGAACCCTCTGCAACAGATTCTTTTCATTGTGTTTTTCTTCTTTACAATTATTAACCTATTCAAAAATTATCTTCTTATACCACAGTATGTTGATGAAATTCTCTGCCTCATGAGGGGCAGGAAATTAGCATATCCGGATGTTTATGATGCTGCTGATAGGATAATGGACCTTAACTTCTACAATAATTTCAAGGATAGGTACGATGATCTTCGTTAGCTAGTTGGTCCCGATGGTCGGGGTTTTGATACGTTAGTTTCTACGTTCTAATGGGATGAATACGTCATTAACTATGTTAGAGGGAAGAGGCCATATCCATATAGTAAGAGCTGGACCAAGGCAAAGAGAGTCCTTGCAGTCATAAACGTGAAAGTCAAACATTTTCTCACTGTTGAGATACTACACTACGAGGAAAAGATTAAGATTTATGACTGCAACTTACCTGTCTTTAACGAGGACATGATTTTAACCCATATGCAGCCACTCCTGAAGTTGTTGCCCAAGTTGTTGACGCAAAGTAAGATGATGGATCATTTATCGTCGAAAGTCTTGACGAAGGAATCATGGGATTTTGAAGGTCGAAATAAGAACATCTAGCTCCCAAAAAATAAAACCAGTGCAGCATGTGGGCCGTACTCACTTGCATACATCGAGTGTTTGCTGACCGACACAAAAATAACCGGTATGTGCGACGCCGTTGTAGGAAAGATGCAAGAGGTTTGGGCTTATGAGGTACTAACTAAATGGTTAGAGCCCTTGTATAAAGAAGAATAGGTACAAAGACAGAGACGATAGATGAGTCTTATGTTGCAACAGATAAATCATCTGTTGGGGGAAATTCGAATAGGTAAATCAGAGCAGTACAATAATTTTGAACAGATGACTGATCTGTTGCAATATAAGACTCATCTGTTGCAACAGATAATGCATCTGATACAACAGGTTATACAACAGTTGCAACAGATGTATATATCTGTTTGATAATTTTCAGTAGATGTATCATCTGTTGAAATAGATATGTGCCTATTTGTTTGTTGGAACAGATGATGTATATTCACTTTCTTCATCTCATGCTTCTCTCTTGTGGTCCTTGCACACTGAACGACGGTGCAAGACAAAGACAGAGACATTGAAATTTTTCTTTTTTGATGCTTGATGATGCCTTGGAATTATCTTTTCTTCCCCTCTTAGCCACCTTGATATCTAGTGGAGTGTATGGATATGAAATCCTCTTTGATGGAATGACACCCCTAGTAGATATCATTTCCTTTACAGAAGCAGTTAGTGCATTAATAGCATTAATCACTCCATCATGTTTCGCCTTGCAGTCTTGAGATTTGCATGCAGAACATTCGCTAGATGTGGCAAAATCTGTAGAAAAATTTGTACAACCAGTATGATCAGAATCATAATGGCTTGGTGTTTTAAAAACTGTAAGAGGAGCATCATTAGCCCCAATAGCATCACCACTACCACTACCACTACCATCATCAACAGAAACAAGCCCACCCTATAAATTTTTTTTTTTTTGTGATGGTTGTTACTCCAAATAATTTTATTTTTATTCCATCAACGATCTTAGGGTCCGATAAAGTTTGCACAGACCGTAAAGTAAGAAAAAATGACATCTTCAACTCTCGATTGGTCGGAACAATTCATGGATGGACAATCTAAAATAAATCAGTACATATATTAGAATGATGATGAAATCATTTAAAATAACCATTAATTAAAACAAAAACTTGATTAGAATTGGAATTACTGCTTTTTTTTTAGGGATTGAAAAGATCAAGAAATTTTCCATTTTTATCAGTTTTGGCCGACAACCATCTCAGGATTCTTGTACAGGAAACTTCTTCCTAGTAGTTCACTTGTTGTATCAAATAAGGAATGACTTCAAATGCCCAAGCCTATAACATAACACCAATAAGTCAAAAGCATTATTAAATTTAAAAAGTGAATCATATCATGATAAAAGAAATATTTACCATGAAGGCCCATGGAAAGCCATATAAGTTGACTGTCTTTGGCGTTAACAGAGTCAACAAATATTTGACAATCATTTTGAAGCTTTCATAACTCCATGAATAGTTGTTA
The DNA here is from genome assembly GCA_030864215.1 of Capsicum pubescens. Lineage (NCBI taxonomy): Eukaryota > Viridiplantae > Streptophyta > Magnoliopsida > Solanales > Solanaceae > Capsicum > Capsicum pubescens. The sequence continues at coordinate 334,285,967 of CM061548.1, read as the reverse complement.
AACGCCTCAAGATCCTCCGAGAGATTTACTAAAATGAGGCTTATGTTGTTGTTAACGTCTCTCGCCTAAAGAATATTATGTACAAACCAAACCAAACACAATGATTGCTTATGCTTCTTTGAGAGTCCTTTACCTTTTAACGTTTCTATCAATTTTTTGTTTTTGAAACTTGGACCAATAATGGACACCAGGTCATCACGATCACTCGACTTGCCTTTGCCTTTTTTGGGTGTGCGGGGTACTTTTTATTGGGTCAGAGTAGGTATAACTTGAGAAGGAGAAGGAGGATAACATTTTAGTCCAGTAACTAAGACAAACTCCTTCCAACCAAAACAAACAGATATGCCACAGTAATTTATCCATGCCTCATCCATCTTATCTTTGTTTTCATACACAAACCTACGCTTGAAAAGATCGTATACCATTTTCATCTGGAAATGAGCATTGTTGTCCTCCGGCAAATCAAGATATTGCCCAAAGCAACTTTTCCTGAAATAAGCATCCAATTTTTGTTCTCAAAGTATTTTTCTGAAGGCGTCAAAATATTTTTTCATGGATGGATTAACCATGAAATCACCCTGTTAAATCTGTGGAACCATCGCACTGCATTCTCATAGGATAACGATCAATGCTGAAGGTTTTGACAAACTCTTCGGCGAAATCTCTTCTGAAACATTTCTCCTCCCCGTGTTCATTATCTTCTGCTTCTAATTGAGATAACGCTTGTAAAGCAAGCTCATGTAGCCGAGCTGCTACACTTGTTCATTTACTTGGACTTGATTCAGTTTCTTTTCTTTTGGGAGCCATATTATCTTAAATTAACAGGAACATAAAATAGATTATAATTTATTAATGCATTATTAAAAAGGATAACAATAATTCTAATATGCACAACGGTTAAATTACAGTTCCAATAGATCACACATCTGTTACACCAGGTATGTTATCTGTTGCAACATATAACTGACCTATTGTAACGGATGAGTAAATCGTTGGAAATAATAAAAATAGATCACTAATATGTTGCACAAGATATTTTATCCGATGCAACATATAACCAACTGTTGCAATGGATGAGTAAACCATTGGAAATAGTAAAAATAAATCACTCATCTATTGCACCAGGAAGGTCATCTGTTGCAACTATAACAAACCTGTTGCAAACATGAGTAATCCATTGGAAACAGTAAAAATAGATCACTAATTTGTTGCACCAGGAAGGTTATTTTTTGCAATATATGACCAACCTGTTGCAAGGATGAATAATCCATTGGAAACAGTAAAAATAGATCACTAATCTATTGTACTAGGTAGTTTATCTGATGTAACATATAACCAACCGTTGCAATGGATGAGTAAACCATTGGAAACTATAAAAATAGATCACTAATCTATTACACCAGGAAGGTTATTTATTGCAACATATAACCAATCTATTGCAAGGAAGAGTAATCCACTGAAAAAAGTAAAAATAGATCACTAATCTGTTGCACTAGGTAGTTTATCTGTTGCAATATATAACCAACATATTGCAACGGATGAGTAATCCATTGGAAACCATAAAATAGATCACAAATTATCCGTTGCAACATATAACCAACCTATTGTAAGGATGAGTAATCCGTTGGAAACAGTAAAAATAGATTACTAATCTGTTATACCAGATAATTTATCTGTTGCAACATATAACCAACATGTGACAATGAATAAGTAATCCATTGGAAACCATAAAATAGATTACAAATCTGTTGCACCAAGAAGGTTATCTGTTGCAAATATAACCAAACGGTTGCAACAGATGAGTAATCCATTGGAAATAATAAGATAGATCACTAATCTGTTGAAACATATCACGCATATGTTGCAAAATGACTTATCTGTTGAATTAATATTAGTTAGATTTCTTCCAAACAGAAGAGTTGTCCATCGCAACAGATGAATAATCTGTTAGATTATTCATCTGTTATATCAGATTTTTATAGTTGCATCAGATTTTCATCTGTTGCATCAGATGTTTTCATCTGTCGCATCATATGTTTCATCTGTTGCATCAGATGTTTTATTTGTGGCATCAGATATTTCATCTGTTGCAACACCATTTTTACCAAGACAAACAACAAATCAACCCAGCAACATCAACACATCACACACACACACTAAGACATCAATGTGACCAAAAATCACCAACAAATTTAAATCAACAGTTCGACAACAATAAGAAAAAATTCCAGAAATTAGGGTTTTATTCAGTCCACATTTCAAATTTAAGCTAAAAATATTGAAATTGTTAACCAATACTAGAAGAGTAGTTGGCTCAAGTTCCTCTGTTTCTTCACAATTTTTTACCTGTAAAAAAGGAAATGGGACGACGAAGAACTCTAAGTTGTTGTCGCCGGAGAAGTCTTCACGTCGATTGATGGTTGAAACTCGAAAGGAAACTCGCCCGACTATTTATCCGTCGGAGGTTGAAGTCGCAGGGAATTGAAGGGAGAATTTTGTAGAACTGTTGGTTGAGAGAGAGTTGAGAGAAGCTGTCAAGAGAGAGAGGGGAGAGACGGTTGATTTGGATTGAAGGGGTGTGCGGGTTGGGTTGATTTGTATTTTTGAAAAGATTAGAAAGTTTTAAAAATATTAATCAAGTCCACAATTAACTTAATCAAGTTTTCTAATGATGTTTGACCCTTTAAGTTGGTCAATGTCACCAATCCTTCATTCAAGATTTAAAAGATACCTTTCCTTCAATTTTCTCGTGAAACATGCATGTGTGATGCTCACTCCAAAAGGATTAGGACGCTGGCTATTATCTCTATCAAGTTAATATAGATAAATATTTTACAGTAAAAATAAAATTTATATATATATATATATATATATGGACCTGATCTACTTCCAACTAATGTTATACAATAGTAAATGAGGTTCAACTTTAGACCCACTTTCAAAACTAATTAACAATTGATGCATGTAAAACTAAATGAATAAAACAAACGCATTTGGCATAGTTTAATTAGACTTCATATTCTATTTTAAGAGTCCTTAATTATATGAATTAAGTTAGATATAGTTTCAATCAGATGTACGACATGTCTCATTTAATGAATTCTTAATTGTATGAATTAACTTTTATATTAGATATTGTGATGGAATTGACAAATTCAAGTTGGAGTGCTATCAATTGAAATATTATAAAAATAGTTATTAACATTATAAAGATAATAATACAATAATAAGAAATATTATAAAAATAATTACAAATATAATAAAAATAATAATATAATAATTAAAGAATAATATTAAAATATTACTTTTATCTATTGAATTTTAATGATTAACAAAAAGTTTAATTAATAGTTGAAACATATGCAATATGCACCTGCTTAGTGCCGACCTCAATCTGACCATTTTGAGCTGGAAGCAATTCCAAAAGCTACAAAAGTAAAAAAGTAAGCTAAATTGAAAAAATAAATCATTGAATCATTATAAAAAATTCTTCTCTTATTAAGTTCACCCTATTTCCAAGTGAACATTCATAAGATCTTATAAAATTTCATAATTCCATCAAATTGGGTAAAAAAAAATTGAAAATAAATGCAGTAATACCTGATTAGTACTGTTGGTTGGAGTGTGAAAATAGTTGAGATGCGTACAAGCTGACAGATAATCCGATTATATGATTTTTTTTTTAAATAAGTTTATTAAACGAAAAACATCGAGAGAAATTAGACTTACTTGGAGAAGAATCTGGAGCCGAAATTTCAGATCTAATTCTTCATTCAATATTTATAATCTTTCACTCATTATGCTCTATGGAGGCATGCTTGTTCCGTCCAATTTTCGAGTAAAAATTCTCAACTCAAAGAGAAATATAAGAATTTATCAAAAGGAGAGAATTCATTATCTAAATTTTACCTGAAAGAGAAACACGAGAAATTATCAAAAGAGAAAATTCATTGTCAAAATTTCACCTGAAAGAGAAACACAAAAAATATCAAAGAGGAGAATTTATTATCAATTGTTAATTATGTATAATTCATATATCATCATTAAACTATGTGGCAATATGTGCCAACATAGTAGCTTGTTAGGACTCATACGAAAGACCTTTTACCCAAAATAATGATCATTTTTTTATTTATTTTTTAAAATATATATTATTAATATTTATATGTATATTTGAGAAAAATAGTAAAAAGAGGATTTTGTCCAAAGGAGAATCTTTTAATGAAGAGCAAAAAATTCGAATCACTTTTCTAAGGCTCTTCACACTTTTAATATATTATAGATTATAGATATAGATATGTTGGAGGAGTCCTTGTTTACTCTAAAAGATACGAGTGCCTTCGAAATTAAACTAAAATCTTTGCAATAAATTTCTCAATTAAAATCATATCCCATTTATACGAACAATATTACTCCCTCTATTTGAATTTATTTATTAGTATTTTTCTATTTTATTTTTATTTTTACAAATCAAGAAACGATAAAAAAAATCATGTTTTAGTTTTAACATTAATTACTTATTTTTCAAACTATTTCTTGATACCTATTACTCCCTTCGTCCATCTTTACTTATCCATTTTTCTATTTTAGAATGTACTACAATAATTGTCCAGTTTGTAAAATCAATGCATAATTTACCGATTTCTATCCATTTTACCCTTAACATTAAATGTTAGTCATTATCTAATGTATTTTTTAAAATATTAAATTTATAATATTTAAAGGACAATATGGTAAAATAATCATCTTTACTTGTCCATTTTTCTATTGGAACAAGGACTAAGAATGATATGAGTTATTTTATCATCTTGTCATTTAAATATAATAAATTGAATAATTTGAGAAATGCATTTGATAATGAATTGTATTTAATGCTAAGATAAAATGAATCGAAATAGATAAATTATACATTGACTTTATAAACTAGACAAATAAAGAAGTGAACAAGTAAAGTAAAAATGAACGGAGAAAATAAAATTTTGATATAAATATATAGTGAATGTCTACTTTACCATATATAGTGAATGTCTATTTGTGGAAAAGTTAGAAACCCCAAGGTTAGTTTTTCCCTATAAATAAAGGGGTTTTATTTTATTGTAATTCATCCATCAAGAATCTCTCATGAGAAATAAAGAAGTCTCATCTCTTCTCTCTCTATTCTTATTGTCTTGCTTCATATTTCATGACACGTTATCAGCACGAGACTCTGCCAAACAAGGTGAGATCATAAATCTAAAGGTAATTTCAAGGTTAGTAATTTCTTATGTTATTTGTCTTTTGCTACTAATGATATAACTATTGTTGGATTTGGGGAATAATTGGTTTGGAACCACTTATTCTTTCAATTTGTTCATGAAGAATAATGTTGTTAAAAGATATGATGATGAATTTAAGCCTCATCTCATTAAGAGGGAAAGACATTGGGTTAAAAGTTCTAATGCACCATGATGATAAGATGTTGGGTTCAATTCCCATCGAGTTATGCCTAAGATGCCTTTATATGGCTAAGACGTTGAGTTTGAATCTCAATGCACCATATTAATGATAGCATGATGGCTAAGGAAAAAATAATGTGTACTTTAATAAAAAGTCATAAAACTTGTCCATTGAATATGCTTCATTCCATGAAGTGAATGTGGTAGCAATATATGATAAGTCTGAAAGATGACAATTTGCTCCATTCTTGAAGTGAATGTGGTAGCAATATATGATATACTTTGAAAGATATATATGCCTCGATGTGCTCCCGATATAGCAATATCATGAAAGAGGTTATAAGCTATCAGAATTTGATAGGCTTAAGGCACGATTATATTCTATTCCTGGGGAATGAGAAGTTTATTAATGCAAATGTGCACTTGATTGTGATGGTATCATAACTCACCTCCGAAAGAGGCTGAATAATTCAGAAGAGTTATTTTAAAATCTACTTCTAAATTAGTAAATTTAAAATTTATTCATGTAATAGTAAATCTGAAATTTACTAAAGTAAAAGGTACATGTCATGGTAAACTTAGAGTTTGCTAGAATAAAAGTTCATCAAATTGACATGAACGATTGCGACATCTCAAAGATGTACATATTGAGTATTTAGCACATATTGAAGAATTAGAAAATTCTTCATTACTTATAAGTTTGCTTGTTCTCATGATAAGTTGGTTGAACCAACTAATATTAGGAATGGATCCCTTAAAATTTGAAAATTATAAATGGTGAATATGGGGGCCGTTCACCGATCATGTGATATATTGAAAAGATGTATCAATAAGATAATCTTATGTACTTTTGTTGTCAACCTGCAGTTTGACATTAATAAAGTTGCTTGCTTGATAAAATTGAGTTAAGAGCATAACTTTCAGATTGTGTAATCAAGACAATTCATCGTGATGATGATGGTTTGACATTGAATGACTTTGATAAATAGATGAATCTTTGCTAATGAGAATAAAGCTTCATGTGTTGGTATGAAATATGAGATATTATATACAAAAATACTTATATGAATCAAACCAATAAATTATGATTAACTCCCCTATAAATTTGTTCTGAGTTAGGAACCACACATTATCCATCTAATAGTTCTGATGTGCGGTATACGACTAATGAATATACCATGATGCACAAAGATGGATTCCTCAAAGAAGATGGAAGATTTATGTTAGTTTTCCTAACCTAAGGGTGAGATTAAGCAACTATGAAATATGTTACGAATTATCATCAAATCCTCATTCAAAAGATAATTCAAGTCAAATACTGAAAGCATCTCATGTTTAAGCTGCAAGTGCTCCTATTTTGTATTCCTAAATGAAAAAGTCTATGCATGTGTGAAGTGTGGTAGACCAATCGATTCCAAATGAAGTAATCCTTGAAAAAAATAAGGAGAAAATAATCATAATAAGAAGGCAATGTCCTTTTTAAGAGCCTACGACATAACACTTCATGAAACTTATGAGAGGTTCAGGTACCTGAAAATAATGAAGTGATGAGATCTCAAAATGTTATGTCACATTGTGAACTGATACAAAATGATATATCATCGATAATTTCTTTGATATAATATTGGCGTAATATTGTAAAAGATTACAAGGATCTAAATTTTGTGTTTATTTAAGCATGCTGACATAGAAATATTCATCAAGTGACGTGAAAGGCTGTATCTGGGTAAGCTTAAAACTTATTTGATTTGCAGTCCAGATACTTGAAGATATTACTCATGAAATATTGAATATTGTTACTTGACAAAATTTATATGAAAACTTTTTTAAGGATTCAAAATATTTGAAGCATATAAAAGTTTCTGGGAAACTTATTTATAATCCTTATATTACATAAGCTTATAGCTTGAAAATTATTGAAACTCGTGGAGATTTTTCAAAAGCAACAGATTATTTGTTGAAATAAGAAATATATCAATTTGGACTGGTTATGAAGTACCATATCATAGTGCAGTTGGTGCACTCATGTACCTTGTATGCGTATTGTTAGAGATGTGTACTCTTTTTCCTTCATTAAATTTTTTTCCACTGAGTTTTTTCTACTAAGGTTTTAACGAGACACATTATCTATCAATTAGACATTCAAGAGGGAGTGTTATAAATATATTATCATATATAGTGAATGTCTACTTTACCATATATAATGAATGTCTATTTATAGAAAAGTTAGAAACCACAAGGTTAGTTTTCCCCTATAAACAAAGAGGTTTTCCTTCATTGTAATTCATCCATCAAGAATTCCTCATGAGAAATAAAGAAGTCTTCTCTCCTCTTTGTTCTCTCTCTATTCTTGTTGTCTTCCTTCATATTTCATAACAAATTTTATTTTATTATCAATATATAAAATTTAGACTCTATCCGATATTAAATTTGTGTTTGACCAAAGACAACGGTTCTTGGAAAATGGCAAACATCAATGGAGACAACTGCACAAAATTCATTGCAAAAATTTAAGGTAAATATTTATTGGCTTCAGATTTTTACACCAAATTGTGTTTATTTACAAACTGATTTAATGAGGCAAAAATTCATGCTAATTACAAAGGTTAAAGGGTTGTTTGATACTTCTTTTGTTTTTAAATAAGTGGTTGCTTTAGCTTGAACGTACTTTTAATAACTTATAGGTTATTGATCAATTCACTTAATATCCTACTATGAGTCCAAAGCTAAAAGGGATACTTTTTCAGTCTTAGGAGTCAAAATAGACACTACTTTAAGCTTGGATACAAAGCAAACAGTTTGGCCATTTTGAGGCAAACTATAAATAACACCGTTTTTCAGCCATTTGGGGTGAAGAATTGTTATTATGGTTTGCCCAAAAATGGGAAAACTACATTTCATAAACTTCATGTGAATTGTTATTATTCCATTTTCTTTGTATCGTGAATTGTTGAAGAGATTCCTAAAAATGTGAAAGATTTGTCATTTTAATAAAAAAAATTCACTTATAAATATGTGTTGTTGTTAACCATTTTATCTTATTCATCACGAGCAACATTCCTTATTCACTGAAAACTTTTTTATAAGGCTAAAAATAATGAGTGACATTGTTAGGGTTAGTTTATTTTGGGGTGGAAAAGTTTTGTACGAAGGTGGTTCGGTTAGATATAGTCTTCCTGCGAAAACAGTTCAAGTGTTTCCAATGACACTCAAATATGAACGTCTTATACATTTTTTTCGGAGTAAAATGAAGGTACATGATAGCCGGGGGTCTATCGAAAACGGCCTTGCTACTTCTTCGGAGGTAGTAGTATGGACTGCGTACATCTTACCCTCCCCAGAATGCATTATGTGGGAATACACTGGGTTTGTTGTTGTTGAAAATGAAGGTACATGATGCTGAACTTTTTATTCTTATCACTGGTCGATATCCCATATCAATAATGGGTAATGGTCATATAATTTTTTAGGATACTCGAATTTGGAATGGTGACTCTTTATCAACTTTTATTCGTAGTCCTAAGATTTTTCGTAACCAAATGTGTTTAGTAACACTTGATATGTATGCCAAAACTCAAAGTGCTATTCAAGATGAAGAATTATCGATAATGAATTTGATATTCAAAATAGTACATGTTTTACTAATTTCAGTGTTGGTTGGCCAAACAATTCTATTCAACAACAAACAGTAGTAGGGTTTGATAGAGAAAATGACGGCTTGACTTCACTAAATAAACATATTGTCCATTGGAGTTATCAAAATTGTGAGTTTGGAGAACCGAGCAATCAAGAACCGACTAATCTATATTGTCACACTCCAATTGAATCAATGGATAGGTAACGACATTATATATATATATATTTTGTATTCTTTAAAGATCGTTACACATGTTTGAATAAAAATTATTTTATTGAGCCAAACTTAATGTACAAACAAAGATGTTTTTTAAAAAATAAATAATGGAGTTTGCCCCATAAATGGACAAACCCTGGTTTTTGTTTTAAAAAAAAATAAAATTTGCCGATAAATGGACAAACCATAATTTAAAAAGAATGGAGTTGAAAAGACCTAGCAGTGGTATTTTATTTTTATTTTAAAATAAAAATTATAATTCTATTATTTTTTAGGTTAAACGTCAATCCAGACAATCCTACATTGACTCAATTCACAGAAATTTTGAACAACGATGAGCTAGCTAATGACATAGCTGATCATGAGTCCGATAGAGATAGTTTAGATGATGATGATCAAATGTCGGACGATGATGATAATTCAGATGAGGACGATAGCACTATTCTTTCAGATGATAATAGTATTAATTATCATCCTGACGTCATTTCTTATTTGGATCACATACAAGAAGGTCCAAATGGCTTTGCATGTTTTAGAGATAATGATTCTGTTCGGGTTGCACTATGGAATTCTGAAAATCCTAAATATATCAAGTCAGGTAAGATATTCGATCAATCATATTTAATATATTTAGCCTTTTAATTTTAACTATTATTGTTTGAAAATATTTAATATATTTATATAGGTATGATATTTCAAAAAGAAAAAATTAATATTAAAAAACTAAATTAATATCAAGTGTTGGCATACATATCAAGTTTATGAAATATAGTTTGCCCATTTTTAGGCAAATCATAATAGCAATTTTTCACTCCAAACGGTTGACAAATAGTGTTAGTTATAATTTGCTCCAAAATGGGTAAATTGTCCGTTTTGTATCCAAACTTGAAGTAGTGTCTGTTTTAGCTCCTAAGACTGAAAAAGTGTCACTCTCCCTCTACTCTCTTATTTACTTGATAGAAGAGATTCTATATCTATATAAATGATGTTTTTAAAAATTTTTCTTGTGTTTGGAAGAGGAAAAGTAGTAGATTATGAGATGTAAAGTGTTATATTTTTGAGTTAGTATAGTGAAAGAGAGTTAAAACAAAGAAAATATTCTAAATCTTCAACTATATTCACTATACAAAAGAGAGTTTTATATGTTGAAGGAGGCTGTTCTTTTGATGGAGCTTTGGACTCTTCAACTAATTCAGAGTTGCTTGAGTTGTACGACGTTGTTGGACTGTTATATTCTAGAGGCGACAAGTCAAGAAACATATTGTTGGATCAGTGTAGATTATGCCGCAGTATGCTTGAATCTCCTTAAAGAGAGAGAGGTATCCGTGCCTCAAACTGAGTTTATTTATTTATTTATTTATTTTTTATTCATTTTATTTTCAACTCTAATTTATTGTAATTGTAGTATATTACAACAACAGTTTTAAGGAGATTCATGTTTTATTACAGTTTGAAAAATTACAGATATCAAGATGAGAAATTTCAACATCTCAACATCACCAATCTCTTTTGGAGATGAAAGGAAAGAGAAAGACAAGTAAAATACATTTATACTTGCTCAACTCAAGTGGGGGAAGGTAAAAATAAATAAATTCTACTTCTTGCGGAAGAAAAGTAAAAATCCTTCTGCCTAATATTTATACGAATAAAATGATACTACCGTTCATAAAAAAATATTTTCGTTAGATTCTCGAAATAGTGGGGGCTAATGAATGAGAAAAACATATTATGAAAAATGTAATTTCTGCATTTTTTAGAATGCTTTGAAACAAAAAGTGTTACAAGTGCATATACTCGTCTTGAAATAAATCACGTGTTATTATTTGCATATGATTTGATGTCTTTAATTTGGATCTAACATGTTATCAAACAAAGGATTAAAAAATATTGAGTGACCATTTGACATTAAATATTTGTCTGGGATAAATTCATTCTTGTGATGAAAAATCTCCTAAATCACGTGATGTACTTTCTTTAACATGTCACCTGATGGTGAAATGAAATTGTAAAATGCATTTTGTTGATCATATGAGTCGTGCAACTCCTATAAATTCAAATGTGTGAAAATGATATGACAAATAAAAATGGAGTTTGTTAGCCTAATAAAAAATGAGATATGTGCCTAGTTGCACTTGGATTGATATTATGTATGCAGTAAAAGTACTTGACAAGTACAAGCAAATCAGATATATTTGTTTGGTAAGAAAGTTGTGGCTTGTTTTAGAAAAATAATTTTTTTCTATACGTAAATTTATTTTTGATGTAAATGAAAAAAATTTGGTGTTGTTTGTAGAAAGCAAACTATTATTTGCTAACTCTACAATTGAGGTTGTGCTAGCTAGTAAAAAAAAGAATTGATCAATCATATGATTTTGAGAAACTAATTTCTTTAGTTTGATTAATTGTGATAGCACCAATGTTAGAGAATAAATCAAGATTATAATGATAAAGTTAGATCATAAGAAGAAAACACAATATTCTGAGATCATATTGATCAACAGTATATCATTAATATTAATTGTGTTAAATCTTGTAGATATACACCAAGGTCTTGGAAAGATAAAAGTCTGGAGCACATTAAGAAGGAGGAATGAAGCCTATAAAAATATACGAATCATATATGAGGAAATTCAACCTGAACACTAGAGATCTTACAACCAGGTTCAATAGGAAGAACGAATCATATGATGACTTGCTGTGGGATGCACTATTGTTTAATCCCTTTCTATGATGTGAGAGCATTTTGTTCCTATAATGATTTGTGAAGGTTGAGTCTAAGAACTCTTAATGAAATACTGTATCTCGTATGAGTGGATATCAAAATTAAAGGACCACTCTTGACAGATTTCACTTATGTAAAATGTGAAAGTATGCTGCTTCCTATGAAAATTGGGTTTATTCTTAAGAATACTTACGAAAAATTGGGATAACACATAGTCGTAATGTTCTGACTATTAAAACTTATGTCTGCGTCTTGATTATCATGTGTAGACAGTAATACTTTTTTTTTTCTTAAACAATCATAGTTCAAGTCTAGAATCACTACTAACTCTGGAATAAAAGTTATTATTCTACTAAGTGAAGATTTAATACAGAGTACACCTTCATTATGCATAATAATTCCTTTTAACTAAATTGATAAACTCTCTTATTTCAATATTAAAATATGTAGAGAATTATAGGTGAATTTTAATATTATAATATGTTATTTGCATCAAGCTGAATTACCAAAGTATATGCAATGCTGATTGTTACATTTCTTCATTCCTTTGGTAGCATTATGTACCAATTATTCACATGAGTTAATGGTAGAATGTGGTTATTAATGCCATTAAATTTTAGTAGTTCTTGTAACTTCTAACTCATAATTCTATCATTTTATGATTGTAACTCATGTAACTTATAGACTATTGATTTACCCACTTAATATTCCACTATTTTCTTATTTACTTGATAGAAGAAATACTACACCTATATAAATGATGTTTTCTTTCTTATATTTGTAAAAGGAGAAGTAGTCTGTGAGATGTAAAGTGTTATATTTTTGAGTTAGTGTAGTGAAAGAGAGAGTTATCACACAAAGAAAAATATTATAAATCTTCAACTATATTCACTATATATAAAAAAGTTTTATATATTGAAGAAAAATGTTCTTTTAGTGGAGCTTTGGACTCTTCAACTAATTTGGAGTAGCTTGAGTTGTATAAGTTGTTAGACTGTTGTATCCCAGAGGAAACAAGTCAAAAGACATACTGTTGGATCGGTGTAGCTTATACGACAGTTAACTTAAATCTCCTTAAAGAGAGCGAAATATCTACGCCTCATTCTGAATTATTTATTTATCTATAATTTACTATAATTATGATATATTACACCAACATGTATTATTATACATCTCATAAATTTTTTTAAAAAATTAAGTACCAATATTTAGCCAAAGATCAGAAGTGATCCAGAAATATGACCAAAATGGTGTTTTAACCAACTATGTGGATGAAAAGTTCGATCTTTCGTAATAATCCAAAGGACATTTTTAACTCTTTTATATATTGAAGAAAAGTATGTTTTTGGTGGAGCTTTGAACTCTTCAACTAATTCGGAGTAGCTTGAGTTGTACGACGTTGTTAGACTGTTGTATCCCAGAGGAAACAAGTCAAAAGACATACCGTTGGATCGGTGTAGCTTATGCGACAGTGAACTTAAATCTCCTTAAAGAGAGCGAAATATCTATGCCTCAGCCTGAATTATTTATTTATTTATTTATAATTTACTATAATTATGATATATTACACCAACATGTATTATTATACATCTCATAACTTTTTAAAAAAAAATTAAGTATCAATATTTAGCCAAAGATCATAAGTGATCCAGAAATATGACCAAAATGGTGTTTTTAACCAAATATGTGGATGAAAAGTTAGATCTTTCGTAATAATCCAAAGGACATTTTTAACTCTTTTATAGAAGTATTACTTATTGCAAAATTTAACACATGATAACTTACCTCCTCAGAAAAATTCCTTTTCTACCTTTTACAAACTCTTTTAAGTTTTATGTTTTCTTTATAAAAAAAATTCATTTTTACATTCAAGAGATTCATTTCTACGTATAAAAAAAAATCTAAAAACATCATTCTTTTTTATTCAAATTATAAAATAACAAGAGATCCCAGCTCCTAATTCAAGACCCCATAATAAATAAACCATAAGAATTTTTTACTTTTATGCATTTAGGGGTCGTTTGTTGGGAAACAAGTTATCTCGGAATTCGTATCCCATTCTTAAGGTGGGATAAAAATTTACACTATAATCTCAAAATAACTAATTCTGCAATGAGTTATCCCATTTATTTATTCCAATCAAACATGGAATAAATTCATTCTAAAACTAGTTATTCCTTATTCGTTGCATCAAACGAGCCTTTAGGGGTCATTTGGTATGATAGGTATAATAGTGTCTAAATAAAATATATGATTATTTTATCTCACATTTGATTGGAGGTGTTAGTTAATTTCGAGATTATTTATTTCATCATTTATGTTATGGTGATGAATAAGTTATCTCATATTTATGATGTAATAATTAATTTAAAAATAATTAGTTTGATGATAAGAATTTGTATAAATTAACTAAGGTGAAGTTGCAAAAGTGAAAAAAAGCAGTGCCACCAGCTAGCAGGCTGGCAAACAACTGGATAACAAATTTAATGTTATTTCCGAACCCGATATTTAGGGGTGGGCATGGTATGGTATATATCGAATATCATTTCAAAATCAAAATTTTTTATATCGTGGTATGGATGTTATGATATTTGGTAAGAGTTTTAAATTATTTTGGTATTTGGTATTTATGCAATAAATACCGAAATATCATATACCGCACCGAAATTTTTTAATAATATATAAAACTCATGTATATTATATTTAAGATTATTAAATATATTTATATATCTTCCATTAGCCATTGAACACAAAAGTAATTTTTATTTAGAAATAAATTTTTTGGGAAGCTTATTATTTAGGAGCACTATGCTTAAGTTTAAGTAATGTTGTTCAGAGTTTGCATCTTGGACTACTCAATCGTGATTGAAATGTTTTTTTTGTGTAATTGATTAACAAAGGTAGTTGTTAGTCTTATATGATTGAGACGTTCTTAAAGTTTAAAGTTATAATTTTTTTATATGAATATATGTAAGTCGAAATCAAATAAAGTATGGTTACTGAATTACCATACCGTAAAATATCGAAACTGAATTTAAAAATATCGAATCATACCGAACTAATTTAGTATGATAATGATATTGTTCTTTTAGATACCGAAAACCGAAGTTACCATACCGAATTTTAAAATACCGTACCGTACCGTACCATACATTGCCCACCCCTACCGACATTAGTCTCCCTTTCTTGACCTTTTTATTTCTTCAAATTATGTGGATTGTTATTATTAGGGTAATGATTTTTTTTTATTTTTTTTTTGTAGAATTTGGCCTATGGTCACTTCGAAAGGGTGCCATTAATTAAGAAATACAAGTGCTAATCTTGTCATCATAGACTAAGGCCCCGTTTGACCATGAAAATTATTTTTTCCTGGAATTAGAGTTGGAGTTGGAGTTGGAGGTGGAGTTATGTTTAACCATGAATATAAATTAAAGTTATTTTTGAAATTTTGTAAGAGAAGTATGAGCAAAAAAAGTGAAAATAAGTAAAACTTGTTTTCACTTTACCAAATAATTTTTCGAAATTGTAGTTGAAAAATTCATGACCAAACGCAACGTGTTTTCGCTTTTTTCACTAAAGTGAAATAATTTTTTGGAAAAAAGGAAAAAATTTCTATGGTCAAACGGCTACTAAATCTGGCAATTATGACCCATTCGCTTGGAATTATTTTTATTGAGATACTAATAATTTAATTTGTTGGCATAGTTTATGTGTTTTCATATCATAGGTTAGGGTAAGCGTGCTTCTTTAATAGGCAAGTACTTCAATTATCAATGAAGGGTTTTAATTTATAAAAATAAAATAAAAAAAATAATAATGATAAAAAGAGTAAATGTATATTATATTAAATAAATAAGAGATAACGTGTATAAGAATTAGTAGTGGATACATGAACTAATTATTAAAATCTTGTTAAATTATTAATTAATTGAAAAACTAAGATGTTTTATACATATGTCCAAGCATATGTATATTCGCTAAAAAAAAAAAATCAGGTTATTAGAGTGACTCTACTCCTCATTATATTTTGGGCATATGTTTATCTCTGATCAAGTTATATTCTTAGGATGATTATATATATATAACTTATAATTTTAAAAATCTTTTAAAGTAACAATAATAAAAAGAACTTTAACAAAAGCAACTTTGAAAATGATACAAGCAAACAACGAATTCGTACATGGTCGGCATTTCAAACAAACTTAGGTTGTATATTATAAAAATATTTGACAAAAGGGAATAGATGACTTAAATAAATTATTCCAAAGTAACAATTTTATGTGTATTATCCAGTAATTCTGCATTAGCTCGCTTTTCCTAATCATATATATATATATATATATATTGATAGTTGATACCGACGCATATCCACAAGCAATAAAAATTAAAATCTGTTTCGTTTAGAAAGATATTGATTTTTATGCACAAACATTTACAACTTGTTTGAATGGTTGTGTTACTTATCATAGAATTTGGCTCGTAGAAAATTATAGGTGGTCATTTGGTTAAGAGTAAAATTATCTTCAAGACTATAATCTTTTCTATTATTATAGGATGTGCAATACCAATAAGGCTAGGTATAAATGAATTATATAAAAACACTCACTAAACAAGAAGTTGGTTAGGTGATTTTAGGTTGATTTTAAGGCTCTCCACTGGTAGGTGTGCTCGAGTTCAAAACTGGTTGAGGAGATTTAGTGTGCTCGAGTTCAAAACTGGTTGAGGTGATTGATTTTTTTTTTGTAGTAAGCACCCGCACTCCTTAAATTCTGGGTCCACCACTGTCCATAGGTGAACTCTTTGTCTTCTCGAATGAGATTCCCTTCGAGAGAATTTCTTAAATAATTAATCAAGGTTTGAAATTTTCTTCAAATATCATTTATGTTTCATTTAGAATCATAATATCACTCAACTATTATTATTTTTTTCCGCAAAAAATATTAAATACTGCAAAAGTATTCTTCTCTCTTAGTTTGCATGTTATGTCATTAAAATCACATTTTTAAAAATTATAAACTATTTAATTTATCAAACTCATTTAACCAAATTATAACTTTATTTTTTTGAAAAAAATACATTACTTTAATTTTCATGTTTAGGAATTCTTTACCACACTTGTAGTCTTTACCATATTATTTTAAATGAAAATTAAAATCCCTAGATAGCTTATTTAATTTAGTGATATTATTTTCTTTAGGAAATAATTAATCTTTGTAGATAATTATATATAAAAATCTGAATGATCATCTAGAAAAACAACTCTAGATAAAAAGTATAAATACCAAAGTATGAGAATTTCTTCTTAATAAATTAATGTCTATTGTTTTTTTAAAAAATAAGATTATAATTTTGATTAAATGAGTTTGTTGAGTTAATATGTTTATTATCTCTTAAAAAATGATGGTTTATTGATATAACATGCTAATTAGAAGAGGAGGAGACTTTTGAGGTATGCAATAATTTTTTTGAGAAAAATATTGATAACTGAGTGATATTATTGTCTTAGCAAAAACATAAGTATTTTTTATAAGCGACTTCAAAAACATGTATAACAATCCAAGAAAATAACTTTAGAAAAAATGAAAAGTTCAAGTAATGGTAAAAAATTTCTAAGAATGAAAATTTCTTCTTAATAAATTAATATATTTTTTTAGAAAAGAATAAGAATATAATTTTGACTAAATAAGTTTGATGAGTTAAATAGGTATATTATAAAAAAAATAGTTTGACGACATGGCCTCCCAATTAGAAGAGAAGGAGCCGTGTGAGATATTTTTTTTTAGAATAATAATGATAGTTGAGTCATATTATTACCTCTAAAAAAACAAAAATATTTTTTGTAGGCAATTTTAAAATATGAGTGACCATTGAGAAAAATAACCCTTGAAAAAATATATGTCAAGTTTTAATGCCGATAAAATTTTCTAAGTATATTTAATAAACTAATGCATTGTTAAAAAAATTATAATTATAGTTTGATTAAATGAGTTTGGTGAGTTAAATAGGTTTAAATATTTTTGTAAAAAGAGGTTTTAATGACATGATATGCCAATCAAGAGAGAAGAAGACTTTTAAGATGTTTAATATTTTTTAAGGAAATAGTGATATTGTAATCCTAAATAAAATATAAGTGATACTTGAATAAAATTTCAAGACTTGAGGACGATTTAAAAAAAGGATAATTACATAACTTAGCCAATATTGACTCTGAATTACCTTATTTAACATAGTTTCAATTAATTACAATTCCTAGCCTCCTCTTGCCTATTAATTTTTCATAATTACAATATATAGCCTCTCTCATGTATTTCTTCTTTTTCTCTATTTTCTATTACTTTTTTTTTTCCAATTTTTTCCTTCTTTTTTGTTTTCTTTTTTTTCTCTCTTTTTTCAATTTTTTCTTTTTCGTTTTTTTTTTTTCATTTTGTCTTTTATTTTCTTTTTCTTCTTTTCCTTTTTATTTTTTCTCCTTCTATTTTTTTTCTTTTGTTTTTTTCTCTATTTTCTATTACTCTTCTTCTTTTTTTGTATTTTTTCTCCTTTTCTCACATTTTTTCTCTTTTTTTTTTCCTTTTTTTTTCTCCTTCTTTTCATTTGTGCGAACTAGCAAACATAAATACAAGTGTGAACTATAAAATATAAATACAAAGGTGAATTATAAAATACAAATACAAGTGGGAACTATAAAATACAATTACAAATGCAAACTATAACATATAGATACAAATGTGAACTATCATTTGCATTTTTTAATTATTGAAAAGGAACGATTGATTTTCTTTTTACGAATATTTATTTGTATTTATTTATACAAGTTGTATTTATTGATACAAATAAATACAATTCAAATTTTTATAAAAATACACTATGTATTTGTATTTTTAAAATCATTGGTTTCATTTATTTGTAATTGTATTTGTATCAAGTGATATTTATTTATTTACAAATACGAATAATAATTTTGACATACAAATACAAAAACGGTACATTTGTATCAAATGATACATTGCATATTTATATATTTTAGAATCAAGAAAATACAATTAATGCATTTACTTGTTTGTATACAAATACAAATGATAAATTGTACATAATCACGGCTAAATACAATATGCAATCAACTTACAAATACAAATACAAAATAATTCTTTAAAAATAAAAAAACATCGACGAAAATAGAATACAAATACAAATATAATCTAAATATACAAACACAATAAAATCATAATACAAATATAATCTAATATAACATAAAGTCAATTATAAAATACAAATACAAAACAGTTCTTTAAAATACAAGTGTGAATTATATAAAATATAAATGATGGTGCGAACTAACAAATACAAATATAAGTGCGAACTATAAAATACAAATATAAACGCGAACTACAAAATACAAATACAAGCGCGAACTTTAAAATACAAATACAAATATAGTTGTATCAATGAATACAAAATATAAATGATGTTGTGACTACAAATAAATAAATAATTATGGTATTTACATTATCATCAATGACTTGTGCTCGAGTAGTTATATTTTTTAAAAATACAAAAAATATAAAATAGAACAAAAAACTGATAAAGAAAATAAGTACAAAAAAAAAGATATAGAAGAGAGATAAAATATATAAAAAAAATGGAAAAAATAAAAATAGGAAAAATTAGAAAAAATAAGAAGAAAAAATGAGGAAAACACGAAAAAAAAAATATAAAAAAAAAATAAAAAGAAAAAAAATGGTAGTGTTTTTGGCAAGACTAAATATGTAGTGTATTTATGTTTTTATTAATACAGACCACTAAGTAAAAGTGAATACAGCGGCCGTGAATCGAATACAACAGCTAAATGGTACTGTATTTATATTTTATATGAATACAGACTATTGATAAAATCGAATACAACTGGCGTAAATTGAATATAGCGCCTATAAAATTGAATATAGCGGCTATATGATAATTATGTAAAATATGACTATGAAAGGTGAGTTTTCGAGCCAATTGTAGCTATTTTTGAAAGATCCCCATTAAAAAATTCACAACTTTTGGTTTAGTTTTGCTAAATGGTACAATAGATTGATTACATGTGTCATTGTCATTTATGAATGAATGAGATTTACTTTTACATTAAAATTGAAAATGTTAAACCCTCAGCTGCCGTCTAATTTACGGTTATTAAATCTACTAGATACTTTAGCCCGTGTCAATACGGGCCTAATATATGTTATTTACGTTATATCAATTAATGTAGTACAAATAATATTTGGAGTGTCAATCAAATTTATATTAATATAAATTTTTAAATAATTAAAGTTGTTAATCATTGTAATTTATAGTACCTTTTACATAATTTAGTAATTTATGTTACTCGCTTTATCCCAATTTTAGAATTTAGAGATCAGTCAATCAAATTTTTACTAATATCTTTTTAAAAATATTTTAAGTTCTTAATCGTTGTGACTTTAATATCTTTAAATCTAATTTCAAATAATTTATGTTACTTTCTTTATCGTAATTTACGTGACACTATTAGAATTTCAAAAGTTAATCATATTTTTTACTCTTTGTTTTTAAGATATTAATAGTTATGACTTATAATTATTTTTTTGCATAATTTTTAAATATATAATATTTTACCAAAATAAAATAAATAAAGTACTAAATTTTCAAAACATGTTAAATTTGAAAACATCATTTGGATCAACAAATTACTAAATTAAAACATGCAAAATATAAATGCCAAAACTACCCCCGAATTTATGTGACACAAATATAATTTAGATAATCAATCATATTTTTAATATGTTTTAAATATTTTAAATTGTTAGCTATTGTAATTTATAATATTTTTTATATATAATTTTTAAATAATATATGTTACTCTCCTTATCCAAAATTTTGTGGCATTGGTAGTCAATTATATTCTTAAAGTAATTTAAACTTTTAATTATTATGATTTATAATACTTTTTCTTCTATTCCAATTTAAGTGACACTGAAATAAATTCAAGAATCAATCAAATTTTATGATTGAAGCAGCGAAGTGGATCTGTTCTAAATGACTTATAATACCTAATTAGAAGTGATATAACAAAATTACTATAAGAAAAATGAGTCTCATATAAGATGTCATGTTAATTTAAAACATCATAAATTAATTTATTATTTTATGTCAAATTTATTTTTTGTTAAATATTATTATTTTTTTAATACCTAAATAACTTATAATAATTAATTAGAGATTACATAGTAAAATTACGGTTCAAGCAGCTGAAGCAGACATGTCATAAATGTCTATTTTATCTTTTTTTTTAATTAAATATTAGTAGTAATTATTATATGTAAATGTCTTACAATAATTAATTTAGGGTAATATAGTAAAATCATGGAGCAAACATACTTGTGAAAAAAATTTAAATGAGTCAGATATGATAGCCTATTAATTTAAAACATCAAGAATTAATTTATCATTTATGTCTATTTTATTATTTATTAAATATTATTAAATTTTTAATACCTAGATGACTTATAATAATTAATTAAAAGTGATATAATAAAACTACGATTGAAGCAATTGAAACAGAAATGTCATAAATTTTTACTTTTTTATTAAATATTATTATTTTTTTAATATATAAATAACTTAAAATAATTAATTAAGAATAATATTTTAAAATTACGGAGTAGCTAAAACAGATGAATAAGCAGACATGTTGACAAAGAGCTGCCTGCTTCTTCACACTTATTAATAGTAGTAAAAGTAATAATATTCAAAGTAAAAAATGATACCTATCAAATTATTATAAAACATGGATTTCAAATTATTTTTAATTTGGAGGAAATGTTGGTGGACTGTAATAAATCAAGGGGCCCATATTTTCATCTGATGAAATGCTGTGTATGTTAGGGGTGTTAAATTAGACGGGAGCCGTGAGTTTTACAATTTTAATTATTTTTTAAAAAATATTTTTCTCATTTTAAAATAGTTGATCCTTATTAACTTGATATTTTTCTAAAAAGATACGTATTAGAGATTTATTTTATCAAATTAATATTATTAATTATGTTTTAAAAAAATAAATTTGAGGATATATATTTTATTTAATAATTTAATGATAAAATAATATTAAAATAATATAATAATATTCTTTTAATTTAATTAAAAAATTAAATTAAAATAAATATTTTTTAAAAGAGGTCACATTAATTGAAATGATACATGTAACCAATCTATTGTATCATTGAGCAAAACTAGACCAAAAGTCACTGGAGGGGATCTCACCCGAGAAAATTGAAGGAAAGATGTCTTTAAAGTCTTGAATGAAAGACTGGTGACATTGACCAACTTAATGGGTCAAACATAATTAGGAAACTTGATTAAGTTAACTGTGGACTTGATTAATATTTTTAAAATTTTCTAATCTTTTCAAAATACAAATCAACCCATACCCTTCTCCTCCAAATCTACCCCGTCTCTCCTCTCTCTCTCTCTCTCTCTCGACAGTCTCTCACAACTCTCTCCCAACCAATAGTTCTGCAAAATTTCTCTCTTTAATCTCCGACGACAAATAGCTGGGCGAGTTCCTTTTCGACTTTCAACCGTCAATCGACATGAAGAAAAAGAGAAACTTGAGCCAACTTCACCGGTGACAACAACTTCGAGTTCTTCGTCGTCCTATTTCTTCTTTCACAGGTAAAAAAATATCTCTTTTTAGTTATGAAGAAACAAAGGAACTTGAGCTAACTTCTATCCTAGTATTGGTTAACAATTTCAATATTTCTTGATTAAATTTGAAATGTAGATTGAATAAAACCCTAATTTCTGACATTTCTTCTCTACTCTTTCCGGTGTGAAATATAATTTTTTATTGTTATTTAGTTCTTGTTGTCGAACTATTGATTCAATTTATTAGTGATTTTTGATCACCGTTGATGTTCTTAGTGTGTGTGTTGTGTTGGTGTTGCCGGGTTGGTTTGTTGTTTTTTTGGAAAAAATGGTGTTGCAACAGATGAACCATCTGACGCAACAGATTAACCATCTAATTCGACAGATTAACCACCTGATGCAATAGATAAATCATCTGATGCAACAAGTAAGTTAATTGAAGCAACAGATAAACCATATGATGCAATAGATTAACCATCAAATGCAACAGATTAACCTTCTGATCCAACAGATAAATCATCTGTTGCAACACATGAAACATATGATGCAACAAATTAAACATCTAATGTAACAGTTGAATAGAACAGAACATTCATCTGTTGCGACAAACGACTCTTCTGTTTGGAAGAAATCTAAACAATATTTATCCAACAGATAACTCATTTGATAACAGATGAGTAATCTGTTTCAACAGATGTATGGCTTATTTTTATTGTTTCCGATGAATTACTCTTTCGCTGTAACGGTTGCTTATAGGCTACAACATAAAACCTACCTGGTGTAACAGATAAGTGATCTATTTTTATTGTTTCCAATAGATTACTCATTCGCTGCAATAAGTTGGTTATATGCTGCAACAGATATCCTACCTGGTGCAACAGATCAGTGATATATTTTTATTATTTCTAACAGATTACTCATCTGCTGCAATAGGTTGGTTATATACTTCAATAAATATCCAACCCGGTGCAACAGATCAGTGATATATTTTTATTGTTTCTAACGAATTACTCATCCGCTGCAACAAGTTAATTATATGCTATAACAGATATCCTACCTGGTGCAACAGATCAATGATCTATTTTTATTGTTTCTAACGGATTACTCATCTGCTGCAATAGGTTGGTTATATGCCGCAACAGATATCCTACCTGGTGCAATAGATGTGTGATTTGTTGGAACTGTTATTTTACTGTTGTACACGTTTGATTTACTAGTATCCCTTTTTAACGATGCATTAATTAATTATAATCTATTTTATGTTCCTGAAAAATTTAGATAATATGACTCCCAGAAGAAAAAAAATCGAATTAAGTCCAAGTAAAGGAACAAGTGGAGCAGCTAAGCTATATCCACCACTCTATGAGCTTGCTTTGCAAGCGCTATCTCAATCAGGAGCACAAGATAATGAACATGAGGAGGAGGAATATTTCAAAAGAGAAGATCCAAATGCTAATATCCCTTCCACCGAAGAGAGGGTCAAAACCTTCAGCATTGATAGTTCTCACAGTGCGATGGTGTCACAAATTTAACGGGTGATTTCGTGGTTAAGTCAGCCATGGGAAAATATTTTGATGCCTTCAAAAAAATACTTTGAGAACAAAAATTAGATGTTTATTTCAGGGACAACTGCTTTAGGAAATATCTTGATTTGTCGGAGGACAACAATGCTCGTTTCCAGATGAAAATGGTATATGATCTTCTCAAACGTAGGTTTATGTATGAAAACAAAGATAAGATAGATGAGGTATGGATAAATTACTGTGGCATGCCTATTTGTTTTGGTTGGAAGGAATTTGTCATAGTTACCAGACTAAAAAGTTATCCTCCTTCTCAAGTTATACCTATTCTAACCCAAAAAAAGCACCTCGCACACCTAAAAAAGGCAAAGACAAGTCGAGTGATCGTGATGACCTGGTGCCTCTTATTGGTTCAAGCTTCAAAAATAAAAATTTAATAGAAGCGTTGAAAGGTAAAAGACTCTCAAAGAAGCACAAGCTATCGTTGTACTTGGTTTGATTTGAACATAATGTTCTTTGGCGAGAGACGTTAAAAACAACATAAGCGTTGGTGTAATAAAGATCTCCGAGGATCTTAAGTCATTTAACATCTATCCTTGAGTTATGAAAGCTTCAAAATGATTGTCAAATATTTGTTGACTCCGCTAATGCCAAAGACAGTTAACTTATATGGCTTTCCATGGGCATACATGATAAATGTTTCTTTCTTTTATTATGATATGATTCATTTTTTAAATTCGATAATGGTTTTTATTTAGTAGCATTATTTTATAGGCTTGGACATTTTAAGTCATTCCTTATTTGAGAAACAAGTGAACTACCTGGAGGAAGTTTCCTGCCAAGAATCTTGAGATGGTTGTCAGCCCAAACTGATAAAAATTCCAAATTTATTGATCTTTTCAACTCCAAAGGATGCAGTAAGTATAATTATAATTAAGTTTTTATTTTAATTAATGATTTTTTGAATGATCTAATCATCATTCTAATATATGTAATGATTTATGTTAGATTGTGCATCCGTCCCTTTTTCCGACCAATCGAGAGTTGAAGAGACCATCTTTTCTTACTTTATGGTCTGTGCAAACTTTATCGGACCCTAAGGTCATTGATCGAATAAAAATAGAATTGTTTGGAGCAACAACCATCACAAGAAATAATTTTGGAGGGTGGACTTGTTATTGTTAATGGTCTGGTGGTGGTAGTGGTGCTGCTGTTGGGGATAATGATGCCCCTCTTATAGTTTTTAAAATAAATCATTATGAGTGTGATCATACTGGTTATACAGATTTTGCATCTCCTCGCGAATGTTCTACATGCAAATGTGAAGACTGTAAGACGAAGTATGACGTAGAGATTAATGCTATTAATACATTAACTGCTTCTGTAAAGGAATTGACATCTAAGAGGGGTGTCATTCTATCAAAAGGATTTCATATCCATCCACTACATTATTGATTAAGGCTAAGAGTAGAAGGAAAGTAATTTTTAAGGCATTATCAAACATCCAAAAAGAAAATTTACAACTCATATGTTCATATTACATTATTGAGCAATGTACAAGGGCTACAGTAGAGCAGCATGAACTGAAGCAGGTGTATATATATCGTCTGTTCCAACTAACTGACATGCACATCTGTTTCAAAGATGACACATCTGCTAAAAATTATCAAACAGATATATACATCTGTTGCGACAGTTGACTAACCTATTACATCAGATACAATATCTGTTGCAACATATGTCTCATTTATTTTAGAAAATCAAATAGCTCTATGTACCATTTTTATTTGTACCAATAGATGACCTATCTGATGCAATAGATGGATCATCTATTGGGATAATTTAAATTAAGACTTCCTACTGTTTTAATTTTTCCAAACATATGAGTCATATGTTGCAACAGATGGTTCATCCGTTGAAAATTATCATATAGGACTTCCTCATGTTATAATTTATCCCAACAGTTGATCCATCAGTTGCAATAAAAATATAATTTGTTTGGGACAATTTGAAAATAGGAGGAAGACCTGTTTGATTTGCTGAAATAGATCAGTTATCCTTTTCCCTTTTCTTAATCTTTGTGATTAGCATTGACCAATTCTGTCTTTCCAGGTGGATTTCACAGTAGAAGCTACTGCCGAACAACATTGACAATATACTACTCTTTTTATGGAAATACAGAGAAGAAAAAGTGCAGAAACAGTACGCAAGCGACATTAAAGATCCACGACGACTAAAGTCGAATTCCATAGCACCGTATTGAGTAGATCTTTATAGCTTGAGTCTGTCAAAGTAATAAACTCACCCATCCTTAGAAATTATTGGCATCAAAACTTAAATTGTTGATTTATTATTGAGATCATTACCTAGAATAATTTTTTTACATTTCATTTTAAATTGGAATTTCTGAAGGATTCGATATATTTTATGTTGTTTATGAATTTTTTTTATCCTTGGATTTGAACTTATTAATTGAAATGGAATGCTAGATTCATATATTGCAACAGATACCTTATCTGTTGAAACAGACAAAATATCTGTTGGAAAATATCAAACAATTTTAGGCATATGTTGCAACATGTAGGTCATCTGTTGGCAATTATCAAAAAAGTCTTCCAACTGTTGCAACAGATTAGACCAGGATATAAACATCGACATAATACAATAAATGACCAATCTATTGCAACAGATAAATATTTGTCTGAATGGATAGAATATATTTTACAATAAATAAATAATCTGTTGTATTATAAAAAATTTAACTTTCACCAGACAAAAAAAATTGCCACTACATGTAATGTAAAGTGAAGTAACTTGAAATAAAAAAGGCGAAACCCATTGACAGGTACCTAAAGTTGCAGCAATCTTTCACTTTGGCACCTCAAGTAGACAACGTTTATTTTAAACACCTAAAATAGGCATCAAATGTGTCAGTTTATCACTTTTTTCCCTTTTGACAGCTCGCGTGTAATTCACGCAACCAAGGCTCGTTGAACCCTCCTTTTTGCTGACTTAGCGTCTGATTTGGCCCCTAAAGGTCTTTTTTTCCCTCCATTGTATTATATATTCATCTTCTTCCTAAAATTTAACCCTAAAAATCTTATTATTCATCATCTTGTTTTTATCTATCCAAATTCTTCAAATTATTTGTGTTTGGTATTCTTCATCTTTTCAAACCGAGCTTGACAATATCGAGCTCATCTTTCACTATTTTTTGTGATAAAGATTTTCAATATTGTAATTGCGGTCATGAAGCTCTATTGAAGACTTCTTGGACTCAATAATATTCAGGTCGTAGGTTTTTTACTTGTAAGATTTCAAAGATAAAAAAAATAACATCGTCGATGGCAGGTTCGTTGCAGTCATAAACCTTGATTTTTTCCTCATCGAGTAGTATCTCAACATCCCGATAAAGTATGCAGTCCACTTTCATGACTACAAAAATTCTCTTTGCCTCGTTTCATCTCTTGCCGTGTGGATTTGGCCTCTCCCCTTTAACATATTTTTTCATTTCTCCATCCCAGTCAAATGTAGAAACTAACGAATCAAATACCGCGCTATAGGCTGACGCTAGATCATTGAGTTGATCATAATTACCCTTTAGCTTCTCTCAGAAGTCGAGATCCATTATCCTATCGACAACATAATAAGCTTTCGGGTATGCTAATTGCCTTTTCCGCATGAGGCAAAGAATTTCATCAACATACTATGATATAAGAAGTCAATTTTTAAATAGGTTAGCAATTGTAAAAATACAACTAATGGTCCAGCTGTTGTATAGGGTTATCTAAATCAATCCAACGCAACTTATGCAACAGATGGATAATAAGTTGCAATAGAACCACTACTAGTTGCACCAGAATACCCAGTTGTTGCAACAGATTTTACATCTGTTGTGTAGCTTCTTCTTCATGGAATATATTAGAAGGCTAGGTTAGGAAAAGTAAACTTACCTTATTCTCGTACCGCATACGCATATCTATCATAATATTGAAGTCTTAGGGGGAAAGAGAGGCTTGGGGTGATCTGGTGCGCCTCGCTTGACATTCTTGGCCCGTCGTAGATCCCTCTTCTTTTTGGCGCCAAGTTCCACGTATATGTCGACCTTCTTCAATGGCCCTTGAACTTTAATATTTTTTAATTTTTAACTAAAGAGTACGTCGCTGATTGCTCTTTCCTTCCTCTTAACCGCCATTGTAGGAATGTATATCTCTCTCACCTTCTTGGATGGTATGACACCCCTTTTGGATTTGAATTCCTCGATAACTTTAGCGATAGCCTCTACCTTTTCAAAAAGTTTATCCTTGCTGTCCTTGCACTCTTCGTATTTACAACGAGAACACAAGGATGAAGAGAGGTGAGAGGGTATGGTGTAAGGGTAAGATAGACCTGTGTAAAAATAAGAGGGACCTGCGAAAGAGGTATTTTCAAACATATTTTTTTTTTAGCATCAACGTGCTCATCATCACGAGTGGTAGCAGCATCAGCATGCCTGCCACCAACACCAACTACTCCACCAGAAAAGCACCCATATCTGCTGCAGTAGGTTGGTCAAGAATAGCCTCAACATTAGGATGACCTTGCCTTACTGCTCATCTTATGGTTGTTGCTCCAGCCAATTCCTTCTTTATCAACTCCACCGTTGGGTTTGCTGTAGTATCAACAAGACCTAGAGTAATAAAAGGAGTTATCCCCAACTCCTGCTTAGTAGGCATGATCTATGGATGCACAACCTATAAAAAAGACAGATACATTTAAATCATATAATATAGCAATTTTTACAGTTGGGTTACAAGTTAACACAAAGAACTTATGCAACAGATGATCTGTAGGTCGCAATAAATTAATAATATATTGCATCATATTACCCATCTATTGCATAATTTTCAGTAGATGGTTAATACATTTGAGTCGAGTTTAGAGAACCAAAGCAACAAATGAGTAATCTGATGCAAAATATCAATCATCTGTCCTAATAGATTACCAATTTGTTGCACCAGTTGGCTCAAGATGGGTAATCTATTGGGTTACATAGTATGCAATGGATGATCTGTATGTTGCAACAGATTAATAATATGTTGCATCATATTACTCATTTGTTGCATAATTTACAGTGGATGGTTAATCTTTTAGAGTCAATTTCAAAGAACCAAAGCAACAGATGGGTAATCTGATACAAAATATCAATCATTTGTCGCAACAGATTACCCATTTATTACACCAGTTAGCGCAAGATGGGTAATCTATCATAATAGATGCCCCATCTAGTGTAGCAGATATAACATCTGTTGTACCAGATATAACATTTGTTCAATATCTTTTATTGAGTCAAATTATTTTACTTGAAAGAACATGTTCTGGATCATTTAGAGGGTTAAAGAGATTAACCTCCTTAATTCTTGTGTTGTTCTTTGCCTCCACCACCTAAACATCCTTGGATGAGAAACATCATCCGGGTAATCACTTACCTTCTTTTGGAGGGGAGGAATGGCTTCAAATGTCCAAGCCTAAAAAATTTAAACAGGAAGCAATAAAAAAAATTCATAATAACTATATTCAATATAAATTAATAGATGAGTAAAAATAGTGATTAATTTTACCATGAAAACCCAAGAAAAACCATATAATGTGATCGTCTGTGGGGATAGCTTTGTCATTAAATATTTGACAGTCAAGTAGAAGCTATCATATCCCAGGGTTAATTGTTGAATTTATCAAAATCCTCAGCACGCGCCAACAAATTATCTTCTATGACCTTGTTAACGTCTCTTTCCAATATAACGAAATGGGCAAATCAAACTGAGCACAATTTCTCCCTGTACTGCTTTTTTATAGTTTTATACTTGATATCTATCATCAAATCCGATGCTTTGTAGCCACGTCCAGCAATGTCCAACAACCCATTTATTTTTTCCTTGTATTTGTTGATTTTACTGGGTGGTCGCTGGGACAATGCCTTCCCTCTATTTGATTGTGGTAGTTTAGCTGTACTGCTTGCCTTAGACCTTTTACGGGGTGTTTTCTTGGCGACAGGTTCTTCTGGATGAGCGCATCTCAAGCCCGTCACTATGGCAAACTCTTGCAAGCCAAAAAAATTGGCATACCATAGTAGTTGGTCCGGATTTCATCCATCTTTTTGCCCCTCTCCTCTGAATCTTTATCATCCCCCACATAATTGATCCTACACTTGAGATGACTATATACCATCCTCATCTAGAAGTAGGCAGCATGGTCCTCAGAAAGCTCAAGAAAGCGTCCAAAGCAGCTCCTCTTAAAAAGTCTGTCTATTTTTTCATTCTTCATAATAGTCCTAAAATAATTAAAATATTACCCCTAACTGGATTTTAAGTACAAATTCACCAGTAAGTTCTGCAGGGTCATCTATCGACATCACAAGTTGAAACTTGTCAATACTAATAGTTTTGACAGGACCATGCTGGGATGTCGATATTAATTGATGCCCCATTGGTGATCCATTATCATCATGTTGATGATCATCCTTTTTCTCACTGTCTACTTTCTTCTCTTTCTTACTTTCATTTTCTTAATCACCATCTACAGACCCTTATCCAGCTTCCTCAATATTGTTTTCATATCTCTCCTCAACGTCACTTTTCCCTGACTGAGATAGTTCAGGAAGCTTCTCCAAATCCCTCTGTACTGTAGCCTACTTTGTTGGGTAGTCAGAAGTTGATCCACTTTTACTTTCTTTTCTTTTGAGAGACATATTTTACCTACAAACAACAGAAAAACAAAAATTACATTACAATTTCTGTATGCATAAATTTTTAAAAATATATTACAAACACCACCAATACCGACACACTAACAACCACCCCAAACACCACCAACCAATCCCACAAACACCACGAATGCCGACACACCAACAACCACCACAAACACCACCAATACTGACACCACCAATAGCTACCACAAACACCACTTACTAATTCCACCACAGTCAATGAAACACTGTGACAAAAACTAGGGTTTTATCAGGTTCTTCCTGCGATTTTACCATCAAGACTCAAAATTATTAACTATTTTTGAAGATAATATAACTAAAAGTCTTTTTACTTCATTAACTAAAAAACCCTAAATTTTAGAAAAAAAACAAATATAAAACTCTTCTCGAACTTTGTTACCTATGAATACAGAGAAAAATGACGAATACAAACAAGAATAAAGTAAAAAATAACACTTATGTGGTTGGAAATGGGAAGAAAATTGATATGTTGTGAGAGGTTGAGCAATATGTTGAGTAGTTATTGTCTGTATTATTGAGAGAGAAAGAAAAGAGCATGAACTCGAGATTTAAAATGATGAAACTTTTTTCCGAAAACAGATGATTTATATGGGTTGATTTGTATTTTCGAAAAGAATGACAAGTTTTGAAAATATTAATTTGGTCCAAATTGATCTTAATTATTTTTAGCTAAATCAATTTAGGTATTAGCTTATAATAATTAGTTAATGAGAATCATTTCATCTCAGAGTGATAAATCGACAACTTGGGTCGGGAGGAACACAACACCAACACCAACACCAACACCATACAATTGCAAAAATCTTAATTGAAGTTGTAGTTGACCCTATGTATTCGTCCCTTGATCTAGCTAAATCAATTTAGGTATTAGATTAAATTAGTTAATGAGAATTATTTCATCTCAGAGTGATCGATCGACGACTTGGATCGGGAAGAATGCAACACCAACACTAACACCAACACCATACAATTGCAAAAGACTCAATTGAAGTTATAGTTGACCCTATGTACTCGTGCCTAGATCTAGCTAAATCAATTTAGGTATTAGCTTATAATAATTAGTTAATGAGAATCGTTTCATCTCAGAGTAATCGATAGATGACTCGGGTCGGGAGGAACGCAACACCAACACCAACACCAACATCATGCAATTGCAAAAGACTCAATTGAAGATGTATTTGACCCTATGTACTCATCCCTAGATCAAGCTAAATTAATTTAGGTATTAGATTATAATAATAAGTTAATGAGAATTGTTTCATATCATAGTGATCGATCGATAACTTGGGTCGAGAGAAATGCAATACCATGCAATTACAAAAGATTCAATTGAATTTATAGTTGACCCTATGTACTCGTCCCTAGATCTAGCTAAATCATTTTAGGTATTAGCTTATAGTAATAAGTTAATGAGAATCGTTTCATCTCAGAGTGATACATCGATGACTCGAGTCGGGAGGAACGCAACACCATGCAATTGGAAAAGACTCAATTGAAGTTGTTGTTGACCCTATTTAATCATCCTTAGATCTAGCAATATCAATTTACATATTAGCTTATAATAGTAAGTTAATGAGAATCATTTCATCTCAGAGTGATCGATCGATGACTCAGTTCGGGAGGAACGCAATACCAACACCAACACCATGCAATTGCAAAAGACTCAATTGAAGTTGTAGTTGACCCTCTGTACTCGTCCCTAGATCTAACTAAATAAATTTAGGTATTAGCTTATAATAATAAGTTAATGAGAATCATTTCATCTCAAAGTTATCGATCGATGACTCAGGTCGGAAGAAATGCAACACCAACACAAATACCATGTAATTTGAAAAGACTCAATTGAAGTTGTAGTTGACCCTATGTACTCGTCCCTAGATCTAGATAACTCAATTTAGGTATTAGCTTATAATAATAAGTTAATGAGAATCGTTTCATCTCAGAGTGATCGATCGATGACTCGGTTTGGGAGGAACTCAACACCAACACCATGCAATTGCAAAAAACTCAATTAAAGTTGTAGTTGACCCTATGTACTCATCCCTAAATCTAGCAAACCTTAGTTTATTCCAAATACTAGTTTATACCATGCAATTGTATAAAAATAAATATTCAACCTGTTGCAACAGGTGGGGAATCTATTGGAATTTACCAAAAATAGATTATTGAATATGTTGCAACAGGTAGGTAATCTGTTGAATTTATCAAACAGATTATTGAATATTTTGCAACAGATGACCAAGCCATTGGAAATTTTCAAACAGAAATTGTCATCTGTTGCAACAGATGACTTATATGTTTTAAGATTTTTCTTCCTATTTGAAAGCAATTTCCCGTCCGAGATAAAAAAGATAAAATACTAAGGCGGTAAAAAATATTACTTGGATAACTCAAAAATTTCCTTCTTGAGTAGTCTTATCTTGTCTTTTCAATGTCATTGTCTCCTCATGCCCCTCAAAGATATTAATGAATATTTAAAACCCATCTCTAGAATTCTCTCTCTTTCAGCCATAAATTAACTTAGCTCATCTTTCTCTTTCAGAATTCTCTTTCTCTCCTCTTTAGGGTAATCACAATTATTTCTTTTTTTTCTCTCTTTTCTCTCTTTTCTCTCCTCTTTCGCATGAGGATCCTTTTGAATCTCAATCGATCAATATCTTTTCTTGATTGAAATAGGTGTTCTGATCCTGTTGATTTTTTGATATTGCAGGTATGGTTCAATATTGCTCTTTTTCTTCTCGTCTTCTTCTTTGTATGTTATTTAAATTAGATATTTTCATCTGTTGTTTGTTACTTTATTGGTGGGGTTGTTGTTGGGGGGTGTTGGGGGTGTTGGAACATTTGGTGTTAGTGTTGTTGATGGTGTTGGAACATATGGTGTTGTTTCTTTATTGTTGATACTATTGTTGATGTTGGTGGTGTTGCAATAGTTTTCTCAACTGTTACAACTGATAAATCAACTGTTGGAATAGACCGAGCAACTGATGGAAGAAATTAAACTAGTAGCAAGACTGGTTTGATTTATTCCAATAGATGACCCATCTATTGCAATATGTCATCCATCGGTGGCCCTAGATGCGTCGCCTATTGCAACATATGTCTCATCTATTGAACAGGGGAGAAATTTATTACTTAGATTGCTCATCTATAGCAACAAATTCATCATCTGTTGCAATAGGCGACATATATGTAGCAATCAATTGATGAAATATTGTATCATATTGATCATCTATTGCATTAGATTGATCATCTATTGTATCAGATTAATCATTTGATACATCATATTGGTCATCTATTGCATCAGATTGGTAATCTGTTGCATCAGATTGTTGTAATGTGTTGTATTCATTCAATTTTGTGTTACCCTTTTGTAATGTTCTTTTTGTTCTTATCTTGTTTGACATCAAATGTTTTTCTCTTGTTTGTAGATAAAAGGAACTGAAACTGGATCAACTTTTGCCCAACCATCATTAAAGGCTACAGTGAAAATTGGGTCGAAGAAATAATCTGCTTGCAGATGAAACCACTTTATTTGTGGGTGGTATGTATTACTGATCAACCTATCATAAAAACACACATCCAGTACACTGATTTTGTGAATGTTAGTTCTTTACCTATTAGGCATTAATCCTTCAAACGAGATCCTGCATTTTACAGTTAAGTTTGTTAGGTTTAAACTGGTAAGGCTGAGGGACCAAGTACGTGGTGATGATACCCTGTTACGGTTTAATCAAGATTTTGCTAATGTTTATATCTCAAGTTTGGGAAGGGTTCAAGTTATTAATGATAATGTAAATATCCAATAGTGTTGGGCCGATTTTAAGGGTTCAATGGATTTTTAAAAGGCCACTGAAGCTTCGCACTTCAGCAAACAAGAATAGAAAACCAATAAAAATTCTCCTGGTCCAAATTTATATGGATGGGTTGCACGAGTAGACTATTATAAAACAGAAGGTGATTGGAAGAATACCTATGTGGGAAGGGGGGGTGGAGAAGATCATATATCAACTCAGACCTTATTAAAAAAGAAACACATGGTAGGACGGAAAGTGTAGCAAAACTGGTTGATGAAATTGACATGAAAAATGAAAAAATAACTGAGCTGCAAGTATGAAAGTGTATCCAAAAATAAAAATCCATCGATCGTTCTTGAAAAAGAAAAATGGTGAAGTGGATTGGAGTTGTACACTTTGGTAGGGGTTTGTAACTAGCTAGCGTAGCCTAAATGAAAACCTACAAAATGCAGGACCAGAACTCTAAAGTTGCAGCTTTGCGAGCACCAATAGCTGTAAGATTGTTGGTCAAGAACGGAACCTAAACCAATAACTCCTGAAGTAAAAATATGGTATCAAGCAAAGGTGGCAGTTTCTGAAGGTTAATTTGCATCCCTTGCCTCATGTTTATGGCTCTGGTCAGGTCAAAGGTAGTGAAAACAACAAGGCATGGGATTTCTGCCCAACTTCAGGCCTTTTTGTTTCTACTGTTATTGACCTGATCAAAACCACAAACAGAAGGCATGGGATGCAAGTTAGACTTCAGAAATTGACACCTTGGCTTGATCCCTTACTTTTACTTTAGGAGTTGTTGGTTCAGGTTTCGAGCCTGACCGATAATCTTACCACCATTAGTGCTCTCCAAGCTGGTTCCTTAGAGTTCTCATCCTGCATCTTTGTGGGTCTTCATTTAGGCCACACTCACTAGTTTCAATCTCTAGTAAAGTGTCTAGCTCTAGTCCTCTTTACCATTTTTCTTTTTTCAAAAATGACTGACGGATTTTAATATTTGGATGTACTTTCACATTTGAGGCTCATTCAGTCTTTTCGTCTTTCATGTCAATTTCATTGACCAGATTGGCTAGAAGTTCCTTGCTTGCTTCCCTATGTTTCTTATTTAATAAGGTCTGAGTTGATATATGGTCTTCTCCACCCCTCTTCCTGCACAGGTATTCTTCCAATCACCTTTTACTTTATTATAGTCTCTTCGTGCAACACATCCATATAAATTTGGACCAGGGGAATTTGTATTGGTTTTCCATTCTTATTTGCTGAAGTGCGAGGCTTTGGAGGCCTTTCAAAAGTCCATTGAACCCTTTAAATCGGTCCAATCACTATTTGATATTTATATTTTATCCAAAAACTTAAACCTTTCCCCAAACTTGACACATAAACATGAGCAAAACCATCATTAAATTGTAATAGGGTATCGACCCCACCATCTTGGAACCCTTTGGCCTTATCAGTTCACACCTATCAAACTAAATTGTAAAATGCAGGATCTCATTTGAAGAATCAATGTCTAATCGGTTAAAAACTGCATTCACAAAATCATTGTACTTTATGTGTGCCTATCACGATAGCCTGATCAATGCCGGATAGTGTTTATTATTCACTTTCCATTGTTAAGTAGTGTACAAGACTACGGAGGCTCAAAGGGTAACCATCTTCAATGTCAGAGGACTACATGCCCATCAAGAAAAAATAAGTACTACAAGTCGTGACTTTTTACCTTTTTTGTTTTTAAATCTGTTTATATAATAAAATAGTCACCAATTTGGATTAATTCCCCATCTATTTCAACTGATGAATTAGCTGTTAGAAGAAATCAAAAAATCTCCTCCAACAGATGGTCCATCTGTCACAACAGATAATCCATATATTACAATAGATGTATCATTTGTTGCACATACAAACCATCTATTGCAATCGATGGTAAATCTATTGCAACAATGGGTTATCTGTTGGGACAGATAGATGATCTGTTGTAATAGCTCAATAATAACGGTTATTATTAAGTCTCAAGTCTCAAACCATTTTGAAAAGGTGAGAAGTTCGAATATAAAAGAAAAAGTTGTGTCTTTCCACAGAAAATAAAAAACCATCAGTTTGAATGTAATTAATATAATGGACCCGAACAGTCGTGCCTTTTTGTCGAAACGATCTGTTGTAACAGCTCAATAATAACGGTTGTTATTAAGTCTCAAACCATTTTGAGAAGGTGAGAAGTTTGGATGTAAAAGAAAAAGTTGCATCTTTTCACAGAAAACAAAAAGTCAGCAGTTTGAATATAATTAATACAATGGACCTGAACAGTCGTGCCTTTTCTCCTAACACATTCAAATTTAATCCTCTATAAATAGGTCCCTCCACTTTTATTTATTTCTTGCATTTTACCTTTTCGGATTACATCTTCAACCACTTCTCTTCAAAGATCATATTCCTTTCTCATTGAGGTAAGTTTTTTTTTCTATGTAAATCTACTAGTTCATAGTATACATTGTATTACATTTGGACTCTTTTCTTTACTTTTGTGTTTACTTTTTTTTCGCCAATTCATGCGTGTTCTAAATATGGTTGACACAAATTAGGACGTTGCAATTCTACAAGACACTTTCCGAGAACTTGGGTCGCGGGTTCACGAACTGCGGTGGGAGTTGTCCTCCATGAGAGCCCACATGATCATGGAGATTCTCAAGTTTAGTAAAGTCTTGCTGCTTTCGATTGAAGATTGACCGACTGACAATAATAATGCTACTGCTGATAATAATAATAATTAGAATGTATTTTTTTAAATTCTATAACGGATCTATACCTAATGTATTTTGTTTTTATTTAATGGAAAATTTATTGTTGGTCGACTTTGGCTTTTTAATTCTTTTATAATTTTCATTCTGTCTATTCCTTCTTCTAAAAATGTTAACATGACGGCTGTTGGAGGTAAAGAACAATTTTGAATCCAGTAGCAATAGACATTTTGGCATTTGAGTTCTTTCAACAGGACCATCTATTGGAACATATCGGTTGAATTTTTGTCAACAGATTATCCATCTGTTGGAGGAAAACATTCTAGTTTGATGGAACTGTGTTGTGTTCTTCCAGCTAATGTCCATCTGTTGCCACCGATGGGTAATTTGTTGAAAATAATTATGGTCTGCTATATTTAGTTCATGTTTTGCCTCTTTTATTGATGCAAAGTTATTAAAAAGAATATTTTATATATAATAAATGATAACATCACGTTCACAATAATGATTTAAATATATAAAAGTCCACAACAAAAAACAACACAAGTTTTTGCAATTACAATGATCATGGTGATTACGATCTGGGCATGAAGTTCTTTTATGGCCAATGCGCTTACATACAGAGCACTTTTTTCTTCTTGATGAAAAAAATTCTCCGACTCCATGCCTCCCCTTATATGGATTTCTTCCTAGTTTGATAGTGCTTGGGTCAATATATGAAGGAGGTGTTAATCTCCCCAAAAGCTCTGCAAGAACAACCCAAGATTCTTCAGGAGGTACCAGAGTAATATGCCCACTATATGTCATTGTATATTTTTCCACTGAATAATATGGAGAGAAGTGCTCGTAAATTTTTGGTCCATATTTTTCACTGTATTGAGATAGAAGCACTTTCATAGCATGTGGACAGGGTATTTTGCCCAATTTAAAAACTCTGCACGTACAAGATCTTGTTTGAAGATCGATCGTGGCAACATCACCATGACCGTTGATACTGAACCTATATCTGCTATTTGATGAGATAATAACCTATTCCCCAGACTGATGTTCATTGATAATATTTTTTTGATTTCTAGAACAAATGGGGTTCTTGTGCCCTCGAACTGCACACGCCTTTCATTAAAAAATTGGTCATACTTCTTGTTTGTTATTTCAAACAGAGCTTTGATGGGAAATTCTCTTTCATCGCCAAATAATGAATTCACTAACTCAGCTATGTTTGATGTCATAATATTGTACCTATAAAAAATAATCATATAGTATGACATCATGCAAAACTTGTAACTCAAACAAGACATTAAATTCATAAGAATGTACCTATCCGTCGGACAGAATGCCCGGCTCCATCTCTCAAACCGACACGTACGATATGTTCTGCTGCCTTGAGATGCCCATCCTCTATTTGATTGTAATGGTCTAAAATCTACTTTCTACTATATGCTTTAGTGGCTCTATAAAAAAAGGGTCACGACCCTTTCGTTGTGATAGTTTGTCCGAATGTTCTCTCCAAGATGCCTGATGCAACAACCAAAGTATGTTGAAGTGAAGAAAACTGAACCCATCTTTGGAATACTTGGATGCCTGTCCGAAACAAAACACAACTCTTTAGTATCTTCGATGGAGCTTTGCAGATGTTAAAAAAAATCCATAAGAGGCATCACATTCCTTGTCCGCTACATAAAAAGCAACAAGAAAAATGTGATTCTCCGCATCCTGCGCCACCGCCGCTAGCAAAACTCCATTATACCTGCTCTTTAAGAAGGTATCGTCGATGGCTATGCCTTTTCTCAAATGTCAAAAACCTTGAATCCAAGTACCTTAGGATACAAAAATGTACTTGAACCTTCCGTTTTTATGAACATGCAACACCATCTTACTTCTGGGATTTGTGGACTCAATCATGTAATGGTAGGCATTCAAGACTGCATACCCATGCTCGTGTGTCCCCCTAACCAAGTCCTTCACAATCCCCATGGTCGTATATATCTTACAATAGCTAACCAGGACTCCCAATTCCGTAAGGAGTTGATTGGCCATAACCCTTGTAGAAGAGATTTTGCCATCAGGGAAACTATTCTTGAAATATTTACTGAGGATTTTTGACGTGGTGCGAGGATTTTTGCCCGAGATATGCTCTGAACCACATATGTGATACTTTTTATGTTTATGAATGATGAATCTGTCAACACTTACGTGCTACACCGCTCTCAACCACCACTTGTAGTTTGGATTAGCACATTTGTTGCAAAAGACACTGCTCGAATTAATCACCTTCTTTATTCAGAATTCCTTTTTCAAGCAAGAAATAAATAAAGTGGTAGATAGTTCTTTCTTGTCCTTGAATGACATTCCATTGAAAAAGTCGATCCCGTCGTCTTGAAGATTGCCAGACTATGTCGATCGAGAAAAACTGCCCACCGTATGGGTCGCATCAATGGGCGTAGGTGTTTGATCATCATCTGGAATATTCATGTCTAGATCATCCAACCTATCATCAAAGATGTCTTGTTGTTGTTCTTCTTCTACATTCTAATGCTCATCCTCTCTCATCTTTTCAATCACATACACCCTTTACACTAGCCTGGATGAATCACTAAGATAAGGACACAACCAATCTCGATCGGTTATCTTGAGAGGTAGTACCCTCTGATTTTAGGAGAAGTTGTGCATGTAGCTTATGCCGAGTTCTTTCAGTTGACAATTTAGTCCATAATAGCTGATTATTAAGTTTAAAAATCATCATACGAAACAACACTTTAGACTATCGTAGCTATCGTCTCTATCATTTCACCCTTCTTCCAATGCCATCCATATCGATTGCTCTTCTCGATCTATTTACCATAACAATCCACCCCTGTTGTTATTGATCCCTCTATTAGTGGTACCTAAATAAAGTTATTTATTAAAAAAGTTAATAGTGATTTCATAGTGCCGTACATGAATCCAAACAGATGTGTAATCTGTTGAAACAGGTAAAAAATAAGATGCAACAGGTAAGTGATCAATCACAACAGATTACTTACTTGTTGGGATTCATGTTATGCTCTTGAAGATTATTTCAACAGATGAGTCATCTATTTGTAATGGGTGAATCGTATATTGCAACAGACTATATATCTGTTGGAACAGATGAAGCGTTTGTTGGGATAGATGTTACAGTACTAAGGTACCTTTGAAGCCGATTTCAACAAATGAGTGACATGTTGCAACAAATAATTAACCTGTTGTGATATATGACTTACCTGTTGCAACAGACGATGCGTCAGTTGGAATTAAGTTCAGGTTCAATTGTAACAGGTTACTAATCTGTTACAATAGATATTTATTATGTTTCATCAAATAACTAATTTGTTGCAACAGATGGGTCATATGTTGCAACAAATGACCCATTTGTTCGATTCATATTACGAAACTATAGAACCATAAACATAAATCCAACATATATGTTCTTCGTTGAAACAAATGTTTCATCTGTCGCAACAGATGATTGACCTGTTTAAACAGATGGCTCTTATGTTGCATTCATGTTCGCGTGTTATCGATTGTTGAAAAAACAGCACAATAGCAGTTACACAGATGATAGATTCAACTAAAAATCACAATTTGACTTATCAAAGTCTCCTATGAAGTAATGCCAAAGTGGAAAGTGATGTACAAAATAAAATTTGACCTAAGAAATTGGTCAAATAGCAACAGTAGCGGTAACAAAAACAACAATGATCAACAAGAAGAAGATAAAGATGATAATGAAGTAGAAAATGATGATAATAAAGCAGAAGATGATGAATAAAGTAGCAGCAACAATGAACAACAAAAATCGCTAAACGAGAGAAAACAACAATGAATGAGAAGAGAGAGAAATGCGCCTTTTTTTCCCTTTATTTCCCGTAATATTAGGTAAATATTTGGATCAAAGTATAAATTTAAAAACTTGTGGGATATTCTCAAACTTACCCAACTTTCTTAATCCATAATAAAGTAATTGTCACCTCAACTCAATTATTAAAACTTGAGTCACCTACATCTCATTGTCAAACTTTTTTGTCACTTTTAGCTCAAAGCCCTGTCTCACCCCTTGTCTTCTACTATAGTTAATTAAAAATTTTGAAACTCATCATTTATCAAGCATATATCAAGATAAAAGTAATTGAGTTCCAGCCTTAAAGTGAAGTTACATTAGATAAAAACTGTTTTACCCCTCAAAGTGTGATTTTCCGATGTAAATACTATTTTACTCTCAAGTTAACACCACTATTTTAGTTCAAACTAGTAAAGTGTACGTGCACGTGTATATAACATTAATTAATAATTAATAAATATAATAAAATTATTGTGTACATACAAATTTTTAAAAGTTATGATAATTTTGGAAGAATTGTCTAAACCTAAACAAAGAGAGACTAATGAATTCTACAAATTAACCTTCTTTCCATATATTAATTCTAATTCGAACGTAATTCTTTAAGCAAAATGTAACAAAAATCATATTAAAAGAAAATTAGACAACAAATACTATATTTTTTTTAGAAAAAGAAAGCTCTACTTAGTTGCATTTAAATATTCTCATAGGGGTCTTTTATTCCAATAAAAAAATAATTTACCTAGGAACTTAATTCATTCAAGTTATCGTTATTAAAGAACATAGCTTGATAAATAATTTTAGTTCAAACTTGGGTTGTCAAACATGGGGATTTGGGCTGTAGGTGACAAAAGAGTTTTAAAATGAGGTGTAGGTCACACAAGTCTTAATTATAGAGTGGAGGTGAAAATTACTTTATTATGGATTAAGAAAGTTGGGGACGTTTGAAAATAACCCACAAGTTTGATCCAAATATTAGTTAATATAATAGGAATAGAGGGAAAAGACGTGTTTCTCTCTCTTCTCATCCGTTGTTTTTTCTCTCTCTTCATGATTATTGTTGTTCATTGGTGCTGCTGCTTTATTCATCATCTTCTGCTATATTATCATCATCTTCTTCTTCATTATCATCATCTTCTACTTCATTATCATCTTCATCTTTTTCGTGTCGACCATTGTTGTTGTTGTTGTTACTCCTACTGCTGTTATCTGACCGATTTCTTAGGTCAAATTTTATTTCCTACATCACTTTCACTTTGGCATTACTTCATAGGTGACTTTGGTAAGTAAAATTATGATTTTTATTCAAATTTGTCATCTGGTACATAGTTACTGTTGTTTTTCCAACAATGGATAGAATCCAATCATGAATCCAACATAAGTGCCCATAATTTAAATAGATCACTCATCTAATGCATCGGATGATTAATCTATTGCAACAGAAGATTTATCTGTTACAACAAACTAGTTATCTGTAGCATCAGACTGATTATCTATTGTATCAGACTGCTTATCTGTTGCAACAGATGATTAATCTGTTTGGAATAATACAAATCAGCCCCTGCCGTAAACCCAACAGATAACCAATGTGTTTAAACTCTTATTATTGCTACTAGATTTAAAATTATTTCTTACGTCCAATCGTCGACATGTTTGTTGAGAAGATAATAG
Organism: Capsicum pubescens; assembly: GCA_030864215.1. Taxonomy (NCBI): domain Eukaryota; kingdom Viridiplantae; phylum Streptophyta; class Magnoliopsida; order Solanales; family Solanaceae; genus Capsicum; species Capsicum pubescens. Next base: position 334,242,959 of record CM061548.1, on the reverse strand, counting down.
ATAGAATGAAAATTAAATATTCCCTCCGTCTCCAATAACCCGTCCTTATCTATTGTAACAGATGATTAATCTGTTTGGAACAACACAAATTAGCCCCTGCCACAAATCCTATGGATAACCAATATGTTTCAACTCTTGCGATTGCTATTGGATTCAAAATTATTTCTTACGTCCAATCGTCGACATGTTTGTTGAGAATATAATAGACAGAACGAAAATTAAATACTCCCTCCGTCTCAAATTACCCGTCCCAAATTTCCTAATTTAATTTTTTATTTTACTTGTCTTTTTTCATTAATCAAGAAGAGATAATTTTTTTTTCATGTTTTACCCTTTGCATTAATCACTTTTTCTTTAAATTAAAATGTAAACATCATTTAATAGGGGTCTTATGGTAAACTAGGCATGTTATTAATTATTTTTCTTAATGGATGTGTCATCTCAATTTGGGACGGATTAATTTGAGATGGAGGGAGTATGAATTAAACGTCAAAGCCGTGTAACAGACTAGTTATCTGTTGAAACATATTAGTTATCTGTTGAAATAGACTGCGTATATGTTGCAACATATGAGTAATCTATTTGAAACAATACAAATCAGCCCCTGCCACAAACCCAACAGATAAATCCTAAATCTTGCTATTGCTACTGGATTTAAAATTATTCCTTACGTTCAATCGTCGACATGTTTGTTGAGAAGATAATAAGTAGAATGAAAATTAAATATGAATTAAAAAATGTCAAAGTTGATCAAACATAATTTTTTATTAAACTAAAACAAATAAAAATACATATACATAGACTTAAAAAGAAACAAACAAAATAATCTAATTATTATTATTATCATCTTCGTAATTATTATTATTATGGCCAGCCGGCCAATCTTCGATTGACAGAAGCAACGCCTTCCTCATCCTGCGGATCTCCCGCAACATCCTTACTCTGACAGCGGCCAACTCCCACTGTATATCATGAACCTACCTCTCCAATTCCCGTACGACATCTCATAAAATAGCGACATCCCACACTGGATCAGCCATATCTAGAACACGCATAAATTGACAAAAACCGCAAAAACAAAAGTAAAGGAAAGAATCTGAAAGTAAAGTAATACAACGTATATTTACACAAAAAGCAAGAAAAAAACTTACCAGAGACGAAAAAACTATCAAGTCCTTGAAGAGAAAGTAGTTGAAGGTGTAATATGAAAGACAAGAGCAAGAAATAAATAGATATGTGTAGTAGAATGAACGAGTAAGGAGGGACCTAACCTATTTATAGAGGATTGAATTTGAATGAGTTAGACAAAAATGCGTGACTGTTCACCTCCATTTATTAATATTGGTGCCGCTTTTATTGAGTTGTGGCAACAGATTATATATCGATTGCATCAGCTAACCCATCTGTGACAACAACTATACCATTTGTTGCAATAAATTTACAATCTGTTGCATCAGATAATATATCTATTGCAACATATATCTTTTTAATAATCATCATATCATTATCTTTAATCCAAATTTGGTGACTTTTTTTTATTATATAAATTTAAAAAATAGATTAAAAAACAAAAAGATGTGACTGTTCACCTCCATTTATTAATTACATTCAAACTGGTGACTTTTTTATTACTGTGGAAAGTTATGACTTGATAAGTTCTTTTTAGTAACCATTTTTATTGAGTTGTGGCAACAGATTATATATTTGTTGCATCAGATAACACATCTGTGACAACAGATATACCTTTTGTTGCAACAAATCTACAATTTGTTGCAACATATATCTTTTTAATAATCATCATATCTTTATTTTTAATCCAAATTTAATAACTTTTTCATTATATAAATTAATAAAATAGATTCAAAAACAAAAAGTGCGACTGTTCACCTCCATTTATTAATTACATTCAAACTGGTGACTTTTTGATTACTGTGGAAAGTTATGACTTGATAGTTCTTTTTAGTAACCATTTTTATTGAGTTGTGGCAACAGATTATATATCTATTGCATCAGATAACCCATTTGTGATAACAAATTATCATTTGTTGCGACAAATCAATAATTGTTGCATCAGATAATATATCTGTTGCACATATAAGCTATCTTTTTTAATAATTAACATATCTTTTTAATCCAAATTTGGTGACTTTTTTATTATATAAATTAAAAAGCAAATTTAAAAACAAATATGTCGAAGAGCCACGATCAGTTATTAAAATTAAATAACCGTTATGTTACGGTTATAAATTGTGTTTATCATTTATTTCCTTATTATTTATTTACGAACAATTTTTATATTAAATAATCAGAAAGTCATGTCTTTTAACCCTCTCAATAACAATAACAATAACAATAACAATAACAATAACAATAACAATAACCCTTTTTTATCAATAACCGCATGTTGCAACATATCAATAACACTTTTGGAGCAAGTGTCGTAAAAAGGGGGGATTTTGTGCGTGCAAATAAGGTAAACAAAATAGTAGAGTAAAACGGAAAATAGCAAAGTAAAAAGAAAGAATGTTTCGTAAGATGTTTAATCAATGAGAATTGAGAAGTTGGGGTTATGTCCACCTTATGAGTTATACGTCTCTATTGACTATGAGTTATGCGGAATTCAGACATGCATGTGCTTATAGAGAATTGTATTCGATGGTAAATCCAGGCGTCTTTCAACCTTAACCAGGACTATTTCACTTTAACTCTTTCGAGCTTAAAGCGTATCTAACAGTACGAATTCTCCAAGAGGTTAATCCAGTTACGACACTAACTTTTTAACAGGGGTTGGTGCCCTATTACCTTGACATTATCTCTTTTCCAGACATATAACTTTTCTTTCGAACAAGTTAATGCTATACTGGCGTATTCTATGCGTTTGCAACCATAAAGAATTTAGATTAAGATGAAGAGAATAATGATATAAGCAGCATACGTGTCACGAATTCACAAACTCATAGCAATAGATAGTATCTCATATGGCTTCCATAACCCCAACAGAGAAGTTTAGTTACCCATGAGTGCGAAGGAAATCACAATAGACATTATTAATCTACCACAATAAAAATCTCGTGTAGTAAGGTGTGGTGTGGCGTTTTTGGGCGTGAACTCCCTTGCAGAGTAACGTTTCTCTTGTTGTGGAAATTAAGAATTGAATAGATGAATAAAAAGTAGAATTAAAAGTAGAAGAATTGTTTTCAGAGTTAAAAGTAATGGAAGAATCATTAAAAATCTCTAGCAGCATAGGGTATTTATAATACTCCTATCCTATTCCTACTAAGCTACTGCATTACTTAACCCAATCCTACTGGGTTACTGCATCATTATCCTAATCCTAATAAGTTACTACTAGTCCCCAAAGTCTTTAGAATTGCTGTTTTTGCCCGGAACATATTTTCCATGCGCCACTTTTGGTCCTTGGCGTCCAAGCTTTGCTTTCCTCCTTTTGTGAAGCTTTCTTTGGCATCAAGTTATCCATAAAATGCTGAATTCTGCATCATTTATACCTGAAAACTTGCAAATCATGTTCGTTAGCTCACTTACAGGAAAAAAGGACTAAAAGTGCATGAATTATATAATTTGTCCTCAAAACTTAGCTAAAATATGGGCAAAATATAGTACTATAGGCATGTAAATTCGCCTATCATCAACACCCCACACTTAAAGCTTTGTTCATCCTCGAACAAACTATCATGTCCATCTAAATATTTACTTAGGGTTTCACAGTAACCACACAAAATATTCGTCAAGACAAGCATAACATTTATCAACAAAGAGTAGTTTTCTGATCATTAGTAGAAATAATTTAGCCTCCAACATAGACTCGTGATGATGGTTAATTCGTATCCACAAGTTAAGGCACAAAGAATCATACAAGACTACCCAAAACTCATCAACCATGTGTGTCTCACATAAGATGTTACCCATAATCACTCATAAGTATTGCATTTTTCAGAACATGGGTATAAGATTATCCTTGCTCTCACTCTCACAAAGAATTCATATGTTGCAACTGATGACCATAGGCTTGCCCATAGTGTAATGCTCCACTAAATATCAGAATGCTAATCTTAGGATCAAATAGGTCTTCTATAGGTTGTAATGTAGGCTAAGGGACGGGTAGGACTATTTTGGCCAGAAATAGTGACTATGTTCCTAAGCGCTTTAATACATCACATTATGCCATTAACACTTTCTTTTAATCAACCCTGCTACCTTTCTTTCATCTATCACCCATTTTCACCTAATTTTGCCATTCAAGCATAATTATCTTTTTATTTAATCATAAACACAATTTATCTTTTTGTTTTTCTATTTCTTTTTCTTTTCTCTTTCTTTTTTTTTTCTTTTTTTTTATAACACACCTCCATGATAGCCACTCTTTTTTCATAATAAATTCAAGTACCAATACACTCTAAGGCATCACTCTCACCTAATTTCCTCTTATTTTGTCACATGACTTCACAACTTAAAGCACTTAGGAATTTGGATCAAATTATGGTCTTGAAAAAAATGGATTAGGCTTACATATGAGGCTGTCAAAGAAAATGACTTAAAGGCTCAAAGGGGTTGACTAGGATAATGTCCACGGGTAGGTAAAACAAAGGTAAACAAGTATCGGTTGCCAAAGAAATGCCTAAATCATCTCCTAAACTCACACTCTTTATTTCGCTTTACACACACACCAGGCAAGTTCTTGCATCAGTTACAAACACAGAATATACTATCAGCTCACACACACAAGGCACATGGTTAACTTTATTGGGAGCAGTATAGACTCTTGACCAAACAGATGAATGAATTAAACCACACAATTATCACACAGTGAGTCACACTTAGAGCCTAAGTGTCTCAATAGTAATGATTCTAGCACAAACTCTTGCCATAACACTATGCCGCCTATCAGAACAATTTCAAGCATAAAAAAAAAATCTTCGACTACTAACTAAATCAAACAACCAAACATAAATAACATAAATAAATGAAAATGCAGATAAAGAAGTATAGCATGCAAATACCAGCACCCCACACTTAGTCGGGACACACTGCCCTTAGTGAAAAATAAATAAGAAGAACCTGATTAGTCGGACTTATCCTCTATGTCTGGGGTCATACCCCCTGCATCGGAATCGTCATCAGAGTTCTCTTCCATGTCGGAGTCTGGCATTCGTCGATCATCATCGGTTGGCATGTCGTCATCAAGAGGTTCCTCAAAATATATACCTACTCCACACATCGCCCTCGCATGCTCATTCATTGGGTAGTCATAATCCAACTGTTGGAGCTCTGCAGCAGTTGGAACACGACCCCCGCTCATCATGGTAAACTTCATCATGCCATATAAATAGCGGGAGAACCTTTCGTCGCGAGCATGCCTTTCTGAAGTGGTAAGGTTGACTCCATGCGTGGTTTCAACATCTTTAACCTTCGTGAGGTCAACCATTTTTGTGTTGTGTGGGAATTTAATGATTAGCCGGTTCCTCTTCGATGTCTTCTTTCCTTAGTATTGCAGTCAACAGGTTGCCAAAACTGAAGTGGGACCTCTTGTGTAGCCTAGCTTTCCGCATTGTGGAACGAATAATTGCCCCGACGTTGATAGGGACATTCGTCATCAATGCGTATACCAATAACACTCTATATCTTGTTATCTTGGTGTACTGAGTCCCTGGAATTAGGCAATAGTTGACTATGCCCAACCATATCCTTGCTTCCCTATTCAAATGAGCATATGAGAAGGTGTTGTGTCGACCGGTGTCCTTGTGTCTACTCCAGCGTGCCATGGATCTTGTTCCACAGAGTGTGTGTCGAATATCTATATATGGAGGTCTACTATACAGATCCTTGAATGGTGATGGATCGACTGAAGGCAAGCCGAGAAAGGAGTTGAAGAAATCCGAATTGAGTTGTAAAACTTGGCCCCGAATCTTGACCTCGCTTCCTGTGGTTTTCGGTGACCAGTTGGCATAGAATTCTCTTGTTAAATAGAGATTGCATTCTCCTATGTCTCGGAAGATGAAATCCAGATGTAATGCCATGATCTTGGCCAACATGCGCGGTTCTTTCTTTGTGAGGCTTTCCTTGTTTATCAAGTCCACATGAACATATTTTCTTTCTTTGTTGTTCATATACCATTCCTTTGCTTCCTCCTCAAGAACCCATTTTATTCCGAACATGCGGCGTGGTAATTGCATCGAGGATGATTCTCCTTGCTCTTTTCGGCCTCTTTTCTTGCCTTTTTGTGAAGTGGTAGCCTTATCTTTGCCTTGTCTTACTTTGGGTGCCATTGTACCTGAGACTAAAATAATGTTCATGTTAGCATCATCTCGATAGATACAATCTATAAACGAGCAGTAGGGGCACCACCCCACACTTAGTTTGTTGGTACAGACTAGTGAAGTGAAAGTGGTCGACTAGTCAGACTTCATCGACATACGTTTTAGGTGCTATATTCCAACAATAAAATCAGAGCAGTCATACTTCTTGTAATCTTGGCAATACTTTCATGTTTGATATATCATGACTACTACATAGGGATAGAATCAAGGTATAGTATCTAAATAATCACAACCTCCTATGTCGGTAGGCAACTATAATTCTTATCCCGATGAACAAGTCATTCCAACATGTAAGTATTCAAGTGACAAGATTATGCAATTTTTGTGAACATATTAATTCCGCAAAAGTATGACAGTGCATCAAAATCAAATACAAGTTGGGAACAAGTTAAGATCATTCTTACGTATAGGTTCACTCACTTGGTTGTATCACAACAATTCAATCACTTTCAAATCACCAATACTACTTCAAGATTTAGAAATTCATAATAGGCGTAGTATTGTAGTACTTACGGAATATAAATGAAGAACAAAGTAGCACTTACTTGATTGATGAGTTTGGATGATGTTCTTGTGAAGAAGAAGAGCAAAAGGAAAATTTTAGAGTGGATTTGGGGACTATAGGCAACGCTTATGCTAGGTTTCCAATGTGTTTTTGATTCAAGACTAAGTCTCATATTTATAGGAGAAGGTTGGTTCGGGTTTTGACCCATTTAAAATTGGATTTGGAGATAAGAAATGACCATAGGCGGCGCCTTTTGCTTTGCCTATGCTTGGAATAGGCGCCGCCTTTTTCATAGCATTGTTGAGCATAGGCGGCGCCTATGCCATGGCATTCTTGGGCATAGGCGGCGCCTATGCCATAGCATATGAAATTCAGAGACAAAAGGCATTGGCATAGGCGACGCCTATGCTATGGCACACTTGGGCATGGGCGGCGCCTATGCTATGGCACACTAGATTCCGAGATCTTAGGCCATAGTATAGGCCTTGCCTTGTTCGTGGCCTAGTTTTATATAGGCCTAGCCTTGTTCGTTGCCTATATTTTCATAAGCAATGCCCAATCCATAGCCTTTTGCTTCTTCATCACTAACTTACCACCTTTTACATGCAATACGTCCAAATCAAAATTTGAAACCAATCTCCTCGTTTACGCCTCATGTACCTACACTTGCTCAAAGACAACAAAAACGATTAGAACGATGGGTTGCCTCCCATCAAGAGCCTTAGTTTTGGTCGTGGCACGACTCTTATTTTTGGATTTTTATTTATCAAACGCAAACACGTAAACAAAAAAAATGATAAACGATGGGTTGCCTCTCATCTAGCGCTTGATTTATTATCGCGGCACGACATAGTTACCTCGAGTACTTAGACTTCGTCGAGATAGATGGTGGCCATATAGTTTATCGAGTCAAGAGGACCGATATATGGTTTTACTCGTTGGCCATTCACCTTGAAGACAACACCATTATCGTCTTCTAGCTCAACTACTCCAGCCGAGTAGACTTGGGTAACTTTGTACGGACCAGACCATTTGGACTTTAACTTACCTGGGAATAGCTTCAGTCTAGAATTGAAAAGAAGTACCATATCATCCTTTTGAAAGTTTCGTTGAACAATCCGCTGATCATGATACTTTTTCATCCGTTCCTTGTAGAGGTCTGCTTTTTCATATGCATGTAGACGGAATTCATCCATCTCATTCAGCTGCTCCAATCTCAGATTCATGGCATCATCCCAATTCAAATTAAGTTGCTTTGACGCCCACAATGCTTTATGCTCGAGCTCAATGGGCAAGTGACAAGCCTTCCCATAAACTAGTTGGTACGGGGACATGCCAATTGGCGTTTTGAATGCAGTCCTATAAGCCCATAGTGCATCGTCCAACTTCCGAGACCAATCCTTCCTATTCACATTTACAGTCTTAGCAAGGATTTGCTTGATCTCTCGATTAGAAACCTCTACCTGTCCACTAGTTTGTGGGTGATAAGGTGTGGCTACCTTATATTGCTTGACACCATATTTGGCCAATATGGATTTGAACAACTTGTTGTAAAAGTGAGATCCTCCATCGCTTATGATAGTACGTGGTACTCCAAAGCGATAGAAGATATTTCTCTTCAAGAATGCTACAACACGTTTTCCTTCATTGTCGGCCAATGCTACTGCTTTGACCCATTTTGAAACATAATCTACAGCAACTAGGATGTATTTCATTCCAAACGAATTTACAAATGGGCCCATGAAATCAATACCCCATACATCAAATAGCTCAACTTCAAGAATTTTTGTCATGGGCATCTCATGGTGTTTCAAAATTGCGCCTTGTCTCTGACATTGGTCGCATCTTCTCACAAATTCGTAGGCATCTCTAAATATCAAAGGCCAATAGTATCCATTTTGCAATACCTTCCTTGCTGTCCGATTACCTGCGTGATGTCCCCCAACTTGGGAAGTGTGACATGCTTCCAATATATTCGGCACCTCTACATGGGATATGCATCGCCTGATATCACCATCCGCGCATCGTCGAAACAAATATGGCTTATCCCAAAAGTAGTGTTTAACATCATGCATGAACTTCCTCTTTTGATGGAAAGATAGATTTGCAGGCATCACATTACTCACCACAAAATTCGCAAAGTCTGCATACCATGGTAACTCTTCCATTATTGTGGCTAAGATCTCTTCATCAGGTAATGCGTCATCAATCTCAAGATCAGGATGCGCTATATGCTCGTTCTCGAGTCTAGATAGATGATCAGCCACTTGGTTCTCGCAACCTCTTCTATCTTTTACCTCTAAATCAAATTCTTACAACAACAATACCCATCGAATTAGCCTTGGTTTCACATCCTTCTTTGTCATTAGATATCTCAGAGCTGCATGATCAGTATGAACTACCACTTTGGTTCCCAGCAAATAAGCACGGAACTTTTCAAAAGCATACACAACCGCTAGAAGCTCTTATTTTGTGACAGTATAGTTCTTCTGGGCTTCGTTCAAGACCTTGCTCGCATAGTAAATAGGATGGAATAATTTCTCCCTTCTCTGGCCAAGTACAACGCCTAATGCTACCCCACTGGCATCACACATGACTTCAAATGGTAAAGACCAATCTGGTGCTACCATGATAGGAGCTTCAATTAGTCTTCCTTTGAGGCATTCGAATGCCTTCAAACAATCTTCATTGAAGTCAAATTTTGCATCTTTCTCCAAGAGTTTGCACAATGGACTAGCAATTTTGGAGAAGTCTTTGACAAACCGTCGATAGAAACCTGTATGACCGAGGAAACTACGGACTCCCTATACTGAAATTGGGGGTGGTAGCTTCTCAATAACTTCAATTTTCGCTCGATCAACCTCAATTCCTTTTCCGAAGATTTTATGCCCAAGGACGATACCTTCTTTAACCATAATGTGGCACTTCTCCCAGTTCAGCACTAGGTTAAATTCAACACATCTTTGTAACGCCATACTTAGGTTTGCCAAGCATGATTCAAACGATCCACCCACAACTGAAAAATCATCCATGAACACCTCCAAGGTGTCTTCAACCATATCAGAAAAAATGGACATCATACAACGCTGAAAAGTGGCTGGTGCGTTACATAGCCCGAATGGCATGCGTTTGAAGGCAAACGTACCATATGGGCATGTGAACGTTGTCTTATCTTGGTCTTCGGGGGCAATACATATCTGATTATAGCCGGAATAACCATCTAAGAAACAAAACCATCCTTTCCCTGTTAATCGATCTAGCATTTAGTCCATAAATGGCATTGGAAAGTGATCTTTGAGCGTCCATGAATTTAGCTTTCGGTAGTCCATGCATACTCTCCATTCGGTGACGGGTCTGAGTGGAATAAGCTCATTCTTTTCATTCGCGACCACCGTCATGCCTCCTTTCTTGGGAACACATTGTACTGGGCTTACCCATGTACTGTCAGAGATTGGATACATAACTCCTGCATCTAACCACTTAATAATTTCTTTCTTTACCACTTCTTGCATAGGTGGATTGAGACGCCTTTGATGCTCAATGGTGGGCGTGCAATTTTCTTCAAGCTGAATCTTGTGTGTACAAATCCCAGGTGGAATACCAATAATATCTGCGATGGTCCATCCGATGGCTCTAATGTACTTCCGTAAAATAGCAATGAGAGCTGCAACTTGTTGCTCACCCAAATCTGCCGCCATAATGACTGGAAGTGTGTTTCCGCTTCCTAAGAATGCATACTTTAAATGACTAGGCAACTCCTTTAATTCTAATGTGGGTGGTTCTTCAATAGATGGTTTAACTGGTGGTGTGGGTCGATTTTTGAGATCAAGGTCCAGCTTCTTGGGAGCATGAGGATATGACCCAAATCCTGTTAGAGCATCAATAGTTTCTTCATAGTTTTCAGCATCTTTACTCTCTCCATTCATGAGCGCAACCGCCAATGGGTCATTTATAGTTTGCTCTTCTTCAAGTAATTCTTTCTCGTCATCAACATAAACATCCTCTACCAAGAATACATTAAGATCTTTGGGTTGCTTCATTGATTTGCACACGTCAAAGCGAACTACTTCATCATCTATTCGGAATGAAAGCTCATTAGCTCTCAAATCAATAAGCACACTTCCCGTAGCAATGAAAGGGCGCCCCAAGATTATGGGAACTTCTGAGTCTGCCTCACAATCCAAAATAACGAAGTCCGCTGGGAAGATGAATGAAGAAACCTTCACCAATACATCACATAGAATACCAACAGGTCGTTTTACCGACCTATCCGCCATTACGAGCCTCATATTGGTTGGAGTAGGATCACCCAACCCCAACTTTTTGTAAATGGATAGTGGCATCAAATTGATGCTGGCTCCTAAATCGCATAATGCCTTGGCAAAATTCAAAGATCCAACGGTGCAAGGAATAGTGAAAGCACCGGGGTCAGCCTTCTTCTGAACTAGTGATCGGGTAGCGATTACGCTGCAGTGATGAACATTATCTTTCAACTCATAGCTTGCTTCCCGCTTCTTTGTCAAAAGATCCTTCATAAATTTTGCATACCCAGGCATTTGTTCACCAATGGAACATTAATGGTCAGCTGCTTTAACATAGTCATGAGTTTGCTGAACTTTGTATCGTCCGCCATCTTCTTCAATCTTTGAGGAAAAGGTGGTGGTGGATATGGAATTATTTTCTCCACGGCTTTCTTCTCCTCTTGCCTTCGTTTTTTTAGCCTTTTCAGGCTGCAACATACTCGGTGTACCGTCATGGACGTCGTGGGTGGATTCTACGGCAGCTTCTCCTTTTGCCTTGTCATCACTATCTGCTACTTCGTCAACCACTTGCTTGCCTTTTGATGAAGTTTCCAGCACCTTACCGCTTCGGGTAGTAATGGCCATGCATGACCATCATTCCTTGGGTTTTGCACAGTGTCGCTAGGTAAGGTGCCAGTCTTTCTTTGATTGAGTGCTGCTGAAAGTTGGCTCAATTGCTGCTCTATTTGCTTGATCGAAGTGGAATGTGAATCAACCAATTGCTTCATTGAGGACAAATCATTTATTACCTTCGTTACTCCCACGCTGGTTGCTTCCACTCCTTTCAACAGTTTAGCCATGAACTCTTCCATATTTCCAGAACTAGATGTGGTGGCGTCACGTCTTCCAGGGGGAACATACAAACCACTTTTGTCATTCTTGTTTTTCCAACTACCTTGGTCCTTGTTTCCAGATTTATCATAATAGTTCTGACCTTGGTTTCCTTGAGTATTACCTCGGAAACCCCCCTGATTGTTCAAGTAATTGGCCTCTTCATCCGAATCAGATTCGTCTCTTTCTTTTGACGCAATGGCTTTGAATTTTTTGGTCTTCCCTGATAATAGATGCTTTGTAAGAAGATCCACTTGTGTCTTTATGTGCGCCATATCTTGATCACGTTATTCTTCTCTTCTCCTTTGGTCTGCAGTCATGCCTATAGATAAAGTGGGGCTTGCTACCTCAGAATCTCTGGTATGCCAAGCTCTACTTTGCTTCGTCATCGGTCTAGCATATTACTTGCCTGACCAAAGGTGAGATCCATGAATGATCCTCCAGCCACATTATCCACTACTGGTTTAGTTATTGAATTCAAGGCTCTGTAAAGTATCTCCATTAGGTGAACATTAGTCATGTGATGGTTTGGGCACCTTATTAGCTTCGTCTTGAACCTCTCCCATGTTTCATGAAGGACTCCAATTTGTAATAGAATCAGGAGTCAGCCCATTCAACCATACAGTTGCCTCCCCAGAATGAGATAATGGAAATAGACGTAATCGAATTGCATTCTGACCAACGCCAGGATTGTCAAATGACTTGCATGTAGAAATAAATTTGATGAGATGCATATTCGGATCATCGCTTGCTAGTCCACAAAATAATCCCTTGAGTTACAATAACTGAATCATGGTGCTTGTGATGTTGAACTTGGCTCCAGGTGCCAATGGTGGAGGATAATGGCTCCTGTGGCTCTAGCTGCATCAAGATCATCATCATCATCGTCAAAAGCTGGTTGCATAGCTTGGCGTTCCGGCCTAAACTTAGCTTGACAATCTCTTTTGTTGGCAGGTGTTGCGATCTCAGCAGCATGCCTAGGGTTTAGTAGCTCGTCATCACCTAGATCCTCATCGTCAGGATTTGTTGCTCGCCCAGGGTTATCAATATTCTGTTGATGCACTTGAGCGGCGGCTAGCGCAGCTAGTCTCGCCTGTTCTTGTTGAGCATCCATCCTTTCAATTGCGTGTTGTGCCTCCATTCTGTCAATACGTTGTGGTTCAGGATTGATAGGTAATAACGGTTGACTATAACTTCGGGTATGGGGCATGCACTGAATAAAAAACCTGCAGTAAAAAAAACAAAAACTAAAAGTAAAAGTATGAGAATCTTTGACCAAAGGGTCTAGTAATTATTACGAACTTAATTGACAACCGTACTCCCCGGCAGCGGCGCCAATTTTTTATAACGCTCAATCTACAGCTCTCGTAAGAGTGTAAAGCGGTCGTTGTCAAATATATAACCCGACTGGGTTGGGTATCGATCCCACAGGGAATAGCCGGTCAATGAGTAAGCAAAGATTACTAGACTTTTGGAGCAAGACTCGTAAAAAGGGGGGATTTTGTGCGTGCAAATAAAGTAAACAAAATAGTAGAGTAAAATGGAAAATAGCAAAGTAAAAAGAAAGAATGTTTAGTAAGATGTTTAATCAATGAGAATTGAGAAGTTGGGGTTATGTCCACCTTATGAGTTATACGTCTCTATTGACTATGAGTTATGCGGAATTCAGACATGTATGTGCTTATAGAGAATTGTATTCGATGGTAAATCCAGGCGTCTTTCGACCTTAACCAGGACTATTTCACTTTAACTCTTTCGAGCTTAAAGCGTATCTAACAGTACGAATTCTCCAAGAGGTTAATCCAGTTACGACACTAACTTTTTAACAGGGGTTGGTGCCCTATTACCTTGACATTATCTCTTTTCCAGACATATAACTTTTCTTTCGAACAAGTTAATGCTATACTGGCGTATTCTATGCGTTTGCAACCACAAAGAATTTAGATTAAGATGAAAAGAATAATGATATAAGCAGCATACGTGTCACGAATTCACAAACTCATAGCAATAGATAGTATCTCATATGGCTTCCATAACCCCAACAGAGAAGTTTAGTTACCCATGAGTGCGAAGGAAATCACAATAGACATTATTAATCTACCAAAATAAAAATCTCGTGTAGTAAGGTGTGGTGTGGCGTTTTTGGGCGTGAACTCCCTTGCAGAGTAACGTTTCTCTTGTTGTGGAAAATTAAGAATTGAATAGATGAATAAAAAGTAGAATTAAAAGTAGAAGAATTGTTTTCAGAGTTAAAAGTAATGGAAGAATCATTAAAAATCTCTAGCAGCATAGGGTATTTATAATACTCCTATCCTATTCCTACTAAGCTACTGCATTACTTAACCCAATCCTACTGGGTTACTGCATCATTATTCTAATCCTAATAAGTTACTGCTAGTCTCCAAAGTCTTTAGAATTGTTGTTTTTGCCCGGGACATATTTTCCATGCGCCACTTTTGGTCCTTGGCGTCCAAGCTTTGCTTTCCTCCTTTCGTGAAGCTTTCTTTGGCATTAAGTTATCCATAAAATGCTGAATTCTGCATCATTTATACCTGAAAACTTGCTAATCATGTTTGTTAGCTCACTTACAGGAAAAAGGACTAAAAGTGCATGAATTATATAATTTGTCCTCAAAACTTAGCTAAAATATGGGCAAAATATAGTACTATAGGCGCGTAAATTCGCCTATCATCAATGCACACTCAAGATGTTGTCCCAATCGTTGAACAACTCACTTTTATCGAGCGTTGCTCAATGCAGCTTGCTCAACCAACCTTGAAAGGATTTGATAAATTAATAAGCAAGGAGTTACGTAACGTTTGATCAAAACCGACTCTACCAAGCCTATCAAATGTTACGTAACTCCAGGCTCATTACCCTATCAAAAAACTTTACTCGAGTCAGTGGACAAATCAAACGAGCTCAATCTCTCAGCTTTTCTGCTGATCGCTCTTCTCCAATATAGTTGACAAGATATTTGTCATGCAAAAGTCTACAACATCACCAGAAATGCTTGTTAGGGCGCAAGTCTTCAGAAGGCATCAATCTCTCAGCCTTTCTACTGATCACTCTTCTCCAATATAGATGGCAAGATATCCACCATGCAAAAGTCTAAACTATCGCCAGAAATACTTGTTAAGGCGCAAGTCTTCAGAAGGCATCAACATTAATCTCTCAATATCAAGTGATATTGAGAGATTCCTAGTCATTCCTTCTCAAAACTTTTGCTACGATAAGAATTTCTACTGATGACAAGATATCTACCATGCAAAAGTCTACACCGTCAGCAGAAATCTTGCCAGAGCAAAAGTCTTCAGAAGACATTATTAGTAATCTCTCAACATCAAGGAAGTCTTGTACGAAAGTCTTCAGAAGACATTCGAAAATAAGGAAGTTTTCAGTAATGACTACACATAATTACGACATCAACAACCTCGCCAGATTCACTCCTCGTACAAAAGAAAAGGCAAAAATATTTTTATTTGTATTTCCTTGTTAAATAAATAACATGCGAATGCAAATGAAAATATTTCTGCCTTTTTTTTTAATTGAGGAAAGAATCTGGTGAGGTTATTGATTGTAATTATGTGTAGTCATTGCTGAAAAGATCCTTATTTTTGAATTTCTTCTGAAGACTTTCGTACAAGACTTCCTTAATGTTGAGAGATTATTAATAATGCCTTCTGAAACTTTCGCTCTGGAAAAAATTTCTGTTGACGGTGTAGACTTTTGTGTGGTGGATATCTTGTCATCAGTAGAAATTCTTGTAGTAGCGAAAGTCTTGGGATGGCATGACTAAGAATCTCTCAATGTCACTTGATATTGAGAGATTATTGTTGATGTCTTCTAAAGACTTATGCCCTGGCAAGCATTTCTGGCGGTGGTGTAGACTTTTGCATGATGGATATCTTATCATCTATATTGGAGAAGAACGATTAGCAGAAAGGCTGAGAGATTTAGCTCGTTTGATTTGTCCACTAACTCGAGAAAAGTTTTTTGATAGGATAATGAGTTGTGAGTTACGTAACGTTTGATAGGCTTGATAGAGTCGGTTTAGATCAAACATTACGTAACTCCTTTCTTAGTACTTTATCAAATTCCTTAAAGGATGGTTGAGCAACGCTCGATAAAAGTGAGTTATTCAACAGTTGGGACCACATCTTGAGTGTGCATCAACATATTTTGACCTAAAAACATACACAACTATCCTACACGTATCCTTTAAGGCTTCTTAAGAAAGTGTTTTAAAGGGCTTCTAGCATGCCACAACTTCAAAGACGGCAATGAAAAACTTAAAGACCGAATCAGCAAGCTGGAGGCAAGCTTGAAAATTATCAGGATTCACATACTACAACAAGCCTCTGATATTCTCCATGGAGTGTTGAAAGCATGATAAGGCAAGAAAACACAATCAATTATATTCATATTGCTAAGGAAGTAATGACACTCAATCTGTCTTTCAATCTCATTTTCGGTTTTGATCAGATCAACAACAATCGGGCTAATCGAAACCACAAACAAGAAGGCATGGGATGCAATTTAAAATTAAAAAATAGAAAAAAATATGGATTGGTTTAGATCTGAAAGGATCTTTATGAGAAAGCCAAAAGAAAAGATAGAAAAAAGTTGTGATAATCCTAAAAAAGAGAGAAAGAAAAAATTAGAGATGAATAAAATAAATTTAGGGCTGAAGCTGAGGAGAGATGAGATAATTCTAGATGTATTGTGTACGTAGACGTGGATTTCAATATTCATTAATTAATATAATTAATATTCATTAAAAATTTGAGGGGCACGAGGAAGACTAGTGACATTGAAAAGACAAGATATGACTACTTAATGAACTCATTTTTGAGTTATCCAAGAAAATTTTCATTTTTTACCGCATTTTGTAGTACTTACTACTTTATCTACTCGGACAGAAGCTTGCTTTAGAACTAAAAGAAAATAAAATTCAAATAGATATGTCATCTCTTGTAACAGATAGCAATATCTATTTAAAAATTCTAACAGCACAGTTATCTATTACAACAGATACAAATATCTATTTAAAAATCCCAACAGCTCACATATGCAAATTTCCATTTGATAATTAAATCAAATATGTCATCTGTTACAACAAATATCAATATATGTTTAAATATCCAATAGCTCGGTCATCTGTGACGATAGATGCAATGTTCATTTGATAATAAAATCAGATATATCATCTGTTACAACAGATATCAATATCTGTTTGAAAATTTCCAATAGCTCAGTCATCTGTCACAATAGATGCAAATGTCTATTTGATAATTAAATTAGATATGTCATCTGTTGTAACATATATGAATATCTGTTAGAAATTTCCAACCGCTTAGTCATTTGTTCTAATGGATTTCATTGCAATTGATTTAGGTAGAACTAGAGATGAATGAATGACTTCATAGGGTCAACAACAACTTCAATTGAGTCATTGCAATTGCATGGTGTTGGTATTATGTTCATCCCGACTCGAGTCGTCGATCGATCACTCTGAGTTGAAATGATTTCTCATTAACTTAATGTTAAGATTAATAGTATCTAAATTAATTTAGGTAGAACTAGGGATGAATAAGCTCATAGGGTCAACAACCACTTCAATTGAGTCGTTGCAATTTCATGGTGTTGGTTTTGCGTTCATCCCGACCCGAGTCATTGATCGATAACTCTGAGTTGAAATGAGCTCTTATTAACTTAATGTTAAGATTAATAGTACCTAAATTGATTTAGGTGGAACTAGGGATAAATGATCTCATAGGATCAACAACAACTTCAATTGAGTCGTTGTAATTGCATGGTGTTGGTATTGCGTTCATCCCGACCTGAGTCGTTGATCGACCACTCTGAGTTGAAATGAGTTCTCACTAACTAAATGTTAAGATTAATAGTACCTAAATTGATTTAGGTGGAACTAGGGATGAATGAGCTCATAGGGTCAACAACAACTTTAATTGAGTCGTTGCAGTTGCATGGTGTTGGAATTACGTTCATCCCGACACGAGTTGTCGATCGATCACTCTGAGATGAAATGAAATCTCATTAACTTAATGTTAAGATTAATAGTAGCTAAATTAATTTCGGTGGAACTAGGGATGAATGAGCTCATAGGGTCAACAACTACTTCAATTGAGTCGTTGTAATTTCGTGGTGTTGGTTTTGCGTTCATCCCGACCTGTGTCATCGATCGATCACTCTGACTTGAAATGAGCTCTCATTAACTTAATATTTAAAAACTATATCTTTTGAAATTTTAAAAATTAATTAAGATCAATTCGAACCAAATTAAGAATTTCAAAATTTGTCATTCTTTTCTAAAATTACAAATCAACCCATACAAATCATTCATTTGCGGAAAAAACTTTTCCTCATTTCAAATCTCGAGTTCTCTCTCTTCTCTCTCTCTCAACAATACAGACAATAACTACTTAATATATTGCTCAACCTTTTAAAACAGATCAATTTTCTTCTCATTTTCGACCACATAGTTGTTATTTTTTACTTCATTCTCACTTGTATCCATTATTTTCTATGTCTTCGTAGGTAATAGAGTTTGAGAAGGGTTCTACATTTGTTCTTTATTCTAAAAATTAGGGATTTTTAGTTAATGATGGAAAAGAAGACTTTTAGTTCTATTATTTTCGAGAATGGTTTAATAATTTTGTGTTTTGATGGTAAAAAAGTAGGAAGCACCCGACAAAACCCTAGTTTTTGTCTCAGTATTTTGATGACTATCTTGGTATTGTTAGATGGTGTTTGTGGTGTTATTGGTGGATGTTGTTAGTGGTGTCGATATTTGTATTTTTTGTGGTGGTGTCGGTGGTCTTGGTGTTGGTATTAATGGCAATGGTAGTGGTCTTGGTGGCATTGGTGGTGGCATTGGTTGTGGTGTTGGTGGTCCATCTATTTCAACAGGTGGAAAATCTGTTAGGAGATATTAAATAGGTCTTTAAACAGATTCCCCATCTATTCCAACTGATGGGTTACCCGTTAGAGAATTTTTTTGTAATGTGGCGTAGAATAATTTATTGAAATTTGTCTTACCTTTTTTCAAAAAATTATGCAGACACCAAATGCAATGTATTTTTTGTTTTTCTATTGTTTGTAGATAAAAGATGACTCCCAAAAAAAAAGAAATTGAAAGTGGATCAACTTTTGACCACCCAACAAAAATGGCTAGAGTACAGATAGATTCGAAGGAACTTCCTTAACAATCTCAGTCATGGAAAAATGAAACTGAGGAAAGTAATAACTCCTTATCACCAATGGAGCGTGAATTAATATCGAAATCCCAGCATTATCCTGTCAAAACCATTAGTATCTACGGGTTTCGAGTTGCGATGTCGATGGATAACCCTAACAAAGTAACTGGTGATCTTGTACTTAAATGTTAGTTAGGACAACTTTTGATGAATTTAGGAGTAATATGAAGAATGAAAATATAGACGGACTTTTTTATAAGAGCTACTTTACATACTTTATTAAGCTGCCTGAGGACTGCACTCACTGTTTCCTAATGAGCATGGTATATGGCTTTCTCAAGCGCAGGATCAAGTATGTGGGGGATGATAAAGATCTAAAGAAGGGCGAAAAAAAGATGGATGAAATTTGGATCAACTACTGTGGCATGCTGGTTTGTTTTAGGTTGAAAGAGTTTTCCATAGTGACGGGCTTGAGATGTGATCGTCGAGAAGAACCTCTCATCAAGAAAATACCCCACAAAGGGTCCAACAAATGCAAGGGAAAAAATATGGGTTGTTGGGCATTGTTGGACGTATCAGCTATAAAGCGGAGGATTTGATGGCAGATCTCAAGGATAAAGACATACCAAAGCACTATAGGGAGAAGTTATGCTTAGTTTGGTTTGTCCATTCCGTTTTATTGGCAAAAGACGTCAGGAAAGTCATAGAAGATAATTTGTTTTTGCTTGCTGATGATTTTGTAAAATTCAATAATTATCCCTAGGGATATGACAGCTACTACTTGACTAACCAATATTTACTGACAAAGCTATCCACGGGGACGATCACATTATATGGCTTTCCTTGGGCTTTTATGAAATTGATCACTATTTTTATTCATCCATTAATTTATATTGAATATAGTTATATTATGACTTTTTTTTTTGCTTTCTTCCTGTTTACATTTTTTAATCTTGGGCATGTGAAGCCATTCCTCCCCTTCAAAAGCAGTTCAAGGATTACCCGGATAAGGTTTCTCATCCAAGGATCCTTAGGTGGTTGACGGCTGTAAAAGGTAGCAAAACAAATGTTAAGGAGTAGGAGGCTGATCTATTTAACCCTCTGGATGATGCAGTACATCTTTTTTCAACTAAAATAATTTGCCTCAAAGAAAGATACAGAAATAGATGTTCTATCTGTTGCGACAGATGGGTCGTCTGTTGCAACAGATTACCCATCAACTATAACTGGTGCAGCAGATGGGTAATCTGTTGTGACATATGATTCATATTTTGTAATAGATTAACCATCTGTTGCTTTGGTTCTCTGAACCCAACTCAATAGATTACACATCTACTGTAAATTATGCAACAGATGGGCAATCTGATACAATATTTTATCAATGTATTGCGACATACAAATCAACTATTGTGGAAACTAGATCGTCTGTTGCATAAGTTGGTTGTGTTAACATGTAACCCAACTGACCGTAAATTATTATTATATGATTTAAATGCCTCCTATATTTTTTATAGGTTGTACATCCTTAAATCGTGCTTACTGTTGATGAGTCGGAGATGACTTTTTTTCTTACTCTAGGTCTTGTTGATACTAAAGAAGACACATTGGTGGAGTTAATAAATAAGGAATTGGATGGAGCAACATCCATAAGAAGAGCAGTTAGCCAAGGTCAGCCTAATTTTGAAGCTCTTCATGACCAACCTCAAACTACAAAAGATCCGAGTGCTTCTTTTGGGGATGTTGCTGGTAGATTGTTGATGGTGGTGGCAGCCATCCTGATGCTGCTTTTGCTACTAATCGTGATTATGAGCATGTTGGTGCTCAGCTAAAAATAAATATGTTTGAAAACACCCCTTGTACAGTTCCCTCTCACTCCTATACAGGTCCCTCCTACACTTACAGTGGTCCCCCTCACCCCTCTTCACCCTCATGTTCTCATTGCATATGCAAAGTGTGCAAGGACAGAGAGGATAAACTCCTTGAAAAGCTAGAGGATTTTGCTGAAGCTGCTAAAGAGTTAAAATCCAGGAAGGGTGTCATACTATCCAATAAGGTGATATAGCCACACACTCCTACAGTGGTGGTTAGGAGAAAGAGAAGAAACATTAGACAAATTCTCTCTATTGTTAAAACAAAAAAAATTGCAACTCCTCCAGCTCCAAGAGTTATTGAAGTTCAGGGGCCGCTAAAGAAGGTGGATATATACGCGACACTTGGCAACGAAAATAAGAAGGAACTGCAAGAAATTATGAATGACAAGACGAAGGTTCAAAAAGATTACACCATGCATTCATTTGCCGCCAAAGACTTCACGAATATGACAAATATGCGTGAGTGGTACGAGGATAATGTAAGTTTACTTTTGCTAACCTAACCTTCTAATCTACTCCATGAAGAAGAATCTACACATCAGATATGTAATCTGTTGCAAGATCTTGGTATTCTGTTGCAACATAATACACATCTGTTGCATAAGTTTCGTTAGCTAGGTAATCTGTGAACTGATTCAGAGAACCCTCTGCAACAGATTCTTTCCATTGTGTTTTTCTTATTTACAATTACTAACCTATTTAAAAATCATCTTCTTATACCACAGTATGTTGATGAAATTCTCTGCCTCATGAGCGGCAAGCAATTAGCATACCCGAATGATTATGATGCTGCTGATAGGATAATGGACCTCAACTTCTACAACAATTTTAAGGATAGGTACGATGATCTCCGTAAGCTAGCTGGTCCCGATGGTCGGAGTTTTGATAAGTTAGTTTCTACGTTCTAATGGGATGAAGACGTGATTAACTATGTTAGAGGGAAGAGGCTATATCCACATAGCAAGAGCTGGACCAAGGCAAAGAGAATCCTTGCAGTTATAAACGTAGAAGTCAAATATTTTCTCACTATTGAGATACTACTCTATGAGGGAAAGATTAAGGTTTATGACTGCAACTTACCTGTCTTCAACGAGGACATGTTTTTAACCCATAAGCAGCCACTCCTAAAGTTGTTGCCCAAGTTATTGACGCAGAGTAAGCTGATGGATCATTTATCGTCGAACGTCTTGACGAAGGAATCATGGGATTTTGAAGGTCGAAATAAGAATATCCATCTCCCAAAAAATAAAGCCAGTGCAACGTGTGGTCCGTACTCGCTTGCATACATCGAGTGTTTACTGACCGGCACAAAAATTATCGGTATGTGCGACACCATTGTGGGAAAGATGCAAGAGGTCTGTGATTATGGGGTACTAACTAAATAGTTGGATCGCTTGTATAAAGAAGAATATGTACAAAGACAGAGACGAACATGATAACATTTTTTTATTTCAAGCCACTTCACTTTTACGTGTGGTCACAATAATTTTTATGTCTAGCGAAAGTTGAATTTTTTATAATGTAACAGATTGTATATCTGTTGTAACAAATTTAGTACCTATTTCTACCAATTGATTATCTGTTGGAATAGCTTGGTAATCTTTTGCATTTTGCAGATGTTCCCAGTCTGTCTGTCATAACTGATATACAATCTATTGCAACATATAATTAATCTGTTGCAACTGATAGGTAATCTATTGGATCAAATAAAAAAAGTAGAAAGATATGTTATATAATTTCTAGCAGATGACCTACATGTTGCAACATATGTCTAAATGTATTTAATAAGATATGTCGTCTGTTGCAGCAGATGTATTATCTGTTGAGATATATGAATCTAGTATTCTATTTCAATTAACATGTTCAAAACTAAGGATTGAATTATTCATAGATAACATAAATAACTCAACAAATAAATGAAATGTAAAAAAATCATTATGGGTACAAATGCTCTACTCTACAAATAAATTAACAAGTTAACCAAGAAGGATACGTTATTACATTGATGGACTCAAGATATAAAGATCTACTCAATATTGACAAGTTGTTCTTCATCTGGTGCTATGAAATTCGGCTTTGGTCATCGTGAATCTTTAATGTCGTTTGCGTACGACTTCTAAGCTTTTGCATCTCCGTATTTCCATAAAAGAACAACATATCTTTTACAGAGTAATCCAGCATCAAGTCCGTCATTTGGTACTTGTAATCCATCGCTCAAATACTCGGCATAGGTGACACCAAAAAGATTGCAATCCCTACATTTAAAAAAACAGTTAATCCATATCTTGCAATTCATGCAAGCGTTGTGAAATTTTTGAAATGAAACTAAATCATGACACTTAAAATTGTAGTCTACTAATGGTTTGTTGAGAAATTCCTTCAACATATTGTACATCAAATGGATTACCTATTTTATTCCGGTATGCTTCAATCGTCGACCAATCAGTACGAACCTTTTGGTCCAAAAAGCCACTCATATAAAGGTAAGTAGGCAATATTTTGGCCAGCTTTTGTATCTCAGACGACAGCCCAAAATGTCTCATTCGTGACATTGAGTCATAAATTCGGATGTGCCTCTCTTTTAGAATGACGACAGCCAACACCCAATGGAATTCATCACCACAATTGATTGGGATGTACACTTCATCGATCAAATGCCAAAGTAAGCCAGCTAGAATGCTAAAACCTTTGATGATGTTGATTAAGCATTCCTCATTTCGGGAAACTTCTGACTGTTGTTGGTAATACCTATCGTAGGCATTATTGATGTAAACTTTGTACAAACAATTACCTGTCGTGTATCTGTATTATTCTTGTGTTTGTAACTTGGACTTCTTTCGGAGGTAGTAAAAGATGACATCAATGTGCTGCATATATTATCAAATATTTTAGATTATGTGATGAAAAAATTAATACGCAAATGCAATTAAATAAAGTATTAATAAATAGTAATATGTATGACATTTAAACCTCATCATTCCATCAAGTTTGGGGTTGTGACATCAAATAAAATTAATTTTTCATTTCGGAATGTGCAACAACAAAGTCGAACATATCAAAACCAAGAATCAATTCGTTCATTTTGTAGTGTTCATCATTTTGTTTTCTACATGATGATTAATATATGTTAATGTCATGTTCTTACAACAAGAAATGTATAAATTAGGATCTTTAAAATTGATTTATGTACCTGCCGACATGATGCTTTAACAGCCCATCGACAATCTATTCTGAATAGTTGTTGATCAACTGTGTTAGTTTTTTAGAGCCTCGAGTTTCTTTGGATCCTTGTCCGAGATATTAAACCCTTCAAATGGGTAATTCTTTTGTTCTCCCGAACTGATAGGCTCCACTTTTTCTTCTTCTTTGGACGCAGTTGATGGATTATCAACTGTGACATTATGCTCTTCAGCAGTAGCTTTTACTGTGACATATACCTGGAAAGCCAAAATTATTAATGCTAATTACATATATATAACAGATTGTCCATCTATTGCAACAGATGAGTCTTATGTTGCAATAGATGAATCATTTGTTGGGGAAAATTCAAACAGGTAAATCAGAGCAGTACGATAATTTTGAACAGATGACCGATCTGTTGTAATATAAGACTCATCTGTTGCAATAGATAATGCATCTGATACAACAGGTTAGACAACAGTTACAACAGATGTATATATCTGTTTGATAATTTTCAGCAGATGTATCATCTGTTGAAATAGATATGTGCATGTTTTTTTATTGGAACAGATAATGTACATTCACTTTATTCATCTCGTTTTGCTCTCCTGTGGTCCTTGCACATTGAACGACGGTGCAAGACAAAGACAGAGGCATTGAAATTTTACTTTTTTTATGCTTGATGATGCCTTGTAATTATCTTTCCTTCCCCTCTTAGCCACCTTGATCTCTAGTGAAGTGTATGGATATGAAATCCATTTTGATGAAATGACACCCCTCTTAGATATCATTTCCTTTACAGAAGCAGTTAGTGCATTAATAGCATTAATCACTCCATCATGCTTTGCCTTGCAGTCTTGAGATTTACATGCAGAACATTCGCTAGATGTGGCAAAATCTGGAGAAAAATCTGTACAACCAGTATGATCATAATCATAATGGCTTGTTGTTTCAAAAACTGTAAGAGGAGCATCATTAGCCCCAACAGCAGCACCACTACCACTACCACTACCATCATCAACAGCAACAAGCCCACCCTCTAAAATTAATTTTTTTATGATGGTTGTTGCTCCAAACAATTTTATTTTTATTCCATCAACGATCTTAGGGTCTGATAAAGTTTGCACAGACCGTAAAGTAAGAAAAAATGATATCTTCAACTCTCGGTTGGTCGGAACAAGCCATGGATGGACAATCTAAAATAAATCAGTACATATATTAGAATGATGATGAAATCATTTAAAATAATCATTAATTAAAATAAAAACTTGATTAGAATTGGACTTACTGCTTTCTTCGAGGGATTGAAAATATCAAGAAATTGTGCATTTTTATCAGTTTTGGCCTACAACCATCTCAGGATTCTTGTACAGGAAACTTCTTCCTGGTAGTTCACTTGTTGTCTCAAATAAGGAATGACTTCAAATGCCCAAGCCTATAACATAACGCCAATAAATCA
Organism: Capsicum pubescens; assembly: GCA_030864215.1. Taxonomy (NCBI): domain Eukaryota; kingdom Viridiplantae; phylum Streptophyta; class Magnoliopsida; order Solanales; family Solanaceae; genus Capsicum; species Capsicum pubescens. The sequence goes on along the minus strand of CM061548.1, from coordinate 334,217,257 downwards.
AAAGCATTATTAAATTAAAAAAATAAATCATATCATGATAAAAGAAATATTTACCATGAAGGCCCATGAAAAGCCATATAAGTTGACTGTCTTTGGCATTAATGGAGTCAACAAATATTTGGCAGTCATTTTGAAGCTTTCATAACTTCATGGATAGTTGTTAAACACCTCAAGATCCTCCGAGAGATTTACTAAACACAAACCAAAGAATATTATGTACAAATCAAACCAAACACAATGATTGCTTGTGCTTCTTTGAGAGTCCTTTACCTTTTAACGTTTCTATCAAATTTTTATTTTTGAAGCTTGGACCAACAATGGACACCAGGTCATCACGATCACTCGACATACTTTTACCGTTTTGGGTGTGCGGGGTACTTTTTATTGGGTTAGAGTAGATATAACTTGAGAAGGAGAAGGAGAAGGAGGATAACATTTTAGTTCAGTAACTTAGGCAAACTCCTTCCAACCAAAACAAACAGACATGCCACAATAATTTATCCATGCCTCATCCATCTTATCTTTGTTTTCATACATAAACCTACGCTTGAAAATATTGTATACCATTTTCATCTGGAAATGAGCATTGTTGTTCTCCGGCAAATCAAGATATTGCCCAAAGCAGCTTTTCCTGAAATAAGCATCCAATTTTTGTTCTCGAAGTATTTTTCTGAAGGCGTCAAAAGATTTTTCCATGGATGGCTTAACCACGAAATCACCCATTAAATCTGTGGCACCATCGCACTGCATTCTCATAGGATAACGATCAATGCTGAAGGTTTTGACCAACTCTTCGGAGGAAGGGCTATTAGCATTTGGATCATCTCTTTTGAAATATTCCTCCTCCCCGTGTTCATTATCTTCTGCTTCTGATTGAGATAACGCTTGTAAAGTAAGCTCATGTAGCCGAGATGCTACACTTGTTCCTTTACTTGGACTTGATTCAGTTTCTTTTCTTTTGGGAGCCATATTATCTTAAATTAACAGGAACATAAAATAGATTATAATTGATTAATGCATCGTTAAAAAGGGATAATAATAATTCTAACATGCACAATGGTAAAATAACAGTTCCAATAGACCACACATCTGTTACACTAAGTATGTTATCTGTTCCAACATATAACTGACCTATTGCAACGGATGATTAAACCATTGGAAATAATAAAAATAGATCGCTAATCTATTACACCAGATATTTTATTTGATGCAACATATAACCTACTATTGCAATGGTGAGTAAACCATTGAAAATCATAAAAATAGATCACTAATCTATTGTACTGGGTAGTTTATCTGTTGCAACATATAACCAACTTGTTGCAATGGATGAGTAATCCATTGGAAATAGTAAAAATAGATCACTCATCTGTTGCACCAGAAGGTCATCTATTGTAATAAATAACCAACCTGTTACAAGGATGAGTAATCTGTTGGAAACCGTAAAAATAGATCACTAATATGTTGCACCAGAAAGGTTATTTTTAGCAATATATAACCAACCTGTTGCAAAGATGAGTAATCCATTGGAAAAAGTAAAAATAGATCACTAATCTATTGCACCAGGTAGTTTATCTGATGCAACATATAACCAACCATTACAACGGATGAGTAAATTGTTGGAACCCATAAAAATAGACCACTAATTTGTTGCACCTGGAAGGTTATCTGTTGCAACATATAACCAATCTATTGCAAGGATGAGTAATCCATTAGAAAAAGTAAAAATAGATCACAAATCTATTGCACCAGGTAGTTTATCTGTTGCAATATATAACCAACATATTGCAACGAATGAGTAATCCATTGGAAACCATAAAATAGATCACAAATTATCCGTTGCAACATATAACCAACCTGTTGCAAGGATGAGTAATCCGTTGGAAACAGTAAAAACATATCACTAATCTGTTACACCAGCTAATTTATCTGTTGCAAATATAACCAACATATTGCAATGAATAAGTAATCCATTGAAAACCATAAAACAGATTACAAATCTGTTGCACCAAGAAGGTTATCTGTTTCAATATATAACCAACCTGTTGCAACGGATGAGTAATCCATTGGAAATAATAAAATATATCACTAATCTGTTGAAACATATCACGCATCTGTTGCAAAATGAGTTATCTGTTGAATCAGTATTATTTAGATTTCTTCCAAACAGAAGAGTTGTCTGACGCATCAAATGAATAATTTGTAAGATTATTCATCTGTTACATCAGATTTTTATAGCTGCATTAGATTTTCATCTATTGCATCAGATGTTTTCATCTATCGCAAAAGATGTTTCTTCTGTTGCATCAGATGTTTATTTGTTGCATCAGATATTTCATTTGTTGCAACATCATTTTTACCAAGACAAACAACAAATCAACCCAGCAACATCAACACATCACACACACACTAAGAACATCAACTGTGACAAAAAATCACCAACAAATCTAAATCAACAGTTCGACAACAAGAAGAAGAAATGCCAGAAATTAGGGTTTTATTCAGTCCACCTTTTAAATTTAAGCTAGAAATATTAAAATTGTTAATCAATACTAGAAGAGTAGTTGGCTCAAGTTCCTCTGTTTCTTCACAATTTTTTACCTGTAAAATAGGAAATGGGACGACGAAGAACTCGAAGTTGTTGTCGCCGGAGAAGTCTTCACGTCGATTGAAGGTTGAAAGTCGAAAGGAAACTCGCCCGACTATTTATCCGCCGGAGGTTGAAGTCGTCGGGGATTGAAGGGAGAATTTTGCAGAACTGTTGGTTGGGAGAGAGTTGAGAGAAGCTGTCAAGAGAGAGAGGAGAGAGACGGTTGATTTGGTTTGAAGGGGTGTGTGGGTTGGGCTGATTTATGTTTTTGAAAAGATTAGAAAGTTTTGAAAATATTAATCGAGTCCACAATTAACTTAATCAAGTTTCCTAATGATGTTTGACCCTTTAAGTTGGTCAATGTCACCAATTCTTCATTCAAGATTTAAAAGATACCTTTCCTTCAATTTTCTCGTGAAACATGCATGTGTGATGCTCACTCCAAAAGAATTAGGAGGTTGGATATTATCTCTATCAAGTTAATATAGATAAATATTTTACAATAAAAATAAAATTTATATATATATATATGAACCTGATCTACTTCCAACTAATGTTATGCAATAGTAAATGAGGTTCAACTTTAGACCCACTTTCAAAACTAATTAACAATTGATGCATGTAAAACTAAATGAATAAGACAAACGCATTTGGCATAGTTTAATTAGACTTCATATTCTATTTTAAGAGTCCTTAATTATTTGAATTAAGTTAGATATAGTTTCAATCAGATGTACGACATGTCTCATTTTAATGAATTCTTAATTGTATGAATTAACTTGTATATTAGATATTGTGATGGAATTGACAAATTCAAGTTGAAGTGCTATCAATTGAAATATTATAAAAATAGTTATTAATATTATAAAGATAATAATACAATAATAAGAAATATTATAAAAATAATTACAAATATAATAAAGATAATAATATAATAATTAAAGAATAATATTAAAATATTACTTTTATCTATTGAATTTTAATGATTAACAAAAAGTTTAATTAATAGTTGAAACATATGCAATATGCACCAGCTTAGTGCCGACCTCAATCTGAACATTTTGAACTGGAAGCAATTCCAAAAGCTACAAAAGTAAAAAAAAGTAAGCTAAAATGAAAAAATAAATCATTGAATCATTATAAAAAATTCTTCTCTTAGTAAGTTCACCCTATTTCCAAGTGAACATTCATAAGATCTTATAAAATTTCATAATTCAATCAAATTGGGTAAAAAAAGAATTGAAAATAAATGACAGTAATACCTGGTTAGTATTGTTGGTTGGAGTGTGAAAATAGTTGAGATGCGCACAAGCTGACAGATAATACGATTACATGAATTTTTTTGTTTTAAAAGAAGTTTATTAAGCGAAAAACATCGAGAGAAATTAGGCTTACTTGGAGAAGAATCTGGAGCAAAAATTTCAGATCTAATTCTTCATTCAATATTTATAATCTTTCACTCTTTATGCTCTATGGAGGCATGCTTGTTCCGTCCAATTTTCGAGTAAAAATTTTCAACTCAAAGAGAAATATGAGAATTTATCAAAAGGAGAGAATTCATTATCTAAATTTTACCTGAAAGAGAAATACGAGAAATTATAAAAGAGAAAATTCATTGTCAAAATTTCACCTGAAAGAGAAACGCAAAAAATATCAAAAGAGGAGAATTCATTATCAATTGTTAATTATGTATAATTCATATATCATCATTAAAGATATTAACTATAAAAAATAATAATAATAAGCTAAAAAGAATGATGTAACGAACACAATAAAATCTTGAAGCCATATTATGTTGAAAATCTAGTTTCAAACAAATAGTACAAAACTTAATTGGTATAAAGAAAAAATTCCGTGCGATTATATATAGGGCTTTATTAGGTTCGAACTCTAAAATAAAAAAGTGAACAAGTAAAGTAAAAATGAGTGGAGAAAATAAAATTTTGTTATAAATATATTACCATATATAGTGAATGTCTACTTTACCATATATAGTGAATGTCTATTTGTGGAAAAGTTAGAAACCTCAAGGTTAGTTTTCCCCTATAAATAAAGGGGTTTTCCTTTATTGTAATTCATCCATCAAGAATCTCTCATGAGAAATAAAGAAGTTTCATCTCTTCTCTCTCTATTCTTATTGTCTTGCTTCATATTTCATAACACGTTATCAACACAAGACTCTGCCAAACAAAGTGAGATCATAATCTAAAGGTAATTTCAAGGTTAGTAATTTCTTATGTTATTTGTCTTTTGCTACTAATGATATAATTATTGTTGGATTTGGGGAATAATTGGTTTGGAACCACTTATGCTTTCAATTTGTTCATGAAGAATAATGTTGTTAAAAGATATGATGATGAATTTAAGTCACATCTCATTAAGAGGGTAAGACATTGGGTTAAAAGTTCCAATGCACCATGATGATAAGATGTTGGGTTCAATTCCCACTGAGTTATGCCTAAGACGCCTTTATATGGCTAAGACGTTGAGTTTGAATCTCAATGCACCATATTAATGATACCATGATGGCTAAGGAAAACATAATATATACTTTGATAAAAAGTCATAAAACTTGTCCATTGAATATGCTTCATTCCATGAAGTGAATGTGGTAGCAATATATGATCAGTCTGAAAGATGACAATTTGCTCCATTCTTGAAGTGAACGTGGTAGCAATATATGATATACTTTGAAAGATATATATGCCTCGATGTGCTCCTGATATAGCAATATCATAAAATAGGTTATAAGCTATCAGAATTTGATAGGCTTAAGGCACGATTATATTCTATTCCTGGGGAATGAGAAGTTTATTAATACAAATGTGCACTTGATTGTGATGGTATCATAACTCACCTCCGAAAGAGGCTGAATAATTCAGAAGAGTAAATCTGAAATTTATTCATGTAATAGTAAATCTGAAATTTACTAAAGTAAAAGGTACATGTCATGGTAAACTTAGAGTTTGCTAGAATAAAAGTTCATCAAATTGACATGAACGATTGCGACATCTCAAAGATGTACAAATGGAGTATTTAGCACATATTGAAGAATTAAAAAATTCTTCATTACTTATAAGGTTACTTGATCTCATGATAAGTTGGTTGAACCAACTAATATTGGGAATAGATCCCTTAAAATTTGAAAATTATAAATGGTGAATATGGGTCCGTTCACCGATCATGTGATATGTTGAAAAGATGCATCAATAAGATAATCACATGTACTTTTGTTGTCAACCTGCAGTTTGACATTCATAAAGTTGCTTGCTTGATAAAATTGAGTTAAGAGCATAACTTTCAGATTGTGTAATCATGACAATTCATCGTGATGATGATGGTTTGACATTGAATGACTTTGATAAATAGCTGAATCATTGCTAATGAGAACAAAGCTTCATGTGTTGGTATGAAATATGAGATATTATATACAAAAGTACTTATATCCAGCAAACCAATAAATTATGATTAACTCCCCTATAAATTGGTTCTGAGTTAGGAACCACACATTGTCCATCTAATAGTTCTGATGTGCAGTATACGACTAATGAATATACCATGATGCACAAAGATGGATTCCTCAAAGAAGATGGAGGATTTATATTAGTTTTCCTAACATAAGGGGGAGATTATAAGCAGCTATGAAATATGTTACGAATTATCATCAGATCCTCATTCAAAAGAAATACTGAAAGCATTTCATGTTTAAGCTACAAGTGCTCCTATTTTGAGTTCTTAAAGGACAAAGTCTATGCATGTGTGAAGTTTGGTAGACCAATCGGTTCCAAATGAAGTAATCCTTGAAAAGGATAAGGAGAAAATAATCATAATAAGAAGTCAATGTGCTTCTTAAGAGCCTACGACATAACACTTCATGAAACTTATGAGAGGTTCAGGTACCTAAAAATAATGAAGTGATGAGATCTCAAAATGTTATGTCACATTGTGAACCGATACAAAATGATATATCATCGATAATTTCTTTGATACAATATTGGCATAATATTGTAAAAGATTACAAGGATCGAAATTTTATATTTATTTAAGCATGCTGACATAGAAATATTCATCAAGTGACGTGAAAGGCTGTATATTGGTAAGCTTAAAACTTATTTGATTTGCAGTCCAGATACTTGAAGATATTACTCATGAAATATTGAATATTGTTACTTGATAAAATTTATATGAAAACTTTTTTAAGGATTCAAAATATTTGAAGCATATAAAAGTTTCTGGGAAATTTATTTATATTACATAAGCTTATAGCTTGAAAATTATTGAAACTCGTGGAGAGTTTTCAAAAGCAATAGATTATTTGTTGAAATAAGAATTATATCAATTTGGATTGGTTATGAAGTACCATATCATAGTGCAGTTGGTGCACTCATGTACCTTACAAATACTTCAAGGTTTGATATAACCCTTTTAAGTTAATTTATTAGCAAGATATAGTTTTACTCTTACAAAGAGATATCGAAATAGAATCAACATGATCTTATTTTATTCTATAGATTGCAGTTCTGATCTTGTTGATTATGTTGATGCTGAGTATTTATTTAACCCGCATAAATCTCGGTATCAAACATGCAATCTGTTCACATGTGGGGACATTGTCATATCTTGGAGATATACAAAGAAGTCTATCTAGCCACTTCATTGAATCGTGATGAGATAATAGTTATTCATGAAGCTAGCCGAGAATATGTATGGTTGAGGTCCATGATACATCTCATTCGAGAAAAATGTGGTTTGAAATATGACAAAGTACCTATATTTTTTATGAAGATAATGCAGCATGCATAGCACAACTTAATGGAGGATTCATAAAAGGAGATATAATGAAGCATATTTCGTCAAACCTTTTATATACATATGATCTCCAAAAGAATGGTGATATTAACATGAAACAAATTGGTTCAAGTGACAATGTAGCTGATTTATTCACCAAGTCTCCTCTAAGTGCAACTTTTAAGAAGATGGTGTACAAGATCGGGATGCAACGGTTCAAGGATGTTCTCATTAAAGGGAGTTAATACGTGTTGTACTCTTTTTCCCTTATGAGGTTTTGTTCCACTGTGTTTTTCTTGTAAGGTTTTTAATGAGACATCTTATATGCGTATTGTGTGTACTCTTTTTTCTTCACTAGATTTTTTTCTACTGTGTTTTTTCTACTAAGATTTTAACGAGAAACATTATCTATCAATTAGACATTCAATAGGGAGTGTTATAAATATATTATCATATATAGTGAATTTCTACTTTACCATATATAGTGAATGTCTATTTATGGAAAAGTTAGAAACCCCAAGGTTAGTTTTTTCCTATAAATAAAGAGGTTTTACTTCATTGTAATTCATCCATCAAGAATTCCTCATGAGAAATAAAGAAATCTTCTCTCTTATCTGTTCTCTCTTTATTCTTGTTGTCTTCCTTCATATTTCATAACAAATTTTATTTTATTATCAATATATAAAATTTAGACTCTATCCGACATTAAATTTATGTTTGACCAGAGACAACGGTTCTTGAAAAATGGCAAACATCAGTGGAGACACCTACACAAAATTCATTTTAAAAATTTAAGGTAAATATTTATTTGCTTCAGATTTTTACACCAAATTGTGTTTATTTACAAACTGATTTAATGAGGAAAAAATTCATGCTAATTACAAAGGTTAAAGGGTTTTTTGATACTTCTTTCGTTTTTAAATAAGTGGTTGCTTTATATTGAACGAACCTTTAATAACTTATAGGTTATTGATCAATTCACTTAATATCCCACTACGAGTCCAAAGCTAAAAGGGACACTTTTTCAGTCTTAGGAGTCAAAACAGCTACTTTAAGCTTGGATACAAAGCGAACAGTTTGCCCATTTTGGGGCAAACTATAACTAACACCGTTTGTCAACCATTTGGGGTGAAAAATTGTTATTATGGTTTTCCCAAAAATGGGCAAACTATATTTCATAAACTTCATGTGAATTGCTATTATTCCATTTTCTTTGTAACGTGAATTGCTGAAGAGATTCCTGAAAATGTGAAAGATTTGTCATTTCAATAAAAAAAATTCACTCATAAATATGTGTTGTTGTTAACCATTTTATCTCATTCATCACGAGCAACATTCCTTATTCATTGAAAACCTTTTTATAAGGCTAAAAATAATGAGTGACACTGTTAGGGTTAGTTTATTTTGGGGTGAAAAAGTTTTGTACGAAGGTGGTTCGGTTAGATATAGTCTTCCTGCAAAAACGGTTCAAGTGTTTCTAATGACACTCAAATATGAACGTCTTATACATTTTTTTCGGAGTAAAATGAAAGTACATGATAGCCGGGGGTCTATCGGAAACAACCTTGCTACTTCTTCGAAGGTAGCAGTATTGATTGCGTTCATCTTACCCTCCCCAGACTCCATTATGTGAAAATACACTGGGTTTGTTGTTGTTGAAAATGAAGGTACATGATGCTGAACTTTTTATTCTTTCACTGGTCGATATCCCATATCAATAATGGGTAATTGTCATATAATTTTTTAGGAGACTCGAATTTGGAATGGTGACTCTTTATCAGCTTTTCTTCGTAGTCCTAAGATTTTTCGTAACCAAATGCGTTTAGTAATACTTGATATGTATGCCAAAACTCAAAGCGCTATTCAAAATGAAGAACCATCGATAATGAATTTGATATTCGAAATAGTACATGTTTTACTAATTTCAGTATTGGTTGGCCAAGCAATTCTATTCAACAACAAACAGTAGTAGGGTTTGATAGAGAAAATGACGGTTTGACTTCACTAAATCAACATAATGTCCATTGGAGTTATCAAAATTGTGAGTTTGGAGAACCGAGCAATCAAGAACCGACTAATCTATATTGTCACACTCCAATTGAATCAATGGATAGGTAACAACATTATATATATTTTTTTTGTATTCTTTAAAGATCGTTATACATGTTTCAATAAAAATTATTTTATTGAGCCAAACTTAATGTGCAAACAAAGATGTTTTAAAAAAAAATAATGGAGTTTGCCCATAAATGGACAAACCCTAGTTTTTGTTTAAAAATAAATAAATTTTGCCAATAAATGGACAAACCATAATTTAAAAAAAAATAGAGTTGAAAAACCCTAGCAGTGGTATTTTATTTTTATTTTAAAATAAAAATTATAATTCTATTATTTTTTAGGCTAAACGTCAACCTAGACAATCCTACATTGACTCAATTCACAGAAATTGTGTACAACGATGAGCTAGCTAATAACACAGCTGATCATGAGTCCGATAGAGATAGTTTAGATGGTGATGATCAAATGTCGGACGATGATGATAAGTCAGATGAGGACGATAACACTATTCTTTCAGACGATGATAGTATTAATTATCATCCTGGCGTCATTTCTTATTTAGATCACATACAAGAAGGTCTAAATGGCTTGTTTTAGACATAATGATTCTGTTCGAGTTGCACTATGGAATCCTGAAAATTCTAAATATCTCAAGTCAGGTAAGATATTCGATCAATCATATTTAATATATTTAGCCTTTTAATTTTAACTATTATTGTTTGAAAAGATTTAATATATTTATATAGGTATGATATTTCAAAAAGAAAAAATTAATATTAAAAAACTAAATTAATATCAAGTGTTGGCATACATATCAAGTTTATGAAATGTAGTTTGCCCATTTTTGGGCAAACCATAATAGTAATTTTTCACCCCAAACGGTTGACAAATAGTGTTAGTTATAATTTGCCCCAAAATGGACAAACTGTCCGTTTTGTATCCAAACTTGAAGTAGTGTCTGTTTTAGCTCCTAAGGCTGAAAAAGTGTCACTCTCTCATTACTCTCTTATTTACTTGATAGAAGAGATACTATATCTATATAAATGATGTTTTTTAAAAAATTTCTTGTGTTTGGAAGAGGAGAAGTAGTAGATTATGAGATGTAAAGTGTTATATTTTGGAGTTAGTATAGTGAAAGAGAGAGTTGAAACAAAGAAAATATTCTAAATCTTCAACTATATTCACTATACAAAAGAGAGTTTTATATGTTGAAGGAGGTTGTTCTTTTGATGGAGCTTTGGACTCTTCAACTAATTCAGAGTTGCTTGAGTTGTATGACGTTGTTGGACTGTTGTATTCTAGAGGCGACAAGTCAAGAGACATATTGTTGGATCAGTGTAGATTATGCCGCAGTATGCTTGAATCTCTTTAAGGAGAGCGAGAAATTTGTGCCTCAAACTGAGTTTATTTATTTATTTTTTATTAATTTTATTTTCAACTCTAATTTATTGTAATTGTAGTATATTACAACAACAATTTTAAGGAGATTCATGTTTTATTACAGTTTGAAAAATTACAGATATCAAGATGAGAAATTTCAACATCTCAACATCACCAATCTCTTTGGGAGATGAAAGGGAAGAGAAAGACAAGTAAAGTATATTTATACTTGCTCAACTCAAGTGGGGGAAAGGTAAAAAAAAACTTTTCGACTTCTTGCAGAAGAAAAGTAAAAATCCTTCTACCTAATATTTTTAAGAATAAAACGATACTACCGTTCATGAAAATTTATTTTCGTTAGATTCTCGAAATAGTAGGGGATAATGAATGAGAAAAACCTATTATGAAGAATGTAATTTCTGTATTTTTGAGAATGCTTTGAAACAAAAAGTGTTACAAGTGCATATACTCGTCTTGAGATAATTCACGTGTTATTATTTGCATATGATTTGATGTCTTTAATTTGGATCTAACATATTATCAAACAAAGGGTTAAAAAATATGGAGTGACCATTTGACATTAAATATTTGGGTGGGATAAATTCATTCTTGTGATAAAAAATCTCCTAAATCATGTGATGTACTTTCTTTAACATGTCACCTTATGGTGAAATGAAATTGTAAAATGCATTTTGTTGATCGTATGAGTCGTGCAACTCCTTTTAATTCAAATGTGTGTAAATGATATGACAAATAAAAATGGAGTTTGTTAGCCTAATAAAAAATGAGATATATGCCTAGTTACACTTGGATTGATATTATGTATGCAGTAAAAGTACTTGACAGGTACAAGCAAACCAGATATATTTGTTTGGTAAGAAAGTTGTGGCTTGTTTTAGAAAAATATTTTTTTTGCTATACGTAAATTTATTTTTGGTGTAAATGAAAAAAACTTGGTGTTGTTTGTAGAAAGCAAACTATTATTTGCTAACTCTACAATTGAGGTTGTGCTAGCTAGTAAAAAAAAGAATTGGTCAATCATATGATTTTGAGAAAATAATTTCTTTAGTTTGATTAATTGTGATAGCACCAATGTTAGAGAATAAATCAAGATTATAATGATAAAGTTAGATCATAAGAAGAAAACACAATATCGTGAGATCATATTGATCAACAGTATATCATTAATATTAATTGTGTTAAATCTTGTAGATATACACCAAGGTCTTGGCAAGATAAAAGTCTGGAGCACATTAAGAAGGAGGAATGAAGCCTATAAAAATATACGAGTCATATATGAGGAAATTCAACCTGAACACTAGAGATCTTACAACCACGTTCAATAGGAAGAACGAATCATATGATGACTTGCTGTGGGATGCACTATTGTTTAATCCCTTTCTATGATGTGAGAGCATTTTGTTCCTATAATGATTTGTGAAGGTTGAGTCTAAGAACTCTTAATGAAATACTGTATTTCGTATGAGTGGATATCAAAATTAATGGACCACTCTTGACAGTTTTCACTTATGTAAAATGTGAAAGTATGTTGCTTCCTATGAAAATTGGGCTTATTCTCAAGAACACTTACGAAAAATTGGGATAACACATAGTCGTAATGTTCTGACTATTAAAACTTATGTCTGTGTCTTGATTATCGAGTGTAGACAGTAATACTTTATTTTTCTTAAACAATCATAGTTCAAGTCTAGAATCACTACTAACTCTGGAATAAAAGTTACTATTCTACTAAGTTAAGATTTATTGCAGAGTACACCTTCATTATGCATAATAATTCCTTTTAACTAAATTGATAAACTCTTTTATTTTAATATTAAAATATGTAGAGAATTGTAGGTGAATTTAAATATTATAATATGTTATTTGCATCAACCTGAATTACCAAAGTATATGCAATGCTGATAGTTACATTTCTTCATTCCTTTGGTAACATTATGTACCAATTATTCACATGAGTTAATGGTAGAATGTGGTTATTAATGCCATTAAATTTCAGTAATTCTTGTAATTTCTAACTCATAATTCTATCATTTTATGATTGTAACTCATGTAACTTAAAGACTATTGATTACCCACTTAATATTTCACTATTTTCTCATTTACTTGATAGAAGAAATACTACACCTATATAAATGATGTTTTCTTTCTTATATTTGTAAAAGGAGAAGTAGTCTGTGAGATGTAAAGTGTTATATTTTTGAGTTAGTGTAGTGAAAGAGAGAGTTATCACACAAAGAAAAATATTATAAATCTTCAACTATATTCACTATATATAAAAAAGTTTTATATATTGAAGAAAAGTGTTCTTTTAGTGGAGTTTTGGACTCTTCAACTAATTCGGAGTAGCTTGAGTTGTACGAAGTTGTTAGACTGTTGTATCCCAGAGGAAACAAGTCAAAAGACATACTGTTGGATCGGTGTAGCTTATACGGCAGTGAACTTAAATCTCCTTAAAGAGAGCGAAATATTTATGTCTCAGCCTGAATTATTTATTTATTTATAATTTACTATAATTATGATATATTACACCAACATGTATTATTATACATCTCATAACTTTTTTTAAAAAAATTAAGTATCAATATTTAGCCAAAGATCATAAGTGATCCAGAAATATGACCAAAATGGTGTTTTTAACCAAATATGTGGATGAAAAGTTAGATCTTTCGTAATAATCCAAAGGACATTTTTAACTCTTTTATAGAAGTATTACTTATTGCAAAATTTAACACATGATAACTTACCTCCTCAGAAAAATTCCTTTTCTACCTTTTACAAACTCTTTTAAGTTTTATGTTTTCTTCATAAAAAAAAATCATTTTTACATTCAAGAGATTCATTTCTACGTATAAAAAAAATCTAAAAACATCATTCTTTTTTATTCAAATTATAAAATAACAAGAGATCCCAGCTCCTAACTCAAGACCCCATAATAAATAAACCATAAGAATTTTTTACTTTTATGCATTTAGGGGTCGTTTGTTGGGAAACAAGTTATCTTGGGATTCATATCCCATCTTAAGGTGGGATAAAAATTTATACTATAATCTCAAAATAACTAATTCTGCCATGAGTTATCCCATTTATTTATTTCAATCAAACATGGAATAAACTCATTTTAAAACTAGTTATTCCTTATTCGTTGTATCAAACGAGCCTTTAGGGGTCATTTGATATGAGGTAGCTATAATAGTGTCAAAATAAAATATATGATTATTTTATCTCACGTTTGATTGGAGGTGTTAGTTAGTTTTGAGATTATTTATTTCATCATCTATATTATGGTGATGAGATAAGTTATCTCATATTTATGATGTAATAATTAATTTCAAAATAATTAGTTTGATGATAAGAATTTGTATAAATTAACTAAGGTGAAGTTACAAAAGTGAAAAAAAGCAGTGCCACCAGCTAGCAGGCTGGCAAACAACTGGATAACAAATTTAATGTTATTTCCGTACCCGATATTTAGGGGTGGGTATGGTATGCTATATATCGAATATCATTTCGAAATCGAAATTTTTTATACCGTGGTATGGATGTTATGATATTTGGTAAGAGTTTTAAATTATTTTGGTATTTGATACGGTATTTGGTATTTATGCAATAAATACCGAAATACCGTATACCGCATCAAAAATTTTTAATAATATATAAAACTCATGTATATTATATTTAAGATTATTAAATATATTTATATATCATCCATTAGCCAATTGAACATAAAAGTAATTTTTATTTAGAAATAAATTTTTTGGGAAGCTTATTATTTAGGAGTACCATGCTTAAGTTTAGGTAATGTTGTTCAGAGTTTACATCTTGGACTACTCAATCGTGATTGAAATGTTCTTTTTGTGTAATTGATTAACAAAGGTAGTTGTTAGTCTTATATGATTGAGACGTTCTTAAAGTTTAAAGTTATAATTTTTTTATATGAATATATGTAAGTCGAAATCAAATAAAGTATGGTTATCGAATTATCATATTGTAAAATACCGAAATCGAATTTAAAAATACCAAACTAATTTTGTATGGTAATAGCATTGTTCCTTTAGATACCGAAAACCGAAATTATCATACCAAATTTTAAAATACCGTGTCATACCATCCCCACCCCTACCGACATTAGTCTCCCTTTCTTGACCTTTTTATTTCTTCAAATTATGTGGATTGTTATTATTAGGGTAATGATTTTTTATTTTTATTTTGTAGAATTTGGCCTATGGTCACTTCGAAAGGGTGACATTAATTAAGAAATACAAGTGCTAATCTTGTCATCATAGACTAAGGCCCCGTTTGATCATGAAAATTACTTTTTCCTGGAGTTGGAGTTGGAGTTGGAGTTGGAGTTGGAGTTGAAGATGAAGTTGGAGCTGGAGCTGAATTTGATCATGAATATAAATTAAAGTTGTTTTTGAAATTTTATGAAAGAAGTATGAGCGAAAAAAGGGAAAATAAGTAAAACTTGTTTTCACTTTTATAATTTTTCGAAATTGGAGTTGGTAAATTCTTGACCAAACGCAATGTGTTTTCGCTTTTTGCACTAAAGTGAAATAATTTTTCGAGAAAAAAGAAAAAATTTCTATGGTCAAACGGCTACTAAATCTTGCAATTGTGACCCATTCGCTTGGAATTATTTTTATTGAGATACTAATAATTTAATTTGTTCGCATAGTTTATGTGTTTTCATATTACAGGTTAGGTTAAGCGTGCTTCTTTAATAGGCAAGTACTTCAATTATCACTGAAGGGTTTTAATTTGTAAACAAAATAAAAAAAAAATTATAAAAAGAGTAAATGTATATTATATTAAATAAATAAGAGATAACGTGTATAAGAATTAGTAGTGGATACATGAACTAATTATTAAAATCTTGTTAAATTATTAATTAGTTGAAAAACTAAGATGTTTTATACATATGTCCAAGCATATGTATATTCGCTAAAAAAAAAAAATCAGGTTATTAGAGTGACTCTACTCCTCATTATATTTTGTGCATATGTTTATATCTAATCAAGTTATATTCTTAGGATGATTATATATATATAATCATCCTAAGAATATAACTTATAATTTTAAAAATCTTTTAAAGTAACAATAATAAAAAGAACTTTAACAAAAGCAACTTTGAAAATGATAAAAGGAGTTAATTCCTTATATTGTCATTGAACTATTGACAATATCCCACAAAAGTTATTTTTATTTTTTTATGACAAAACTGTCACTGAACTATTACTTTATGTCTCATATTGTCATCCTAACATTTTAACCTAATAAACTCACTTAATTAAATTTAAATTTAATAAAAATTCATTAGATTATACCACTCCAAGTACATAACAAAAAATGGGTTTAATATAAAAAGCAATAAAATCCACCAAAATGAAATATACATTTTTAAATAAACAAAAATTAGACATATTGAGATGTTTTAAAAAAAAAAAAATACTTGAAATTTTATAGGACCATTTAAAAGAAAAGTATACTCTCTCCATTTCATATTATTTATAGACTTTTCTCTTTACATGTTTCATTTATGGAATCAAAATTTAAAGTTTATGAATTCTGATTTTTTTATTAATATGTATGCATTCAATAAATTTTTAAAATAAATATAAAAAATTTAAAACATATACATTAAATTATCTTAATTTACATTTTGCTTTTGTTCACTTATTTAAGAACAAGGAGAGTATTAACTAATCTTTTTGTCCCATATATTCTAAGTTACTTATCGATTTATAGGACTAAAATCAAATTATTATTCATCGTTATATTAATTCATTTGAAAGTATAATATAATAAAGTTTCCAAAAAAAATCTTATATTATTAATTTTGGTATTTATGACGACACTAATAGAATGTATTGAAAAATTACAAGGTAAATTAGTAAATTATCTTTCTTATTTATAATTTTTTATGGGACGTGTAGAGAAAGGTGAATAAATAATATGAAACGGAGAGAGTGACTCCTTAAAAATTTTAAAAAATGGGTGCTATAAAATCTCATATTTTTTTAAATTTTTAAAATTATTTTCACCGTGTATAATTTGTCTTTATTTAAAATCTATTTTATTTTGGTGAATTTTATTGTTTTTATAATAAAATTTTCTTATTACCTTTATACTAAAATCATTTTTTGTTATATATTGAGTTGTATATTTCAATGAACGTGTCATTAAAATTGAATTCAAAATGTCACTTAAGAAAATTAAATGAGTTTAGTAGCTTAATATGTTAGAATGATAATATGAGAGATAAAGTAATAGTTCAATGACATTTTTGTCATAAAAAATATAAAAATGACTTTTGTGAGATATTATCAATAGTTCAATGACAATCTGAGGAATTAACTCATTATACAAGACTATAATCTTTTTATTATTATAGGATGTGCAATACGAATTACTTTTTTTGTCCATGTTTACTTGTCTAGGATTGACTTGACATATTTATTAAGAAGTAATCAATATATATATATAAAGGAGGATATAGATATGCTTATGTGGCACCTCTCTTTGGCCAAGGATTCTATTTATCTTTTTTCTCATTTTTTTAGAGTTTTTCTTTCATTTTTTTCAATTATTTTATTTTTAAAATCATTTTCATAACTCACATCTCTTTATGTTCATAATAAATTACACTCTTAATTAATATTAATAAAATTCATAACTCTAAAACCTTTTATATTCATAACCTCCAATTATTTAATTTTGCATTAAAAAATCTAATGACAATTGTTTCTTTAAACAGTGTGAAACAATGGCAATTGTTTCTTGAAAAAGTCTAACGACAATTGTTTCTTACAAGGTATGTGCACTCTGAAAGTCACTCCTCTAAGCTTTATTTTTTTTTTAGAGTAGATTTCTTTTATGCTATGCATAGTCTATTAATAAAATTCTTACATTTTTATATTTTTTTTAAAGAGTTATGTATTACTTTATTTGAACAATTTTCTTTTATGTTATGTGCCCATTAATTAATTTTTTGCAATCTTGTATTTCTCTTTATCTTAATCTCATTAAATTTTTTATTGTAGATGAAAAGAAGATTACTATCATGACAGTTTTTTTCGTCCTCATCTCACTGTGGGTATGAGACATAGCATATAGCAACAAAAAAAAAGTCTCACCGGCCAAGATATAGTTCAAAGTGCAATATTTTTTATATTTTCGATTTATTAAATTTCATATCCAACTGCTCTTAGCACTTTTAGTTAACAATTTAGTTGTCCTTTTTTTTCGTTTCATGCAACACTTAGTTTTTTTTTTTTACTCTTTTAAGGCTCGATTGACATACAAATGAAGTAGGATATTGAGATTACAAAAATCTAGAGTAAATTCCTCATATTGTCACTCAACTTAGGAAAATCTTCCAATAAAGTCATTTATCTTTTTTTTATTCCAATAATATCATCGAACTTTATGCATTTTTCTTAAAAATCAATAATTGTTAAAAGTGACTCAAAAGATGAGAGAAAAATGATCAAAAAAGTCCCTTAAGTTTGAACTTTGAATTTAAATGATCCTTATTAGTTAACAATACGAAATATCAATAACCTTTCAACTATAAAACTTAGTGAGTACAATCTTCTTTCAACTTTTATCTGCGATATTAAATCTAACACTGTCCACCAAAAATTACAATTAAAATAGTTAGAAATAAGCTTAAATGTACTTTATTGATTTGGAAACTTAGGAGTTCAATAGTAAAATAATATTCTATAATTATTCATTTTAGGATTAATCTTTATTTTTGATAAAATAGTTCAAGTTAGTTGTAAGTTTCTTCTACTCCAAATTATTATCGAAAAAAATTATAATTCATAAAGAAGACGATGAATTCCTGCAAATCGAAAAAAAAAACTAGGGTCTCTATCTAGTAGAAGAACCATCTAAAAATATTTTTAAGGGGTTTTATTTAAAAAAATAATGCATATTAACGGATACCATGATAATAACATCAATCATTCACTATCAAATAAAATTAAGTGATTCTATATAACCATTTCGTAACTTAAAAATCTTTAAGGTTTCAATAATATTTTTATCAATCTTGTGATATTATTTCAGAGAAAATTATAATATCGCCTCGTCAAATTGGCTGTAAAAACTGAATACATTTACCAATTTGGACAATAAATGTACTTCTTATTTATTTCATTTAAAATATAACTACTTATTTTAAACTCTAATTTGACATTTTTTGTCTTTTTAATTCGTTAAAATATTATGATCTGTGTCTTTTTTAATTATATTATGTACTTATTGATAAAATATATGAATACAGCGCTTTACCCATAGACGCTTCTCCAGCTCTCTTAATTCGTTTTTAATAGTATTATGATTTGTGTCTTTTTTAATTATACTATGCACTTATTGATAAACTAAAATATATCAAAAACTAATTTAAGAAGTACAAAAGTAAAAATAGTTGGAGGCCTATTAATATTTCATGTAAAAAATAAGGACTATTTAAATTCAAATTTCAAACTTGATGGACTATTTTGATCATTTTTTGAGTCACTTTTAACAATTCTTAGTTTGTAAAGAAAATGCACAAACTTGAATGATATTATTGGAATAAAAAAAAGATAAATGACTTTAGTGGGACATTTTGCTAAGTTGAGTGACAATACGAGGAATTGACTCCAAGAATCTAACTATTATTGTTTAAAATTCTTTTGAGAGAAATTATATTTATATGTGTGATAGTTCTTCTTTCCTCTTCAATGCACAATATAACATTTTCAAAAGTTTATATTAATTTAGTTAACTATTTTTCTGATTTTTTTTGTTGGTGATGTCAACTTATTATGTGCGTGTCTAGACCAGAGTGTTTATTTTCTAAAGTAAAAGCAAAGAAAGGAGGCAAACACATACGTGTGCTACTTAAGAAAGTATCTATGGATCCTTTCGCAATTATGTACATCAATTTAAATAAATCTTTTGATAAAATATGAGAATGTAACATTAGTTTATAATTTTTAAATGACATTTTAATTCATAAGAAAGTTGTTTATTGATTTGTTAAATTGTAGTTTTTGATTTTTCACATTTTATAGTTTAAAGATAAATGAAAAGGATAAAATAAGATAAAAAAATATGAGATTCATATAACTAGATTTGTGTTATATATATAAATAATAAACAAGTTTAAAACTTACTAAAACTAGGCATGAAAATAAATTCAATTTTAAGAAAAATGAAATTGTTGTTTCACTTATAGAATATATTATATAAAAATCAAACTTTTAGAAGACTGAAAATACGTAATTGATGAAAATTCACATAAAAATATATTTATATACTTAAGAGTGTGTAGACACGTAATTTTGTCCTTTCCCGAAAATATTTTAATCATTTTTTTTTATTATTATTATTTTTTATTTTTTTTATTTTTATTTTTATTTTTATTTTTATTTTTATTTTTATTTTTATTTTATTCACCTTACCATACTTTTGTTTAATTGATAATTTCTCCCAAAAAAAAAGAATTGAAAATAATTAAATACATAACATCTTTGTCACCTCACTATGCCACCTCAACGCCTCACTTTTCATTTTTCATTGGATACATGCAAAAGGCACACACCCTACTCATTTTTTCACACGCCACCCTCATCTTTTCACATGCCACACTAACTTTTCCACAAGCCACCAATTATATGCTTCCACATAGGATAATAAATAAATAAATAAAAAACAAATAAAAAATATAAAAGAAAAATTCTAAAAGGGGAAAAGGAGGAGGCTCATTCTTTCATCATCATCTTCTCCACAATAACAACAATCACAAAATCATCTTCCTCACAAAAAGAACAAAAAAAAATGAGGGAGAGAAGAGAGAATCACGCGAGAGAGAAAAAAAAATTCTTTTTTTAACTCCCAAAAAGAATCAATTTTTAAGTTTCGAAAGGGTTTTATTATTAAAGTGACGAAAAATGAAAATTATTTCGAAAAAGGATTCATTAGTTTCAAAACTCAGAGTTGCCACTTGGCATAAATCAGGTGTGCCAAGTCACCCGTGGATATCCTTTTTCAAAATGGTTTTGACTCTATAAAATTAATCCGCGAACAGAGATTCCGGCTAAGGAATTCTGTTGACCGAGGAAAAGGTGTTAGGCACCCCTCAATCCCGTGGTTCGACTACGGTCGCTTGGTGGAGTATATCGGCTAATTTGGACACTATGAATGTATAAACCATACCAAACATAAATAAAACGATCAATCAAGTAAACAAATCCAAAAACAATGTCCAGTCCAATTATACAATCCAAAATAGAAGAAGAATGCGAAAATGTAAATCCTATTCTACACTATACTAATTTTATACTACGCTCCCATGCTACCCGATGCCTCGGGCCTTCATCACGGACGTCCTCCAAATACAAAATACTTTGGGGCATTCCCCGGCGAATAAATACAAGTGATCGCGGGGCATTCCCCGATTAAATAAATACATTTCCAAATGCAAGAACTAAAACCAAACCGCTCAACTCAAATTCCACATTCAAACATTCAACAAGAAATCTTATTCCTAAATTTTTGCCTACCCGAACCAACATTCGCCTATCCATTTCAACATATCATAATTTTATCACATTCCAACAATATTCATGCTCATTACGAATTAAACAAAACAACAATAAACCAAAGCTAATCTAAATTCAACTTTTTTATCAATTTCTCAATTTCATCCCCCAAATCCATTTTTAACCACATTATTAAAACAGTTCGACTATCAAATCACTTTTCAAAATCCAAAACCAACAACACATACCCCAATGAAGATTCAAACATTTAATCATACCAATCATTCATATCCACAACAACAATTAATATTTTGCTCAAAATATTCAAAACTGCACCACAAAATCACGATATTAACCAACTTCGATATAATAAAAAAGTAGAGTTGAGAGATGGACCTTTGAAGAATCGATTTCGTTGATAATAAAATCAAGAAAGCCCGGACTATAGAATTCCTAATAGGACCTCAACAATGACGAACTCCAACTCCGTATTGAAAAATTTGAGACCCAAAACTGAAGCTCCATAAATCCAATCGAACTCGAAAATCGACACTGTTCACGATACTGTTCACAACACTGTTCATGGTACTGTTCATAACACTGTTCACGATACTGTTTCTCTCTCGATTTTTTTTTCTCTTTCGCGTGATTCTCTCTTCTCTCCCTCATTTTTTTTGTTCTTCTTGTGACGAAGATGATTTGGTGATTGTTGTTATTGTGGAGAAGATGATGATGAAAGAATGAGTCTCTCAGTTTCCCCTTTTAGAATTTTCCTTTTATATTTTTTATTTGGTTTTTCTTTTTCTTTATTTATTATCCTATGTGGAAGCAAATAATTGGTGGCTTATGGGAATAAATGTGTGACATATGAAAAAGTTAGTATGGCATGTGGAAAGATGAGGGTGGCGTGTGGAAAAAATGAGTAGGGCATGTGCCTTTTGCATGTATCCAGTGAAAAATGGAAAGTGAGTTGTTGAGGTGGCATAGTGAGGTGGCAAAGATGCTATGTATTTAATTTTTTTTAATTTTTTTTTTTGGGAGAAATTATCAATTAAACAAAAATATGGTAAGGTGAATAAAATTAAAATTCAAATTCAAATTAAAAAAATAAAATAAAAATGATTTAAATATTTTTGGGAATGGACAAAATTACGTGTCTACATCATGCCTCCTTTGGATGTAAACACATGGTGTTTTCATACAAAGCTGTATTCAACGAGACAAAATTTTGTCCTGACCTTTATTCAAAAGCACGGAGCACGAGGAAGGAGGGAAACCAGGTCTTGACTTAGGACATCCTACCTACCCAAGTTATGAGGGATTGAGTGACAGTTATCTCAAAGGATTGGAAGGAGATGGACTATGCCGAGTTGGAGAGTCGAGTGAGGTCTGTTTTGCAGAAATTTTGACTTTTGAAAGAGAGTCACCACTTAATTTTGAAAGGAATTAAGAAACCTTTATAGAGTTACTTCAAACTATTCAAAACAGGAAAATCGTTTAAGTTAAGAGATTCTGAGTAAGCGGTTCTTATTAATGTTTTAGGAAGGTGTTAGGCACCTAAAATGTCCGCTAACTTGCGGTTATCCGGGCTGTTTGGAAATCGTCTTTGACTAACTTTGGAAAAAGGTTTAGTTTTGAAAAGAAAGCAATTTTAGAAAAAGATTTTGGTGTTTATGCAGAACCAGCTTTTTAGCGACTTGTCTAAGGATTTAACTAGGTTCACCAAAACACATAAGGTAAAGAAACGTAAAGAAAAAAGGGAAAGGGAGAAAGTAAGGGATTTAGGCCACTGGGCCCAAATCAATAAGACATGTCCTAGTCTAATTGGACATTCGACCCATTTCACCTGTCCTAGTCTAGTTTTTGAGTCGTTGGCTCGAGTATCGCTCTACCTGTATTAAGTACAACTTTGACTTCATGGCCCAAATGAATAAATAAATGAATAAAATCGATAAGTAAATAAATAAACTAATAAATGAGACTTTTGAGTCTCTTCGCCACTTTAAAGATGGGGCTTTAACCCATCTTCTCTCTTCTTTCAACTTCTCGTATCCGTACGCCATGAAATTCATTTTAGAATTTCTTTCGGGGCTTGACTTGATAGGCATGGAGGGCCTCAATGGCCCATTAAGAGATGCAATGGGAAAGAATCCATTCGGACTCCAAAACGAATTCACATGCAAGGAAAAAGATAAAGGAAATCAAAACTCATCCAGAATACCAAACGCCACACAAATAAGTAGTATGATGGATCAATCGATGAAAAGGAACCCACGATGGTTCAAAATATAGAATTTCAAGAGAAATGAATCAACTTCACACATGCATTGTAATGGAAAATAGCAATCAGACCAATTTGATGTGCGCAGGAGTTAATCATTATTATTATTATATTTTTTTTTCTTTTGGTGATTAATGTTCTCTAGCCCTTTTAGGTATAGATGGATATTACTAAAACTCAAGATAACAACAAAGAGTTGGGAAGAATCAGAAAGCAACTAAAATAAAATTTCTCCCAAATTTACTAGACCTATCTTTGAGAGAAGAAATAACAACATGTTCCCATAGAGTAAGCATATTATTAGTCATGTCACCACACATACAACACGCAAACAACTTTTATCCTATCAAAATTTTTTTAGCAAACGATAATACGAAAAAGAAAGGATGGCTTTAAATAAAACGTGGAAACTATTCGATATTCAAACGAATCCAAAACTCTTAACCTTAGGTACTGAAGTAAATAGGAAAGCGGGGAGAAGCAATTCGACTAAAAACATTTTTTTTGCCCAACATCAATAAGATGATGCGGGAAGAGATGCATTTAATAGACAAACGAACAAGATCCTAAAAGTTTCATAAAGGAGATATACAAGCTCATACGAGTTAGTAACGACGCAAGAAAAGCTAAAAAAAAAAATTGAAACAATTTTCAACTAATAACTACAAGTGTGTGTGTTAAACTCATATCAAAGCAGGTGAAATGAGAGAATATACTATAAATAGAATAAACTTCTTTTTATTTAACCTTTATAAATAAAGGTCACAAAGGAGGCTCCTAATAGCAACTCCCAAAGAGAATGCAAAACCCTTTGACCCAATCATCCTTTTTAACAGAAAAAAAACACTGCACTTTTACTCAATCGTTTACAGAAATAAAGTGACTCAGTAACCCTTCTTTTTTTTAGAACAGGATATTAGCAACAATCCTTAGGCGAGAAGCTCATCATTTAAACAATACGGTATTCACGAAAGTCGAATTCGAAGAAAATTTTCCATCAAAAACATTGTATGAACAAAAGCAAATGCTCCCAGATGAATTATAACGAAATCAGAAACTCTAAAAATCAATGTGTCCTAAATGCAGAAACAACAACAAAGTTTGAAAGCTCATAGTTTATCATATAAAACTTGGGGCTTTCATAGCCTCCCAACGAGCTACACTCAGTACTTAAGCTTATAAAACTACAATTACGAATCAAGGCAGCAAGAGGATGAAAATTGTTAAGCGAGAATCAAAATATGATCTTCAACTGCTTCAAATCACAGACAGTCCACAAGATGATACATTAGGACAGAAATTAATCAGTAACGCTGAGAGTAGATGACCAATCACTAAATCGAGATCTAAAGACGATGAAAACCACATGTCATACAATCACAACAGGAATTCATCGCAATGTAGCACTACAAAGAAACATTGCCTTTCACTAAAATGGAAACCTGTGGTCTTGAAGACCTCTACAGCAGACAACCCAGCTTACAAAATCTTTGGAATGACAGTCATGACTATAGAATGACGGGAGGGAGCAGAAATATAATCGAAATTAAACGAAAACAGGATGTTACCTTTTCGGGAGCAGTAAAATAAGACGACGAACTGATACGGGGATCACGACCACCGAAAAACTTCAAAGATTTAATCTTTCTTCGAAAATCTTTTCTTTTTCTTTCTTCCCTCTATCTCAGTTTTTCCGAATCAGAAATTTTTCTCAGAAAAATGTTCCAACCTAACTTTCTCCCTTAATTTTTCCACCTCAGAAGGGAAAGTAACCCTCAACCGTGACCTAAAATTTTCCAACCTAAGAATTTCCCCCTTTTTTCGAACCCAAAATTTCTCTAAACAAAAAAAATAGAGGCTTCTAAAATTTCCAACTCCTAAGGGAAAGAAGAGGAGAGAAGAAACCAAAAATCCCTCAAAGAAGAGAAAAAAAATCCCCTGAAATAGTGACCCCAGGGGTCTTTTTATATCCCCCGAATTAGGGGTCTTTTGGGGATTTAAAAGAAGGATGTTTTTGAAATTTGAAATTCGAAAATCCTCTCACCGCTTAGGGTTTCATCAATCGATTGTACCAATATTGAAATTGGTGGACCAATGAGATTTACGAAAAATGAATTTTTCCCCAAAACCTATGGAAATCAGCCAAATATTGTACGAGATCGTACGAGTTATCCCAAAATTTGTGGGATTAAACCGTTGGAGATGACACCTAGCCTATTTTCTAGAAGGTTTGAGGGTTTTCCTTATCCTACTGCCGCATGAGACGCGTGAAAAAGGGAAGAGGAACGATTTAGGATCGATTTTGGGTTGGTTCGATGGTGGATTCACTGAATCGAGCTTGGCGTTGTTGTTTGAGTTCCTGGAGTTGTACGCCATTTTTGGTTATTTTTTGCGTTGGGGACTAGTTCTTGCTGATTAAGAGAGAAAGGGGGATTTGTTGATGGTGGGCCGGGTTAGGGATTTTGGGCCTGTTAATATGAAAAGGAACTGGGCTGGAGGGATCTGAATATTGTTGGGTAGAATTAGGATTTTAGTAATGTAGAGATTTAGGCTATTTATCAAATAGCCAATGGATGAAAATTTAGACAATCATTTTTAAATTTTAGCCTAATTCGAATTAAATTGACCAATTACATTGCAATTATGGTCAAATTTATTTCAATTAAGGTCTAATTTAATAAATTGACTAAATTAAATCGAAATTCGATACGAATTAACACCTTGTTTAATCCCGAGCTTCTTGATTTAATAAAATCAAATGCATATTTATCCAAATAAATTATTTTTGAGAATAAATTATATTTAGATCAAGATTTTAATTATTATTTTTCGAAATGATCCTTAATTGAAATTTGATATTTCATAGAGTAAATATCTAAGTAATCAAATCATATAATATCGTATATTTGAACACGATAATATATAATTGCTACTTAAGATGACAAAATTACGTACAAATATATTTTTAAATTTTTTTTATTCGAATGAAATAAATATTCCGATTTTATTAAGAATCGAAGAAACTCAGGATTAAATTTGGTTGTGGAGGGCAAAAATTAGGTGTCAACAAGGTCCCATCGAGGTTCCGTTCCGCGACTCTGTTATTACATCAAAAATAAAAATTATAAGTTAAAAACATAAATAAAATTACAAACACAGCTTCTGTTGGACTCTTGACTTGAGTTTCATCACCCTATTCTTCAGGCGGGCTCCTGATTTGAAATTTCTTCAACTTGTTGCTTGGTTTTAAATTTCATCACCTTGTTCTCTAGGCGGGCTCCTGACTTGCTATTTTTGATCTGTTGACTTTCATTTTCTTCACTTTGTTACTTGACTTTCAACTTCTTCAGCTTGTTGCTTGACTTTCAATTTCTTCACCTTGCTTCTTGACTTTCCATTTATTTGCCCTGTGTTTCGGGCGGGCTCTTGAAATCACATCAAAACTAGAAAGAAAATTATCCCAAATAAAATTATTGTAAAGAGAAAATCATTTGCCAAAAAAGTAAAGTTCCAAAACAGATATTAAATTATTTTTTTGCCCCAGTTTACCATCAGAAGATTTTTGAGAAAGTCAGATCATACCTACTTGCATGTTGCAATAATGAATCAAGACTCTAACCAAGAAATGTATCTCTTGAGAGTAAATTGAATGACCAAGACTAGGAAGTATGTCTTCTAAGAATTAAAGTGAGAAATTCTAACTAGAAAGTGCGTCTTCTAGAGATAGAAGTTTAAATTAAAAAGTATGTCAACTGACAAATGAAAACTAACAAGGAAGTGCGTCTCATAAGGATTAAGTGCAATGACTAGAATAGAAAGTGCATTTTCTAGAAATCAAGGAGCATGACTCGACTAAAAGGTACGTCTTATAGGAATCAAAGGAAATGACTCGACTAAAAGGTACGTCTTCTAGGGGTCAAGGGGAATGACTCGACTAAAAGGTACGTCTTCTAGGGGTCAAGGGGAATGACTTGACTAAAAGGTATGTCTTATAGGAATCAAAAGGAGATGACTCGACTAAAAGGTACATCTTATAGGAATCAAGGAGGATGACTCGACTAAAAGGTACGTCTTAAAGGAATCAAAGGGAGATGACTCGACTAAAAGGTACGTCTTATAGGAATCCAGGGAAATGACTCTACTAAAAGGTACGTCTTCTAGGGGTCAAGGAATAACTCGACTAAAGGGTACGTCTTATAGGAATCGAAGGGAATGACTCGACTAAAAGGTACGTCTTATAGGAATCAAGGGAGATAACTCGACTAAAAGGTACGTCTTCTAGGGGTCAAGGGAGACGACACGATTAAAAGGTACGTCTTATAGGAATCAAAGGGAATGACTCGACTAAAAGGTACGTCTTCTAGGGGTCAAAGGTAAATGACTCGACTAAAAGGTACGTCTTATAGGAATCAAAAGGGATGACTCGACTAAAAGGTACGTCTTCTAGGGGTCAAAGGGAAATAATTCAACTAAAAGGTACGTCTTATAGGAATCAAAGGGAATGACTCGAATAAAAGGTACATCTTCTAGGGGTCAAAGGGAATAACTTGACCAGAAGGTACGTCTTCTAAGAGTCAAGGCTCAATTTAAGAAGTGTACCACCTGACAGATGAAGAATGAAATCCCTGGACAAGAAAGTGTGTCTCCGAGGGATATAGGCTGGTGAATTTTACCATGACTGGATTATCAAACCTGTGCAGCAACATTGCCTTTTTCTTTTGTAGAAGTGAGAAATTATGGCCTTTGTTTATTTTGGGATTAGAAATCCTTGATTTGAAGGTAACCTGTTCCTGTTTCATACAAAGAAAACTTCTGAGTTTAAAACATGGTGGCTGGTTTGTGGTTTTGGCTTTCGAGGCAATAGCTATTTCCCCAATCACATTTAACCTTGCTTCCAACCATTAGCATATGTCATTGGCTTGCTGCATCATTGACTCAAACTCAGGTTATTAAGAGTGACAAAAACGAACACAGTATCTCTGCTTTGCCATGCTTCTCAGATAGACCTTTGAACCTTGGTATTTCCATGAGTTCCTCGACTTCTCTGTTGATAAAACTTTCTACATACCCTTTTTGGCTCACAATCATGTCTCTTTCATGAGCTAGCTTTTGTCTTGCTTTATGCAATTAATGAAGCTGGTAGCTAGTTTTGGAATCTTTTCTCACTTGTTTTGACACAGACTTGACTCAAAGACAAGAAAAGAAAACAGAATGACAATTTTTATTTGGATAACTGACTTAAGAAAGATAAACAAAAATAAAGAGAAGAAAGAAAAGACAATGAATGTCCCCATTTGAAACAAAGAAATGACAAATTCATCGAAAAAATGACAGTCAACTCTAATGATTATGCCATGCATTTTGGATTAAGCAGCTTGATATTTTCATCCAAACTTTCTACCAATTGTTGTTGATTTAATGGATTTGAAAATGAGTTACTTCCTTAGGTTAATTGCATTTACGACCTCATTCGGCTAGTGGCGCCTTGAAGGGTTTTCGCCAACAAGCCTCTCTCATTTTTCTCTCAGCTCACCATCGCCTTATGGTCTCCGTGAGGGTTTTCCCCAATAAGACTCTCTAATTTTTATTTCTCTCAACTTACCATCGCCTTACGGTGCCCGCGAGGGTTTTCACCAACAAGACTCTCTCATTTTTATTTCTCTCTTGATCCCTTATGCTGAGGAAGACAAGTAGTTCCCAAATGCATCATCATATCCCTTACATGCTTAGCCTTAACATCCTCAAAGATTGATCTGAAGGTCTTTCTTTGGTTGTAACTTGGATTTTTGATAGGGTTAGAAAGAAAGGATGACATAAGGCCCAATCGACACTTGAAGTGGGGTGGGACTTACAACTTTTGGAATCGACTCAAACGATGAGGATTAACCCATGCCCCAGTTTTTTTTGACTGGGAAATTCTGAATTTATTTGGTTGGACCAAGCCCTGAGTAGGGCAGTCTACGTATCTTATCCCCAAAAGAGGAGAATCAGGTCACGCGTAGTTCTGGCAACTTGTTTTGCTTGAAACTTTCTGACTTTATTTTTCTCGACACTCTTCTTTTTACTTTCTTTTTGGGACATATTTTCTTCTTCTTTTTCTTTTATTTTTTTTTTAAAAAAAACTTTTCTGACTCTACTGTTTTGCTCGATACTTTTCTTTTGAGCTTTGTTGACTCTATCTTGATTCTAAAAGAGGGGTATGAAAGAAAATAACACTAAGGCTCAAATGGGGTAAACAAAGGATGACACAATATTTGAATAGCAGAATAAAATGTTTTCATCATATCAATCTTTGAAAATGCCAGTACATAGCATGCAATATGAAAGTACACGATCAATATCACTTATGACATGTTTTACAACACTAACTTTCCCCGAGCATGTGTGTCACCTCTTTTCTATACTTTTCAAACATACAACTCTATATTTGTTGTACATCCTTCCCATTTAATGACTCATGCTTTCGTGGAGTTGATTTTCTTTCTGTTCATACAGCCACTATTGACCTAATTGAGACATGTCTTTCAATTGATGACCAAGTTATTCTTGTGATTCTCAAAGTAATTGCCTCAATTTTCGAAGAAGGCTTCAACTTATCACCAAATGTCTCAGCACTCCACCTATTTTGTCATATGTTTTTCCTAACTTTAGCCTTCTGACTCAATGTTTCATGGTTAAGTTGGATTTTAAGATCTGTTGAAAATTCCGCTAGCATGTCATATCACTAGAATCAACATAAAAAGTACTGTATAAAGAAAATAAACAAATGACACATATTTAAACACAAAGGGAAAGGGACAATTCATTAGTTGAAATAAAAAATAGAAGGGTTTGAACATAAACGACAAAGGAACAAAACAAGATAGATCCCGAATTACAACCCTGAAATAATTTGGATAACAGAAAATAAAACAAAACAAACTACTAGAACTTTTTCTAGTAGGGAGAGGGGTGACTTCTCAATTGCTCAGCCTGACATCTTAGCCACTGGTTTGCATATCATCATGACTAGAGTTTCCCTCACTGTCAATGTTCTGCACCATAATTGATCCATCTTGAATCATCTTTTCAATCTCTCTTTTCAAAGCACGACAATCTTCAATACAGTGACCCTGGACATCAGAATGATATGCACATCGTACATTAGGATCAAAACTTATTGAATGTGGGTCAGGAGTATACCCAAGGAGATGAGTGATCATGTCTTACTGTACCAATCTCTGGAATAAACTGGCATAGGATTCCCCAATAGGAGTGAAATTATCTTTTTCCTTCCTCCTCTTTGCGAACTCTGGCCTCGGATGAAACTTGGATTTAGAGGTTCCTTGGTAAATTTATGGGAGTCGAGGACGATGTTGAGGGACAGGTGCATGCCATTATGGATAAGAAAATGGATGAGCATACAATTGTGTATTGTTCAAACGATATTGAGGAAGTGGAATGGGATTTCTTGGATTTTGGGGAAAGAAACCTTGTTGCAAGTGGTTATGTGGATCTAATATGTAAGCTCGGGATTGAGGCTGATAGTAGTGGTGGGTTGGACCTCTCAAACTCTGCTTTGGCCCTGGCATAACAATAGGTGCGTTTTTCTTCTTCTTTCCTTCAGTTTCCCTTGGTTGATTGCAATGTCGTCCCAAATGTTTCACAGAATCCTTCTGTCCATCAGGCTCCCCAAATTTTGATATCTCAAAGCTGGGAGGAAGGTTAACACTTGAAGATATGCCCCAGTTTTTATATGAAACATCTTCATAGACCATAAGTCCAGGGGAATTTTTCATATCATTTTCTACACTCTTAACTTTCCCAACCACTTTCTCTAGCTCTTCTAGCATACTAGGCTTCTTAGTAAGAAATTTTGGTGGTCCACTTAATTTAACGGTAGGCTCAAGAGTATAACAATGATCATCAAGAGTATTGAACATAGATTCACTAGTGGACTGGGGAAGCACAATCGTTAGATTGATAGCCAAAGTGAAAGTCTTAGTAGAAGGTTGAGCAACAAAAGCACAGACGGTATGTGGTGCTATGAATGTGGTAGACTTATACTGAGGATATAAAGAAAGAGTGGTGGAAGTATTGAGGTGCATTTGACATGGAATAGATTCTGAGGCATGTTGTGGTGTATCAACAATAGTAGGAAACTAACTTTGCAATTTTGGTGGAAGACTCAAGGTATTTGCAGGGTCAATAGTGGGGAGTGGAGAAGGAGGCAGCCCACTGCCCCAAGCTCGATACATTTCCATCATTTGTTGTCTTAGTCTCAAATTCTCTTCCTTTAAACTCTCAATTTATTGACTCTTTGTTTTATCCATGAGGTCACTCTCTATATCCTTGTTGGACACAGCTAAACCTTCCTTAGATTTGGTGTGATGTGGAGGACCAGCTCATTGCCACAAACTAACCACCTTAAACTAACTGAACAAAAGAAATACCAAATACGTTAGAGTTCAACACCTTTTTTTCAAAACCTCTTTTTCTTTCTTTTTGAAAAGGTCACCGAACACAAGAATGGCGCCTACGTATCTCACCCCTGAAAAGGAAGAATTAGGTGTGTGTAGTTCGTGAAGTCTTGCCAAAATGGCTAATTAAACTCTTTTTCTATTCCTTGGAATTTTAAGAAGAAAAGAAAATAATAATTTGTCAAAAGAATTGACGAAAATCTTTTTGAATTTTTTCAGCTTTAACATCCCTATACAAAAATGAAATCTATGATTACCAAAGAAAAATCTTTTTTGGATTTTCGATTTCGAATTTCATAGGAAAATGAAACTTGAAACTATTAAAGAAAAATATTTTTGTAGTTTTGTTTTAGAGATGTATATGAAACACCTACCCTAAGTGAAGAGTGAAGAATTTTTTTTAAAATTTTTCAAATTCCTGTACAAAATGAAATCTATGATTACCGAAGAAAATATTTTTGGATTTTCGATTTTGAATTTCATATGAAAATGAAACTTGAACCTATTAAAGGAATTTTTTTTTTTTGTTTTCTTTTAAAGATGTACATGAAACACCTACTCTAAATGAATAGTGAAGAAATGTTTTTTGGATTTTTCAAATAAGATCAACCAAAAATGAAACCTACGACTATTAAGGAAAATCTTTTTGCAGTTTTCTTTTCGAGGCATATGTGAAACACCTACTCTAAATAAAGAGTAAAGAAAATCTTTTTGAATTTTTTAAATAAGATCCCCGAACCAACAATAGGCTGCTTACGTATCTCACTCCCGAAAGAGGAGAATCAGGGGTGCGTAGTTCGTTCAGATTGGACAATTAATGATTAAATAACAAGCTAGACCCTGACTTAAGAGATACGACCAAAGGAAGACGATGAACCACGTTAATAAAATCTTTTGAGTTTTCATTTTGACACTTCACAGAAAAATGACATCAACAACTATGAAAGAAAAATCTTTTTTTGGTATTTTCATTATACGAAATGTAAAAAAAATTCTAACTTCTTTTTTTTTTTTGCATTTTTCTTTTATAAAAACTCCTATGAATGAAAAATATTTTTGAAGTTTTCGAATTGTGAATGCATGCTAAACGATACAAAAGAAAATCTTTTTGATGTTTTTGAGAAAATGAGTGCGAAAGGTAAAAAAAATCTTTTTGAATTTTTGAATTGTGGAAAACAAAAGTCATAAAGAACTCTGAAAACTACAAAACTCTCTTTTTTTTTCTTTTCGACTCACTTTTTGTTCAATTTTTTTCAACATTTTTTGCCTACGCACTTTACTTCTAACACATGCTTTCCCCAAATCAGTCCGTCAAATGACCACGTTACCCTCAAAGATGCAACATTTAGCTCGCAGGGATGCTTTAGAGGTGAGTCTCCTACAAAGGGCCACGTGGATCCCTCTAGGTCTCAATATGATGCAGATAAGCATGACCTAAAGGCTGACCTATGCTGGGGTCCACTAACAAGGCTGTTCGGGAGAGTGTATGGTCGATAGTGGATTGCTTTAGTTGTCCACCTACTTCATACAACCCAATGGATCCCCCTCCTAAAATAAGGGTGACTCAACTATAGGTCGTGTACACACGTGTACTACGGACTTATCGCAGAAAGAATGACTCGGGTTATGCACATGATGTCAGATATAAAACGATAACACATAAAGTAAAAACTGTAAACATGTATCACGTAGGCACTCAACAATGATAAAAAAATACAAGAAATAACACAA